>JAENPR010000129.1:0-615868 GCA_018135685.1 Themeda triandra
GTACCGCCTTCCTCGTTATCAACTGGGACGAGCTAGCGCTCGGACGTCCTATACATAGGACGGCCAGCTAGCAGCGGCCCGGCCCGCCTACCTAGGATGCATGCACGCCTTCATGTGCCACCCCGCAGCATGCAGGCCCCCACACCCCGCCTCCGCAACGTGCTCCACTGCCTGCAGCATGCAGGCCCCACCGCGCCAACGGTCAGCTAGCATGCAGTATGCAACTAAAAAAATTCATATTTCATAAACCGAATGTCGTAATTAAAATCCGATTGCACCATCGTGTTTCTCATGATAAACTCTTCAAAACAAGACTCGCATGGATATATTTTGACAACTTTTTAAAAATTATTTTTCTCATCTAGATGAAAGTAGATTTAGTTTTGAAACAACTCGAACACGTATATTGAAGCAAACCGGGGAATATGTTGAAACAACGCAGAATACCTATTACAACACGGCAAAAATCGGTTGTTGAAACATTTTCGGAATGTTTATTGAAATAACCGTGAGACATATATTCAAACATACGTTTTCAAACATACTATAACGATCCCTAATGTCAGTGGACGTGACGATCCCTAATCTCAGTCAATGGTATTATGGAACAAAAGTGAACTATACTATGAAATCTTGGGATATGCTCAAGGTTTGGAGATGTGACTCCCTAATCTCAGTCAATGGTATGAAATTTGGGGACGTGACGATCCCTAATCTCAGTCAGTGGTATTATGGAACAAAAGTGAACTATACTATGAAACCTTGGGAAATCTTTTGAAGGTTTAGGGACATGACTATCCCTAATCTCAGTCGATGGTATGAACTTTGGGGACGTGACGATCCGTAATCTCGGTCGGTGGTATGATGAAACAAAAGCGAACTATACTATGAAATCTTGGGATACGGCGAAAGTTTGGGAAATCCTTGAACCCTAATCTCGTCGAATCCATTAATCTCTCGTGGATGTGACGATCCCTAATCTCGGTCAATGATATGATGAAACAAAAGTGAACTATACTATGAAATCTTGGGATATCTTGAAAGCTTGGGAAATCCTCAAACCCTAATCTCTCGACGAATCCATTAATCTCGGTGAAAATGCTCTCAACCCTAATCTCATTCGACGGATAAACCCTAATCTCAGCAGAATCCCTGATCGCTAATCTCAGTCGATGACCTCAACTCTAATCGCAAACGTTGCCACGAAATCTTAATGAAACAATATGAGTTGGCCCACTGATACATATGTAAAAGTAGTAATGAAACAGCATAAAAATGCACATCATTTTAAAAATTTTTACCATAATGTGGCTGTAAACAACATGACTTAACCACTTTGAAACCCCGGGGGATGGTAAATGAAACATACAAGAAGGAGTAATGTTACAGGAAATAAAAAAATTCCAGAATCAAATCTAGACAAGCATCATATAGAAGCACACACGGTCGCACGCGGACACCTCCCCGCCGCGACACCCTTGTCCCATGACACACAGGAGGCACCCCTCCGTCGCAGCGCACACCCACGCCATGCTCCTCCGCGACCAATCCGCCGCTGCTGGCCAACACAGCCTTCACCCCGTCGTCCCGTCGCCGAGCACACCATCGTCGTCCCCTTTAAACGCATCAATCAAACAAGAAAAATGAAACATATTTGAGAAGAGAAATGAAACAACATGAACAACCATCTTGAAACAAATAGAAGATGAAAAAACAAAACAGGGGAACACACACGTTTGAAACACAATAGAAAACGCCATCCGAAACAAATCGAGAAGATAAAGAAACAACGAGCAGGAAACATCTGAAACAAAAAAGCTAAAAGAAAAAAAAAATAGAAACAAAAAAAGAAACAATAACAAAAAACACCTGAAACAAAATTGAGAAAATAAAAGAAACAACCAGAACAAAGCAATTGAAACAAAAATTGAAAACAAAAAATAGAGAAACAATGAAAGAACAACATCTGAAACGTAGAGAGAACCAATCTTGAAACAAACATGGGCAATGAATCGAAACAAAAAAATACTCAGAACCAAGACAACCCGGTCTATTGAAACACGGCGTGGGTCGGTGCTGAACCAAGGCAATCGGCCTACTGAAACATAGCGTGGGTCGGTGCTGAACCTAGGCAAACCGCCCTGTTGAAACACCCGGGGAGATGTGGGGGAGAGGGAGGAAGCAGGGCGTGAAGACCGGGAGCGCAAGCACGCAGGCGGTGGCAGAGGAGGTATGGTTTGGGGCTGGATTGGTGGAGGAGCGGGCGTGTCGTTGCGGAGGTGGGGCGGAGGAGGAGCGCGGCGGCGAAGGTCACGGCTGAGCAGACGCAGCTCACTGGAAACCACCCAGGCAGGTGAGCAGCAGCTCGTGAGGCCGCAACAGCGTCGGGGTGGGCAGCGCCAGCAGCGGCGTGGATGGCAGGGACAAAAGCTAGCTTTCTGACAGACCAATGAATGGCAAGCACTGAACTGAAATGGTCTTGACCTCACAACACAACAGTGAATAATCCTCTAAGAAAAATCAAGTAATTTAGTGCTCCAATGATGAGAAAATAATTGCTAGAAGAATTACTTCATTGATGCAAAGAGTATTCCTATCGATCACAGTAAATCATATAGAAGCTAGTATGAATAAACAAATTACGTACTGAAGCTGATGGCTGAACTTGCCTCTTAGAAATTGCCGGTGAGCTGCTGTCGAACTGCAATAGAAAATTGCAAGCACTGCTAGGTGCCTTGGGCTACTGGTGCTGATGCTTGCTGCACACACAAACAAAAGGCACTACTGCTACTAGCGAGCAGGCATGAACTAGACACTGCTGCTCCAAAATGCAGAGACCAAGCTGCTACTGTGTGTTGATCAGAGGATGACATGAACGAGCTCAAGCTAGCTGCTGTACTGCACATACCTCCTTACCTGATTGTATTTCACGGATGAAGAATGAATCTTTGAACCAATCATAAACTAGAGACAAAAAGCAAGCTCAACCTGCTTGCTGCCCGGCCTGGGAAGTGGTGCTCCCGCTGAGCACTTCTGAATTCTGATATCCAGCCGATGTGTGCAACAATATGCTTGAGTTCGATCTAGCAGTGTTTTACCTTCTTACCTGTCGAAGTGCAGTGGTGAGCTCCTGCTTGACGCCAAGGACAAGCACCTGACGGTGCTGGGCTGCTAGCGTGCGACTATTGAAACTAGTATAGTGCCCGTGCGTTGCCACGGTTTTATTTAATAGATGCATTTAGAAACAAAGATAAAGAGATTTTTATTTAGTTTTTATCTCACGCAATTGTATATAACCATAAATTCGGAATATATGTTTTCCAATACTATACCAAAGCTCCTAAGATTATGCTGCCTCCGTAGTGTGCAGTTACTCTACCGGATTGCAATAAGCCAAAAATGCTCCTTTGCTGTGATAAAAAATAAATGATCAGGTAACCATCATCATCTAGTGGCAGTAAACCATCATCATCAGTAACAACAGCAGAGTCTTGGCATCCTTGGAAACAATTCAAGTGGTAGGAAGCTGAGTGGAATACTTCTTCATATAAAAAGAAAAATTTAAGGTTGCAATTGAACAATTACGACAGCTTTCCTAACATCAAAAAAACACCGTTAGTTCTTGTGGGGATGAGTTCACAGACATACAAATCACAAATGCACATGTCCTAAGAACAAATCAAAACTACACTAAACATTTGACAGATTTTGATAATTCCTAGCAACTATTTAAGCCTTCATCATCATCTCCCAGGTAGCGTTGAATACATGAATGGAGACAAAGACCAAGCTTATTTGTTGACACATATGTTTCTTGGAGCTGCAGGCAAATAGACATGGTTCAGAAACATAAATTCTTAATTCTAACTACCTTATAAATTGACAAGTATTTTGCAAGCCAAAAATCAATTGCAGGAGATTGTACAACTGCTTCCTACTGAAAGTTATGTTCCGCATAGTGGTCTACTATAAGATCCAAATAATATGTAGTCGGTCTTGCTCAAACTAACAGTTAACACAGCATATGCTTATTCAATAGAGGTAGCAGTGATTAATCATTGCTGTTAGACCAGCCTTCTCTGAGACGCGTAAAACTCCTACCTGTCATGTGCTTCATATCCTCCAGCTCCTTTTCATAGTTACTCACCTAGAATTATATATAATCAAATGACTTTAGACAAGTCCAGCAATGTACATAATTAACAAAAATTATCTTGCGCAAAAAAATTGCCTTTGACACTAACTAATGAACAACATTTGAGACATATTGCAATGATACGATTTTCAGTGAAGTAAAACTACATTGTAGATATATACATACTGGGAAAGCTGCAAATGGCCATCATTTGTCTTGTAACCTTGGTAATGGGTGGCGATCAGAAATAAGAAGACATCATAGTCATAGGCAATAGACAATGCTCAGAAATAAGAAGTCACATACAACAGATAATGCTGAGGAATAGTGCTTCAATTTAGAAAGAATAGGAAATCATGCCGCTCAGATTTTGTGAGCATATACATCTAGACCTGAGTCTGCAAAAGATGAAACTGTATCCGTGTCACCTTGAAACACTGAAGTCAGACACTCAGGGTTCAGCTCCTGAAAAAAATAAAAAATAAAAATATTCAGCATGGTAGATGTGGCAGAGAGTTACCAGTTTATCGCTTGTCTTCAACAATGGATAAACCTTGAGAGCTCGGACTGTTTGAGCAGAATGGCCACTTCCACCATCAGGAAGGTCATTCCGATCATCACTTGTGAACACGACGTAGTCTAATCTGCAAAGTATGATCAGGCGGTTGGAGCCAGATCAGCAAGAGCAATATCCTAGAAACCAAAAACCAACAATAATGAATCACAGTTAACAGATCTTAAGTTTTGACTTCTTCAAATAAGATCATGCTGCCAATACAAATAATAACCAGCAATATACAAGGACTCAACACCCCTGCCATACCATTCAGACATTTAATCGAATAGGGTATCTGCATATATGGGATAGCATTGAGCTTCAGTTGCATCCCTCACCTTGGCATGGTTGTAGACGGCAGAGATACAAAACAAGTCATTCTCATGCATGAACACAGTATTTTAACTTAAGTAAATTTGCATTGTGCAACTCACACTGTATACCTTTCGTGCATGAGAGCTGAATGGAAAGGATGAGTAATTTACCCTGTCTCCTAATCTCAAGCAAGCCTCCCTTCATGAGCACAATTTGGGAACTTTAGTATGAGATCTGTAAAAAAAGTGTGGAATAGTCCAGCTCCAGCATGTGTGTCAGTAGTACAACACGTTGTCTTACATTGAGCAAATTTATTATGATGCATTGTTCAATTGCAAAGCCACCCAATGGTGCTGGTGAAGAAAAGTTCCTGTCGCCACGGTGTAGCACCTACCAAAATTATCCATCCTCTGTCAATGAAGATTTTATGACACCATTCCAATATAAATGAAAGATGACACAAGAACAAATTTATTTTCTTATTCAATGCCTTCTGATAATTTACAATTTGGTTAGGGACGAAGGAATGCTTACGTTCCAGAGAAGAACACGATTCCAGCAGTGAGGAGCCCTCCGAACTGCAAACAAAGAATCGGAGAGGTCATATAAATTAACCAGGAGGTAGCCTAACACCAAAAGTATTGAAGCAGACGACACTGGCACTCACGACGGTGGGGTGCTTAGTGAGGGGCGCCCCGAGCAGTGCGGCGGTGTGGACGAGATGGTACAGGGACGCAGTGTGCCAGACCTGCCAAAATCATTCACCCGAACTATAAAAAGCGGATAAATAAATTCGGATGAATTCGGCAAATTGGAGACGGTAGATGAATTCGGATGATGGAGGACGTCATCTACCTCCTTGTACGCAAGGTTCTTGGGGCGGAACATGTGCGCGCCGTAGGTGCCGCCGCTGCCGCTAGGCACAATGGCACCAGCCACCTTCGCGGTCCGCGCTCGTGGCTCAGAGCACCGCCTCCCACAGGCCGCAACCGGCAGCCCTGCCCCGGCGCACCGCAGCAGCCGCGTGCGTCGCGGCCCCGAGCCCGAGCTGGTCGGCTGCCGCCGCCACCGCCTCGCGCACGCGCAGTCGCCCGCCCACCGCCGCCATGGCTCGAACAGGAGATGCCGCCCGCCGAAACGCTCCCGCGCTAGGGTTTGGGTCAAGGTTAGGGAATGGGCGACCAGTGTTTGGGAGCGACGGTCCTGCGAGGAACCGGCTTCCTGAGTTCCTGGGCGAGTTGCAACTTGCAAGGCTTCGGGGAGAGTAGCGGACTGCGGCGCCTCGGCGAGCGGAGGGGTCGGCGCGGGGCCCGCTTCGCGTGGGGGACGCCGTGCGGAGGAGTGTGGGTGATGAGTTTGATCCGAGCGTTTTTGGCCGTTGGATGTGGGTGAGTGAGAGAAAGATGAGGTTAAAGTTAATCTCCTCCCTTAATTTCGAAAAATTAGACATTATTGTGTGCAATTAGCTGGGTGTATTTAGTTTAGATTAGGAGAGATAATGACTGTGGGGAACACTTTGGTGTGTAGCTTTAGGAATGTTTTTTTGGTGCATTATATGTAGTAGAGATTTGATGAGGCCGAGCCGCAGGCCTGCTTGAGTGCACGAGCACGCCTTCACGGGCACTAGGGACGAGTACCAGCTCGATGCTGGCACCACCGCTGGTAGCGCGCACGGTTCTGGGAAGCCCTCTTGGCGGCGCTGCCTGCTTGGTAGATTCGGCCCTGGGCACGATCCTGCTGAAAACCAACGAACAGAAACACACAGACAGAGAGACCAAGCAGAAGACGGCGCCCACAAAAATCGATGGAAATAGATCCAAATCAAAGCGTGTTTGCTCCCAAATTTTGCACAGGAGATCATAACGGAGAATGATAGGGATCCACCATTAGTAGGGCAGGGAAGGTGGAGGAGGCCGGCCGGCCAGCAGCGGCGCGCCAATCTCGGCAGGAGAGAGGGGAAGGGGTCGCACATCGGCCACCCATCATGCTTGTGGAGGTCCTTGCCACCGGCGGAGTGCCTTGTGGGGCTCGTCGTGCGCCGGCGGGAGGGCCCGTGGTGCTCCTGGCGGCCACAGGCGCTCGCGCCCCATGGGCTCAGCCGTGGGCAGCCGCCAAGGGCCCTGCAGTCTGTCGACCTACGGCGGGCACGGAGCTCGCAGGCTCGCGATAGGCAGGAACACGCAGGTGGGGGCGGCGCCATCGGTCGATCTGGGGAGCGCACATCGGCCGGGGATGTGCCGGTTGCCGCTGCCGCACCACCGGTAGCAAGGTAGGCGCGATGGATGGTGCAGAGCAAGATGGGGAGGGGCAGGCGCCGAGGGCAGCGGCGCACTTCAGGGAGGTGGAGGTGGCAGGCCGGACGGCGGCGGCGCTCCAATCCGGCTAGGACGAGGGGACGGGGCGCCACCGAAGGCCGCTGCTGCGAAGTCGGATGGATAAGAAACGAGTTGACTGGAGAGGGAGGGGATAACAGACAGACAGGGAGGTGGGCGGTCTGTGAGCGCCAGCGTGATGTGGTCCGTCTGACACGCGTTCTGTCGGGCCATTCGGCCAACGTCGCGGCCCACCAACCCCGCCGTCCGACCGATCGGACGCCCTATGTATAGCATTACCGTTATCAACTCCAACCCGGCCGCCGTCTTCACGGCAGCGGACAGGCAGCGTGCAGCTCGCAGAAGCGCCACGGACTGGGCGGCGGTGATGCAGTGGCACGCTGCGTGGCTGGGCGGAGGGCGCACGGGGCCGCGTCGCCGACGACGGAGGTTGCAGGTGGGGCGTCGCTCCCGCAGGGTGGCGTCGCCGCCGATGGAGGTTGCGGGAGGCTGCCGCCGCCGGTGTGTCTCGGCCTTTTCTTTCGCTGAGACGAAACTGCAACGAAGGCATGCGATGCGTGTGGAAGTTTCGAGGGTGGGCCTGCTGTGGAGACGTACGTGGCTGGAATCGGATGGCCAAGGCTGGAAACGAACGGACAGGATTGGTGAACTGTTGGTCTACAGCGTTTTGAGTCTTGCATGCTACCCGGACAGCGGACACTGTAGATGAACAGGACCTTTAGTACCCAAATGTAAAGAGGTTTATAGATAGATTGGCAATAAAAAAATAAAACTTAAATGAAATAATAAATACCTGAAACATAAAAATAGAACTGAAATTTATAAAAAGAATATACTCAAATTGATAATTTTTAGATTCTAACGACTAAAAAGCCACAACAAAAAAAAATGAAACATAGTACTAATGTCCGGCCCAGCCCTAGCCTCCTAGAGTCTACAGGCCTACCTCTCCGTCACACGTGAACAAAGGCAGGCCGGGCCTCTCCTAGAGTCAAAATCAATCACGTTAGATGATGGCCTCAAATGATTCTAAAAAAAAAGATGATGGCCTCAAATATTCGTGCGTGTATCTTAATGCCTTGGTTCGCAAGAACCGGGAGGAGGCGGCGGTTCTCCCCGCCATGGCCACTATCCAATGGGATATGTGCCGCCTGCTTAAATAAATAAATAAATAACATAAATAAATAAATAAATAAATAAATAAATAAATAAATAAATAAAATAAATACGGGATATGTGCCGCCTCGTGTAATCCTATCCATTGGGGTCGCCATTCGCTCAAACATATATGGGAGGGTATCGTGTGCAACCGGCCTTCGTATGCAACCTTTGCAACATTCAATCACAGACGCTAGATTTGCATCCGATGGCTAGATTAAGAGAGTTGGGTAATTTTAACACTTAAACCCTCCCACCATTACTTTTACTAACAAAAAAAATTCCCCGTCACCGCTCCGTTCCGTTCCGTATAATTCCGTCCGTCCGTATTCGCTCGATCCCGTCGATGCGGTACGCCGCCGCCGCTCGAACTCCTTACCGATGCGAAGTGGTTGACGTCGCGGTGGTGGGCCTCGTCGGCGCGCACGACGGTGACAACGTCCTTGAGCGGGGCTGGGATGGGCACGTTCTCGATCTTGCCTGCCTCCAGGTCCTTGAGGTACTCGGTGTACGAGTGGATGGCCTCCTCCTCCTCCAGGTCCTTCAAGGTCATGAGGTGCATGCGCTCGTTCGTCCAATTAATTCACGGCAACGTAGGGTCAGCTTACAACAGTACAGGAACGATCGATCGACCTTTCAACCTTTCAAATACGCAGATCGTTTGCATATGCATCTACTAACAGATCATAACTACCATGAAAATTACACAAATCATAACAGTAGCGGCGGCGGCGTACCGGACCGACGGGATCGAGCGGAATACGGAACGGAACGGAGCAGTGACGGGGAAATTTTTTTGTTAGTAAAAGTAATGGTGGGAGGGTTTAAGTGTTAAAATTACCCACCTCTTAATCTGGCCATCGGATGCAAATCTAGCGCCTGTGATTGGATGTTACAAAGGTTGCATACGAAGACCGGTTGCACAAGATACGCTCCCAACATATATATCTATACATACTACTAAAGTTGGTGACGCTTTGAAATTCGCGCCTCCTCACATTTCCTGGAATCGGGGTAAGTTAAAAGTCCCACCCAACTGCTGCAACGAGAGCAATCGAGGCCTTGGTGGCTCATCCGCAGGTCGCCACGTCGCGCTACATCTTTTGCAAAAAAACCCTTCATATTTTCAGAAACCACAACCCACAGTCGAGAGCTCCGATGTCGATAAGCCTCGCTCCCGCACGGCAGGCTCGCGTCCTCCACCGCCGTCTCCTCCTCCCGCCGTCACCTTCGTTGTGCTCGCTCTCTCCTTCGCCCTACCAAGCTACGCCACCGAAGAAGTTCGGGCGCACCGCCCCCGTGTGCTCGGCGGGTGGCGTCCAGGCTAGCCCCACGACACGAGATCCAGGCTGCTCCCATGGCGAAAGCGTGAGATCCGGCGTCCAAGCAGAGAGGGCAAGGGAGAGGATGAGTGGGCACGGCTTGTAGTGACGGCGAGCCAAACCGTGACGAAGCCAAAGATGGCGAGTTTCTCGTCATATAGGAGCAGAGATCAGAGGAGGTGGCTCGCGGATCTCAGCCATCTAGCATGTCAGCGACCCCCATCCAGGTGATCCTGCTGCGCAGCCCAAGCCCAGAAGGTCCAGAAGATCAAGGCCCAAGAACGTCCGAGTCTTCGGCCCAGAGTGGCGTGCCAAGCCCGCAAGCCCAAGATTGCCGGAGGTGGCCAAGTATAAAGCAACTGCACCAAGCCGGGAGAAACAACTTTGGAACCCGCTTGTCATTTATTTATTTCAATTTCAGTTACTTCTATTGTAATAGAACTAGACCAGCTACTTTTCGTAAACAAGTCGTCTTCCTCGCCGTTTCGGTGTCGTTGAGTTGCGCCGCCTAGCGTCGCCGATCACCGCCGCCGACAGTGTAGCGATTGTAGCCCGGTTTATCGATGGTTTGCGGGATGATATTCGTCCAGCTGTGTTGCTTGCACGTCCACAGGATTTGGATACTGCCGCTACCCTTGCTCTGTTGCAGGAGGAAGCCTTGTCAATGGGCAACCGCAAGGAGTACAGGAAATCGGAGGGCTCTCTGTTTTCCAGGACAACAACTATCAAGAATGCCCTGCCGCTGCCTCCTCCTCCTCCTCGGGGTGTGGTGAATCAGCCACCAGATCCTCGTCGTCCGCTGGAAGATAAGAAGACAGTGGATGAACGTTTGTCTGCACTTCGTGCTTCTCGCAAGGCTCGTGGTCTTTGTATGAGATGTGGTGACAAATGGTCTCATGGTCATCGCTGTGCCCCGTCTCCTCAGCTACACTCTCTGCAAGAAGTTTGGGAGATATGTCAAGGAGATTTCATTGATGAAGGTGAATGTTCTGAACCTGTTCCCCCAGTCACTGAATCTGCTCAGGTCTTTGCTCTGTCAGCTGCTGCTTCGGCCATTGGCACTTCTCTGCGTACCATGCAGTTATCTGGTCTGGTGGGTCGTACTGCAGTGTCTGTCCTAATTGATTCTGGGAGTACACATTCTTTTATCAGTCAGTCTGTGGCTTCTGACATCCCTGGTGCACGATTGTTACCGCAGCCGATGACCATTCAAATGGCCGATGGGTCAACTGTCAGTTGCTCTTCAGTACTACCTAATGTGGAATGGTCTGTTCAGGGGGTTTCTTTCCACTCTTCCTTGAGAATTATTCCATTGAGTTCTTATGACTTGATCATTGGTATGGATTGGTTGGAGGCCTTTTCTCCTATGCGAGTACACTGGCAGGAAAAGTGGATGACCATTCCATATGGCACTCAATCTGTTACACTGCAGGGTTCCGCTGATGATTCAGTTTCTTCTACTGTCTTTCAGTTATACCAGTTGTCTGAAGCTGACTCTGATAAACTTCCGGATGATACTCCTGCAGCAATCCGTGAGGTACTTGATGAGTTTAGCCATTTGTTTCAGCCTCCTGCTCAGTTACCTCCACGTCGGGCGTGCGATCACACAATTCCATTGGTTCCGGGTGCTTCCCCTGTGGCTGTCAGGCAATACCGTTACAACCCCAAGTTGAAGGACGAAATTGAGTCCCAAGTGTCTGAAATGCTGCAGTCAGGGTTCATTCGGCCCAGCACCAATGCCTTTTCCTCACCGGTGTTATTGGTGCGTAAAAAGGATGGCAGTTGGCGCTTTTGCGTTGATTATCGAATGCTCAATGCCTTGACAGTAAAGGCAAAGTTTCCAATTCCTGTTGTGGACGAGTTGCTCGATGAGTTGTCCAGTGCCCGATGGTTTTCTTGCCTTGACCTCAGGTCTGGATTCAATCAGATAAGGATGGCTGAAGGGGAAGAGTACAAAACAACTTTTCAAACACATTGGGGCCAATTCGAGTATAATGTGATGTCGTTTGGCCTTACCGGAGCTCCCAATTCTTTTCAGGGTGCTATGAACTCTACTCTCAAGTCTGTGCTGAGGAAATTTGCTATCGTCTTCTTTGACGATATTCTTATTTACAGCCCTACCTTGGAGTCTCACATTGATCATCTTCGGCAAGTGCTTCAACTGTTGGCTAATGATCATTGGCACCTCAAGTTCAACAAGTGCCGGTTTGCACAGCAATCCATTGCTTACCTTGGGCATGTTATCAGTTCAGAGGGCGTGTCCACTGATCCTAGTAAGGTGGCTGATGTACAGCGCTGGCCTACACCGACAGATGTCAAAGAATTGCGCAGTTTCCTGGGTCTTTCAGGGTACTACCGCAAATTTGTGCGCAACTATGCAGTCTTAGCTCGGCCATTAACTGATCTGCTGAAGAAGGGATCTCTCTTTGTGTGGACTCCAACCCATTCCTCAGCGTTTGAAGCTCTCAAATCTGCATTAGTTGCTGCACCGGTCCTTGCCTTGCCTGACTTCAACCGACCTTTTCAACTTCAAACGGATGCTTGTGACATTGGAGTAGGCGCTGTTTTGCTTCAGGATCAGCATCCCTTGGCCTATGTCAGTAAAGCTCTTGGGCCCAGGTCTCGCGGTCTCTCAACATATGAAAAAGAGTACCTCGCTATCATTATGGCTGTTGATCAGTGGCGATCTTATCTCCAGCATGCGGAGTTTACAATATTCACTGATCAAAGAAGCTTGATGCACATATCTGATCAAAGGTTACATACCGATTGGCAACGCAAGATGCTCACCAAGTTGCTGGGCCTTCAATTCAAGGTTGTTTACAAACCTGGTGTTTCCAATGCTGCTGCTGACGCACTGTCCCGCCATCCTGCTCCATCTTCGCAGATTTTGGCATTGTCTTCCGCTACCCCAGCATGGCTGGCAGCCGTGGTGGCTGGTTACCCCAAGGATCTGACAGCAGTTCAGCTTCTTCAGCAGCTTTCTGTGGAACCTTCTTCTCACCCTCCCTATACACTGGTTTCTGGAGTCATCAGGTACAATGGTCGAGTATGGCTCGGGAACAATAAATTTCTGCAGAACAAGGTGATTGCTGCTGTGCACAATAGTGCTTTAGGGGGGCATTCAGGATTTCCTGTGACTTATAGTCGACTCAAGCAATTGTTTGCCTGGACTGGGATGAAAAAGGATGTGAAGACTTTTGTTGCTGCATGTTCAGTTTGTCTCCAAGCTAAGGCCGCTCATGCCAAGTACCCAGGATTGTTGCTTCCTCTTCCAGTCCCAACTGAAGCCTGGCAAGTCTTGACAATGGACTTCATCGAAGGCCTTCCTACTTCTGGTACGGCCAATTGCATCATGGTAGTTGTGGATAAGTTCAGTAAGTTTGCCTGTTTCATTCCACTCCATCACCCGTACACTGCTGCAACGGTGGCTCAGGCATTTCTTGACAATGTGTACCGCTTACATGGTTTGCCTACACATATCGTTTCTGATCGGGACCCAATCTTCACAAGTCATTTCTGGAAGGAGCTGTTTGCCCTTGCCAAGGTTGACCTTGATATGTCATCTGCCTATCACCCTCAGTCTGATGGCCAGACCGAGCGGGTGAATGGAGACCTTCTTGCGATGCTTCGTGCATTCTTGCCCAAAACGCTGGTTGAAGTGGCTGTCTCTCGCGGAGTTCTGGTACAATACCAGTAGCCATTCATCCTTGGGTCGCTCTCCATTTGAGGTACTTTATGGCCGCCTTCCCCGACACTTTGGCATTACTGATGTTTCTGTTTGCCCTGTTCCGGATGTGGCTGCCAAGGTCGAAGAACGCAATACAATGTTGGCTGCTGTCCGCCAACACCTGCTTCGTGCTCAACAACGAATGAAGACCCAAGCAGATAAACGTCGTTCTGACAGATCATTCAATGTTGGTGATTGGGTTTATTTGAGGCTGCAACCGTATGTTCAAGCATCCCTTGCTCCTCGCGCGCACAACAAGCTCTGCTTCAAGTTCTTTGGGCCGTTCGAGATTGTTGACAAGATCAACCCTGTTGCTTACAAGTTGAAGCTTCCTGATGGCTCTGCTATTCACCCTATCTTCCATGTCTCACTGTTGAAGCCGGCATCTGTTCCAGTGCAGTCGGTTTCTTCTACTCTGCCTGACATAGATGACAATCATCAGGTGCCAGTCAAAGTGCTACAACGCCGTCTTCATCATGAAGGTGATCGTGCTGTTCCCCAGCTCCTCATTCAGTGGTCGGGAATGGAAGAAAGCCTCGCTACATGGGAAGATGAAGTCGCGCTGCGCCAGCGTTTCCCAGCTGCGCCGGCGTGGGGACACGCCGGGTCCCAAGGAGGGGGGGATGTCAGCGACCCCCATCCAGGTGATCCTGCTGCGCAGCCCAAGCCCAGAAGGTCCAGAAGATCAAGGCCCAAGAACGTCCGAGTCTCCGGCCCAGAGTGGCAGTGCCAAGCCTGCAAGCCCAAGATCGCTGGAGGTGGCCAAGTATAAAGCAACCAGACCAAGCCGGGAGAAACAACTTTGGAACCCGCTTGTCATTTATTCATTTCAATTTCAGTTACTTCTATTGTAATAGAACTAGACCAGCTACTTTTCGTAAACAAGTCGTCTTCCTCGCCGTTTCGGTGTCGTTGAGTTGCGCCGCCTAGCGTCGCCGATCACCGCCGCCGACATAGCAGCTGCCTTCGGCACTCTGATGCACGCTTGACTGGTGGACTCTGTATGTATGCAACAGTGAACTGCAGCGCCATCCCTCTCATCAGGTACTCTGAATTGGTTTGGTTTGGGGATTCGTCAATTCACAGACTCCCCGATTTCTTATCCGTTTATTGGTTGAGGTTGATTCAGGTAACAGTGGAAGCAAGTGAATGTAGTGGGGGAGGGGATTCAGAGAAGTGGTTAGATTTCATGATAATTGCTAAACTAAAAAAATTAAAATTAGCAGATGAATTGTTGACACTTTCAGAGAAGGGGGTTCAATGAATTTATTGCCACATGATTCAAATGATCGGTGAACTGTTGACACTTTCAATCTTGCAGTTCGACATGTGAATCATCAGGTATGGTTTCAGGTACTCACATAAACAAACATTCAGATATCTCAGATAAACTTGAATATGATTGATGTTAAAACTTTACTGCCTGGTGCTTACGTTGAAAGCTCTGGTGTGGAATTTGATAGGCTTTGAATATCTGGTAGTGTCATTATTTGTCAGTGTATTGTTGTCCCTTTCGTACCTGTTAGGGGACAGATGTTTTCAAGGTGAATTCTGCAGTTTTTATATTTGAGAATAGCAAGAACTACGTATGACTTAGCATGGAATCAAATTACTTTGTTATGAGGTCGCAACCACTTTTATCCTGTGTTGCTATTCGCTGTGTAGTGTGTTTTTATACAGCTTGTGCAGTATAAGTTATATTTGACCCGTGATAAGCGGTGATAGCTGGAGTTTAACCTAGCATTGCAATTAGTAGCAACCTAGCAATTCAGTGCCTAAGTATCTGAACGGCACGGTCTGCCTGTCAATCAAATGATTTGGTGGTGGTGGCCATCATTCTTTACCCTTTCATGTATGTTGTGGGCGCAACCATGTTTAAAAGCGACCTCATTCCAAAATCATTACTCTGGACAATGGTGGTGAAATATAGAAGGTGAGGGAGAGGAGACCAAACATGAAGGGGAAAACCTCCAGAGAAAAATGAAATGATATGCAGATCAGCACCGATGATGCTGTTTTTGATTCAAGCAGCGATACATTGAGCAAGATCATGTGCGTGATATGTTGGTTCTCAGGTGATGGAAAGACTGTCGGTACTAGAATAAAAAGGGTTCCAGGTCTCATAATCAGGATGTACGAGAATTCTTTTTCAAAAAATTCTTTTTCTTTTTCAAAAGGTTGTACGAGAATGTGCAGACTCAGGACATTAGAAGGTTCATTCAGAATTAGAAATTTCTGAGTATCTGATACTTCAACTTATTTGGATACTGGAGTTCAAAAAAAAAAAAATCAGAGCATTCGGTGCTTAGTTTGCTTCAGAATTCTTGTCCAAATTCGGCCAGTCAACTTTTTGTAAATAGATGCTTAAATTAGGTGGCCAGTAAAAACAATAGATACAAAAGGAAATTTATAGATTCTCCGAGTAAAATCTTTTTTCTGGAATGGCCGTTTGACAGTAATGTATGTATTGCATTGAGGCAGCGAGTGGTCCACTTATGGGAGGCATGTTACTTGTTTTTAAATTACAATATATGTGTAGCGTCATGATGATTGAAAATTGTATTTACAATTTGCTTGTAGTGATCAAACACTAATTTCCATAATGTCATGTGAATTTGTTAGGCAATTTTTTTTTGTTGCCGGCTACAAAGCTATGTCGCATATCTTCGTTGTTGAGGAATATGAGAATGTTGACCTCATATAGGAATTTGATGTGATATCCATCATTTTACGTATTGATGCTAATGGTGGTAATGACAGTCTATGTTTGGTATCTTAAGCTATATTGTCAATCGGATTGGTATTGTCTTCATATCACTGTAGGGCGTCCTAAGGACGCCTGATGTTCCCCGTTTCCCTGCCCCCCACATCACCCCTGTCACTGCAAATGAGCTCTGCGGGCGGAGTCCCGGAGAGTGTTGTCACGTTACTACTATTGGGCTTCAAGTGAGATTAGTTTTTGGTCTGGGCCTAACTCCTAACAAAATGGTCCGAAAATTTGATCTGGGCTGTCTCCGCTGATCGTCCTTCTTCTTTTTTACAGAAAACAACGGCCTGGCTGTAGCCTGTAGAACGTGTACAACAATGCACTGTGAAAGGTAGAACCTTCAATTCGCTGAGGAGCTGTAAATCATCTTCTCACGAATGATGTGAAATCCTGTGTCAATCAGCAAGGGTTTTGAGTGAATATTACGTCTGATGACTTGATACTTTATTAGCACAAACTCTTCAATATCCACACCACACAAACAGCCAGCCCGTCTAGCTAGCTCTCAAACAGGACCTAATCCCAGATTGGTTGATTACATTACAGAGGCTAAATTAGCAAATGCAATCACAGCTCAAACATGGCACACCAAACAAGGCACACCAGGGAAGCAGCCACTAGTTTCCATTACAATCTTGAGCCACAGTAGATGTTCGGATCAACCTGTTGTAAGTAACCAGATATGTGCCGCTGTTAAACATGTTTACCGTATAAAATTTGCTTAAAAGTATTTGGAGTAGAACTTGCAGAAACGTACTTGTGGTTCAATCTCACTGCACAACTGGTTTGTTCAACGTATTAGGTAGACTGTGACAGCGTTCCCTGCCACTGCTGGAACAGAGTTCCATTTTCATAGTACAGAGAACTCAATCACCGTGACAGTGAATGTGCGCATTCGTCTGTACTATGTAATATGTCAGACTGCACTACACAGATTATGTTAAACAGCTTTGGAAACTAAGGAAATTGGGGAATAATGGAGTCAACAGAGCCCGGAAACAGAGTATCCAGAGCGAGAGCGTTGGATGAGGGATTGTTCAAGTTCAGAAGTCTCTGGATCAGGAATGTGGTCTCAGCCTTCCAGTGATCGTCTTGTTCCCGCCACGCTTGGAATTGGGCCTCTCTCTGAGCCTTCCACTCACTGTCGTGTGCCCGCCACGCTTGGAACTGAGCCTCCTGCTTCATCTGCCAAACGTGCATATCAGAAGCCATCTTCTGAACCATTGCATACATCTCGTCCACGCGATCGACACCAGTAGCATCTTCCATACGGGCCGCGTGCTTGGCCGCTGGCTGCTGGTCTGCAATGCCGTCCGCCGCCACAACGGTAGCATCGTCCACACGGGCCCCGTACTTGGCCGCTCGCTGCTGGTCCTCGATGACGTCCGCCGGCCCACTGGACGGTCGCTTGTTCGAAGCGCTGCTCTTCTTCTTCTTTGTCATGCTTTGTCTTGGCTTCAGTAGGTCATCAAGCGGTATCACCTTCTCTAAAGTTGTAGCAAAACGGTAGTCACTGCCAACAACGGTACCTCGATTGCGGCGATAGTACTTCAACACGCTCTTGTATCGTCCTCGGCACGAATCCGGAGGTCTTGCTACCTTTGTTTCGGCTTTCAAGCAACTAGTAAAAAAAAGCCCGAAATCATGGATTGATTCAATAAGAGCAAGTATTATAAGGGTGATTCAGCTGGCTAAATACATGCCACATAGGAAAGAAGTATGATATGGCAGAGAGAGAAAGAGAGAATAGAAGCCGGCGCTAAACTCTTCGCCAACTCTCCGTCGGCTGGATGACTGACACACCACCGTTCCTGGCCAGTGGCAGCGCTTCCTCCCACATCTACCTTCCTCTCTCTCTCTTAATATTCATTAAATACTTTTTGATTCAGCCGAGCTGTTGTATGTACAGGCTATTTACTTACTGTGAATGACATGGCATACGGATTCAGCCGGCAGCCGGCTAGCTTATAGTACTTGCTCTAAGATGTTGAGGTACTGAACACTAGTAAAAAAAAAGCCCGAAATTACCTTGATATCTCCCTCCAGAAACCTTGCCGGTTGAATTTATCTGCTCCCAATGATTGTGAGAAGAGTAGTAACCGTAGAGCGATGCTCAGCATCGCTTCCGTGTCCACATCCGTCCACCCAGGTTCACTTTCTCCGCTATCAGCATCATCCCCGCGACCCCCGGAACTGCCGCCGCCGCCGCCGCCGGCAGCGCCGACGGCGGCGTCCATGGAACCCGCGCGCAGCAAAACCTACCCGAGAGTCGACACAGAGCAGTGACCAGAGTAGCGGGCGCGGCGAGAGGAGCAGGAGGAGGAGGAGGCGACACGGGAGAGAGCCGCCGCGGCGCGGCGAGAGGAGGAGGAGGAGGGGACACGGGAGAGAGCCGCTGCGCCGAACTTCCACTGTAAAAACACTTGTCACCATGGCGTTGCGGTGCGGCCCGCTGAGTAGCTGGCGGTGCCGTGCAAAGAAGGGCAAGCCCATGGCCGACTTTCGGCCCAGCCCAGTGGCCGTGGTGCCCATGCTGACCCGTACCCTAAACCCTAACAACGAGATTAGCTCAACAATGATTCCCAAAGATTCTAAAAAAAATAATGCTTCCAAAAAAAAAAAAAAATTACACATCCACTCATTTGTACATTTACATACACTCCGTCATGAAATAAAAAGTATTCTGACCGTTGGGAAGTGTCCCTAAGTATACATAGTATGAAGGATGAAACTGATTCAATGCTTACCATATTTTTTATAGGAAATTTAGATTGCATCCTTTAGTTATGTGAAACAGGATTAAATTTGAATAAATTAGGAAGCAAAGTGAGGGGTAATTGTGTCTATTGTTCTCTCTCTTATTTTGTCTAAGAGTAGCCACAATGCCTTGTATTCCAGGATGGAGGATGGAGTATGTTCATAATTATCTAGTACACATAATTCTAAAAAAAACTACCAACCTCTAAACCTAATTTTACTGGCTACCGTCACTACAAGTGATTTTGAAAAAATCACAAATCGGGCTAAAAATAGGGGGAAATCACAAATCTTTTTAGGGCAACATCGCGGGGGGGGGGGGTGTCAATTTGATCCCTACTTGCATTTCATTTCACGGATACGTAGGGGGACCCCTAGTTGGTGGAAGGGCTTTGGCGCCAATCCAAATACAATTGTTGAGAGAAGTACAATGGGGGAGAGAGAAATTACAACACCGAAATCAAAACACAACATCAAGAAGAAAATTAGCTACAAATTGAAACCTACTAACCGAAAGCAACTGCATACACTACTCACTAACAAGTGCCACCACCAATGACAAGACTCCAACGAACTCTCAACCACAAGCAGTTGTATAGCATTGAGTGGGATCGACACACGACAGCCCTGGAGCTGTGAGGCATTGAGTCGAAGACCACGGACGACAGCTGTGAGAAGCATCGACTTTGGGCGCATCTGGGCTCCAACTGACGTCCCCCAACGCCGAATGGGGGAAGGAAGCCCCAAAGGGGGAGGATCGTCAGTGGGAGAACGAGAAGATCCAGAGAGGAGATCAAGTTCCCTGCAACCCAGCATATGATGAGACGAGACCCTCAAGAGATTTAGAGGACACAAATCAAGGCTTTGATGGCAAGCACCTGGCAGCAAGCAGTGTGTGCAGAGGCAAAATGATAGGAGGGTAGCTTAGATGATAGCAAGATAGGGATGATGGGAGAGAAGCTGGGAAGATAGCAAGGGCACGGCGGGAGCATAGGGGGCAGGTGTGCTCATGTCGATGCCTTCAAGAAGGGAAGTGGCGTCCACAGACGCCACCATCGACCATCGGAGCACCAAGCTCGCACGGGCTTTTGCCCCGAGACCTGCCAAGCGGGACGCGATGGCATAGAGGCAAAATTTGCATCGCGGCAGCAGGAAGTGAAATCTTCAGCAACACCTCCATGGAGGAAAATGACACAGATTGCGCCATCGTCGCTGGCCAGAGGCAACAGCCAGGCAGGGTCTTCACCTAGATTTCATATGCAAGCGGAAGCAAACCTAGAGGCGATGCGGCAGGCTTAAGCTGTTGACGGCGGGAAGGGAGGGGGCAGTGAGTATACCAATGACGCCTTCAAGAAGGTGGCTGACATCCGCAGATGTCATCGTCGTTGTACGATCACTCTAGAAGGATTTTCACCCGTCGAAGATGCTGCCCACGATCCAACGGAGCCTCTGTTGCAACGGCCTGTAGGCAGACTATGGCTGCCGGCCGACTAATGCGCCCAAACGGACGCGCCAGCGTCAACTGACCCAGCTCCAGCGAGGCGAAGCTGGATCCCGGGCGGGGGCCGCCGGATCGAGGCCGGGGGGCTCGATCTGAGCCGTAGAACACCACCCGGAGGCTCTAGACGACGCGCCCCCGTAGGAGGCCGCCGGATCACGAGTCCCCGACCCCCACTCGCCGGTCACCACGCCATGGAGCACCGCCGCCGCACCGCGCGCGCCTCTGGCCCCTGTGGTGCCGGATCCGGGGTTAGGAACGCCGGATCCGAGCAAGGCCGTGCGGATCCGATCCTCCCGACTCAGTAAAGGCTTGCACGAGGGGAGGACGGCGTCGGCAGCAGAGACAGCGGGAGGCTGGTGGATCCGGGGCAGGGAGAACAGGGACTGTGGCCAGGGGGCGCGGATCTGGAGCACCCGGCCACCTTGCCCGCTGTCGGCCGCCCGCCACCTCGGGTTCCCGCACCACGCGCCGCGCCCATGCTCGCCGGCGCTCTCCATTTGTGCCGGAGAGTTCAGAGCTTTTGGGGACACCCTTTTTGAGGTGCCGCGGCGGGCTGCCGCCACCGCCGGCCAGAGCCGCGGCGACGGCGGCCGGGGGTGGCCGGCGACGGTGAGGGTTGTGGCGGCGGGGGTGGGTCGCCCCCGAGTCGCCCCAGTGATATAGCGAATGGAATCTGTTTTGGCAGTTCTTAGCTGCTCAAATCACAAATCACAAATCATACCCAGAAGGGAAAGGCAGTCAGCCATACTTCGCCGGAATTACATTAACCGACGTCGACGTTCAGCCAAAGGTCGGCCGTCGAAACAAAATCTCATCTCATCGATCATGGAGCTGTTGAGTCAGGGGCCACTGATCTGAGATCGCAGAAGTCCAGTCGTATCGCTCTTGGTATTATACCAATTATATATAGTAACGACGTGTACCAGCTCACAAAGTCACCATATGATTACCTTCTTAATTAGATTACTGTCCCAAAGATAGCTCTCCGATCCAGACAAGCAGATTTTTTGTCGGCAAGTAGTGGACGATGGACTTTTTCGTTGGGTATTCAAAACAGTTAAATGACGGTAGGTCCATAAAGTGGCGCGGACTCAGTCCTCGTGGACATACCACCACGTTGGCAAAAACCGGACTGGTTTCGGTACTTGGACCTGGATGAACAGTTTTTCAAGTTTAAGGGACAGATGTCTAGATTTCTAGTTCATGGACCCAGATGAGACAACGCTACAAATCTATATTGACCTATAGTGCATTTAACTCTATTCAAAATATGGAGTGGTGTAATTTTTTAAAAACTTAGAAATCCCAAAATTGGAGCACCTGAGTCATTATCTCTTCATTTAAACATTGTCATCTCATGCAAAATACATACTATATACCAGCTATTAAATGCAATTGAAGCACTCAAAGAACTCCCACTGAGACTAGCTTGTGGTATGAACTCTCGCTTGAAGGCACAACTAATTACATATAGTATAATGCACGTGCTAACGTTACGACTTTATCTAAGGGAATGCTCCTAAAAACAACTAATTTATTTTTGCATAGTTTAAATTTTACATAATTGTATTTGAGCCGTTATACAATATGGGAACACTTTTACATATAAGAAGACCGTAAAATCTCTGTAAAAACAAACAGATGAGAATATTTGTTTGCCAATCAACACGATGTAAAAAAACATACACATCAGAGGAAACACCTCAATTCATATATTATTTTTCATGAATCAATGATGCCACAGATCATCAATGATGCCACACAAAAGTTCATGGTCTCCTTTGTCACTTCCACAAGGAGTGAATAATCCATCACATTCACCGACTGCAAGTACAATAATTATATTCACAAATGTTTTATTGAACACATAAAAATGTGCTTTATACTTACAGTGAGGAAAGATGTGTCATTCCAGATTGCATGTTGCCAAAAGATACCTTGTTCTTCCACCAAAGAACAGTCTCTAGTTGTTTCAATGAATTATCAAACAATACATATGTGTGGTGGTGACCAAAATAATGTGGCCATCAAGTCCAACAATCACGCTTATTAGGTCCTGCAAAAAATACTTTAGAAATAGTTTGAAGGGTTTACAGTTCAGAAATAGTTTTGACTCAAGCCAATGTAGGGAGCTAGTGAAACCTGGGCAACACTCATAAATAAGTACATAGAACCACCACTAATTAGACAACGTTGACTTCAATTTGCAGATAAAAAACATGGGAAAAGTTGAAAAGGTATAGCTACCCAACAAATTGATCTCCACAGCTAGGAAGATTTGAACAAGGAACATGATGTGAGATTCCAAATTTAAAGAATAGGCAGAAGCACATTATAACTAAAAGGCATGTGTAGCTGAGATTAGGCTAAGCCACAATGTGAAAATATTTATTTTATATAAGAAAAATATTATGGTACTGATTTGGTTGGTTTATGATGACGACCAACAGTTCCGACCAAAATGAGATCGATTATCTAATCAGTAATCATCAAGATGAACTCACATAACTTGATTCAATCTAATCAGCCACGTAGATAAGAAGTTCCATTTGTTTGGAAATAAAGGCATCGTACATGTTTGGAAAAATATTACTTACCACTTAGAACACAGAACTGTTTACAACCATTCAAAATCCCAAGTTTATGTGCAGCTCAGGTCCCATTTAGGCTTGTTGTTGACACTACAACTGTCACAGAACCGACCAATTTATACAAGATTAAGTACAAATGTCCCCGCTAATACGTTGACACACATACTTTGTCTTATATAAACCCGGTAGTCCAACGAAATCACGAAGGATTTCAAACCAACTTGCAACGAACCAAGATCGTAGTAATTCAGCATAACCACATCACTGTTACAATCTTTTACAAATAATCTACATAGATTATATAATATCGGAGTACACTCTAGTTATTATAAACCAGAATATAGGGTAGCGGAAGAAGCATAGTTTTAAAAACTAAAACAGTAGTTTAAGGGTTACATTGCCAGTACAAGCTCATATCTTACAAAAGCAATATAAGGTAAGAGATCTACTAGAGACCATGCCCAATGGTCTAGTCTTCATTCCGGGGGGGAGAAGGCGATAGTTGCGGCAACCATTATAGAAGATGTCATACGCAACGGGAGGGAATAAACCCGAGTACTCAATTGTACTCAACAAGACTTACCCGACATGAAACGAAATAACGACTCCAAGGATTATGCAAAGCTTTATAGGTGGAGTTGGCTTACTCATTTTGCGTAAAAGCTTTAGATGATAAGAGTAAACATGTTGTTATTAGCATCAAGTTAATCTTCATTAACTGTTAACTAGGTTTGCACTGTGCTAAACAAGCAATTGAGTAGAGAAATACATAACCATAACGGGTTCATTATCGGCTATCTTGCAAAGTGTGATCAACCATCCAAACAACTTAAAGTTTTCAAGTATGGAGATGATCCCGTCAAGCTTCTCACTATCCGGAGACGATGGCGATTCGAATCGATTACAACCCAGTGCAGGGAAATATTCCTAACACTCTCCCGGCACACCCGGCCAAGGGTAGCCGTAGAACACCATTCGTACAACTCGGGAATCACGGATCCGAATAGCGCCTCACTTAGGGTTGCCACCATGCCATGAGGTCGGGAATTATAACACCTGCCCGGACTTACGGACATGACTTCCCACACGGACATACCACGCCGGATATGCCAATGGATCGGGAATTATAACACTGTCGGCGGGTGAGACTTGATACTCTTCGCGATCGGCCTAAGTTGAACTACTAGGCTTCGCGGCGGATAACCTCCGATCCGGCCGGCTAAGTGCTAGGCCTTTGTTCAACATGACTAAGATGGGCTCCATTCCTTGTGTGTGATTAATTTGCACGACGGTACGCTTCACTAACAAGGTTGGCCGACCCCGTAGCTCATGCGCTCCGCCTTGCCTTCGATTTACATACACATGGTTATTTGCACGATAGCACATATAGCCAACCGTGAACCATCATCCTAATTTCTCGCAAGTGATTATTAATCACTCGACTTCTACCGTTTAAGCATGGCTAAGCAAATGCTACGGTATCATATCATTAGGATTTCCGGAATAATAACTGGACAAGGAATGATATAAATGCAGCAAGGGTGCCAATTCAATTCCTAGAACTTAATGCAACAATCATAAAGCATTTAGTAATTATAAAAGTTAGGAAGTTAAAATGCTCCGGGCTTGCCTTTCACGAAGGTTGATGGTTCGTGTCGTGGACACTCAAGAACAACCTCCTCCGCGCCGGGTTCGATCACACAACATCGCTCCCGAGGATTCTCCCGGCTCTGCGGACACGTTCCCTCGAACTCCAACGAGTCACTCCGCGGGCGCACCTATTGCATGCATATGCATTGAATAAGTATACCGAATACATAAGTGAGGATAGTGATGATGACATGATGCTCATGATGACAATTTGATAAGATTACATCTTTGGACACTCGTTTACCGAGTTCTCCGGCTATATTCAAATCACTATAACAAGGGTTTTGAATTTTTCTTAAGAAAAGCAAACACACTTACCAGATCTACACAACTGAACATATAACAATTCATCTGGAGTTAAAGACCTAACACCTGCACCTAAGATTTTACTTTAATTAACTTAGGCACATATAATAACCCTATTAACATATGGACATGAGAAACATGAGCTCAAACAATTAAAGTAAAGGTGCCAAAGGTCATTAGGGTAATGACCTAGGGTCAACACTCAATCCAAAAAGTCAAACAATTCCTATAGTGATTAATCAAGTTTAAAGATTGATTAAAGCATTAAACAATTAATTAATTAAGCATAAATAAGGCATAAAATAAAACTACTCCAATTAAGTCCAAAATTTTATTTTAAGCTACTTACATCATAACTAAGTCACACAATAAATTTCATGATTTTTGGAACAACAAATAAATTATTAAAATTGAAAGAAGAATCCTTTATTAATTAAATAAGCTAATTAATTAACATGCAAAACATTGTCCAAACTCAGACTTCATATTTTTCCTAGATCAAGCATCTCATGAGAAGGCTACACAAAAATTTTCATAATTTTTGGAGCTATGAATGATTTTATACAAAATAGACAAATATAAGCACTATTGATTCAAAACTAAATTTGAAAACATTTTTTTAAAAAGGAAAAAACGGCTCACGGGCCGATTCGACCTGTTTGGCCCAACTCGGCCTGGCGCTTGCTGTGCGGCACGTGGCCCGGCGCGGGCGAGCGGCGGGCAAGCGGGCCCGCGTGGCGGCGCGGCCCAACGCGCACGCATGCGCCGAGCGCCGCGTGCGGCGAGCGGCCCGATGGCGGTTTTGCGAGAAAAGCCCTCGTGCTTTACTAAATCTACAAACGAGTCCAAACCACTATTTGACACTATTCAAGCGAGTCTTTCACTTAACACTAAGGCCCCGGGTTTTCTCAAATTTACAAAACGAAGTCCTCGAACGGCGCCGAGCGCGAACGCGACGCGGGGCGCTCGGCCGGCCGCGGAACTCGCCGACGGCGGCGATGTTTCGGCGACGGGGACCGAAGTCGACTCGACTCCTAGTGCTGCCGCGCATCCAGCGGTGTAGAAAATGTAGGCTATGGTGGACTAATGACGGCGGCGGGCGCACGAGGCGGCGTGCGGCGCGCGGAGCTCACGGTGGCAAGCCGCGTTCGGCGAGCTCAAGGTACTAGAGCTAACAAGGTCTCGGTCCTAGGCTATACACGCGCGGGCGGCTCCAAAACACTAAAGAAGGAGGTGGAAGAAGATGGGCGCGGCAACGCGCGAGCTCGAGCTCGCGGCCATGGCGGCCGTGGAGGCGGTGTGGCAAGCGAGCTCACCTCGCGATGAAGCGAGCACGGCTTGGTCGAGGAGGAAGAGTAGCTTGCGGCGGTCTTTGTGGCCGTGGCGAATTGGAAAATGGTGGAGTGGTGTGAGTGAATTTCGGGGCGACGAGGTGGCTGCGGCGGCAACCGAGAGAGAGAAAAGAGAGGAGGAAGAAAAGGAGAAGTGGCCGGCTTCGGCTTTGATGGCGCGACAAGGTGGCCCGGCGACTTCGCGTCGTCCTCCACGCGGCTGGTCGCGCGGGAAGGCCGGGAAGACCCCGACGGCCACGGCGACGGCGGAGCGGGGAGAGGGATGGCGCGGTCGTAGCGGCTAGGGGACTTTTCCACTTTTTCAAATACTCAAGATTTCATATTGAAACTTGAAAAAGTTTAAACATGAAAGTTACTCAAAATAATGAAAATGACAACTTTGCTTTTTGAACCATATCAAAATTCTAAGTATTTTTGAAAGTAGGTTTTCAAATTTAAATTTGAATTTGAATTCAATTGCCAATCAAATGCAATGCCATTAATTAACCTAATGATGATTATGCACATGTAATTAGACCCTAACACTTGAGGTGTTACAGCCTTCCCCCCTTAAGAAAATCTCGTCCCGAGATTTTGAAAAGCGTACCATTTGGAATAGAAGAATGGATAAGTATTTTTCAAATAGTCCTCTCGTTCCCATGTTGCATCTTTCTCTTTGTGGTTACTCCAAACCACTTTGAATAATTTCACCACTCATTGCGAGTTACCCGTTCTATAACATCCAATACCTTCATGGCTCTTCTTCATAGGAAAGATCGGATTGTAATTTGATACCCACGACTTTAATTTCTTCTTCCGAGATGCGAAGACATTTCTTCAAGCGAGAGACATGGAAGACTGGAAAGATAGTTCCCATTTCAGGAGGTAGTTGAAGTTTATAGGCTACTTTTCCACACTTCTCAATGATTGGATAAGGTCCAATATAACGGGGCGCGAGTTTACGCTTCACACCGAAACGTTGCACACCTTTCATGGGCGACACCTTGAGATATACATGGTCACCCACCTTGAACTCAATAGACTTCCTTCGCTTATCAGCATAACTCTTTTGTCGAGCTTGAGCAGCTTCCATATTTTTCTGGATTTTTCGGACTTGCTCTTCGGCATCTTTGACGAAGTCACTTCCATAATACATTCTTTCCCCAGTTTCTACCCAATTCAAAGGAGTCCTACACTTTCGGCCATACAAGGCTTCGAAGGGAGGCATCTTGATACTCTCTTGATAACTATTATTATAAGAAAATTCTGCTAGAGGCAACCATTTGTCCCATGGTCCTTTACGAGGATATAACACAAGCTCGAAGCATGTCTTCTAGAATTTGATTCACACGCTCGGTTGTCCCGAAGTTTGCGGGTGATAGGCTGAGCTGTGAAGTGTTTGAGTGCCAAGATCTTGTTGAAGACGTTGCCAGAAACGAGCTGTAAACTGGGTTCCCCTATCAGAGATAATAGTTTTGGGTATACCATGGAGACGAATTACTTGTTCAAGGTAAATCTCAGCATACTGGTGTGGACGGTAAGTAGTCTTCACAGGAATGAAATGAGCCGACTTTGTCAGACGATCAATGATCACCCAGATAGAGTCAAAACCCTTTGGAGTGGTTGGCAAGCCAACAATAAAGTCCATGCTTATTTCTTCCCACTTCCAATCAGGAATAGATAAGGGTTGCAGCAATCCAGGTTTCATGTGTATCGCCTTAACACGGCAACAATTGTCGCAACGAGCAATAAAGGCTGCAATTTCTTTCTTCATTTTGGGCCACCGAAGTAAGGTTTTAGGTCTTGGTACATCTTACTACTTCCGGGGTGAATGGACAACTTAGAAGAATGAGCTTCGGATATAATTTGAATCCTTAGCTCTTTGTTGTTTGGCACAACAAGTCTATCCTTAAACCGAGAGAATTTCTTGATCATCAACTCTAAAATGCTTGGTTTCTTGCGCTTTCATCTTTTTCTTGATGCCCAACACACTCTTATCGGTCTTTTGAAGCTCAATGATTTGATTTCGAAGAGAGCATTCCACCGTGAGATTATGAAGAACAATAGGATGAAGAAGACGAGACATATGAAAATCTTCAACAACTAAGGAGTGGCAATGTGACTTTCTGCTCAAGGCATCTACAACCACATTTGCCTTACCAGGATGATAATGCACTTGAAGATTATAGTCCTTGATCAACTCCAACCATCTTCTTTGACGCATGTTCAGCTCAGGTTGAGTGAAGATATATTTGAGGCTTTTATGATCGGTATAGATATTGCATACATTACCAAGTAGATAATGTCTCCATATCTTGAGAGCATGAACAACCGCGGCTAACTCTAAGTCATGAGTGGGATAATTGACTTCGTGTTTCGGAGGCGACGCGAGGCATAGGCAATGACTCGGCCATCTTGCATAAGAACACAACCCAAACCGGTGCACGATGCATCACAAAATATGTCAAAAGGCTTCTCGATATCCGGTTGAGCTAGTATAGGAGCGGAAGTCAACAAAGTCCGCAAAGTATCAAAAGCCTTTTCACACTCACGAGTCCAAAGGAATTTTTCATCCTTTTGAAGCAATCGTGTCATGGGTTTGGCAATTTTAGAGAAGTCCTTAATGAAGCGACGATAATACCCGGCTAGACCAAGAAAACTCCGAACTTCATGAACGAAGTCGGGACTTTCCGATCTAACACCTCTTGCACTTTTGAAGGATCAACGAAATCCCATCTTCGAGATAATACATGACCTAGGAAAGGTACCTTCTTCAACCAAAACTCACACTTGCTGAACTTAGCATAAAGGCGATGCTCACGCAAGCGAGTCAAGACAATTCTCGGATGCTCGGCATGCTCTTCTTCATTTTGAGAATAGATAAGAATGTCATCAATGAAAACCACCACGAATCTATCCAATTCGGGCATGAATACCTTATTCATAAGGTATGTAAAGTGGCGAGGAGCATTGGTCAAGCCAAAAGACATGACAAGATATTCAAACAACCCATAGCGGGTTGAGAAAGCGGTTTTGGGAATATCTTCGGGACGAATCCTGATTTGATGATATCCCGATCTCAAATCAATCTTGGAGAATACCTTAGCCTTTGATAGTTGATCAAACAAGATATCAATATGAGGAAGAGGATACTTATTCTTGACAGTAACGGCATTGAGCGGCCGATAATCCACACACATGCGCAATGTTTGGTCCTTCTTCTTTACAAAGATAACAGGACTACCCCATTCGGAAGGCTGGAGCGAATGAAACCCTTCTTTAAAAGTTCACCTAATTGAGTTTTAAGCTCTTTCAACTCATTGGGTGGCATTCGATATGGTCTTCGAGAAATAGGAGCGTACCCGGGGATTAATTCAATTTTGAACTCACGTCACGTTCGGAGGTAATCCGGGCAAGTCATCGGGAAAGACATCCGGAAACTCACAAACCAAAGGAATATCGGCAATGGCCTTTGCTTGGCGGCATTAGCCGTATTGCGAATGGTGACATCACGAGGGAGCTCAACTAAGAAAGCTTCGTTATTGATAGGATCTCTCAACATTACCACACGAGTGGTAGTGTCAATAAGAACTCCATTCTGGCTCATCCAATTCATACCCAGAATTACATCGATTCCCAGACCAGGCAACACTATAAGGTTCACAATATAGGTTCGACCCTCAACTAAAATGCTCACATCTTTTACTATCTGATCAGTAGAGACGCGAGTCCCAGCGGCACTAATGCAATAACCCCCATGAGTTACGGTAGTTATGTCTTGTTGAACTTGGATGCAAAAGTAGGGCTCATAAAAGAATGCGAAGCACCGAATCAAATAGCACAAGCTGCGGGTTGTTGGTTCACTAGGAACTTACCGGCGGTGACAACCTCACCGAGATGGTATCTCTTCAACGATAGTATAATGAACATTACCGGGACGAACATTCCCTTGATTCATCTTCCTAGGATGGGGACAATTATTCGCCCAATGTCTGGTGGTTGCAATTCCAACATGGCCTATTGCTTGGAGGTACATTGAAACTGCCTTGAGATGTATTCTTGGGAAGAGCAATAGTATAACCCTTGCGATAACCAGTCTTGAACCGAGGTTTCTTCGAGGAGGACGATATCTGATATTTACAGCAGGTGGACGATTCGGAGCTCTAGGCATGACAGGAGCCCTAGACTGAGAAGCTCCCGCTTCATATGCCCTCTTGCGACTCTTGGAAGCAGCATAAATATTGTCATTATTCTCTTGAGTTAGAGTATCACTGACAAACTCATTAAAAGTCGCACACTTGCAATTACCCATAGATTTCATCAACTTAGGGCCAAGTCCCCTCTTGAAACTAGCAATCTTCTTAGCTTCAGTATCAACCATTTCTGGAGCATAACGAGACAAATGGTTGAAAGCCTGATGATATTCAGTAAAAGTTTTGGTGTCTTGAGTCAGTCTCATGAACTCCGTATGCTTGATAGCCATAAGACCAGGAGGAATAAAACGTGCTCTGAAAACCTCACAGAACTGATCCCAGACAAGATTGGTATTAGCAGGTAATGCCTTCCAATAGTTGGCCCACCAAATACCCGCTGAACCTTGAAGCAGATAAGAAGCATACTCCACTTTCAGGCCCTCAGTAAGCCTGAGCAAACGAAACCTTTGCTCTACAGAATTCAGCCATTCATCAGCCTGAAGTGGTTCTTTTGTCTCTTCAAAGGTAGGAGGCTTGGTGTCCATGAAATCCTTGAAGTTACTCGACGATTTGGTTCGATGGACATCACGACCACCACGATTCGCCAACATACGAACTGTTTCTCCCATGAGACGTGACTTTCCACCATGGTATGCATAAGCGCCTGCGGAGTAGGCGGAGGTGGAGGCCGAGGAAGACCATGGTGCTCACCGTGATGGTGGTTTTCAGCCATCTGCGAGATATGCGCAAATAGTGAGTATTGATGATGTCCAAAAAGTGTGGGTAACTTATATAATCATGCCAAACTGAATTCATTGGAGAAGAAACTCGAACAATAAATAGAGGCACAATCATAAATCTCCACAAGACATTGTCATCAATAACATCACCGGCGCAATATCGCGATGTATCGAAAACACATTTTACCAACAACTAAAAGGTTCCCATATCGAGGAGTTTCCTTAAGACCATTTAAAGTGAGAGATGCAACTTCTTATAGGAGGACACTTTTTAAAGAAATGGCGTATTAAAAACTTTTTGAGGTAAGAAGTTTTATAAGGGAGGACAAGTGCAATTATTATATGAATGTCATGATGCATGCACGATCCGTACGTCCTCACAATCCTAACTTTGATTCTGACGTTCTAGACGGTGGCATACATACATTCTCTCATATATCGTAACTAGTCGAACTAACGTGAGCGTTGTTAGTGTACCTGCAAGAAATTTTCATTTCAGCCCAACAATTCCCAATATAACACACAAGGAAAGCAGTAACACATGTTACGCACCCCCCTCCATCTATGCATATTCCCAATATACATAGATGTAGGTGCACGATACCCAAATCATCGTCAGAAGACGGCATCACCAAGAATGGTGGAAAACACCCGCACATGGGGCACTTTTATATAAACATGTGTGGAACATGTGAATACTTGGTACCATATAAGCACTCCCTAGATCGGCGTTTGTCCAATCATGCTCTCACAACTCACCTTACCTTGGCGAAGATTCAAACATTAACACTAGCAACATATATGGCTAATTCATATATGAAGGTTACCACCACCATTAGACCACGGGGTAACAAGTGCGGTCAAGTTATCACTCTTCATACCTTAGCAAGGCGTCGATGCAATATTTAAATTTCCCCCAGGTTAATACTTACTAAGCCACCGTAAGTCCTTATATGGGCATAAAAGATATGAACAACGGCAACCTTTATGTTTAAAATTAAGTTTTCGCAAAAGCTTTTGTTTTATTACACAAATGACGTGTTTAGTGCTTTGAACCATGCTCCGATGCGGCTGTCACGAGAACCGACCAATTTATACAAGATTAAGTACAAATGTCGCTAATACGTTGACACACATACTTTGTCTTATATAAACCCGGTAGTCCAACGAAATCACGAAGGATTTCAAACCAACTTGCAACGAACCAAGATCGTAGTAATTCAGCATAACCACATCTGTTACAATCTTTTACAAATAATCTACATAGATTATATAATATCGGAGTACACTCTAGTTATTACAAACCAGAATATAGGGTAGCGGAAGAAGCATAGTTTTAAAAACTAAAACAGTAGTTTAAGGGTTACATTGCCAGTACAAGCTCATATCTTACAAAAGCAATATAAGGTAAGAGATCTACTAGAGACCATGCCCAATGGTCTAGTCTTCATTCCCGCGGGAGAAGGCGATAGTTGCGGCAACCATTATAGAAGATGTCATCGCAACGGGAGGGAATAAACCCGAGTACTCAATTGTACTCAACAAGACTTACCCGACATGAAACAAATAACGACTCCAAGGATTATGCAAAGCTTTATAGGTGGAGTTGGCTTACTCATTTTGCGTAAAAGCTTTAGATGATAAGAGTAAACATGTTGTTATTAGCATCAAGTTAATCTTCATTAACTGTTAACTAGGTTTGCTTTGTGCTAAACAAGCAATTGAGTAGAGAAATACATAACCATAACAGGTTCATTATCAGCTATCTTGCAAAGTGTGATCAACCATCCAAACAACTTAAAGTTTTCAAGTATGGAGATGATCCCGTCAAGCTTCTCACTATCCAGGAGACGATGGCGATTCGAATCGATTACAACCAGTGGGGAAATATTCCTAACACTCTCCGACACACCGCCTAAGGGTAGCCGTAGAACACCATTCGTACAACTCAGGAATCACGGATCCGAATAGCGCCTCACTTAGGGTTGCCACCATGCCATGAGGTCAGGAATTATAACACCTGCCTCTGGACTTACGGACATGACTTCCCACACGGACATACCACGCCGGATATGCCAATGGATCAGGAATTATAACACTGTCGGCGGGTGAGACTTGATACTCTTCGCGATCGGCCTAAGTTGAACTACTAGGCTTCGCGGCGGATAACCTCCGATCCGGCCGGCTAAGTGCTAGGCACTGTTCAACATGACTAAGATGGGCTCCATTCCTTGTGTGTGATTAATTTGCACGACGGTACGCTTCACTAACAAGGTTGGCCGACCACCCGTAGCTCATGCGCTCCGCCTTGCCTTCCATTTACATACACATGGTTATTTGCACGATAGCACATATAGCCAACCGTGAACCATCATCCTAATTTCTCGCAAGTGATTATTAATCACTCGACTTCTACCGTTTAAGCATGGCTAAGCAAATGCTACGGTATCATATCATTAGGATTTCCGGAATAATAAGCTGGACAAGGAATGATATAAATGCAGCAAGGGTGCCAATTCAATTCCTAGAACTTAATGCAACAATCATAAAGCATTTAGTAATTATAAAAGTTAGGAAGTTAAAATGCTCCGGGGCTTGCCTTTCACGAAGGTTGATGGTTCGTGTCGTGGACACTCAAGAAAAACCTCCTCTCCCGCGCCGGGTTCGATCACACTGAACCTTCGCTCACGAGGATTCTCCGGCTCCTGCGGACACGTTCCTCGAACTCCAACAGAGTCACTCCCGCAGCGCACCTATTGCATGCATATGCATTGAATAAGTATACCGAATACATAAGTGAGGATAGTGATGATGACATGATGCTCATGATGACAATTTGATAAGATTACATCACTGGACACTCGTTTACCGAGTTCTCCAGCTATATTCAAATCACTATAACAAGGGTTTTGAATTTTTCTTAAGAAAAGCAAACACACTTACCAGATCTACACAACTGAACATATAACAATTCATCTGGAGTTAAAGACCTAACACCTGCACCTGAGATTTTACTTTAATTAACTTAGGCACATATAATAACCCCTATTAACATATGGACATGAGAAACATGAGCTCAAACAATTAAAGTAAAGGTGCCAAAGGTCATTAGGGTAATGACCTAGGGTCAACACTCAATCCAAAAAGTCAAACAATTCCTATAGTGATTAATCAAGTTTAAAGATTGATTAAAGCATTAAACAATTAATTAATTAAGCATAAATAAGGCATAAAATAAAACTACTCCAATTAAGTCCAAAATTTTATTTTAAGCTACTTACATCATAACTAAGTCACACAATAAATTTCATGATTTTTGGAACAACAAATAAATTATTAAAATTGAAAGAAGAATCCTTTATTAATTAAATAAGCTAATTAATTAACATGCAAAACATTGTCCAAACTCAGACTTCATATTTTTCCTAGATCAAGCATCTCATGAGAAGGCTACACAAAAATTTTCATAATTTTTGGAGCTATGAATGATTTTATACAAAATAGACAAATATAAGCACTATTGATTCAAAACTAAATTTGAAAACATTTTTTTAAAAAGGAAAAACGGCTCACAGGCCGATTCGGCCTGTTTGGCCCAACTCGGCCCGCGGCGCTGTGCAGGCACGCGGCCCAGGCGCGGGCGAGCGAGCGGCCCAGGGGCGGCGGGCAGTGGCGCTTGGCCTTGGCAACGCAACGCGCAGTGGCCCGGCCCATGGCGTGCGCGAGCGGCGGCCCGATGGCAGTTTTGCAGAAAAGCCCTCGTGCTTTACTAAATCTACAAACGAGTCCAAACCACTATTTGACACTATTCAACTGAGTCTTTCACTTAACACTAAGGCCCCTGGGTTTTCTCAAATTTACAAAACGAAGTCCTCGAACGGCGCCCGAGCAGAACGCGACGCAGGGCGCTCGGCCGGCCGCGGAACTCGCCGACGGCGATGTTTCCGGCGACGGGACCGAGTCGACTCGACTCCTAGTGCTGCCGCGCATCCAACGGTGTAGAAAATGTAGGCTATGGTGGACTAATGACGGCGGCGGCGCACAGGCGACGGCGGCGCGCGGAGCTCACAGTGGCAAGCCGCGTTCCGGCGAGCTCAAGGTACTAGAGCTAACAAGGTCTCGGTCCTAGGCTATACACGGCAGGGCGGCTCCAAAACACTAAAGAAGGAGGTGGAAGGAAGATGAGGGCGCGCTGGCAACGGCGAGCTCGAGCTCGCGGCCATGGCGGCCGTGGAGGCGGTGTGGCAAGCGAGCTCACCTCGCGATGAAGCAGAGCACGGCTTGGTCGAGGAGGAAGAGTAGCTTGCGGCGGCGCTGTGGCCGTGGCGAATTGGAAAATGGTGGAGTGGTGTGAGTGAATTTCGGGGGCGACGAGGTGACTGCGGCGGCAACCGAGAGAGAGAAAAGAGAGGAGGAAGAAAAGGAGAAGTGGCCGGCTTCGGCTTTGATGGCGCAGCAAGGTGGCCAGCGACTTCGCGTCGTCCTCCACGCGGCTGGTCGCGCGGGAAGGCCGGGAAGACCCCCGACGGCCACGGCGACGGCGAGGAGCAGGGAGAGGGATGGCGGGGTACTGTAGCGGCTAGGGGACTTTTCCACTTTTTCAAATACTCAAGATTTCATATTGAAACTTGAAAAAGTTTAAACATGAAAGTTACTCAAAATAATGAAAATGACAACTTTGCTTTTTGAACCATATCAAAATTCTAAGTATTTTTGAAAGTAGGTTTTCAAATTTAAATTTGAATTTGAATTCAATTGCCAATCAAATGCAATGCCATTAATTAACCTAATGATGATTATGCACATGTAATTAGACCCTAACACTTGAGGTGTTACAACAACTGTTTACAAAAGATCAAAGATTAACAAGAAAAATATCATGGTGTTGATTTAGTTGGTTTCTGATAACAGTCAACAGTTCCAACAAACTGGCCCATTATTTTCTTGCAAGTGCAAATGTAGATCCCTTGCTGGAAAAATAAAAGAACAAAAATAAAATATATGTTAGGAGTTACATGCATGCACAAGAGATCAATTTCAGAGTAGAGAGGTCACCACGTCAAACAAGATAAGGCATTTTTTTTTTGAGACGACGTCCTTCGACGCGTTTTTCATTAAGCAGAAGAAAGTTCAAACAACAGCACAAGGGTGGTCGCGGTAATACCATGATTATCGAGTCCACAACACACACACACCCCACAAGCTTAACCAAACGACTACATGATTACAACACCAGCAAAGCACCACGCGCCCGTGCTAACGCCTGTCCAGCAGGACGCCAAGGTGTCTGAAGCCCGCGAGACGCCAATCTTTTAATCTGATTGTTTCAATCCCAAATATTTTTTATTCGAAAAGTCTCTAGCAAGCTCCAACACTGCTACATTGGCATACAGGCAAGACTAACCAAGTCCATATCCACTTATAATAATGAAAATTTGCATGTTGATATGAAAACCAAAACAAAGAGCTTCGAGCTGGTTAAATTAAAAGAGATGCAAATCACACAAACTGTAGTTCAGAGAAGAGAAATAGAGAAACAAGGATATCTGAACTCGAAATAAACGAGCTAGTTATGCGAGTAAGGTATGTGTTGTTCAACATACATCAAGGCTCTTTGTGGAACCTGCAAATACTGTTCTTGATAAAGAGAAATTGCTTCTTCATTGGTATGTTTGTCCTAATTCCCGAAAGACAAGATCTTGCTTGCTAGCAAACATGTTGATAACAGAACAAAATGTTCTAAAAAACAATATATCTCCTCAAGTTAGTCTGCACAAATGGTTCAATAATTAAGAAAATGTTAACCTCTATTACATTAGCAGAACGATCTTGGGACGGCGTCACCCGACTGGCTCTGCATTCACCAAGGAAATGTTAATAACTGGGCTTTGTACTGAGCATCTATGCATCAGCTGGGCAAGAGTCTGATAAATGCGGCTTCACAAAATTTACCTCTACGAGGCTTTGTCTTTCTAGAACGCCGCACCAATAAGAAAGTCAACAAGCCAACAAGAAACAAGAAGGCTACACCTCCCACAATGCCTCCTATGATCGCTCCTTTTTGGCTCGATTTCCCTGCAAGCAATCATGCATTGAAGAACTCTAAACTGAAAAAAAATGCAGGAAGCAATCATGAGAACTCTGAACTAAAAACCTTTAGAAGAATAGCATTATAGTAGAGATTATTATCATGGCTAATAATAATTATTCCTTATTTATAGTCTACTCCCTGCATACTTGTAAAGCAAGTCGTTTAGGACATGATTGTGTGCAACCAATCAGTGGGGAACTATAGGGTAAAGTTTTTCCTGTCTTTCCTGTTAAACACTACGTTTGGGGGTATTTCTAGACAATAAATTCTTTTTTGACCAAAGTCAGCAAGGAAAATCCTGGCCTATATTTTTAATTTTTTGATAATGCAGACCTGTTTAAATTCGCTCCCACAGAGAGTCGAATCCAGGTCTACTAGGTGCTAATCAGGTGCTCTAACCTAGACAATAAATTCTCTTAGCTGAAGAGGCAATTGCACCTGAGGCCGAGTTGACATCTACGGATCGATCCCTGCTAGGCAATTCTCTATTTCTTTTGAAGGGCTTGTGTGTTTTGCTTGACGCTGTATTCATGCATGGCCTCATTGGTTAAGAGATATATATAACGACCTTAATTGTGCAAACGGAAGGAGCCTCCAGAACAAATTTTTTTTTCCGGGAATAGGCAGAGCACACAGCCTCCACCTGCCATGGACAAGGAAACGCAACGCATATGCAACACACCAAACAACAAAACCACTAAGGAATAAATTTGGTTTTTAGCCACGTGTGATTAGGGAAAATGAAGGTTTGTCCGATAATATAGGACAGGATTGGAAAGCTTAGATCTATCTCAATGAGAATTTATGGACAGTTTTCATACACATTAAACAGAGTGTCATATCAGTATAAAAAAGTTTTTTATTGAAACTGGGGGAGAGAAAAGGCAAATATTTCATCCCCACGAAACGTTTGAGGCATTATTTCCAAAATGTTCGACACAGAGTGAAATCCCCACTAAGAATTTTTCTCATTTCATCGTGTAACTTTTTTTTCGTGCACATTAAATTGGAGGTGGAAAAGAGAAGGAAAAGGGGGAGAGAAACCCATGGACCTTACAAAAATTCCACTATTTATTGACCCAGTAAAATAGTTTTGGGTTCTGGGTAGGAAGGACACAGACCCACTACGGCTACGATTGCTAACCTAGTCAAGACTCATACTATATACTCCCTAAGTAAAAAAAAAAAAGACGTTTTGAATTTTCGCTACATGTTTGACCTCGATTTGTAAACAAACATATATAATATTTATATCTCTAAATAATTTTATTAAAAAATTAGATTTAAAAATCTTTTTGTTGATATTAATTACTTACCATAAATATTAATATATTTTAATATATAATTATTGACACTTATTTCTCAGGAAGCGGAAAGTCTTTTTTCTCGGAGGGAGCACTAATCGGTGCATATACCATGCAATCTTCTCTCTTCGGTCGGGTCCGCGCCCCGTTTCCCTTCTGGCTCCATCTACTTCATACCTTCACTACTAGTTTTTTCTCAAAAAGATTAATGAAACCCGTCAGAGCATCTCCAAGAGTTACTAAAACATATGGCAAGTGAAAAAAATATAGTCTCTCAAATAGTTTGCCATTTTATAATTTGATAAAATTAAAAAAAAAAGTAGACCAATTGTATCGACTTTCTGCATTCCGAACATCTGGTTCTTGCTACGTGGACGCGGCCAGTTTACAGACAAGAAGCGAAAGGAGAAAAATCATCTGAATGGTATTTGCCGGCCACGACACGTGGCCGTTTCAGATAGGCAGCAGCAGCAGTGCCGTAGTACAGGATCATGCACATAATGCCAAGATTAATTAAACAGGACCATGCACGTCCAATTGACAACCACAAATGAAGTTTGGGTGCTGCAGGAGGCGGCAGCCAGACGGAGATGCTGTGCGGAGATGTTGTGGAGCCCGAAGGAGATGCTGTACGGAGATCTTCACGGTGGAGATGAAAGAAAGTTACTTTACACCATGGATCCTATACTTTGCACTAATTAATCGTTTCTAGATTAGAAAACTTTTCTCTCTAGCAAACTTACATCCAGAACTCTAAGAGAGAAATAAAATTATGTTTTCACCCCTTTTTTCAGCTGCGGCACGGAGCTCCTTCACGGTCCGCGCCGCCGCAGCCAGCAGTACCTGGCTATGACCGATAGCAAGGAGCTCGAAGGCATGGAGATCGACGTGAATAGAGGAAGGACGTACCTGATCATGCGGGAAGACAGACGGCGCACGTCGTCGCGCACGGGCTAGATGCGCAGTCGTATACGCGCGCGTAAAGAGACGCGTGCGGAGGTGAGGAATAGCAAGTTGGAAAAAATAGCAACCTCATTTTACAAACTGTTGGAGATGCTCTACTGGTTTCCTTTAGACGATCAGGCAACGCAACCACTGCAGCGTGCGGGCAGTGGCGTCCATGGTTGTACTCGAACTCGACAGCAAGTTAACAAATGTCTATATCTACTACTTCCTCCGTTCCAAATTGTAATTCACTTTCACTTTTTTGGTTTATCTATTTTGCTATGTATCTAGACATATTATTTATCTACTACATAACAAAATGAATAAATTAAAAAAGTCGAAGTGAACTATAATTTGGAACAGATGGAGTATAATAGAATAGTCAAGATACCAATTACCACAATTCAAATAGTTATGCCATGATATTCAGACGAGCCCGTTACTGTAGTGGTATAGAAAACAGTACCACGATTTCAATAATATACAATAATATATTCTTATATAGTTTGAGATGAAAATTAATAAAAAATACCACAGTATTTTGGATTAGTAGATCATGATATTTGAATTTACCATGAATTAGTCACAAGATTCAAATGACCCAAGCCGATATTCGAATGGCCAATTGACCATAAATTAGCATCAATCATCAATCACTATAACAAAACATGGCCCATGAAGTAGTTACATTAATCAAATGGCTGGAGACGATAACGAAAATGTGAATTACCAAAAGTTTGGCATCGCTCTGACATGACTAATGGATCTGGAAGTGAAGTACTCTATTGGAATGCGGCACACACATTATCCTCCGCTGCACAAAACGCTTTCATATTCGTGCTCATCATGCATAAATCGCCTGGGTTGACTGCTATTTCACGCAATCACGCATTCACGTCTCGCTTCACAAATCACAAGTTGCCTCGCGACAGGCCTCCAGCTGTTGCTGGTCCCACTACTGCAGGTCCAACTTGCACGTCGCTCTTCACTTGATCTTGTCAACACTTTTATCCTTTTTCCCTTTTGTTTGAGACATACTCCGTTTCTTTCCGAAGGTACAGTGTGGGCAAACCTCTGTACTTTCAGCTTCAAAAAAAAAACTCTGTACTTTGCTTATTCATTACCTTGCTCTGACCTCATTGATTTATTCATGGATTCTAATTAACTTTGGCCAGATCGGCTTATCACTCTTTTTCTGAAAATTGGAAAAGAGAAATATGGAAAGCCAGAAAAAGAGTGATTAGTCATATAGTACTTTTAACTTAACTAGGTAAATACTCCGCGCATTGCTACGGAAATTTTTAAATGACATCTTGCGTGAATGACACGAATATGTACAAATTTGATGAGAATTAGAGTATTATGATGAAATTGTATGTTGCATGCATGTAGTAGTGAAATGAGCAAGGATTAAAAGTAAATCACTAAAAAATATGGATGTAGAAATGGAGAGGATATTTATTAATGGTAATGAACTTATGGTTGATGATGACGTGTGGTTGTAGCCCTCTGGGATGATGTGGCTTCACCATATTCTAAAAAAAATAGGTAGTAGACATTATCTTTATAGGAGTTTATTATCACCTCTAGAGGCTCTTCGTGATGACTCTTTTCCTTATGACAACACTTCAGGAGGTGCTCTTGAGATCTGACTGTACTGGTCCATGACGTAGAAAGCAGCAAAACTTCTGTCCAGTAGTAGTATCATTGTCTAGTAGCAGTAGTACACTAGGCTCCCCGGTTGCAGATAGGGAGGTCGTTGAATGACGTGCACTGGATGGGCAGTTTGACGAGGCGCAGAGGTAGGCGTGGTTTCCAGGGCCTAACTAGGCAATGTCACAAGAACGACACTATGCGCCTATGGCCATAGTAGCTACCTTAGTTAAAAGAATGATTATTCCTCAAAAAATACTAGATTATTCCTCAATTTTCAGTTTAGCTGATTTATTACTCAAAAAATACTAGATTATTCCTAAATAAGTATACTATACAAAATATATTTGACAATAAGTTTTATGATATTTAATTGGTACCATAAATATTGCTCCCTAGCTACATCCTCTAGTAAAATTAGCCTAGAGTTGTACTTGTAAGTCAATTTCTTTTAAAAAGATTTTGACATGTCATTGGAATGTATAGTTTACCAAAGGCGATTTTTGCCACAGGACACTGGGAAAACATGCAATTGGCTGGCACACACCGCCAACGGGAGGATTTTCCCAAACACATCTCAAATTCGTGATTGTTTGCCCAAACACACCGCCTCCATTATTTTATTTATTTCTCAGTTTTGAAGAGAGAGAAGGTACGGGAAATGTCCTAATTGCCCTCATCTTCAACCTCTGGCTATGCACTGATTTTGCTGCAGCACACCGCCGTCCAGATCGAGCTGAGGCGGTCCGCATGGCAGGGAGAGCGGCGGCGTGGCCTCCTGGGCGGCGGCGCATCCTCCTAGGCCGGCGTGGCCGGCGGCACGCCTCCCAGTGCGGCGTGGCGGCGCAGGCGCCCAGGCCGGCGTGCCCAGAGGTGCGGGGGCGCGGCCTCCCACGACGGCGAGGCGGCGCGGGCGTCCAGGCCGGCGTGCACGGCGGCGCGGGGACGCGGCCTCCCACGGCGGTGAGGCGGCGTGGGCGTCCAGGCCGGCGTGCCTGGCGGCGCGGGGGCGCGGCCTCCCAGAGCGGCGCAGCGGCGCGGGCGCCCAGGCCGGCGTGCCCGACGGCGCGGCCTCCCAGAGCGGCGCAGTGGCGCGAGCGCCCTGGCCGGCGTGCCCGGCGGCGCAGGGGCGCGGCCTCCAAGGGCGGCGCAGCGGCGCTGGAGTGGGCGCCCAGGCCGGCATGGCCGGCGTGGTGGCGTGACCACCCTGGCCGGTGTGCCGGGGGCGAGTGGTACCCGGGGCACAGTGGCGCCAGTTACTTTAGCCATAGCAGTGTGCTGCAGCAAAATGTATTGCATAGCCAGAGGTTGAAGACGAGGGCAATTAGGACATTTCCCGTACCTTCTCTCTCTTCAAAACTGAGAAATGAATAAAATAATGGAGGCGGTGTGTCTGGGCAAACAATCACGAATTTGAGATCTGTTTGGGAAAATCCTCCAGTTGGCAGTGTGTGCTAGCCAATTGCACGTTTTTCCAGTGTCCTGTAACAAAAATCGCCTTTACCAAAAGACCAGAGAACCAGCGGCCTAGCCCAGAGCACGAGATTTCGGTGCTGCCTAGGCATGCCATGACTCACCCTGGGCATTCATTTCTGACCGAACCGATCGGTTCAGTTCCACGGTTCGTACACAAGTTCGGTTCCTAGAAAACAATGACCAATCGGTTCTTTTTAGGAATGGAAACCGAGGAAATTCGGTGTTGGTTATTTTGGTTCGGTTCATTTATAATCAAATTAATATCATCGCACATGATCACAAAATAAAAGAAAAATAGAAAAAGAAAAACATATCTTCTTATAGGGTCTGAACTTCTCTTTTTTTTTTTTTTGTTCCACCGTAAAATTGAACTGATTCTTATAAATTTCTCTCTTTATGTGTTTTCTCTATAATATATGACTATCATGATTTTATTGAGATGACACTCACTACTAAACAATAATTTTACAAGATTGTGAAATTTATTGTCGGCAGACATTTTTTTTGCCACCGTCTATGTAAATCAATTAGGGCCCAATGACCTCTCTTCGCCTTTAAAAATAAATTCTAGAGATGTGCCACTGGAGTTGTTGTTTGCTTGTGTAAATCCAACAATTTATAGAGGTGGACATCTTAAAAGGACTACTTTTACAATTCATTTTTAATAAAGGCATAGGACCTTTTATGGATTTTTTTTTCCAATTTTCCAATTACAAGTGGGCATCTTAAATATATATCCACTTCTGGAAACTAGAAAGGTCATTTAATCACAGACCATCATCTTAAGTCGTGGATCTAGAGCACAGGCTGATTTGACATGTCGCCCTCTCGGATTCTTGCTAATACAACTTTCCAAATAATATATGACACGCACGGATTATCTCGATCGCACGCACGCAGAGACATGGCATTGCCGGTTTCAGCGCGGAGGCCGAGGGCACCACGGCAGCTGGGCCCCGCCGCCTGCCTCCCCCGATCGGGGCTCGCGGTTAGTTGGACTGGACACTGAACTCGCACCTGGTGCTGCTGGTGGCGAGCGTCTGAGCATGCACTTTGCACTAGTTGCTGATAAAGATAAGGATCCTAGCTAAAAATCCTGTGGGAAAGGAGCCTTTTGGGGTGTTCTTTACTGTGCAGACGTGCAGTTACCAGCGGCGGCGTCGTTGCCAGCGGCACAGCAGGGTGTGGTGTCGTTACCGACTTGCCGTCGAGGAGCGCAGCCCTTTGTCGAGCAGGTGAGGTCTCCCCCAGGCCGAACGTCGACGTCGACGTCGACATGCACGTACGCCATTGTAGTAGATAGACACGGAGTCGTGTAGATAGCTTGAGAGAGGAAGATAGTACTGTAGTACGTAGGCTAGAGTGGTATAGTAGTAGTAGAGAGAGATGAGACAAGGAGACGAGCAATGAACGAAACACAAGGAGGTTGAGAGCAGATTTTTGTTGTAAGCTTTCCAAATTATGTCCTATATTATCAGACAAACCTTCATTTTTCTAGCCAGTAGTCACACATGGCTAATAAAACCAACTTACTCCTCAATGTTACTGTTGTTTGGTGTGTCGCATATGCGTTGCGTACATGCATGGCGGAGGCCCGAAGGTCGCGGCCGCCCGGGCGACGGAGCAGGCATTCCTTCTTGTTTGAGGTTTCCCCTCTCCGTTTCTTTCCCAAGCTACAGTGAAGATGGGCAAACCTCCGTACTTTGCTTATTGATTAGCTTGATCTGACCTCATTGATTTATTCATGGATTCTAATAACTTTTATTTGGCCAGATCGGCTTATCACTCTTTTGCCCACGAGATTAATTAGTTTGATCACCAGGAACACGATGACTCACCATGGAACACAGCAACACTGTGCAGTCCAGTAGTCTCGCTGTCTATAGTAGCAGTTCTGTCGGGCTCCCGGTTGCAGAGTGAGGGTCGTTGGATGACGTGCACCGGATGGGCAGTTTGACGAGGCAGAGTTACTGGGCCGTGGTTTTAGTGATCTACTAGTAGCTTTGACCGGGCCAGCTAGTCTGGGCTTTGGCGGGCTGGGTCAGGGCTGTTCTGGGCTGGTCTGGGCCTTCCTTGAAAGAATGAAATTCTAAGTTTAGTCGATACACTGCACATGGTTTTTACTGTAACCATATTGTGGCCTTTGTTTGTGTGATGAGTGATTGTCAACATGCCAACACAACGGCGTGTGTGCGTTCTTACTAAGTGTGACACGCGGTTTCGTGTCAAATAACGATGTCTCTTGGCTTGTGTGTGTGCAGGTGTCGAGCTCGGAGACAGTAGTCGACGGTTGGTGAAGATCAAGTAGGGCGTACCGTGCTGACGGACCGGGTGCGGTGAAGGGCGGACGTGAGGCTTGGATCGAGGGACCTGAGAACCGGACGGCCAGCCGTGGTGGCTGACACTTGGGACATCGACAAGTGCAAGTGTACACGGCGGGGCGGGCTACACTACTCGTGGACGGTTTGGTGGTTTCGCCTCAAAACCATCGGCGGCGGGTTTCCCGGGTTTGCGCCTCAAAACCTGGGCGGAGGTCCCGATGCGGACGGACGGCACATGGCGACATCGGGAGATCGCGTGGAAGCGAGGCCACCGGTGAGAAGATGCGGTGGCCGTCGGATCAAGTGAAACTTGAGTTGGACCCTTATGCCCCTGGCTAAATGGTTTGGCTCCTTATGTATCCAAGGGTAAAAAGGGAATGTGTAATAGAGCCCATAAATAAGGATGAAGGGTTCCCTTACCCCTTCACCTCTTGCATTTATATTTTTTTCTTTAGGCTTTTCTTCCTCTAGTTGCTTGGTGAGAGAGAGGACCTCCAATCTTTGATTCGTGCTTAAACCAGTGGCAAGCGGATCACCGAGTATCCGTCGTTTCCTCCGGTCTTAATTGATTGCCTGTGTTCTTGAGATAGATTTTTCCCTTTTCCCGAGTTCCTTTTTCCCTCTCTAGTTCTCGGTGTGATTTCTTCGATTCGAGACCGTTTCGATCCGTTTTTCTTGCGCTAGATTTATCTATGAAGTGAGTAGAACATTTCCACCGAAGGAAATCACTTAGTTCCTCACGAGATTGAAGTTCTATTTTCTCTCTAGTGTCTCAAGAACGCTTTTCTCCGCCCCCTTCTCGATTTCTCCCTCTTCTCTTCGAATTGGACGATGATCCCCTAGAGTTAGCCTTTCCCCTACATAAGCAACAACTCCACCAAATTTGGTTGCAAGGGATTCGATTTGAGAGAGATCGGGATGCACGTTGGTGGAGGCGATTTTCGGGCGATTCCGTTTCTGTGATCGCGGACAATCCAGCCCTGTAGCCGCAGATAGTCCGGCCGTCGTGTTCGTCGAGTCAGTGGCTTCCTGGCTGAGCTGGCAAAGTATGCGCGGACAGTCCGCACTTACAGCGCGGACAGTCCGGGCCTCTTTTCAGCCCAGTACTGAGCTCTTGACAGAACTCTGGATTTTTAGTTGGTGAACCTCGGACAGTCCAGCCTAAGAGCGCGGATAGTCCGACGGTGACTCTCCGAACCGTGTCCAGAACTGGTTCAAGTTTGTGTGTTTTCTCTGTTTTTGCCCTCTGACAGTTTGGACCAAGACCGCGGATAGTCCGACATTGTCCAAATAAATATGGCTAAACTTTATGCGTGTACCAGTGGAATACATGACAAGGACTACAACGTGAAAAATCAAGAGAGGTCTCGTGTTCAAACAGACCAGTCCTTAATACATTGGCAATTAACTCATCTAACCTATACTCTTAAAGTTGTAGATCGCGTTCCCCTCATAGGTTTCCTGTTCCAAGCACAGTAACCGCCGCTCCCCTCACAAATCCCTGTTCCAAGCATAGTAGCCACTTTAGCACCGTCCGATCGGGTTCAAAACATTACCTGCCGTCCACGTTGCATCCCTGCTTCCTCTCTCTTGAAGCTTCTCGCTTTCACCGGCAACCAGAAAAGAACGGACGGCAGAAGTAACGCGAAGGATAGGATGCAGCACCATAGTGAGGGCAGAGCGCAAGACGGAGGCAAATCGAAGTCTGGCGGGGCAGCCGCGGCCCCATGCGGCGGTGTGGTGGGCTACGCACGGCACGATGGCAGGAGTGGGGCGACGCCGCACGGCCGCAGCCCGCTCGTACGTTGGTATATACACTGGGCTGCGTCCGAGGTTTCTAGATGGTGCGGCCGTCCTCTTGCAGTGGAAAGAATTCCTTCGACAAGAAGAGATCACCTCGATCGGAGCGCACGCAGAGTATATGCCATTTGCCGGTTTCAGTAGAGGCCGAGGGCATCACGGCGGTCGGGCCGCCGCCCCTGCCTCCCCGGATCGGGCGCGCGGTTTGCTTCGCTTTCACTGCACCTTCGGCCGGCATCCACCTGCTGGAACAGGCTCCTCTAACGTATTCAACTAGTACGTCCTGGGACGTAGAATGCCACGCTATGCTGTGCTCCAATGTTAAAAGTAGCAATTGTGTGGAATCTAGTGCTAACCATGGCAAAATTAAACAATCAATTTTTTTCTAGTGCAAACAGTGCGGGCAACTAGTTAGGTGGACGGCCGGCTAAACTGCCGTAGTGGCCGTGAGCTTGGTCTCCCCTCTCCCGTTTCATCTTGTAGTGATGTTTTCTTTTTTCTAGTCTAAATAAAACACTGGCAAATTTCCCGGCGTCTTTATAAAAAAAGTAACATTATATTTTCACTAAATATATAATAAACACTACTAGACAAAGCCACTGTAGGGGCGGCTAAAAAGCCACTGTAGGGGCGGCTGGGCGAGCCGCTCCTACGCGCCCGAGCTTATAGTGGCGGGCACTGTAGGGGCGGCTCAACACCAGCCGCCCTTACTACACAACCATAGTAGGGGCGGCTGGTGTTCCAGCCGCCCTTACAACACGACCATAGTAGGGGCGGCTGGTGTTCCAGCCGCCCTTACTACACGACCACAGTAAGGGCGGCTGGTTTCCAGCCGCCCCTACTATGGATTTTTAGCAAAAAAAATAATAAATTACAATAATACATTTACAGCACAGCATATATATATATATAATCTCCATCACAGCCAAATTTAGAATGTTCCATCAACAAGTTCAAAAGTCCAATATATTACAACCAAATCGAAAGTCCAACATATTACAACCAAATCGAAAGTCCATCAAAAGTAACACAAGTCCATTACTACAAGTGCACAAGCACTCAACGACCCAGAGATAGCATTTCTCCCCGCCAGAACCTTCATCATCCTCTCCTTCTCCCCCTGCTTCTCCCACTTGGTCCTCGGCAAGGTCCTCCTGAGTAAGCATTTCTAGATTCTGCGACGCCAGTTGTTCGAAATAATCGTATCCAAGCGGAAGGTTGTTTCCTGGCCCTCTAGGGCTAGGGTGCTCTTCAGGTGGGCTGGATGGGGTTGCATTCCTTGTTGTCCCCGCCATCACGTGATTTGTTCTAACAGAGGCAAGGAATAAAGTGTGCTTTAGTATCAGTACTAGTAGTAGTAGTCCTAGTAGTCCTAGTAGTACTAGTAGTACTAGTAGTAGTAGTAGTAGTAGTAGTAGAAGAAGAAGAAGAAGAAGAGAAGAGAGAGGATGAGAGAGGAAGGAGGAGAAGTGTGGAGAGGGAAAGGTTTAAAAAAGGCCTCAGAAACATGTCTAGCCTCATTTGATCAAGAACTTGGAGCATCAAGGCATCAAAATAGAGAACGAAGAGAGAAAAAGGCACCGTAGGGGCGGCCGGTAACGATGCCAAGTTGCTCACAAGTTCCCGATCATCGCTCATATTCCATACAAAGAATGGACTTAGACAATCTCATCATCGGCAAAACAAAGGAGAGGAGAGAAGAATATGAGCTTCTGGTGGAGTACAAGTACAAACCCATGTGCCCTCAAATTAGCGGGTTGCTGCTTTATAGAGCCATCCACCACTCTGCGGTGATCATAGTTCATAGACTAACATGACAGCCAGTAATAGGAAAAGAGAAAACCCATTGGCACTACGAGGCCGTACACTTCTGGTGGAGGCTAGACTCTAATGGCACTCCATTTGAGACGAGTAGTGTGGTAGTAGAGTAGTAGTAGTAGTAAGAGTAGTAGTAGAGTAGTAGTAATAGCCAGTAGAGAGTAGTAGTAGTAGTAGAGGAGAGGAGTGGAGGAGAGGAGTAGAGGACAGTAGGTGTAGACCATGACAGTAAGCCTGCCAAATGATAGGTTTATTTCATTGGCAAGTACTAAATCAATCTAGACAACAAGTAGTATATAGCAGCAATAAGTATATCACAAACTTTCAGTAAAGCCAAGTGTATTTCAGTTAAGCCAAGTGTATTTCAGTTAAGCCACAAATCAAAATGACATGTTCTATAGCAAAGTTCAGGTAAGACAAGTGTATAGTAGACAGTTAAGCATGGTAGTAGATCATTAAAACATCCAGGTTGATTAGCAAGCAAAATGGACTAGATGGACTAGATCAAATGGACTAAATGGACCAGGTTGAGTTAAGCCACAAATCAAATTAGCAAGCATGGCATCAGTTAAAACATATAAAACTAACATACAAACTGACATATTCAGTTAAGCATATAAAACTGACATACAAACTGACATATTCAGGTTGAGTTAAGCCAAGGCCTCAAATTAGCAAGCATGGCATCAGTTAAAACATATAAAACTGACATACAAACTGACATATTCAGTTAAGCATATAAAACTGACATATTTAGGTTGAGTTAAGCCACAAATCAAATTAGCAAGCATGGCATCAGTTAAAACATATAAAACTGACATACAAACTGACATATTCAGGTTTAGTTAAGCATGGCATCAGTTTAGCAAGGTTGAGACTGTTTAGGCTTGTAGCAACAAGAACATTTCCAAATCTCAATCTACAAGTTCAATTGCAGGTACAGAGTTATGACTCGGTGCTTGGAACAAACATATTTGATGTAAAAAATAACAGCAGCAAACTAAAAATAGCAGCCTGTAGGTGAAACTTGCAGAAAAGTTTACTGCTGAATATGAAAGGATATTCATGTAATGTAATAAAAACTGGCATCTGTATGAATATAAAAAGGCCAATTGAATTGAAGGGATCACAATGCCCTAATCTTTTTTTAGTTTGTTGATCCCAGATTTAGCATATATGGTGTGCATTGCATGTCAAACCAGATTGTGCAGACACTGCTGACAAATATATATAATTAATGAAGTTAAGTATTTAGGAAGTTTTTCAGTTAAACAAGGAAGGTAATCATGGAGCCACCATTCTGTCAACTATCATGTAGGTAGCTCTGAACCATTAAATATGTTTCATGTGTATACTAACTGCATATATATGACATAAGAATTTATATATGTGGATTGCAAAACAAATTAAATGACATAAAACTGTAACCTGTAGTAGAAGAACACCTATTAGCAGAGACAGTTTCAGTGGAAGCTTAGAGACACCATGTAACTATAGGAACAGAAACCGACATGATTTTTCATTAGGAACAGAAACCTTTCACACAGACAATTCTCAACCTTGCTACTGCCAGACGTTACAAGGTGCTCAAGATCCACAGAGATTCTAATTTGTTAGCACATTCCCTAGCAAGTCAAGCTTTCAAAAGTTGTATAACATCCAATGTATCTTGCAGCAACAACTCTCATGGCAACTGATCCACGAGCACGAATCCAATCACGGAGGCATCACAAATTGGGGGGGGGGCGTACCTGACTAGGCGCAGTGAAAGGAAGAAGACGTCGCCGGGCTCGCGGAAGGAGAGCTCGCCGGCGACAGTTACGAGCGCCGCGGGGAGCACGGGGACGGCACGGGACCGAGAGCTTGCGGAAGGAGAGGCACACCGAGCTCCTCGCGGAAGGAGAAGCTTGCGGGCCTCCCGAGCTCGCGGACGCGCACCAAGCTCGCGGAAGGAGAGACGCACGGGGACCGTCGGGGCCGGGCCTGGCGGTGTGGTGGGCGGCGGCGGCGAAACCCTAGCCGCCCGGTGCCGTCAGAGGAAGATGCGGAGGGAGGGGGAGGATGCGGAGGGCGGAGGGCGGAGATGCGGCGTCGGCCACGGGGGAGCTCGCCGTGGGGAGAGATGCGGCGCGGTGGGGAGGCGGCGGCGAAACCCTAGCCGCCCGGTGCCATCCAGAGGAAGATGCGGAGGGAGGGGGAGGATGCGGAGGGCGGAGGGCGGAGATGCGGCGTCGGCCACGGGGGAGCTCGCCGTGGGGAGGCGGCGGCGCGGTGGGGAGGCGGCGGCGGCGGCGGTGGGGAAATCGGGCAGCCTGCCGGCGTCCAAATGACAATGTTCGCCCCAGACTTAGCCGCTGGGAGGCCCTGGGAAGGGGACCTCCCCTTTATGTCGGGCAGCACCACTGTAAGGGCGGCTGAGGAGCCAGCCGCCCTTACAGTGCCTTTTTTTTGTTTTTTTAAAAATTCATAAAAATCAAAAAATAACAGTATTAACTTAAAAAATAGGAAACTTAATTCCAAAACAATGTTAAAAAACAAATTCAGTAAAACAATTTTAGTAAAAAGAAAAATAAAAAATTTTGAATTAAAAAAAAATTGAATCTTGGATTATTTTAAAAAAGGCACTTTGACCGTGTTTTTGGGACCCTAGATGGCCTCGAGATGCAAAAGTGATGAACAGCAAGTTTGATCCACTCATCAAGATACATATTTTCTCCAATGGTCACCTTTTCATCGGGATGGTTTGGACCACTCAAACTTTGAGACTTCAGTTTTTCGCGGCTAGACGCGGGTTTTCGACCCCTAGGCGGGCCCACCTCGAAAAGTCATGAACATCAAGTTTGATCCACTCGTCAAGACGAACAATTCATACAAAGGTAATTTTTGCATTCGACGAAGCGTTGCGAAAGTGTAGTTCTAAATCCACTCGTCCCGCATGAAGTTTCATTAAGTCTGTGTGGGATTCAAGAATTTGTGACTAGAGTTTACCAACACTTCCTCAAATACAAAAATGGTCTATCTATGAAATATGTATCTTGATAAGACAAAACTATCTTGTATTCAAAAGTTTTTCATTTGAGGTCATTTCGTACCTCGTTTGACTATGGTTGACCAAGTCTCGCCTTGGATTTTGAAACCCTGTGAGAAGAGTTTACTAAAACTTTTTCAAATGCAAAATTGCTCTATGTATGAAATATGTATCTTGATGAGACAAAACTATCTTGTATTCAAAAGTTTTTCATTTGAGGTCATTTGGTACCTCGTTTGACCTAGGTTGACCAAGTCAAACCTCTGTTTTTTCGGAAAATACACGTTGACCGGACCCTAGATGGCCTCGGATGCAAAAGTGATGAACAGAAAGTTTGATCCACTCATCAAGATACATATTTTCTCCAATGGTCACCTTTTCATCTGGGATGGTTTGGACCACTCAAACTTTGAGACTTCGGTTTTCGCGGCTAGACGCGGGTTTTCGACCCCTAGGCGGGCCCACCTCGAAAAGTCATGAACATCAAGTTTGATCCACTCGTCAAGACGAACAATTCATACAAAGGTAATTTTTGCATTCGACAAAGCGTTGCGAAAGTGTAGTTCTAAATCCACTCGTCCCGCATGAAGTTTCATTAAGTCTGTGTGGGATTCAAGAATTTGTGACTAGAGTTTACCAACACTTCCTCAAATGCAAAAATGGTCTATCTATTAAATATGTATCTTGATGAGACAAAACTATCTTGTATTCAAAAGTTTTTCATTTGAGGTCATTTCGTACCTCGTTTGACTATGGTTGACCAAGTCTCGCCTTGGATTTTGAAACCCTGTGAGAAGAGTTTACTAAAACTTTTTCAAATGCAAAATTGTTCTATGTATGAAATATGTATCTTGATGAGACAAAACTATCTTGTATTCAAAAGTTTTTCATTTGAGGTCATTTGGTACCTCGTTTGACCTAGGTTGACCTAGTCAAACCTTTGTTTTTTCGGAAAATACACGTTGACCGGACCCTAGATTGCCTCAGATGCAAAAGTGATGAACAGAAAGTTTGATCCACTCATCAAGATACATATTTTCTCCAATGGTCACCTTTTCATCTGGGATGGTTTGGACCACTCAAACTTTAAAACTTCAGTTTTTCGCGGCTAGAGGCGGGTTTCGACCCCCTAGGCGGGCCCACCTCGAAAAGTCATGAACATCAAGTTTGATCCACTCGTCAATACGAATAATTCATACAAAGGTCATTTTTGCATTCGATGAAGCGTTGCGAAAGTGTAGTTCTAAATCCACTCGTCCCGCATGAAGTTTCATTAAGTCTCGTGTGGGATTCAAGAATTTGTGAATAGAGTTTACCAACACTTCCTCAAATACAAAAATGGTCTATCTATGAAATATGTATCTTGATGAGGCAAAACTATCTTGTATTCAAAAGTTTTTCATTTGAGGTCATTTGGTACCTCGTTTGACTAGAGTTGACCAAGTCTCGCCTTGGATTTTCAAATCCTGTGAGAAGAGTTTACTAAAATTTTTCCAAATGCAAAAGTGTTCTATGTATGAAATATGTATCTTGATGAGATGTAACTATCTTGTATTCAAAAGTTTTTCATTTGAGGTCATTTGGTACCTCGTTTGACCTAGGTTGACCAAGTCAAACCTCTGTTTTTTCGAAAAATACATGTTGACCGGACCCTAGATGGCCTCAGATGCAAAAGTGATGAACAGCAAGTTTGATCCACTCATCAAGATACATATTTTCTCCAATGGTCACCTTTTCATCTGGGATGGTTTGGACCACTCAAACTTTGAGACTTCAGTTTTTCGCGGCTAGACGCGGGTTTTCGACCCCCTAGGCGGGCCCACCTCGAAAAGTCATGAACATCAAGTTTGATCCACTCGTCAAGACGAACAATTCATACAAAGGTCATTTTTGCATTCGACGAAGCGTTGCGAAAGTGTAGTACACATATAAATATGGTCTGACACATACATAAATATAGTCTCACACACACATACATAAATGTAGTCTCACACACACACACATACATAAATGTAATTACGCTTATCATAACTAGTCCTCCCCGAGACAGTTTTCCACTTGACATGACTTTTCGTTCCGCCCATGGCAATATGTTTTTGGGTAGTTTCTTTTCCACTTTATTGATCTTTTTTGTAAAGCTTGTGAAAAGCGGCATTTCATCGAACTTATTGTAGGCATCAACATCTTCGACGCCATCCACTCCGATAATGTGTTGTTTTCCGGGGATAACCACATGCTTAGGTTTCTTCTTTGGGGGTTGTATATCGAGCGGGTCGGTCATAAAGAAAACTTGCATAACATGTGAAGCGAGCACCCATGGATCATCATTGAAGCCTATGTTACGGAGGTCCACGACCCTCAATCCAATTCATTGATTTCAGGTTTATTGAGCCGCGACATCGAAATAGGGCCACATTTAGTTCCTCAATCCCATAGTCAAGTTCCCATATTTCCTCAATTATGCCAAAGTAGTCGACCTTTTTGCCCCCTCGCCGATAGCCACTACTCGAACACCATTGTTTTGGTTCACACTTTTGCTATCCTTTGTGTGGGTATAGAATGTGTACCCATTGATCTCATACGAACTCCAAGATGTCACCTGTCTTGATGGCCCCGCCGCTAGCTTATCGATGGTAATGGAGTCTTTGGTTTCTCCGTGCCGTATGTTCTTGTCCTTCAACCATGAAGTTACGCGTTACTGTGTTGTTTCATGACCCAGTCACCTCTACGACCGTGTGACTCGATGAGATGATCAACAAGTGTTCACTAATGTATGGATCCATCAGTTTTGAGCCCGCCAAGACAGCGTAGTGCGCCCGACTCACTTCTTGGTAATCTTCATCGATGAAGACTTTCCTACCATTTGTGCCCTTCCCGGCCGGCCTATTCTTGTAGCGAGAATCGGGAATACCAATCCCTCTCGTACTTTTAGGTACTCTTGACAAAGACTCGATGACTTCTTCATTAGTGTAGCCCTCTATCATGGAGCCCTACGGGTAAGCACGATTATGCACGTATCGGCTTAGAACCGACATGAACCGCTCGTACGCCCACATTTCATGCAAGTAGCAAGGGCCCAACGCCCGTATCGATGAACCATGTGAATCATGAGATGTACCATTGTGTCAAAGAAAGCGGGAGGTAAACACATCTCTAGTTGGGCCTGGGTCTCCACGACGAAATCATGTAGGTCATTCGGCTCGTTCTTGCTAATCTTCTTCTCGCGTTATCCTGGACCGAGAAGTAGCACATGCGGGTGATAGCCATCTTCAAGAACTCGGCTTGATAGCCCCGATTGCGATTGGTAGGAACACCGTCGGCATCATATGACAATCGTGAGCCTTGCGGTTTTCGAATGACAGTCCTTCATCGACACTAGCTTCTTCGGGTTTGCCGAAAACCCAGTTGGGACTTTGGTCCCCTTCACAGAAGTGCATATACCTCTCCTCTCTTCCCGTTCTAGGTTGAAGCTAGCCTGATTGATGGTGTATTTTCCGGTTTTTGGGTCATGTATCGGGTGAAGCTCTGGCATAACCTTTAGCTGCTCCATGTCCCTCCGTGCTCTGAGACTATCCTTTGACTTGGCTGTGTCTATCAAGGTAGCGATGAGACTCTCAAAGACATTCTTCTGCACGTGCATAGCATCAATGGCATGGGGGACCTCCAATTCGAGCCGTATTTAAGATGCGAAAGAAGATTGATTTTTTCTTAAAAGGCACGCCTTCGATAGGAGGCATGCTTAAATCTCTCGGGCGTTCCATCTATTTTCTTCTTTCCATAGACGACGCTTATGTTTTTCACCATTTGGAACACATATTTTCCATCATGACGTCTCACCGGAGGCTGGTCTTCACCTCTTCGATGTCGCCGAAGTACTTTAAGTACGGCTTGCTGCGGTACTTGTGACCTTGCTTTAGGAAGCGACGGTTCCGATGTAAACAACCTTCTTGGATCCATCTAGGAACACCCATTTAGTATCATCCAGACAGACTAGGCATCTGTCTTACCTTTGAACCTGTCCGAGACAAGGCATACAACGCAGGGTGGTCGTTGATGGTCACAAATATTATTGCTCTTAATGTGAAGGTCTCCTTTTTGAACGCATCGTACATCGGCTCCCGGTCCTCCATAGTTTCTCGAATTCTTCCATCACGGGCTCGAGGAACACGTCGATATCAAAGCCTGGTTCTTGTGGGCCGAAACAAGAACGGTGAGGAAAAGGTACTTTCTCTTCATACACAACCACGTCGGGATGTTGTACATCGTCGGGATCACCGGCCAGTGCATGCGTGTTTGCTAGTCCTCTCGTTGAAGGGATTCATTCCATCCGTGCTCAAGGCGAACCGTACATTCCTTGGGTCATCACCGAAATCCGGGTTGTTTCTATCGAAGTCCCGCCACCGCGCCATCGGCCGGGTGTGCAATCACATCGTCATCGACCGGGCGCTCATCGTACCACCATGTCATGAGCGCGGCTTCCTTAGGGTTTAGGAAGATACGCCTCAACCGGTCGGGCCACCGGCGGGTACCACATTACCAAGGCAGGAATTTTCCTCTTTCTTGCGTCATTGCCTAATGGGGTGTCCTCTCGGAGGTTGAGATTGTGGTACCGCCTTTTTGGAACCCTTCTTACTCCTCTTGTTCCCGTGACGGCTTCTCCGCCACCGTAAACGTCATTGTCCTTGTACCGACTTGCCCCACAACGAGGACATTTATCCAGCCTCCGAACGTTTTACCGCGAAAAAGGATACAATGGTTCGGGCATGCATCGATCTTTTCAACACCCATTGTCAATGGATTTATGACCTTTTCGCATGGTATGTGTTGGAGGGAACTAGGTTTGGCGGTGGCAAAAAGCACGGATGACGAGAAGATGCAACGAGATCATCGAAGCCGCAGATCCGACCCGGCCGTACTTAGCCTTCGGGAGTAGTAGCTCGAGCACAAAACGGAGCGGTGTCCACTGTTTTGGGCAGCCCTTATCAACACCATACACGGTCGCCCTCGACGACGCTTTCACCCGCTCAAGGTTTTCTAGACCCTTCTTCGCTGTAGTATTTACGGTCCAAAGTCCCGAAGCATTTGCTCTAAGTGGTCAAAGTTTTCTCGCATCACCCTCATCACCCGCTCCGCCATCATCATTGTCGACACCACCGCCATCATCACCACGTGCCTGTTCATTGGCCAAATCATCTTGCATCCACACGTTAAACCCACACCGATCGTCGGCGGCGGCAGGCGGTCGTCAACGGCATCGTGCCATTCGTTGCCGTCATCCACCATTACTTCACCATGGTGAACCCATACCGTGTAGTCCGAAACAAATCCTCGCCTAACCGGATGTGATCGATCACGTCCCCATCATAAGTTGCCATTTCGTTGTTGCAATCTTTGCGGGGACAAAGAATTGAACGATTAGCCCCCGATTGCCTTGCATGATTCACCGCGGCTTCAACAAACTTGTCCACCTCATCGAAAAGCCATTCGAAATCTTTGGCCAACAATACATCCAAGTAGCCCCGTCCTCCATCCTTAAAAAGAATTATGAATGTAGATTAAATAATATTAGTAACACACTTATTAGTAACATTCCAATAATTCCAAATAGTGCCAAATAATTCCAAATAGTGCCAAATAATTATTAGTAACACACTTATTAGTAATAGTGCCAAATAATTCCAAATAATGCCAAATAATTCTAAATAGTGCCAAATAATTATTAGTAACACACTTATTAGTACCTACTATTATTAGCAACAATTATTAGCATCAACTATGTTGGGAAATATTTGCAGGAACAATAATTAGGCACAATTATTAGTAACAATAATTATTATTAGCAACAATTTTAATTAGCAACAATTATTTTTTGCAACAATTATTATCTACCATTATTAGCTAACAATTAGCAACAACTATTAGTTTACCAACAAGTACTCATATGCCAACCACACATTCCAATAATGCCATGATATAAAAAAAAAAGACCACCTTAGATCTAGAACATGCACTACATCAAAACTACAATTAATCACCACTAAAATCAAGCTATATCATCAAATAGAGGGTGCAAGGTCATGTCTCCACCTAATCAACACTAGTACCATCAAAGATAAGCTCCAATTTGGGCAATACATGGCTCAAGCACCATTAAAGAGAGAAAACAAGAATGCAAATTGCTCACTAATCAACCAATGAAATTTGGATTAGAGGGTGGGAATGGCATTCCCTTACCTTAAACAAGCTTTCCACCAAAGGAATTGAGTTGAAAACCTCCCCTCCTTCCTAGAGCAAAATTAGGGAGGTGCCCAAGGCCTCCCAAGCCTTTTTTTCGAGTTGGAGTGAGTGGCTCGGGGAGGAAGAAGGGTGGGCAAGTCACTTATTGCTACGCAGACCCTTTGTAGGGGCGGTGGATCACCCGCCGCCCCTACAGTGCCTGTAGTAAGGGCGGCTGGATCACCAGCCGCCCCTACAGTGCATTAGCAGGGGCGGCTGGTGATGCGGCCGGCCAGCTCCCCGCCCCAGCCACTGTAGGGGCGGCTCCATCACGAGCCGCCCCTACTACAAATAGGCAAGCGCTCCTACAGTGACATTTTCACGTAGTGAAATTTAATGTTGCCTTAAGTCGTTTTGCCTACAACGAAGAAGCTCAGGCTGTTAGGCTCAGCTCATTTAGTTCGGGAGCCGACTCATGATCCAGTAATAAAATAAGAACGAGTTCACATGTCATACATCATGCTCGTTACATTCATCAACAAATTAAAGTGGCCAAGACGAGATTAAAGTGGCCAAGACGACATAGTATTTGAATAACCTGTATCTTAGTATCTTACATCCTAGGTCATTTGTTCTAAGAAATGACTACATCATATAACAAAAGATTACATTAATCACCAAAGTGACATCAACGCGACATGGTTAGAACCTCACCATCGACATGGTTAGAACTACACCATCTCTGGTTACTAGAGTATCACTATTGGAGAATGCTATCCACGTCCAGCCTACACAGACAAAAATGAATTAAGTTAATAAATTTAGTACCATCAGTAATAGAAATATTACACTTCAGATTATAAGTACTACAATTCACATGTAATCAAAAGATTAATTGTATAAACCAATTCATATATGTAAGCAGCCAAATAAAGATTTCCATGTTGTTGTACGGTGTGTTCACTACCGGAGAGCGAGTGTTTGCCGATGGCCCAGACGTTTGCCGATGGCCAAGGAATCTGCCATCGGCAAACATCCCGCTCTGCCGATGGCAAAGTGAAGCCATCGGCAAACACATTATTGCCGATGGTCGGGCCATCGGCGAACAGCGGCCATCGGCAACACGCCTATTTGCCGATGGCCAGGCCATCGGCGACAAAAAACCATCGGCCTAGAATTGGTTTGCCGATGGCCGAGCCATCGGCATATCGACACCATCGGCAAACTATGCGGGACGACGGCGACCGACGCCGTCCGATTTGCCGATGGCTTCCGCCGTTAGGCCATCGGCAAACTATGGCTTTTGCCGATGGCCACGGCCAACGGCAAACCCCGTGGCCACGTGGCAGCCGGGCAGCGCCTAGGCCCACTTTGTTTGCCGATGGCCGGCCATCGGCAAACCCTATTTGCCGATGGCTTTCCAAGGCCATCGGCAAACAATCCTTTTTTTTTTGTTTTTTGCTTCCCATTTTTTTCCTGGTGTCTTCCTACCTCACATACAAGCTCCAGAATTTGGGACATTTTTGAACTTTGTAGCTATATTTCGGGAATTATTTTGTTTTCTTTGAATTTTTCCCGCACCTCAAAATTTGAACTGCAGGTACATGAAATAATGCAGACTTTTGATTCGAAAAATGATATTCATGATTCTCGGAGTAAGTTGAGGCCATATCCGGGAGCTCGCATGAAATTACGGCCGTGTTGGCCTCGTAACATGGGTAGTGACGTGGCGGGAAAGTGTTTCTAAATTATATAAAATTCAAACGGAGTCCGAAATTGACGAAACTTGAGGAGTTGTGTTGGCATGGCATGTGTAGTGTGTGGTAAAAATTTCAAAAAGTTTCGAGCAAGTTGTGACATCGGATTGTCAAAACCCAGACATCTCCACATGTGATCACTGGGTTTTGACCATCCGACGTCACAACTTGCTCGAAACTTTTTGAAATTTTTACCACATAGTACACATGTGATGGCGAGACAACTCGTCAAGTTTCGTCAATTTCGACTTCGTTTGGATTTTATAGAATTTAAAAACACTTTCCCGCCACGTCACTACCCATGTTACGAGGCCAACAGGGTCGTAATTTCATGCGAGGTCCTGGATACGGCCTCAAGATACTCCGAGAATCATGAATATCATTTTTCGAATCAAAAGTCTGCATTATTTCATGTACCTGCAGTTCAAATTTAGAGGTGCGGGAAAAATCCAAAGAAACCAAAATAATTAACGAAATATAGCCAGAAAACTCAAAATTGTCCCAAATTCTGGAGGTGGGTTTTATGTGAGGTAGCAAGACACCAGAAAAAAATGAGAAGGAAAAAAAAATTCATTGTTTGCCGATGGCCTTGGAAAGCCATCGGCAAAGATCGTTTGCCGATGGCCGGCCATCGGCTAACAAGGTGGGCCAGGGCACCGCAGAGCGCCACGTGGCGCCTTTTGCCGATGGCGACGGCCATCGGCGACATAGTTTCAAAAAAAAAAAAAAAAAAACGGTCGGCCCCCCCCCGACCCCAAACCCTATCCCCATTCGCCCGCCCGCGCCGCCACTCCCGCCGCCGCCGCCATTACCGGAGACCCGAGCTACTCCCCGCCGCCCCCACTCCCCGCTCCGCCGTTATCACTCCCCGCCCCGCCGCGGTCCCCCGCTCCGCCGCCGCCAAGTTCGCGGCCACCACTCCCCGCGCGCGCCGCCGCGCCCGCACTCCGCGGCCGCCGGCGCGACTCCCCGGCCGCCGCTCCCGACCGCCGGCACCGCCATTCCCGACCGCCACCTCCGCCATTCCCCGCCGCCCCCACTCCCCAGCTCCGCCGCCACCCGAACCGCCGTCACCGCCGCCCCGATCCGGCCCCCATTCCGCCGTCGCCGCCGCTGAGTACCGGCGCCGCTGGGCCCCTGCTCGGCCCTGCTCGGCCCCTGCTCGGCCCCTGCTCGGCCATAGCAGCAGGGGAGGAGGAGAAGGGAAGAAGGGAAGGGAGAAGGAGGAGGAGGAAGAAGGAGAAGGAAGAAGGAGGAGGAAGAGAAGGAAAAAGGAGAAGGAAGGAAGAAGAAGAAGAAGAAGAGAAGGGAAGAGGAGGAGGAAGAGAAGGAAGAAGAAGGGAGATAGAGGAGAAGAAAAAGGAGTAGGGAGGAAGAAGAGAAGGAAGAAGAAGAAAGAAAGAGGAGGAGGAGGAAGAAGGAGAAGGAGGAGGAGGAGAAGGTTCGTTGTTCGTCCACGTTCGTCCGCGTCGTCGACACCGTTCGTCCACGTTCGTCCTCGCGTGTCGCCGGAGGAGAAGGTAAAGCTCTAGGGTTGTCGGCCATCGTGCCGTATCTGTGTTGACGGCCTTCGTGCCGGGTTTGTGGCTGTGTGGGCCATCGTGCTCCCGATGTAGACGTCGGCCTTCGAGCCGACGGTTTTTTTGCAGGTTTTGGGAACCTCCCCGTACAGGGGAGGTTCTGCCGAAATTTTCCACTAATACTGAAGTCTTTATTGCTTTGCAGAGCAGGACTTGTCGGAGGGGACCTTGACCGTGTTCGTGCACCTACCCGCCTCTGCGCCGCCACCCTAGGTATAATTCACCTCTCTTCCTTATAGTTGTTGTAAGTACATTGCGTAACCGAGTTAGGCGTCTCCCGTCCGAAAGGGATTCGCGGTCGTTGGTATGCGGATCAGTGCCCGACAAATGGCCATACTACTTCCTAATCAAGGACGCATGTGGGGAAGTCCTCGCTGAGAAGATCAAGAGGGAGTTCTGGGTGAGTCTTTCAATCGCAACGCATATCTCAATACTACGCATTTGTTGGACTTTTCTCAAACAATGGAATGATGTTTGATGCCTGTGTGCAGTTGTACTATAGGTTGGCGGAGGGGCAGGACCCCGATGTGGCGGACCGGCATCAGGACAAGGTGTGTGAGTTGCGGATCAAGGACATGTTCTACGAGGCGCACACCCGGGCCGTCATCTCCTACTACGCCAACTTCGGGGGGTGAAGGTGGATAAGACCCGTGCCGGGAGCTCATATGTGAGCCGGAGACCGACCTCACCGAGGAGCAAGTACATGCGGGTAAATAAGTAGGAAAACATCCGCTGTGATTCCTTATGTGACACATTCAACTCATTATCTGGAAGATCTAATACTTGAATGTCATGCAGACACCTCCGGGCTGGTGCAGCAAGTACGCCGACTGCTGGCGTACGATTGTCAAAGGGTGGCAAACGCCGGCGGCGTACGTGGAGCACAGAGCACGTCGGGTGAAGCGCTTGGAAGAGATGGCGAGGTCCGGGGTCTCACACCACCAGGGGAGCCAGAACCTCAGCGAGTTCATGGAAACATGGGTATGCTTGTGTTCAACCATTTCTTATAGCGCCGGATTTCATATATCTCTACTTGTAACCATGTTTTCTGTTTTCTTCGCAGAGGGAGCACCACGACGGGCAGCCCCATCAACGAGTACATGGGGTGGGCCCTTGCTCACAAGGGCCGGCGAAAAGCGCCCTCCACCACGCATGCTCTTCGGACGGGCCCGAGAAGTACACCAGCCCGGTCGTGTACGACAAGCTCACCAAGTACGCCGCCGCGGCTCGAGAGGCCCATGGCGACACCTACGACGTCACCGCCGAGCCCATAGACCCTCAGCTCGTGATGAGGTTGGGAGGAGGGAAGCAGCACGGCCGGTTCTATATGGCCCACAGCGCCATTGACCCGTCCTCTGTCCCGACGCTGACCGAGATCCGCAAGGAAGACCGGCGTAGGGGCGCACCGCGGGTCCCCATAGCGCCTCGGCGGCCGGCGGTGCGCGGCAGATCGCGGGTCTTCGGGTAAGTGGAGTTTCATTCGTCGTTCGACCGTTTCACAAATAATGTACCTTGCCTTCAAATACAATCCACCATGCTCGTGTAATATTGTAGGCCACGGTCCAGGAGGTGCTAGCCAACCGTGGGGCGAGATGGCGCTTGCCTATCGGGAGCACGCGGCCGCAGCTTGCGCGCACTACCGACGGCGTGGTCGCGAGATGTCCCAAAGATATGCGTGCCATGGGAATGAGTGAGCCCCCAGCCTCTTTCTTCGCTCCACCACCGCACCTCCACGCCGCCTTTTCTTGCACCTCGTCCGGTGAGTCCCTACATTGCCTATCGCTTTAGCTTGTGATGCAGTCTGCAGTACTAATTCCATCACTTGGTCTTTGTGCGGACATTACGTCGGAGGGTTCGAACCCAACTCCAGGTGCTAGCCCTCCAGCGGGTGCTTCTCCACGGGGTCCTGCTCCACAGCCCGGTTGGGGTCCTTTCCAGAGCCTCCTCACGCAGCCGTTCGTCCCGGGTCCTCCACCGACGCAGGGGTACTCGTGGCCGCCGCAGGGGCAGCCCGGGCCGTCTCAGTTCCCCACGCGGCCGGGGTACTCGTGGGCCGCCGCAGGGGCAGCCCGGCCGTCTCAGCCCTCGCCGCAGCAGCTCGGCCACCGGCAAGACTCGTGGCGCCGGGCCGCAGCAGCCGCATGGGAGTTGGCTGCGTGGGAGGATGCTTCGGGGGCTCGGGGACCCAAGGGGACGGCGCCACGAGCTAGGTACCTTCTATTGCTGATTTTGGACCTTGTTGTGCCACGTCGGACATGTTTGGCCGATGTTGGCCTTGTATGGATGCATTTGGACTTGTATGCATGAATTGGGACTTCTATGGAGCCATTTCGACTTGTATGGATGATTTCGGACATGTTATGTGGATTTGATGCTATATTATGGTTGAAATGGCGCATTATTGCGAATATATGTGATGAATTGGGGATATGTTGCTTGTGTTATTATGCTTGTGATTATATGTCTTTGGAAATGGAAGAAAACAGGAAAAAAAGGAAAAAAATCCCCACCATCGACAAACCCGGGGAATTTTGCCCGGCGTACCCCAGATTTGCCGATGGCCGTGGCCATCGGCAAACCGACCATAAGTTTGCCGATGGCCACGTCCATCGGAAAAAAAAAAATCAGTCAATTCTTTTAAAAACAAATTAAAAAGAGCCGCCGACGGCCGTGGCCATCGGCAAATGAGGGCGTTTGCCGATGGCCACGTGGCGTCGGCCATCGGCAAACGCCGTCGCCCGACGGCGGGGAGGCTGACGTGGAGATTTTGCCGATGGGGGCCACGGCCATCGGCAAAAAGTTTTCCGATGGCATCGACTTTTGCCATCGGCAAAAATTTGTTTTCCGATGAGCTTATTGCCGATGGGAGGTTGCCGATGGTCACGTCACTTTGCCATCGGCAATCTCTTTTCCGATGGCATACAGGTGTTTGCCGATGGCATCAAGCCATCGGCAAACACTCTGGGTCCGGTAGTGGTTAGAAAGCTTCAAAAATCTGATGAACCATTAATCTACATAAGACAGGGTTGTATCTGTTTATGAGTTCTTTTTCTCAAAAGAAAACAAAGTAATTTCTTCCATAAAATAATTCTGAAGTTGCAGAAACCAAACAGCTTAAAAGATCAGGTGAGTTACAGACCGTTTCTCAATAAGATTTCAAACAATCTCAAGTTCACAATAAACTAATTGTGTGCTGTTGTGTTCAGCAACGTTGTTCGGTTTCTTCATCCTAAAACACTAAAGAACAGAGCATTCAGCCCCGTGTGGCAATGCTAGTCAAAAGAGGAGTGCACTAGTCAAAAGAGGAGTGCACAATGGCAGTAACTCTATGTTTGAAAAATTCAATTTCAGCATTACAACAGCTGAATTCCAGCATGAAGTATGTGTAGCCAATTTTTCATGGAGCTTAAACCTTACTAGCTCAAACCAGCAACAGTGAGCAAACAAAGTAATTAGCAATAAATTAGTTAAAAACTAGAACACATTAATCAGCAAAGCTACTGAACACAGCAGAATTATTATTATTATTTTTTTTGACAAACTCCACAACTGCACGGTCCCAACAATTAATCATGCAACAAGCAACTTAAAACAGCAGCATAATGAAAAAAACTAGCTAGGAATAAATTTAACTACCAGCAAGCATGTGAAGCATGGGTCCCAACAATTTTATGAACATATGGTCAAAAAAAGAACCTTAAATGCAAGAGAATTTCTAATCTATTACTGTATGTTATAAAGAAAAATATGTTTTTCAACCAAAGCAAGATAGCAATTTTGCAAATTAGTAAGATAACAAAGTAGTTTGAAATATTCTTGCTAAGTCTGGAATCATCCATTATGGCATCAGAAAATAGCTACTGATTTGCTAACAAACAGCCATTGAACACAAGATCATGTTTGTTGTAAGATACACGAGTTGACCGAAAATTTAGCCTTCTAGTCCTAGTGTCAACGGAAGTAGCAGAGACATCAGATCAGGTAATGGCACTTCTCAAGTTCTCGGCTCCCTCCATTTTTACATAACACAGTAATACTGTAGGGCATTTGTATTTGTGCATATGGACGCTCATCAATGTGCAATCGGAGAAGCTACAAGGCGGTGTTAATTATACTTACCCCATCCATCTATGAAGCAAGACCCGACAGATCTCCCCCATCCCTCTCGCAGTCCCGCACGATCGACAGAGATTCAGCAGATGGCTTCTCGTCTTCACGGAGAACCAGGACGTATAACATTCCGGCCTGGTTCGCGGCGGCCACGGCCCAGCCCGCGACCGCGAGGCCCAGCGGCATCGCCTCCCCGACCTTCCACACGAAGGCGGCGGTGAGCGTGGTGGTGAGGAGCCACATGGCGAGCCTGGCGCGGGCGCGCGCGGGGGAGCCCCGCGGCGCGACCTCGCCGCGGCGGAGCGCGCAGACGAGCAGGGCCAGGTTCAGGTAGGAGAAGACGTCGAAGGCGGCCCGCCCCCGCGGTCGCCGTCCTGCAGGAGGCGGCGGACGGAGAGCGCGGAGTTGACCGTCAGGAAGACGAGGATCGCCACGTTCGCCCGGGAGACGCGGCGGGTGGTGGCGGTGGCGGTGGCCGTCGCGGGCTTGTGGGGGGGATCGCTGACGTAGGGGAGCTCCGCCGCCATGGGTGAGGGTGGGGTGGGGAACTGGGGATCGGGGCTGCTCGGTGATCGATTGGGGTTTTATTTGCGCGAGTTTTCAGTGAAATGAAATTTCCGTCTGAGAGTCGAGATAGCACCGACCATCATACTCTACATGTTTATCAATTGGGGTGAGGCCTGGCCCATCTCCTGCTATCGTCAATCAAATTTTACCAAAAAAAAAAAAAAAAAAACTTTAGCAATCCTATGTACATGCGTGTTATGTAAACGAAACAATACATTTCTAAATGTTTTAGATTAGAATTGAGGATCAAAAGACCTCAGCCTGTTCGTTTTTTTAACGGAATTTGGGATTCCATTACTCAACCTGGTCAGCAACATCGCTTGACACTGATTACATCACACAATCTGGCACTCCGGCCTACAGTTGCAACCACAGCAACTTATTCCACGTGCAGCCACAACGACTGATTCGAACAACATCTATATTGGAGTAAATTAAACTTTTTTTTTGGGGGGTTGGTTGGGGGGGGGGGGGGGGGGGGGGGGGGTGGCTGTTTGAGTTTAGGGGGCTTCGGCTACAAGTTTTTGCACAGGGGCCAACTCATGATCCAATAAAATAAGGACGAGTTCACACGTCTTACATTCATCAACAAGAGTGGCCAAGACAGACATAATATTCGACTAAATACAAATCTGTATCTTAGTATCTTACATCCTAGGTAATTTGTTCTAAGAGATGACTAAACAACCATATAAGCCACATCAACGACATGGTTAGGACCTCACCATCTCAGGTTACTAGATCATCACTATTGGAGAATGCAATCCACATCCAAGCCTGTACACAAAACTGCATAGGTAGATAAACATAGTACCGACAGTAATAGAAACATCACACTTCATCAGGAGTACAAGTACTACAATTCACATGTAACCAACGGATTAATTGTATAAATCAATTCATATGTAATCAGCAAAATAAAACATTTCCAGTTGGAAGGTAAGCTTCCAAAATCTGATGAACCATTATGATTAATCATAGGGTTGTACCAGACAGCTTAAAAGATCAGGCGACTTGATTTCAAACAATCTCAAGTTCACAATAAAATAATTGTGTGCTCTTGTGTTTAGCAACGTTATTCAGTTTCTTCATACTGAAACAGTAAAGACAGGGAAGCTTTTAGTCCGAGTTACCAGACCTGTGTGGCAACGCTGGTCAAAAGAGGATTGCGGAATCACACTAATTCTATGTTTGAAAATTCAATTTCAGCATTACAACAGCTGAATTCCAGCATTAAGTATGTTTAGCCGATTTTTCATGGAACTTAAACCTTCCTAGCTCAAACCAGAAACAATAAGCAACCAAAGTAATTAGCAATAAATAAATTAGTTAACAATCGGAACACATTAATCAGCAAGCAAGGTACTGAACACAGTAGAAAAAATTTGACGAACTCCATAGCTGCACAGGGTACTAGCAGCAAGCTACTTAAAACAGCAGAATAATAATGAAAAAAAAGCTGCAACAAATTTAACGACCAACAAACATCTGAGAGACGGGTCACAACAATTTTATAAACATATGGTAATCCAACAAAAAAGAACCTTCAATGCAAGAGAATTTCTAATCTATTATGTTATAAGGAAAATATGCTCTTCAATCAAAGCAAGATAGCAATTTTGCTAATTATTCAGTACTAAGATATAAGTAGTTTGAAATATTCTTACTAAGTCTGCAACCATCCATTAAGGCATCAGAAAATAGTTACTGATTTGCTAACAAACAACCATTGAACACAAGATCATGTTTCTTGCAGATAAACAAGTTAACTGATAATTTTGCCTTCTAGTCCTAGTGTGTCAACATAAGTAGCAGAGACAAATAGAAAGAGAAAAAGATATAATAATCTAAATTCTCATGAGCAATTTATCCAGCACTAATTATAGTCTGCCAAGGAAGAGTGTTCTGTCCTTCCAGCACTAAACATCTGTTCAAGTTGGAAGAGTCTACGGATATACAAAACAGTGACAGCGACACAAACAAAATGCAGAAGACATCAGATCAGGTAATAGCAGTTCTCATAGGCTCCTCCATATTTTTACATAGTACAAGTAATACTGCAGATCAATTTTATCTATGGATATGGACGCTCATTAGTGTGCATCAGAGTTCAGAGAAGCTACAAGGTGGCGTTAATTATACTTACCCCATCTATGAAGCAGGAACCGACAGGTCTCTCCCATCCCATCCCTCTCGCAGTCTCACAATGATCAGAGAAACAGGACATAGAACCCACCGCTGACGGTCGCAGCGCCCGCGACCCAGGCCCAGCCAGCGACCCCGAGGCCCAGAGGCAGCAGCGCCCGGACCTTCCAGGCGAAGGCGGCGGTGAGCGTGGTGGTGAGGAGCCACCCGGCGAGCCTGGCGCGGGCGCGCGCGGGGGAGCCCTGCGGTGCGAACACGAAGAGGCTGAACGCGCAGAAGATCAGGACCACGTTCAGCTGGCAGGCGACCACGAAGGCGAGCGCGCCGCGGACGTCGTCGTCGGGGACGACGTGGGGGAGGCCCCGCGAGAGGTTGAACCACAGGAAGAGAAGGATCGTTGCGGTGGCCCAGCGGACGCGGCTGGGCTTGTGGCTGGGATCGCCGGCGTAGGGGAGCGCCTGCGCCGCCGCCATCGGGATCGGGCTGCTCGGCGGTCGACTCGCTGTGTTGAGTTGAGTGGGAAGATTGGGGCTTGTGCGCCCGCCGGAAGCCGGTGGTCACTTGACTTTGACTTTTTTCCCCTTTTGATTGACGTGTTCTCTTTTGCTTGAACCGGTTTTAATGTGTTACAGGGAAGAAGCCTATAGGCAACAAAAACAAAATTGCCGTACTTCTAAAATGGTACTATTCACATACTATTGGGAAATAACTTTGGTCGTGTTTTCTCAGTAGCGTGTGATACACCCGGAAACACTGCAAAAAGTTCAGTGTCGTTTGCACGATACATACTCTGAAACTACCAAATTCAAGGACTCCAACTATTACTATCGAGAAAAAAAAAACTAAGGAAATACACATATTTGAGATAGACGACATAGTCAATAAAAATAGAAAGCAACTAAGCAGAGCATTTTCTGTTTGCAACTGCGCATTAATGTGAATCTCTTTAACACGAATCCTCAAAGTTGGCTTACGGTTTCCTCTTCCAGCAGCCTTGCAATGCCAAGGCGTGGCTGGCTAGACGTGCGGCCGTCCCGGCACAAGGCCACGACGGTGCAGTCACCACGAGCGGGTGGTGCCCAACCACAGCGCCCGAAAGCAGCGCAGGGCCATATGGCCATTGCGAGCAGCGTCCGGGCACAAAAGTGTCCACTGCTTGCCGAAGATATTGAGCACACATCAGCAGGGGTTAGAAGTGAACCAATTCAAAACCTCCTCCCTCTTGGGTATAGGACTTATGTGTCCCCTCAAAATAAGAAATAGAAGTTACACTTAACTTGGTTATCCATGCAGAACTGGACATGTTGCTAGTTCAATGGATCAATATTTTTGTATCTAAAGACGACGACACGCTAAATAAAAGCAACTCCTTTCGACAGGTAAGTTACCTACATAAATGTCCAAATTTGTAGCAAGCAACCAATACAAAAGCAATTTCAAGAGTTTCATCGGTTTACATTCAGCACCCATTACTTGAAAAAAGGTGTTAACGCCTACTTGTGGCACACTTCCATCTTGACCTTCAAGGCCTTGCTTTAGCAAGTTGAGTTGTTTACTTCAGGCACTTGCAGCATCACCTTCTAGTTCCTCCTCGCTTATATCAGTTGATCTCAATGCTGCAAAATAAACTAAATATTATAAATAAGATCTGCTGATTGCAAAGTGATATGCCATAATGAACATTTATTACTAATCAACCACATGTTCACCCTAAGTTGCAAATAAATAGCTAAGAAAGCAAAGCCCCACCCGTTCACAACTTGCCCAAATCATTCAGAGAAGACAGACTTAGACCTCTTGAGGAATACCACTTTTGTGTATATCCCACATATTATCCATATTATGCGTTATTACATTCAACTATCAAGGATAGAAATGTGCAACATTAAAGATAGGCACATGGTATACATCTTGTGTAGTGTCACAACTTTAGAGTGTTTTTCAGCGTAAAATCTGACACCCTGTCGTGTATATATAGTATATATCCAAAACAAAAGGTATAGTTAGACATAACATAGGTTTACATCTTACTTCCATAAATCCACTGTACAGCTGTAGTATTGCGATACTATCCATATTTTCATGCACTAGTGAAAATTTACATATTCCAAACTTTGACAAATCATAAAACAAGCAAAGTTGTACCTGGAGTGCAGAAGCTCACATAGGGAACAACAATGTTGACACCGTATCCATCACATGGATCATTGAATACCTTCTTTGCTTGGCCAGATTTTAGATCAAAACTAAATATGCCATCATCTGTCCCCACAAAAAAGATTCCAGCGCCATGCGCAAATACAATATAATTAGAATAGATGGAGCGGCTGCTGACGGGGAGCACCTTCTCAAGCTCAATGACTTTAATTTGTGCCCATTCCAATACTCCATTGGTATTCACCTCGATGACCAGAGGGTGAGTTTTGCAGCTTCATTCAATCTTGCGACTCCCAACCCACCATTCTCCATTTCCATCGGGCAGTAGAACACTCATCCAGTTTAAGAGGTAGATGAATCACATATGTTTCCCTTGTTTCCATATTATAACTAAGAACTCGACTACCATCATCAGTCGAGAAGTGGAGTGTATTCCCCACAAGTGCAGTGGACGTTGCATCAACATCACACTTAGGTACCAGAGTTGGATCGCTCCAGAAGCCAACCTCTGATGAGTAGATGTGCAAGCAGGACATAGTCTCAGGCTCAATACCGAGGCCCAAGGAGATCACCTTGAATGGTTTGTCGTGGCAATCTAGGTGGTTGCAAGCGCCACTAGCGTGGCCCCGCAAAGCACGATTGCGTACCAAGCAAGTTGTTCGCCAATATCCAGTTGTGGTAGATCCCACCGCTTGTCCGTGGTTGGGTCCCGACGGTGAGGACGTTTTCTTCATCCTCCATAACGTTCCTTTCGAGGAGGACGCGGCCATGGCGGGCGTCGAGCACGATGCAACTACGAAGGGTGGCTTGGGGAATGCGGAAAGAAGAGGCTGGGAAGAATTGGGCACTTTCGATGTTGCAAAAGAAGCCAAGCATCGGTGGCTTACGGTGAAATTTTCGGAATTCACGGCGGAATCGGGGCTGCAGATGAAGCGGCCCCGGGACTTGCGACGAGGGTGGCATCGATGAGCCTTGCAGGATTTGTGGGCGGGAGGCGAAGGAGGAACTCCTCGATGAGCTCATCAATTACAGCGGGCAGCGGCGCCATGGGTGGGGAGGATATGGACTCCGGCAGGATACGAGGATCTAGGGTTTGGTCGGGGGAGAAGACATGAATGGGGATTGTGGGGGACTAAGGACAGATGAACGACAGTGGGAGGTGGGATATTTAATTATTTTCTATCTAGTCCATTGATAATGTGCTAGTTTTAGAGTAGCTCTTAAATACCATTTGTAGGAAGAAAGTGCCATATATAACTTCATACCTTTTTGTCCAAATGGCTTACATCTTTACGTGGTGCATAATTGGGGCACATGATAGGAATGCCATGACCCGTGGAGCTTTTGGGCGAACGTCCTCACTGTAAACCCTACCTCGGTTCCAGCTTTGCCCATTCATTTGTCGTGCACATATGGCTCAACCTAATCATCACTTTAAGCTTCTGATGCACTTGAAGCACTCATACTCGGCGACTCACCTTCAGAGGCTGCTACTGCTCCCAATGCTGCAAAAATACACAATTTGTAAAGATAACATCAGCTTATTAAGAACCAATTCCCCCACGATCAGTATTTGGCTTCTAACCACACAAAACAGACAAACAGCAATAATTTGTTATCTACAGCTTTCAGGCAACAACCACACTTAATCATTAAAAGAATTTCAACTGAGGACTTGAGAAAGAAACACCTCTCGCTGTTCAGCACAAATGCAATAATTATCTATTTTTGCATATTATTAAATCCCAAGTACATACTGTGGATGCTAATATATGCATGTAGAGGCACATGTAGGTTATTGCTTCAAAAAGAAGACAAAATATCTATCGTGCTGGGTACCTTGCTGGCTAATAGCTACACCTGATCATTAACACCTCTTACATTCCAATCATCCATTTTCTATTTTGCTAGTGACAAAGATCATGGCAATTGGCGAAAGAATATAAAGTGTTACAGATAGTCGCCATGCTGATATCTGGAGTAGAAACAAATGTAGATATTAGATAATGGCATTTTGTAATACACACACAAAAGAAGAAGAAGCAAAATGTATATCTCTTGCTGGCAGCTGGCACCCTTACCAGCTTCCTCTGAAGGCACACGAACATGAGGGACATGAACCAAGCCAAGGGTGAGGTGCATCTCTGCCATCACCTAGAGTGAGTCTCCCCTCCACCCCACTGCAGTTGCATTGCAGCTATTGCTTCTAGCAGTCTAGTACTGCTTGCTCTACCCCAGATAACTGGACAGAAAAATTAACACAAAACAATTCAGATCAAATGAGCACCATTCAATGGACCCATAGATTTTCTTCAAAATAAAGTATTCAGTATTCACATACTGTTGCTTGCATATATCATTTTCATATATTACAATGGTTCACAAGCAGATGGCCGATGACTCGATGAGATAAACTAAAGCAAGAGCTCATTAGATAAATTTCTCAATTCTATTTTCCTTGTTCTACAGAACCAATGCTTTCACGACCTCAACCACAGGTGCAATGATGGCAGAGCCAGACTACAGTGACAGCAATTCAACTCATGGGTAGCACATATTCAACTTCATCTGAAAAAAAAAATGAATCATATATACGAGTTCTGAATTATTTTGGACTTGGTGCAATGCTGCTGTTCAGGGGACAGCAATGGTTCTATAACTGATAGACAATATGACCAGCAATCGATAGACATATATAATGTTCTCAAACATTATGGCCGAAAGATGTATCTCCTGAAATTTTCAGGTATGCATTCTTGTTGAGAACCTATACTCTTAGTCCTATTGGTGTCCACATTCACTTTATACTGGATTTGAACATAATAATGCTTATTAAGGATTCCTGTACAAACCGTACTCATCCATGAAACATTGATAATATTATGGAACCTAAACATTTTCATGATGGATGATTATAAAACAAACAGGAAAAAAGAAAATGTATCTCTCCTACTTGGATCCGTAGCGGCCCTACATTATTCGATGGCACATGAATAGGAGGAGCATGAACCAGAACAAGGTGAACTGCATATCTGCCTGTGGGGCCAGGGATGCAACCTTGCTGCAGTTGCAAGCTAGCTACAAATAATCCCAAATTAACAGCTGTGTTTGAAAAGGCTAGGTGCTAGATAGGCAGTCAGGGTTCACCTAGTGCACCTACATGTGCCTAGGCATCGCCTAGGCAATGCTAAGATTTTGTACTTTCTATGGACGATTAGAGTTATCAATGCTAAGTAAAGGAATATCAAAACCAAAATAAAAATTGATATTATCATGTAACTATGAGTAGTATACTATAGTTTATTTTCTCCATCTCTACTTTGTTGCATTGTCATGCAGATCACGCCCAAAATATCTCTATGCATAAAACAAGCCTAGATAAAATACCTAGGGCAGGAGGTGCAAATCCGCATAGCGCCTAGGAGGCACATAAGTAGAGCCAGCCGCTACCTTTTTAAAAAGAGATTAACATAAAGAAATTCAGATCAAGTGAGCACACTTCAAAGGATTCAGAGATTTTTATAACTCAAAAGGAACTGGCTTCACATACTGCTGGTTGCACATATCACTTTCATAACAAGCTGACTAATAAGAATATTAATGAGCAAAAAATAACAGAAAACAACTCAGACCAAATGAGCACAATCAAAAGATTCACATATAATTTGTTCTTAACAATATAGTTTTGACATACCATTGCTACTTCATATCATGATAATTAATGATCAGATGCCCATTGAGATAATCTGGAGGAACAATGGCTCACCAGATAAGTCTTCAATTTCATTTTCCTTATTCTACAGAACCATTTCTTGTGCAACTATCAGTCACTTATTTTTATATGGAAGAATGAAAAGAGTTCTGATCCATAAAAATAGAAGATAAAAAAGAATGGGGATCCCAAGGGTCTTATTATGCAAAAGCAGATTACTGTTAATTTTTAGTGATAAAAAATTGTGAAATACTAGTTATGCCACTCCCACTAGACCCACATAGGTTATAATGGTATGTAACCTATATGGATCCGTCTATTTCTTAGAGCATGACAGATAAATCACATCTTCTAAAAAAAAGGTGCAATAGTGGAAGCATTTATGGTGACAGTATTGTAAATGGGTAGCATGTGCTCAACATCTGAAAAAATTACGTTGAGTTCTGCATAGTTCTGCGCAGTGCTGCTGTTGAAGAGTACACCAATGGTTCTGCAGCCAATAGACTTAGCGTGAACAAAGGTTCAGAAGTTCATATATATGTATAATATTTTTAAACATTGTCCTACAGATGTTTATCCTGAAACTTTCAGATATGTAAACTTGTTGCTGTCCTATGTCCTATCAGTGTCTGCATTCAGTTGCCCTTTTAAACCTTTCTATGTGCTTTCTACTGGATTCAGAAAATAGATTTCCACCATAGCAATGTTGAATGATTCCTGTGTGAATCATACTCATCCATGAAACAATCATGCATATACTGCGAATGGAGCCCAAGATCAATAGGATCCTTGAGAGCATTTTGAGAATTAAAGGTTACTGAATGTGGTATTTGAACCGATCCAGGATTCGAATGCTTGTTTTCTCGAAAACACGTACTGTTCCAACCATATTCATCACAACCATTCTTTGCATCCAAAAAGGTTCATGAGTGCACATTGACTAGGCCAATTCAGAGTTCTTTTCTATGCGAAAGCTACATTAGTTCAGAGTTTTCTTGTTTATACAATTATAAACAAGCCTAGAAGAACTTAACAATCCTCAAGATAACTAAGAGATGCCTCCTGATCAAAACACAACACCTTTAACTAAGGCATGGATACTGTAACCTCCTAATGCTAGAGTTGTCCCACAAATATGTTTTCACATTACTCGCTACTACCATGATTAGAATCAATTGCCCTCAATGAGCATTTATTAATGGCTCCATTAGCCCTTCTTCCTAGTAGGATACCTTCCAAGCCCAGCCTAGATTGACATCAATTTTCAAGACAAGAAAAACACATGTATCTAGCCAATTTCCTGAAGGATTCATTAGAAAATTTATTACATATTTACATAGGAGCTTTATAATTTTAGATGTAACTTAACATCCCAATTTCATATAATAAAATATTGATTGCATTCGCTTATCGAGGAAATGATAACCCTCAATGAACATTTTTTACTCACCGAACACAAATACCCAAGTTGTTGTTTATAGCAGAGCAAATAGCATTGACTTATTAATTACTATCCACATGTCCACAAGTTAACAGCCACATTTGCGCAAAATTATTGTGAGAAGATGGACTTATAACTCGTGAGAAATACAATTGTTTGTTAGACACGTATATTGTACCATGCATATCTTTTACTTTATGAAGTAAATCAGAGGTATGCAGTGTGCAGCACTATACCTATCAAGAGTCAAGACTCCATTGTTTCTCCATAACAAGTACAATAAATGAATTAGCTCATAGGAATGTCTAGACAGTGTACTAAAAAATTGTTAATATCCCCAATAAAGCATAGAGGTAGACATAAAATAATTTGACAATTATTCTAATTTTATAAACAAACTGATATTGAGCAAAAATATTATCATGATATTGTGCATAATATTACAAAGTTCCAAAAGTTGGCAAAATCATAAAGCAAACAATGCTGTACCTGGAGTATAGAAGTTCATACATGGAATAACACAACCAGTTCTTCAGTATCTATGCGCTGTGCTCTAGAACTTATCAATTATCGTAATGATTAAGAACTCATACACACAGCAAAATCTTCACAAGTGAGAAACATATAATCCAAAACAGCTGATGACAGTGGCACCATCTGTTTTTTCTCCTCTCTACTGCCTCAGCTGACTACACAAGAAAAATGGCATAAGTGACTCCATCTTCAAACGTTAACAATACAGCCTGGGAAAAAAGCATGGTTTTGGTTTCTAACTTGACCATCATATAGCAGTAAAAATATATATATTGAGCATGTATGTATCCACATATGAAACAGAGCAGGTATCAAAGAAATGAACTATGAAGATAATGGAATACCTAAAGATTTCTATGGTTAGCATCACTGCCCTACAGTAAGTCAATACTCAATAGCCTAGTAAAAAATAATCTCTCCAACAAAATAACCTAGTAGAAGGATACAGTTTAACCTCCTGAGTGCATTATGTGCAATTAACAAGCTTAGTCCTCAGCAAACCATAACATATTTTTATGGTACAGACAGAACCTACTTTCCACAGTTAGGGATTGTATTAGTCAATTAAGTAATGAGAATCTGAGTATACTTTCATCTCCAAAACACTATCTCTCTTCCACTTTATTACCCTTCTTGTCTCTCACCAAGCCCAGCAAGCTGCCTCCCTCTGTACGAGTTATGTATGGAGTTTTACTCCAAGTTTATATCCAAAGGAAAATATTGGACCTCTTGAGACTTTGATTTTTCTAAAGAGATTGGGTTGTTTTTCCTAATGCAATTATTACATAAAATTTTGCTACCTATTCGAGTAAGGCATCAGCAGAGACGTGTTCAAAACTTGAAACTCAAGCTACTAAGATCATATATGCAATTATGCATAGATGATATATCAAAAAATGATTAGGTTTTCAACAATAGCATTAGCTACAATATTATGAAGAAGGATGCTTATAAAGATATTACTGAAGATTTTGTAACAAAAAAACTAAATGGATAGCATGTTTCATAGAAAACATAGTAGTTTACAAATTAAAAAATTCATATATATATATTTTGGAAAGATGTAATCAAGAAGTTACCTATTTTAAAAATAACTGTTCTTTTACATAGGGCCTCATTTTGAATTCTGCACTGGGCCACCAAAATGTCAGGGATGGCCCTGGTTCCAACAAGTTCTACTAAATAGTAAATAGCTAACCAAGCAACAGTAACTTATAGCCTCAGTTCTGTCAGTTAACAAATTGCACAAAACATTAAGAGATGTTTGACTTAGACTTGATGAGGAACACCTGTCTTTGTTTAATTCACACGATATCATCCATATAGTGAATGTAACAAGAACGTTTAACCAATCAAGACTAAGAAATGAGAAGCATTGAACACAAGCACAAGGTAGACATCTGGAGCACAGAGTAACAATGTCACTGTGTTTTTCACCAAAATTTCTAACACCAAATCAAATACCCAGAAGAATTATAATAGTGTGTCAAGGATGGGTTGTAACCCAAATAAAAGCTATCAGGTCGCCATAACAGAGCAGTACTTGTACATCTCTTACTTTCATAAATTCCCTGGACAAATATATCGCCATGCTATTACCCACATTTTCATGCCAGTAACAAAAATGCACATGTCCCAAACAATGGAAAATCATAAACCAAGCAAAAACTGGACCTAGAGTGTACCAGCTGCTGTAGGGAAGAACGTTTAGGAAGTAATTGCCCACACACTATTTTCACCTGGCCTGACTTGAGCACAATACTGAATAATCTACCATCTGCATGCCTCCACAAAATAAAAATGCTCCAATGCCATCGGCACAGCCAACAAACATTGGACAGGTGGACAGAGGACCAACAGGGAGCAGCTTCTCAAGCTCAATGACTCGATTTGTGTCCATCGTCCAATGTCTCCATTGGGATTCGCCTCCATTGACAAGGCAGAGAGTATGGCGGCGGCAACATCCACTATCGCAGCTCTCAGCCCACCATCCTATATATCGTCATGAGCATAGTCGCATGTCAATAACTAAGAGTGCTATTGCTCAAAGCACTAGACTGCGTTCCCCACACCACAAGGTCACCAATTCGACCCAGTGTGTCATAGGGACGGACAAAGCTCAGCTGACTCTAGGAACTGCCGTTGCATCCTGTGCTAGCTGCGCCAACCGCGACGACGATGAAGGGTCCACCGTGGTAGTTGATGTGATCGCAGGCTCCGCTGGCCGTGGCAGCACAGAGCACAGCCGCGTTCCAGCTCCACGGGTACCAACGACTGGCACCGGGGACAGTTGGTGCCACCCGTATTGGTTCCAGACGTTGAGGTGATGCTCCGAGATCGGTGCGGAGCGGGCAGGGTCAAGGAAAATTGCAGGAGGCCGAGCACTGGGGGCAAGCGGTGGAACTCACGGAATTGGCGGAGGAAGCGGCGGCCGGAGATGGTGCGGCGCCAGCGCTGGCAGACGAGGGCGGGCGGCGGCGCGGAGGAGGCTCGCGGGCTCGGATCGCGGGAAGCGGAGGAGGATCTCGTGCTCCTCCACGAGATCCTCCAACAGCGCCATGTTCCTTGCTTCCCCCGGAGCAAACGGAATTTTGTTACACATAGACATGAGTCAAACGGAATTAAGCATATTATCATGATGAAACACACTTAGTCAACCAGATTCCGTGCCATCGTGAATGCCGAAATTCAGTATTCCATTCACATTGTGTTTCTGCTATAATAGTGAGAGCATTTCCTTAAATTGTGCAAAACTCTGCATTCACTATCTTGCATACTTTGGAGTTTGGATATCAACAGGCCATCCATTCATAATACGTTGATTTCTCCACATTTGTTGACATAAACTTTAACCAGAAAAACGTGCAGATACCCAAATTAAAAAAAAAAATGACCCAACATTTGAGTAAGAGAAGGAACCTTGGCCTGATCATTGTCAATCAGAAAATTACATATTGGATTCGATAGGATGGATTAGGCTACAGAAAATAGTCTACAATGGTCTTTATAACATACAAACCTTAGCGGCAAAACCAAGCATTGAACATGTATGCTTTGAGAAAATGAAATAGAGGACTGTCTAACAAACAAATGTGCACAAGTATAACAGATGAAATGCCTTAGATTCACCACCAGGAAAAGAACACCAATGACTTGACAACAAAATAACCAAGTAGAAAATCCAATTCAACTTTCTGAATGGAGCGTGCCACTAATTAACAAGCTTAGTGCTCAGCATAATATGGCAACTAAACACTAAACAACACCAATAACTTGACAACAAAATAGCCAAGTAGAAAATCCAATTCAACTTTCTGAATGTAGTGTGCCTGCTCAGCATAATATGGCAACTGCACATTAAACAACACCAAAGGCTCCTAGTCCCCAGTCCCCACAGGATTTTTGGATCAGGATTTTAGGCTCCTTATCAGCAACAAGTGCATGCTCAAATGGAGAATTCATTTCATTCCACACTGACAAAGCATTGCCTGCATCAACCTTATAAGCATGGGTCTTTGTAGATTAACACCCTGACATATCTTTATGACATTGGTGTGTCTCCTTAGGAAATGGCGGTTACACTTAGATTGGTTATCCCGGCTAGAGGGTACACTAGATATCCATAGCATTATAGTGGCACTACAGCAACTACTTATAGGAGACAAGCTACCTTGGCACAAATGGAAAATGGGCAGCAGATAACCAACACAACAGTAATTTAAAATTGTCTTCGATTTCCATTCACTACCCACTGAAACCAAACGACAAGGTGTTATCCCCCAACAGTAACACACTCCACTGTAGGATTTGAAGGCCTTGCTCCAGAAGCTTGTGCTTGAGTTTTTTAATTCATGCCCCCAGAACCATCAACCGCTAGCTCCTCATCAGTAATGGTCAATCCTGGTGCTGCACGACGCAAACATTAAAAATAAATATATGCTGATTGTGGAATTGATATGCCATCAGTGTACATTTTCTTAGAAACATTTCCAACAAGCTGCTAACCAAGCACCCCTAGCTACCCACTGTACCCAGAGGTGGAATTGTTAACAGCCAGTACTTGCACAAATCAATAAGGGAAGGTCGACTGACTCGACTCAAAGCCACTGAAGAAGATCTCTCTTTGTTTAACAGAGTTATCATCAATTCATTCATGTCATTTATATGTTTAATTTTAAATTTTTAATTCAATTTTTCTGAATTCAGCAAAGAAAATGTTCAACATTGCTCATAGGCACAAGGCAGGCATCTGGAAGGAAGAAAGCAAGATGACTTCAATTTGCTAGGTGTTTTCAGCCTACAATTTTCAAGACCATATCAAATGCCTATTATTATAATAAGATGTATAACTGATGAATAAACTTGTGTAGATAGTGTCAAGGATGATCTGTAATTAAAATAAAAAGGTGCAGGTAGGAGTAACAGAGTTTGGCAAGTAAACTCACTGACCACACACAATATCATGGGTACTGTCCATATTGACAAGTTCCAAGCAAAGTTATATGTACCTGGAGTGTAGAAGCTCATGTAGGGAACAACTTTGATCACACAAGTTTCATCGTTCTCGAGTTCCTTTTTCACCTGGCCCGACATGAGATTAATGCTCAACAACCCATCATCCGTGTTGAAGAAAAAGACTCCGGGGAGAATCCAACAGGAGTAGGATAGATGGACGAAGCCTTGACTGGGAGATGCTTCTCGAGCTCAATGACCCTGATTTGTGTCCATGCTATGTCTATGTCTTCATCAGCACTCGTCTCCATGTCCATGGACCAGAGGGAGAGTCTGGTCCCCTGTCCTAATGCGACTCCCAGGGCACCATCCTCCATTGTCATGATCACAGGATCGCACGCAGCAGAATCAGGAGGCACGCTGAACACAAATGTATCTCCCGTGGGCAGATCACACCCAAGAATTCTCCTGCCGAACTCAATCAAGAAGTACAGTGTGTTACCCACAAGGGCAGTGGGCGCCACGTTGACATAGCACCAGGGCAGGGGCAGTAGCCACGGGTCGCTCCAGGGGCTGGGGAATGGCCTTGGCTCGCTCCAGGCTTCGCTCCAGGCGCAAGCCTCGGATGAATAGACCCTCATCGTGGACTCCCCCGCGACGGTGGCCACGAGGACGACGGCGAAGGGCCCGCGTTGGCAGTCGAGGTGGTCGCAGTCGCCGGAGCCATTGGCCGCGGAGAGGCAGAGCACGGCCGCGTTCCAGCCGGTCGCGTGCAGAGACACCTCCGGTAGTTGCCGCCGCTCGTCCGTCACGGGGTTCCACACCACGAGCCTGGAACGAATCTCCGATCCGATGCTGCGGAGGAGGACGCGGCCGTGGCGAGCGTCGAGCACCAGCCACCCGCGGTGCTCGGCGGGGGCCGGCGGGCGGAAGGAGGAGGCGGGGACGAAGCGGGCCACGTAGCGGCTGGGTCGCAGCTCGGTGGTGTTGGCGACGAAGCCGAGCATCGGCGGCGCGCGGTGGAACTCGCGGAACTGGCGGCGGAAGCGGGGAGTGGAGACGAGGCGGCACCACGGCTTGCAGACGAGCGCGGCGCGGACGAGGCTCGCGGGATCGGCCGGCGGGAGGCGGAGAAGGAACTCCTCGACGAGATCCTCCGGCACCGCCATGCCGCCCTGCCAGGAGGTCGGCATTCCCGCGCCGCCGGCAAAGCGGCGGCGAGGGTTTGGTGATTTGGTCGGGGAGGAATGGAAGGAGAAGGCTGCCCTGCCAGGTGGGGTCTAGTCATCAGAGAGGCAGGGGACTGGGCAGCCGGCCCCACAAACCAGATGAGCAAAATCAAACAGCTATCGAAACAGCACATCACGAAGGCTTGAGCACATCTGCAGCGTTAATTATGCCGGAAGGCGTGGAATTAGAATTATATAATGATTTTAATTCATAAACTTGTTCTAAATTCATGTCTCTGATGTTTGAATTTAGGAAGAGCAGCAACTGGGTTCCTGTTCGTGGCCTACGCCCTCAGCCTCAAAGATTTCACAGTTCCTGGCCGTGGCCTCAGCTTGAAGATTCAGTCGCCTTCCAGGAAGGCAGGAACTGAAGATTTTCGAGATTTCGTTCCATTCCACATTGAAATAAACACATGGGAGCATGGCACACTCGCTCTGAGACGTGTGACTTGCTGACAATAAGCATTCAAAATTTCATTAAAAATGGTATTTCTGTCAAAATTAGAACAGAATGTTGCGTCTACGACAACAAACTGTCTGCTTACACTTTGCTTGGCTAATATCACTTGAGGAGAGGCCAAAATCAGACGACGCAGCAACAGTTAGATATCTGAAAATATCACCCAAAGAATTGCACCGACATTGCTGCTGATGAGTGCAGCCAATAATTCTGATTCTATAACTGGCAAAGTAAAGAAACGGACAATTTCAAAATCCACAAAAACTAACAAGTGTTTATAGAGTACAAAAGTTTGTCAAGTTTTCCAAATATCATCAGTGCTAGCATACTTCGCCCCTGTTCATTTTGCTGAAAAAGTACCGTTTGTTGTGAGAGAAAAACACTATACTTTGCCCAACCGTGTCTGATTTGTTAATTGGAAAAATACTAATAAAAATAAACAAAGAGAACACTACTTTGCTCTGATTTGTTAGTTGGAAAATTACAGACAACATACACAAGTCCCTTCCTGCTAAAACATGTTATTGCTAGTGGTACATGTACAACACGTGTTCGACTTTAGATGGCCTTTTCCTAACAATCAATGGTTAGCAAAGCACGTGCCTGGAAGAGAGAATAGCTTGCATCCCAGGCTGAATTAACTGTCGTCGAATCAGATGCCAGAGGACCGAGAAATTCTCTACCTAAGTAATGAATAATGGTTTGGTACGAGATGTCAAATTGAAACTAGGAACGGAAGAACTGGTGCCTTAGCACTGTGCAATCCTACAAGGACCTTGTTCTGTACATAACGATTTCTAAAGAAATAGAAGGGGCAGAAGAGCCCCTACTGAAATTTCTAAATGTTTCTTGGACTATGGATGCTTGGCAGCTCCATCGAGTAAATTGAGCAAAAAAACATTGTTGAAATAAAATGTGCAAAGGATGCTTTCCTTTCTACTGCTTCGTGCCCATCTGATTACAGGAGGTGAATGATAATAATCAGATATAACAAAAAGGCGGTGCCTATAGGAAAAAAAGGAATACCAGGTGGGGTCTGGATCTTTGCTTTTTGGTGCATCCATTGAAGAGTTCTTGGACAGAATCATTGTGATTGTGACCATTTGCCAACAGAATCCTCCTGATCCTCACCCAGGTGCATACCAACTGAAGATGCACAAATATCTCCAATGAGATGCCCCTATATCTTGCAGAGATTAATTCCAGACAATCGAAAGCTAATATATATTGTGGCGAGGGGATCTATACCAACGAAGAGCTATCCAGCTCCTGATATTTGTTTGGAACAGGGAATGAAGAATCTGATCTTGGTCTCTTTTGCTAAAGAGATGCCTCAATCGAGATACGAGAGTTTGCTCAAAAAAAAAAATTGAGATACGAGAGGAAGGGCACAACTAAAAACGCTGAAAGCGATTGAATTAATAAAAAAAGACGACCTCAAATCACTTTCATGTATTGACGCACTGCAACTTCAATCCAAATTCCAGACCTTATTTATTTATGTTGCACAAGGCCCAGACGCCCAGTGGTGCACATCAGAGATTCATACATGGTTCAGAGTTCAGACTTGCTCAGTTACTCCATCTAATCATCTATATACTTACTGTAACTGTAAGACATGATGAAGGCAGAACTGCGCAGCAACCTGATGAGAACGAGCTCACTTGCGGCCATGGACGAACATGAGGTGGAACCCACCGAGCACGGTGGCAGCGGCCATCGCCCACGCGAATATCGCCAAGCCGAGGGGCAGCATGGTGCCGAGCTTCCAGGTGAAGCCGGCCGTGAGCGTCGTGGTGAGGAGCCACACGGCCAGCCTGGCGCGGCCGCGGGCCACCGACTCCGGCGGCGAGAGGTCGAAGCGGCGGGTGGCGTAGAAGAGGGCCAGCAGGTTGAGGTGGGAGAGTCCGATGAAAGCCAGCGCGCCACGGTCGTCGCTGACGCGGCGGACGGAGAGCACGAGGTTGCCGGCGAGGAAGAGGAGGATCGCCACGGTGGTCCAGGAGAGGCGGCGGGCGGCGTCGGGCGCCGGCTGGCGGTCGGAGGGATCAGGGCTCGCCATCGGGCTGGCACGCCGGCGGTGGGGACTGGGGAATAGGGTTTCCTCGATCTCGGAAACCGGCTAGCTGACTTCCTGTAGTCAATCTGAAAGCGTGTGCCCTCTCTTCTCTTAACAACAAAAGTGTACTCACTCCATTCTAGTAAGTTATAATTTTTTCTTAGAGAATCAAAATATCCTTTTATAACATCAAATAGGTATATTATAAAAAAGTTTTGATAAAATTCCTTCTACCTACTTTAGCAACCAAAATAAAAATCTAGTGTAAAATACTATTCTCTGTATGCTTGATGGATAATTGAATGATACTTAGTTTGGAATGATAAATATTATTGTCTTATTATATAAATTTGGTGATATTTTTCTCTTTTAAAGGTTCTTAAAATGACTTATAATTTTGAATAGAGGGAGCAAGTCTTTTACTCTTCAACTCCCTTCGTGTAGAAGGTTTTAATTATAGGTTGTTTCATAGAGCCAAGTCATGTCGCCACGCAATGTTGAGGCCATGTAGCAGGTTTTAATCATAGGTTGTTTCATTGGACACCAAGTCATGCCGCCACGCAATACTGAGGTCGTGTGGTCCAAGCATGGCCCTTTGACTAGGCTAAGCCAACATGGGCCTGATGACCTTTTTTGGTCAAGCAGCCTAGTCCGGACTAAAATCTCATGCTTTGGGCCAGATTGGTCTTTGGATCTTTTGTCCAACTATACTTCCCAACAACATGTCAAACTTTTTTTTTTAAGAAAATGACTTTTAAGTATAACTCTAGGAGTGGGGTACTAATTTTTATGGTGTCAAATAATTATTATAAAAATTATTGTAAAATATATTTTAATAGTATGTTTATTTAGAAACATTTAGTATATTTTGAGTAAACATAACTAAACTGAAAATTGATTGATATGACTAAACTTAGAATGACATCTATACTTATTATATAAATAAACCACACTAAGCTGTTTCTCAGTTACCGGATGAATCCTATACGCCGTCGAACGGATCCTACGCTGCTTCGATTATTCAGAGAAAGGAAGGAGGTATGATGAGCTCTATATAATCCAAACTAGCTTGACTTTGACTAAAATTGTAGTGAATATCACACCATTTAATTAGTATTACTTATCTTGTATCATAATTGCTATTATCTTTCTTATACTATATAGTTTTGCATTGGTCAAACTTAAAATTTTGACTCCTTGAAAATTAAGAATTGCATCATTATGTTAATGAAGTCTATGTTTTCTGACTTTTCTAGATACTCAAGTATTCTAATTATAAAACATTTTCTTTTTTCTAAATACATTGCATTTTTTATGCACTTAGTTATGTGTTATAACCAAATATTTATTTAAATCAATATATCTGCGGTAGTATATAAATAATCTAAAACCTTTTACTATACAATTATATATACATTATGTCAGCATATATAATAAGAGAAAATTTACAATGGTTGGAGAGGCATCAAGAGACATTTGATGTGTCTATGATTTGTGGGCTCATAAGTCGCGAGGCATCAATACGGAGGCATCGAGAGGCATTTGATGTGTCTATGATAGGTGGGCCACATGCGCTGAGAGGCATCGCGACGCCTCCGGATTTGGGGGAAATTAGGACTCCAATAAAAGAGTGACAATTGCTTTTTTATTGTTTATTTTTTTAACCAAAGGTAAAACGGTACTTTCATAATTGTAATATGAACAATTTTGTCTCGTTAGGGTTCATTCACGACTCTTTGTGCCGCTATAGTCCACCGCCGCAGCCGCAGCCGCCGCCTTCGATCTGTCCATGGGAGGACCTCAACGCGCCGCGCCCCTCCTGCATCGTGTGCAGCATGCGAGGGCGAGGGCGATGTGGAGCGAGAGGCGTTGATGGCGGGCGTGGGTGTTTTGGGAATCCAGTGCATGCAAGTGCTGTGCGGATGGGAATCGATGGGGGGCGTGGCTATTTCGAGAATCCAGTGCATGCAAGCGCCACGCGGATGGGAATCGAAACGCATGAGACGCAGCGCGAATTAACTGCGTTTGTGCGGTGATGGGAATTAGATGCTTTGCGAAAAGACCATACAACCCTTAAGTAAATTAATTAACGAAAATAATAATTTTGAAGAGGCATTGGAAGGTAATAGGAGGCATCTAGATGCTTTTTCAACCATTGTAAAATAGTTGTATCTAGAAAACCCTGACTTTTTGTATTAGAAATGGAGTCACCTCTACTACAAATACGAGAGCGTTGCTAAAAATCCATCTGGGTAGTGATAGACTAAAAACACGTTCGTCCAAAGAAAAACGCTTGTTGCAGGATATATATGATTTGTCACCATTCTATACGTTTGCGCTAGTGACTAGTGCTAGCTTTTATGTGTACATAGTATAGTCATATTAAACGGCTACGCCATGTCGTTGCCAGCTTCAGTCTATGCGTGGTGTCATGTATCAATAAGTCAGAAGTCTAGATGTCTTTAGAAAAGAAAATTTGGGGATTGTGTGGAAAAAAACGAATTCTTGGGACAGATTTTACTATATTGTGGTCTTTAAAAGACACTATGTGATCGATTGGTCTTCAAAAGCTACTATGCGGCTAGATCTCATTTGGCTATCTATTTGCTCTTATTGACGGTAACGGGGATAATATAGTTCTTGAGAAGAAAACTTTGTTAAATTTAATTGTATCTGACATTCATTTAAATATGTTTATCTGTTCTCAATATATAGTTCAGCTATAGAGAATAGGATTGATGCCTCTAGAACGCCGACTTTTGTATTCAAGAAAATATAAAGAGAACCCTCAATTACTCCAACTACTACTTTAGTCCAGCACAAAATCCTACGAGCGTCAGGAAGGCGCTCTCTCAAATTCTATTACCCTCACCTTTTACCTTTGGAATTTTCATCTCTACAGTAGAACAAAGATTTAGAAGTTGTTAGGAAGTTGCTCTGATGTCTGAAAACACCTACAGAGACACTTCCTGGTGGTTTCAACGAAAAGTAACTACATGTAACAAGCGACAGTTGAGGTTCCTGAGCAGTAATCTACACTGAAAAACTGTGGCTGCCAACACTAAAGTACCAACCAAACGACAACCTTTTGCCACAGGAAGCATAGGCAGCTCACGGACATCAAGTGAAATTAATTAAGCAGAGGCATGGTGCATGCGACATCAAGCATTGTAGAAGCTGTCTGCCAAGTGCCAACACTGCAGATCAGTCAGATCATCAGATTGGTTCTGCTCTGCTAGTAAAACAAGAGCATGATCGCAATGTGTGTATGACCCATGGCTACCTGAATCAGCAGTTCAGCAAACAGCACCCACATGAATGATGAGTAAACTCAGGCGAAAGCACGTACCAATGCAAATAAATCAATTCAGTCATCACAACACTGAAATCGTCATCAGGGTGATACTAATTCCAGGCGAAATTCACATGATTTCCACGTGCATTAGCTCGGATAGCTACGTCCAGCACAACAGAGATATTCAATCTTCCACACGGCTCACAATGCACAGCAAACATATCAGTGAAACAAAAAATCACTGCTCAAAGGTAGCAACTAAGTTCAGGTGAAAGTAACTAAACAGGTACAGGGTGCATGCATCATCAAGCATTGTAGTCGCTGTGTATCTGCCATTTAACACTGCATGCACAACACTAGTCAGATTGGTTCTGCCAGTAAAACAAGAGCAGGCTCGCAATGTTGTGTATCAGTCGACCCATGGCTCTACCTGAATCAGCAGTTCCAGCACCCACATGAGTGATGAGTAAACTCAGGCAAAACGCACGTTGCAAAGCAATTCAGTCATCAGAACACTGAATTTCATCATCAGGTACTACTGATTTCAGGTGAAATTCACATGATTTCCAGGTGCATTAGCTAGCGGCTACGTCCAGCACAACAGATATCCAATCTTCCACACGGCCCACAAATCACAATGCATAAATGTATCAGTGGTTGTTTCATAGGCATAGGCCACAAACATACATAAAAAAAACGGCATCTAGCATCAGAGAATTAAGCCAGACATACTCCAAGCATCATCATACTCTCTACTTGCTCACAATGTGCAAACGTATTGGTATCGGTGGTTTTGACATAAAACACAAACATACAGCAAAAACAACATCTAGCATCAGAGAATTAAGCCAGACAGAGCATACCAAGCTCCAAGCATCATCATCAATTCATCATACTACTACTTGCGTGTAGAACAGGAGCATCGTACTACCGGTTGCAGTAACCAGAAACCAGATGAGATGAGATCGCTTCCCCTACCCATAGTAGGCTACTAGTGCAAGCGCTAGTAAAAGATGAGCAGGTAGAGGCCGGCCAAGACGGTGAAGGCCGCGATGCCCCAGCACCCACCGGTCTCGAACGTCGGGGGCCCGACCAGGCCCCAGGCGACGCCCAGCATGAGGGAGGAGGTGGCGACCCAGATGGCGAACCTGGCCCAGCGGCGCGCCGCGGAGCCCGGCGGGGAGAGGCGCCACCAGCGCACGCTCAGGGCGAGCGCGACGAGGTTGAGGTCGGGGAAGGCCACGTCGGCGAGGCGCGCGCCGTGGGCCAGGCGGAGCGCGAGCCGGGACGCGGCGCCAAACAAGCATCGGCAGGAATGGGTCCGGTTGAGGTTGAGGGTTCGCCGCCATGGCTGGCTCGCTCTGGGGTTTCGTTCGCGCGGCGCAACGAGTGGCGAGTTGTCGTCTCTACTTCCACTCCGCTTCCACACAATGGTCGGCGCTGGTCGGGGTCATTAGAGGCCGTAGTGGTTGGGTTTAGGGCTCTTGATGTGTAAAGGCCTGAAATTTCATGGGCTGTGAGGCCCAGCCCAGATATCATGTCCCACTGACTCACGAAATGAACAGTATCTGCTAAAAAAAACGAGAATTAACAGTACAGTACACTAGTCTAGACTGCAGTGCCTGTACAAAATGAATGTGACAAGTATTCAGGGAAACAACCAAACCATATGTGCTTAATAACTGGAACAAAAACAACGAATCATTACTGTGCACTAATAAATTCAAGTGAAGTATAGACAGAGTGCATCAAGTGAAGTTTAGACGGAGTGTATCAGTAACCTTTGTCCGTTGAGATACAGTCTACTTACCGGGACTACTTTCAGAAGGTGTCCACTGAGATGAAGTGGATCAAAAGTTAACCATGACTAGTTTCAGGTAAATTAAAAGCAACAAATTGCAGCTCAATCGAAACATTAAAGTTTACAGGTGGCAAACAGGCAACATTATTATATATAATGCTTGCAGCCTCACTTCAAATAGATCACAATGCATGCAGCTTGATACAACGCTTAGTTGCAGCTTGCAGGTGGATCACAATTCGCATTGCTAGACCTATCAAGTACATGATGAATCAGGACATGAGTAAATTCAGCAACTGTATGGGAACACTTTGCAAGTCGATCGAAAACATGTCATTAACACCACACAGCAAACCAAGTAGTACCATTGACACCACACACAGCAAACCAGAGTAGAAGTACCAAACAACGTACAATGTTCATAGGAGATTTGGGTCCTCCGTGATGATAGCTATATAAAACCTTGTTAGGATACGAACTTATTATGATAGATAGGTGTGGTGCAGTGCAGTGAGATTATGCAAATGTGCCATGAAGGTGAACAAGCCAGATCAGGGGATCAACAACAGCTAATTTAGGCAGACAGCAGTGGACTACTAGGCAGAATTCTCAACTATGACATCGCCTGCGATGTACCCGACGAAGACCAAGGCCACGAAGGTGTAGTAGAAGCTCGCGACCACATCGTCGACACGGCCGTGGCATTCGAACAGCTTCAGCAGGACGCCGCCGGCGCGATAGCCCGTCCACCATCCCACACAGAGGGCGAAGACGGCGACCTTCCGCCGCGCCGGCACCAGCAGGGTCGCCGTAGCCCCGAGCACCTGCAACGCGGCGAGCACCAGCAGCCGCTGCGACGCCGCGCGCAGGGCCGCCGCCTCTGCGTCCGTCGGCGTGCAGGCCGACGACCCCTGCAGTCGTTGCAGCTGCAGTTCGCTGAGGATTCGCGAACTCCAGAAAATCAAGGTACCTAGCTAGCCGAACCCGAACGTGCGTACCAGCAAGCGGCGGGCGTCAGCCGTCGGGGATGATGAGTTGATGGAGAAGCAGGCCAGCGCCGCCGCCGCGCATCCCAAGACGAAGAGCGCCTGCGCCCACCTCCGACGCAAGTTCCTCCACCAGTTCAGCGCCGGTGGTCGTGCTGCAGCTGGCGGTGCCGCGGCCACCACCACACGCACCAGCACTGCTCCCGGTGCCACCGCCGCCGTCTTCGGCACCTCTCCTGCTCCTGCACCTGACGGATCTGAGTGCGTGACAGCGTGAGTAGGAATCAAATTATCTAGTGCGTGCAGCAATCAAGATGGAGTTCGTCGACGATCAACCAAAGGGTAGGGAAGCGTACGCATACCGACGACACCGCCGCTCCTCCATGTCCCAGCAGCTGGATCCATCAACGTCGTGGAAGGAGAAGGAGAGGACACACTCGGATCCTTAGTAGTCCAAAACCCCCAATTAAGCAGAGTAGCAGACTCTCCAGGCACTCCTCTCCACAAGACCACACAGCTAGTAGGTAGCAGACTATATATCGAGAGTTGGGCAATGGCTATGCTTCGTGTCGAAGGATTTCAGCAATAATGAGCTGTAGACTATAGATAGAGGTGGAGGAGAGAGAAGAAGTCAGCTGTAGGCTTATACCCGTGAGCTAATCACCAAATTATTACACAGGGCGCGGGTCTCTCCAGAACTTTTTTCGAGAGCAGGCTGTGTGCACGTATTTCATTAAGAGAAGAGAGTAATCGGAAAGACCTACACGGAAACAAAGTAAGCCGAGGCTTACCCACCCAACACACACACGACCAACTCGCACGAGTTTGTGATTACATAAGACAAATGGTGCGACTAGCAAACTACGGGAGGCACTAACCCCGCAATGGCGGCTCGTCCTCTAAGCCCAGCATGTTGAAGTTGAATGCGACCGGGTCAAACCGAGCGCCCAAAAGGTTCTGCAGATTGTCATAAGTGGCATCCGAAAGTAAGCGGGTCTCTCCGGAACTGCCTCTGTAAATACACTTTGCTGAGACAACGGATAAATTAAGACACGACCTTATCTCTAAAAATGAATTTCAATAAAAAAAATCGCTGCGATACAGCAAAAAACCAGAACTTCCGTCACAAAAAAAAAAAAATGATGCATGTTGAGGCATCCTACAACTGCAGGACATCACTCTCATGCACACATATAGCACATGCATTTATACAACCTACTCGATCGACTGCCATGGCGCCATGTGACGATAGCGACCAGAGACGCGTCATCGTCGTCCACACCGCGCGTACGTCTCCTCTCCTCGTCGTCGTGTTTTCCTTTGCCGTTGAACGACGCAGAAACGGATCGATGCTGCCAAACGGATAGGCAAAATTGCTATCCCCAGCCTGCGAAAGATAATGTGTGCATGTGACTCCGTGAAGGCTGATGAGAGCGAAGTGTCCTACTGTCCTGTGCACTCTCCGGGTTGTTCCTTATGTTGCGCATTGAAGAAAATGAATTCTTTGGGATAGTGCTATATTGCGGTCTTAAGTAAAAGACTCTTGTGTGATCGGTTTTCAAAAGCGGCTACACGGCTAGATCTTGTTTTGCTATCTATTTGTTCTATTGACGGTAACGGGGACGATAACATAGTGGTTGAGAAGAAAACTTTGTTAAATTTATTAATTGTTTTTTGCCTGACGTAGTTATTTCAATATTGGTCCCTTTTTTCTCATCAATATACAGTTCAGCTTTAGGATAGGATGCCTAGAATGTTGTCTTTTGTAAAAAAAGAAAATAAAAAGAAATAAAGAAAGAACCTATCATGCAGGCCCAACTACCCCATCTAACTACTTGCACAATCCTACGAAAGTTTTTTTTTGGAACATCGCTTAGATAACGTTATTACAATAAAATTGCTAACGTTATTACAATCAAATTGCAAACACGTACATGTTGCAAGAAGTTTGGTGGATTATACTACACCTAATCTGAGCCAGAACAGGCATGGTGGGCATATAAGTGTGCTGCAAAATTTGACTCACAATCCTACGAGCGTTATGAAGGCGCTCTCTCAAATTCTAGCACCGCCAGCTTTTATCTTTCGGATTCCCATCTCTATAATAGTACAAAATGTTTAGAAGTGGTAGGAAGGTGCTCTGAATGTCTTAAAGCACCTATAGAGACACCTTAAGCTGGTTTTCGAGACAAAATCTGAGTCCTTTAATTTCTTTCTTTAATAAAACATAAAATCTAATACAATACCGGCCTTGAGTAAGTAGTGGGTGTAAGATAAGAAGTACTGGTGTGCAGCAACCACATGGTCAGATAGGGCGGCGGAGACTGGAGATGACACCAACTTTGAGAGGTAGGGCACTGGGCGGGCTGGCAGTAAGGACACTCCCAAGCCAGATATATTAGGATGGTTTCTAGTATCAGCATGACTCATACATCGAACCCGACTACCCGAGACAACTATGAAGGTAGGAATACAATGCAAGGTTGTTAAGATACACCATCTCCTTGTTCAAGATAAATAAAGCGATAAGATTCAATTCAAGATATCAGTCGAGTGACCATCTCAGGAATCTGACATGTTACAAACTTACAAGGCAAATGAAACAAGAACATATTACATATATACAACATTATTTAGTGTTTCAGAAATAACCTTTTCATTATTATCGTATCACAGGCGACACATATTACATCCCTAGTGAAGTTGTGAGCCATATATATTGATCAAACGTATATATCACAAGATGGAGAAATTTCCAAGCTAGCTAAAACAGTCAGAATAAAAAACCAGCAAGAGTTGTTGGCGACTGAGAGCACTGCCAAAATTACATATGCATGCTTCGATTAATAATTACCAATGCAATGGAGTATAGCAACTTGAACTTGAACCAATGATAAGAGCAATTTAAAGAATTAATTAAGCTCTCAGGCTGTACCAGGGATCCTTAGCTTTCTACTATCTTGCCCTTGAAATATAATTTTGACAGCAGAAAAACTTATCTAGAAACAGATTGGAAGAGTGGTGCGCCTGTACAAATAAAATGAATGTGACAAGTATATTCAGGTGAAACAACCAACACAACGCAACTGGATGGGAACACGGTGAGTTTCATCAAGTAGACCAGAGCACATATGTGCATATATAACTGGACCAAACACCGAATCATCACTGTGAACTAATAAGTTCATGCAGGTGTAGTTAAGCATAGACAGGGTGCATCAGCAACCATTGTACCATCTATGTGCCTCTGTCAACACTATGCACTATATTCACATCATCAGATTGCTTCCCCTAGTAAAAGTGTAAAACAAGAGCTAGCATCTAGCAAGCTCACAATGTTCTGCATTTAGTTAATGGACATATGGCTAACTGAATCAGTTTGCACACTTGCACAGCACATGAATGTGATAGTAAATTCAGGGAAAACCAATGCAATGCAATACAAAGCAATGCAGCCAGAACACTGTGCAAATGCTGTAAGTTTATGACGTCCAGCACGAGAGTTACGGTGTTTAATTTTCACACAGCTCAATACAATGTGCAAATGTAGTATCAGTGGTTTGATAGGCCACAAACTTATAGCATTACAGCAGAAACATCATCAGGCTAATTCAGAGCGAGAATTAAGCCAGACAGAGTGCATTGAACATCACCATAGGAGCACCACACTGCTTGCGTTGCGTGTAGACAGGAGCATTATATACTGCTGCTAAAACTTGATGAAACCGTAAAGCAAGAACAAGATGCCGAGGACCGATATGCCCCAGAACACGGCCACCTCCGGAGTCGGGGCCGGGGGCCCGACCGCAATCCAGGCCAAGTCCAGGAGGATGGCGGAAAAGAAGACCAAGACGCCGAACCTAGCCCACCGTACCGGTGCGCCGCGGAGCCCCGCGGGGAGAGGAGGCAGTGTAGCATCAGGTAGTGGAACACGAAGTAGAGGTAGGCGAAGCCCACGTCGCCGAGGCGGCCGCCGTGGGCGAGGTGGAGGGCGATGCGGAGCACGCAGACGACGAAGAGCAGCAGGAAAGGGGGGCGGAAGGAGCGCTGAGGGTTCGCCATGGCTCTCTCCCTCCCGGCTTCCGCTCGCTCTAGGTCCTGGTATGGCATCCTCGAGTGGCGGCGCACCGAGTGGAAAGGACGGGGAGTGGCGGCTCTCGTTCGCGCGGCGCGGCGCAGTGGCGGCGACTGGCGAGTCGTCTCGACTTCCACACCAGGGGAAGACGGAGTCGGCGCTGGCCAGAGTGGCTCTTGACGCATCAAGGCCCGACAGCTTCATGGGCCGTGAGGCCCAGACCAGATGTCGTGTCCCTGACCCATGAGAACCGGATAATAATCGTTTCTCAAAAAAAAAAAAAAAAAAACGTGCATGGTACATGTCACGTATTGACGTATATGTCTGGAAAATGCACTAGAATTATGCATTGGAACTTTACAGTTCCATCGAGCAAGTTGAAGAAAACAAGGATACTATATTGTTACGTGTCACATTGTACCAACGGTACTCCATCCCTTTCTCCACTAGAGTATGATCCTATGGGAAGATTTTAGAGAATACAAAGAGTAGTGAGAATTTTGGAAGCAGCAATAGGCAATGCATTGTGAGTTTTGACCATCTAAGTAACGAACTACCAGAGGAAAATAGAACGATCACATACTCACATATATAGGACATCTCGAAACTACGAGCCGCATAGTGTGTTTATGTATATCGTTCCCACATACTCCCTCTGTTTCACAAATCAGTTCGTGAAATGAAGGGCGGTAACTGCAGTTCAAATATACCTAGTGCAATATAATATTAGTCACATGTCCATTGACATGTGTTTCATCGAGAGGAAGAAATCAAGTACAAGAACAACAATTTCAAGTGAATTCGATCTACAAAATGCAACTCGAAATACTGATCAATCACTGCAATAATGTACTTCAATCACTGCAATAATGTACTTTTTTGAACTATAGCGACTCCAGTCCAAGGTGGAGTGTAGAGTATTAATTTAGCTGAAATGCACATAGCATAGCTAGCTTAGTTCCAAGGCGCAGTCATTTAAGTTCTCCATAAGGCTCACACAATGCAATTCTACTATATATAGGATGATTAAGTCAATAGATCTACTAGATTAAACAGCATATACACCAAGTCAGCACACGAATATTGAACATAGCTCCTACAAAACTTATAACAGGATGATGAAGTTTCCTCGTGCATTTCTGTGCTAAAAGCAGCTAGGACCAACCAGGAAAGAGTTGGCAATTGAGAACACTAGAGGTGCGCAATACAAATGCATGCTTTGAATTACAATGCTATTTCTCATGCACACTACTAGGAGCAAATGGCAGCTTGAAGGTTCAATCAAGTAATTTGAACAATTTTTTCCCTAATGTACCTTTCCATGCACGCTACGTTGGTTAGATTGGAACGGCCGCGCCTAATAGTGCAGATTTTGCACGTAGAGATGGTCTTTTCCTGTAATCATTATGAGTATGCTAACCGACCTCTGAATTCTCATGAGGTGGCTTCATCAGCTAGATACAATGTCCGTTGAGATACACTGCACTTTAAGGCAACTGCTTTCAGATAGATAAGGTGACAGGTGTGTCTTACACTAAGAATCAGGATCAAAAGGTAACAATGGCTAGTTTCATGTAAATTAAAAGCAACTTAACAAAATGCACCTCAATGGAAACATTAGATTTTCAGGTGGCGAACAGGCAACACATATAATGCATCGCGTATTGAACCTCACTTGAAATTGATCACAATGCATGCGGCTCGATACAACGCTTAGTTGCTGCTTGCAGGTGGACCAAAGTTTGCACTGACCGACCTATGAAGTACCTAAAACAGGACCTGAGGAAATTCAGGTGAAACCAACAACAATGCAACTGGATCGGAACACATTGCAAGTCGATCGTGAGATAAACACGCAAATTTATTACAGCGTTTCTTGGCATCAGCTACCACAATGCACTGATCGTCGCGGAAGTCGGAACTCGCGGAAGATGCAGTTGAGGAGACAGCATATGGCCGGCATATCACGACATGCCATGCCAGCGACAATTTACTTGATGCTTACTAATAATTATTAGAAGCAGATCCAGTACGCAGTAGATATGCTAATCAGCCAATGAAGCCAGGTCAGCAAATATAGGCCAGAATGCCAGATCTTACTACGTACTAGGCTACCGAGAGGAAGGCGCCGACGACGTAGGCCAAGAACATCGCGACGACGAAGACCCAGTAGTAGATCGCGAGGACGAGGTCGACTCGGCCGTGGCAGGCGACCAGCATCCGCAGGACGAGGGGTGCACGGTACCCGGTCTGCCATCCCAGCAGGGAGGCGAACACGGCGACCGGCCGCGACGGCACCAGCACGGCCGTGGTGGCCCCGACCACCTGCGCCGCGGCGGCCAGCAGCAGCCGCCCTGACGCCGCGCGCAGGACCGCCGCCTCGGTCTCGGTCGGAGCGCAGGCGCCCCCTGCAGACAGCGCAGTAAGTCGCAGCGCGCGATTCAGCAAAGCACAGCACCGCTTAGAAGCCAAATGCAGGATCGATCGGAATTTCCCAGGATTATGCATGCAGATAGAGTGCCTAGGCTAGCCGAACAAACGTACCAGGTGGTCCAGGTCCAGAACGCGGCGGGTGTCAGCCGCGGACATGGCGAAGAGCGCCAGAGCCGCCGCCGCGCATGCCAGAAGCAGGAGCGCCTTTGCCCACTTCAGACGGAAGCGCCGCCAGTTCGTTGACGCCGGCCGTGCTGCTGCTGCTGCTGCCGGCGCCGCCTCCGCCTCCACGGGCAGCACCACTGCCGCTGCTGCTGGCGGTGGTGCCGCCGCCGCCGCCGCCGCCGCCCCCAACGCCGCCATGGCTGGCACTCACTGCTTTCGTCCCTAGTGCAAAGCACACCAAGAACCGATTCCGCTCCACCGGGCACGCAGCCGAGTGTCTGCCGCTCTCACTTTCACTCGTGTGTGTGTGGCGGACGGTGTTGTGGAGCGAGCTTTGGCAGGTACGAGAATGTGTGGAGAGGCAGCAGGTAGACGTCGGCCGAACGCGCAGTGAAAGCGATCGACCCACCAACACCAGCAGCACACCGGCCAGGAGCTCGCGACGAAATGGTTGGCGGGGTCCAACTAACCGCGCGCCCCGATCCGGGGAGGCAGGCGGCGGGGCCCGGCCGCCGTGGTGCCCTCGGCCCCTCGGCTGAAATCGGCAATGGCCTGTGTCTGCGTGTGTGCGATCGAGGTCATCCTTCGTGTCGAAGGAATTCCAGTTTCCACAACAAGCGGACGCGGTGGCTCTAGTGCCATGTGCGTGTGCGTGTCTCATCTCATAGCATGGTGGCGCGTCGAGTCGAGAAAAGCAAATTAGACCGTGTGTGCGTGTCATATATACATTTGTAGTAGTACTTGTAGCAAGAATCCGAGAGCGCGACATTCAGATCAGCCTGTGCTGCTAGATCCATGACGTACGCAGAGCGTGCTGACTAACGATCAAAAACTATAATTAAGCGTTGATGATCCTTGGAGCAAACTTTCTTTACAGTTGCACTTACAGTTGATCCTTGGAAACGTCACCGTCTTTACTCTTACGGTTGCAGTTCATGACAATGACCAGGCGCATTGCTCCTTGAGAAACAGCGACTGCATATATATATAAAGTTTTTTTAGGGCAACTTCGGGGGATCAAAGTGGATCCCCACCTACATTTTCTTCCACAGTTGCTCGGCCCGAACAAACCGAGAGGTGAAAAGACGCAAGTGCCAATCCTTACACAGTTTTCATGAGAGTACAGTGGGGGAAAGAGAGAGAGATTACAACAACGACAACACCAACAATAACATTTAAATAAACTAATGAAAGGGTAAGTCTAAACCCTAGCTAGAGGATGTAAACTGAACGTCAACTTGCGCCCCCGCCGAGCAGTATACTCGCCGTTTTCACCATGGCCATTGTGTCCTCCACCACCCCTTGTAGCTACGCCGCTCCATTGCCACCCTCCCTCTGAGAGCTCGCAAGTGGAATGGGGACTAAGAGTGGTGATGAACACACAAACCTAGGATCATCGGATACGACGACCTCTCCCTTTGGGCTGATGGTGGCATCCTCCAGCACATCCGGGCCTATGCACCACCATCCAACGTCGTCCGAGGGGAGGAATAATCTTTGGAGGGGAATGGCGATGACCTGCTGGCGGATCTGAGCCTGAGTGAGTAGGAAATTAACTGGTGCAGCAAACAATGCAAGAAGTCGGGGCCCTAGGGTGGACAGATACGAGTCCTTCGACGTCCAATAAACACGGCGTTAGATCGAATGCATACCGATGACACCACCGCTCCCAGTCCCGCTCCCAGCAGCTGGATCCATCAACGTCGTGCGGCCGGGGCGCCTCCGGAGAAAGAGAACTCCGATCCTCAGTATTCCAAAACTCCAAGCAAAGTATAGTTGCAGTGATTGAGGTGAAGAGGTGGGAAAAGAGACAGAGAAGGGAGCTGTAAAACTCTACAAGCAGTGTAGCAGTGATTGAGGTGGAGAGACGTACGGGAGAAGGGAGAGAGGAGAAGGAAGCTGTAAAATCTTCAAAGAGAGTAGCAGTAAACTCTACAAGCTGTAAAACTTTTAGCTGGTTCGTGACGAGGACAAGGTGCGGGTGCTACTGCTCTAGCTTTTGCAACAGAGATTGCATAAAGTTTGATCTCTCAGTAAGGAGGGATATAGGCTTCTAACAACAGCTTTTACAAACGTCACATAGAACACAAACGATTTGCATGTACGTACGTACAGATGGTAAACTAGGTTAATTATAGATTACCAGACGGTAGACTCGACAGGCAATACACTCTCACCGCCTCAAGATGAAGATGATGATGGTCTGTAAATACACTTTGCTGAGACAACGGATATATATTAAGACACTGCTTGTCTCTAAAAATGAATTTCAATTAAAAAAAATCGCTGCTACAGCAAGAACCCAAGAATTTTGGTCACAGGGATGATGTTGAGGCATCCTACAAGTGTGCAGCAGAACATGTACTCTCATGCACATATATAGCATGCATCATACAAGACTGCTGCCACGGCCATATGATGATCGCGAGCACGCAGACGCGTCATCGTCGTCCACACCGCCGCGCGTCTCGTGACCTCGACGAGAGTCGTCGACGTGTTTTCCTTTGCCTTTGGACGAGACGCAGAAACCGGACCGGCATGCAGCAGGAGGCACAGCTGGCCCGGGCCGGGCTGTGATTGCGATGCTCCTTTGCGGATCCCATGCCCGGTCTGCGCTCTTCAAAACAAGTGCAACGCAGGAAAGGAAAGGTGGTAACGTGCATCTGACCCGTCAAAGATATGTAGGAGCAGATGAGAAGCGTCCTGTACTCCCCAGTTCTCAAAATTCAAATCGTTTTGGACATATACAATACCAAACGAGGGTAATTAATTGGATGCAAATTCTCCTGTTTACCACCAACACTACCGGAATCGGCTTGTTTGCCGATGGCGGCCAGCTTTGCCGATGACAAAGTGGTCAGCCATCGGCAAACAACCAAGTTTGCCGATGGTAAAGTTCGGCCATCGGCAAAAATCAGTTTGCCGACGGCCCAGCCATCGGCAAACTACGGCCATGGGCAAACCTGTAATTTGCCGGTGGCCAGGCCATCGGCAAACTCCTGCCATCGGCAAAGGCCCGTTTTTGCCGATGGCCGGCCCATCGGCAAAGCCCAGCCATCGGCAGAATTGGCCCACCGACGACGCCGTCGGGGGCCGGCCGACGCCGTGCGGTCTGCCGATGGCCGGTCCGTGCGGCCATCGGCAAACCACCCAGTTTGCCGATGGCCACGGCCATCAGCAAATGACGGCCACGTGGCGGCCTCGGGAGCCGCCGGGCCCACGTACTTTGCCGATGGCCGGCCATCGGCAAACTCTTTTTGCCGACGGCCTTGCCAGGCCGTCGGCAAAGTTTGTATTTTTTTTTTGATTTTCGCTTCCAGTTTTTTTCTGGTGCCTTCCTACCTCAAATACAACCCACCTGCACAAATTGGGACCATTTTGAGTTCTTTTGCTATATTTCGTGAATTATTTGTTTCTTTGCAATTTTAAAGGCAACTCCAGTTTTGAACCGGGTACATGAAATAATGGAACTTTTTGATCCGAAACATGGTATTCATGATGCTCGGAGTATGTTGAGGCCGTATCCAGCACCTCGCATGAAATTACGACCATTTTGCCGTCGTAAGGTGGGGAGTGACGTTCATGGAAAGTGTTTTTAAATTATATAAAATCCAAACGAAGTCAAAAATTGACGAAACTTGACGAGTTGTGTGGCCATGGCATGCGGAGTCTGTGGTAAAAATTTCAAAAAGTTTCGAGCAAGTTGTAACGTCGGATCGCCAAAACCCAGACAACTCCACATGTGATCACAAGTGATGACATGTGGAGATGTCTTGGTTTTGGCCATCCGACGTGACAACTTGCTCGAAAATTTTTGAAATTTTTATCAGAGACTCCACATGCGATGACAACACAACCCGTCAAGTTTCGTCAATTTCGGACTTCGTTTGAATTTTATATAATTTAAAAACACTTTCCGTGCACGTCACTCTCCACGTTACGATGGCAAAATGGTGGTAATTTCATGCGAGGTGCCGGATACGGCCTCGAACATACTCGGGGAATCATGAATATCATCTTTCGGATCAAAAAGTCCCATTATTTCATGTACCTAGTTCAAATTTGGAGTCGCTGGGAAAATCCAAAGTAACAGGAATAATTCACGAAATATAGCTAAAAAGTTCAAAAATGTCCCAAGATTTGGATGTGGGTTGTATTTGAGGTAGGAATTTACCGTAAAAAAAAATAGAAGGAAAATCAAAAAAAAAATAGAAACTTTGCCGACGGCACGGGTAGGCCGTCGGCAAAAGGTTGCCGATGGCCGGGTCCAGCAAGCCATCGGCAAAGCCGGTGCGCGGGCCCGCTCTCTGGCCGCCACGTGGGCAGTCTTTGCCGATGGCCGGGCCCAGGTGGCCATCGGCAAAGTCTGTTTCAAAAAAAAAATTGAATAACACGGCCCACCCCCACTCCACCCCGCCCCAACCCTAGATCGACCCCGCTCCATCGCCGCCGCTCCATCCCCGGCCGCCGCTCCATCGCCACCGCCCCGCTCCGCCCGCCGCTTCCCCGGCTGCTCCTCGCCGCCCGCTCTCCTTTTCCTCACGCGGCGGTGCGGCGAGGCCAGCGACCGGCCGGCCGACGGGTGCCATTTCCTCCCGGCGCCCTCGCCCCCGCGCTGCCCTTCTCCTCCCGGCGCCCTCGCCCCCGCGCTGCCCGGCCGCACCACCGGCCCCCTCCCCGCCAGGTGCTCCACCGCCGCCCCGCCAGGTGCTCCACCGCCGCCACGCCAGGTGCTCCACCGCCGCCAGCCCCCGCTGCTCCATTCCCCGCCGTCAGACCCCGCTGCTCCATTCCCCGCCGCTGCTCCATTCCCCGCTGCGCCGCCCCCCAGCCAGGTGCTCCACCGCCGCCCCGCCATCACTGTCCCACTCACCGGCGCTCCTCCCTGTCCCACTCGCCGGCGCTCCTCCCCGCCATCCCTGTCCTCCACCGCCGCCTCGCCATCCCTGTCCTAGCAGAGGGAGAAGAAGACGCCATCGGCTAGCAGAGGAAGAGGAAGAAAGTAGGGGGAGGAGGAAGAAGAGGAAGAAAGAAGGGGGAGGAGGAAGAAGAGGAAGTTGCCGAGATGACCCCGTCGATCATCCTGCTGCTGCGGTGATCCCCGCCGCCGTCGCTGAACCTTGCTCTTCTTGCCGTCAAGGTAAACCCTACCCTTCTAGTGTTAGTAGTAGTAGTTAGTGGTAGTTAGTAGTGGTTAGTAGTAGTAATTAGTAGTGTTAGTGGTGGTTAGTTGTAGTAGTTAGTAGTGATAGTTAGTAGTGGTTAGTAGTAGTGGTTAGTAGTAGTAGTTAGTAGTGATAGTTAGTAGTGTTAGGTAGTGGTTGTTAGGCTTTAGTGTCATATACATATAGGTTAACAAGACCTACTGATTTCTGAGTAGTTGAGATGCAAGGTTGCTTTGTCACACTTAGTCTAAAGGCTTTCATTGATTGAAGCTCCGCCAAGTCTCGATTGCATAGGGCTTAGTATGGGATCTGTTGGGGCTAGGCGAAGAAATGGTTTCCTGGTGGTGGTGGTGGTGGTACTGGCTCTGCAATTTTGCCCTGTTTGTTGGAATGGGGGTATCCTCTTACCCCCAATGTGAATATGATGCTCGCTGCAATGGTTTGATCCTAGAATCATTATTGGAATGTGGAATGTGATAGTTAGTAGTGGTTAGTAGTAGTTAGTAGTGTCTTTATTGATGTCTTCCGTCCACGTCGTCAACGCCGTTCGTCCACTAATATTGATGTCTTTATTGTTTTGCAGAGCAGGACGTGTCGTAGGGGAGCTTGATCGTGTACGTCCCGCCAACACCTCCACCTCCACCGTCGTCGATTCGGCTACGAGAGCAAGGTATACGAACCCTTCTCTTCTTGTCGGCCTTCGTGCCGTTGTGATGTCGGCCTTCGTGCCGCTGTGTTTATCGGCCTTCGTGCCGTGGTGGTTATTGGCCATCGTGCCGTGGTGGTTGTTGGCCTTCGTGCCATGTTTTTTTGCAGGTTTTGGAACCTCCCCGTGCAGGGGAGGTGCTGCCGAAATTTTGAGTGGCTTCTAATCTTTTTTCCTCTTTTTGCAGGAGGAGGACCTGTGGGAGGTACTCGGTGACGATGTTCTTCTTCTTGGGCGTTGCAGGTCTTCCTGCACCGCGTCGACTCTCCTCCGGCCCGCTACCCGCCTCTGCGCCGCCACCCTAGGTATAAATCACCACTATTCCTTATAGTCCATGTCACTACATTGCGTAACCGAGTTAGGCGTCTCCCGTCCGAAAGAGATTCGCGGTCGTTGGTATGCGGATCAGTGCATATCTGCGACGGTTTCTCTTTCGGATTGTCCACGTTTTTTGGACAGCCCGAGGATGCGTAGATGGGTTAGCTTTCATGTTCCGCCCCTGTCCGAGTCGGAGTTTCGGCAGCCCCTCCCCGTTGTTCTCCGGATACACACTCTCCCAGTCGGGACGTGTATCGGGAGAACAGCGGGGAGGTGCTGCCGAAATTCCGTCTCGGACGGGAGCGGAGCATGGAAGCTAACCTCATCTACGCATCCTCGGGTGGGATTAGGACCTATCCTTCACCTATTAGATGGTAGGAACGCCTTGTAGATGCAGCTCTTGTTTCTGTTACTCGCTTACGTTGGCGCATGACAGAGGATGGCTGACCGTGAGTGGATGTACATGGGGTTCAAAGACAAGACAGAGGAATGGATAAAGGGGACCAATGAATTCCTAGAGCAAGCATTTGGCCCATCTGCTAAAGGGTCGATTCGGGTGTTTTGTCCCTGTGCCAAGTGTAAGAACGAGACAAGGAAAGAGAAGCGGCCGATGTGGCAAGATATTTGGAAGTATGGATACGTTCCAAACTACACCCGATGGACTCTCCATGGGGAACGCAAACGGCTTAGGGAGGCGGTGGTGATACCGGACCTCACGGGGTTTGATGCGAGATGCCGGAATGGCAGACATGCCGGCGTACGTTGGCGCCGTGAAGGAACGGAGGTGGAGGAACAAGATCCAGAGGACACAAAGAAAGGCGTACTACACCATGATGGAGGCGGCACAGCAGCCCCTTCACGTGAACACCAACATTTCTAAACCGGATGCCATTTCACGCCTAATAGGCTTGAAGGCGTCACCGGGCATCAGTCGAGAAGGTTTTGATCTCGTGTTGGCGATGGTTGGCGGGCTGCTTCCGGCGCTTCACGTGTTGCCGAAGAGCACGTACGAGTCACAGAGGCTCCTTCGAGCACTCAAGATGCCGTATGACCCAATCCAAGCTTGTAAGAACGGGTGTGCCCCCTGTTCGGGGAGACGAAGAGACAGCAACACACTGTCCGAAGTGCAAAGCCTCTAGATACGTGGAGGTAGAAGGCAGTGATGGCAGTAAGAAACAGTCTAAGATCCCCTTGATGGTGGTTAGGCACCTTCCTGTACTACCGAGGCTGCAGCGGCAAGTACATGACACCGGAGTCGCGAAACAAATGACGTGGCACAAAAATGGCAAAAGATACGGTGACAAGATGCAAAGCACCCGGCGGATGGCGAGGCATGGAAGCACTTCGATGTCATGAATCCCGAAAAGGCCAAGGAGGCTCGGAATGTACGCGTAGCACTGGCAACAGATGGGTTCAACCCGTTTGGGATGAGTGCGGCCCCGTACACTTGTTGGCCCGTGTTTGTGATCCCCCTGAATCTTCCCCCCGGCGTCATGTTCGAACCCAAGAACGTGTTCTTGACGCCGATAATACCCGGACACCCGGCAACAACATGGGTGTGTTCATGCAGCCGGTGTGGGATGAATTGCGAAAGCATGGGAAGAGGGGTGCGACGTATGACCGAGCAACAAAGACGAACTTCACGATGCATGTGTGGTACCGGTACTCAATGCATGACTTCGGCGTACGGCTTATTCAGCGCGTGGTGTGTTCACGGGAAGTTCCCTTGCCCAACATGCAAGGCAGATGTGATGTTCACCTGGCTGGCCAAGGGTGACAAGTATTCTTCTTTCGACAAACATCGTCAATTCCTAAAGGAGGACCATCCACTGAGATGAGATAAAAAGCACTTCACGAAAGGTGTTCAAGTCATCGGCCCCATCCTTAAGGAAAAGAGCCCAGCTGACATCCTTGCACAGATAGAGGCTCTCGAAATTGATGACGTGAATGGTGGTTTCAAAGGATATGGTACCACGCACATGTGGACTCATATCTCGGGCTTGACTAGGCTCCCCTACTACAAGGACCTTCTTCTTCCACACAACATCGATGTAATGCACACAGAAAAGAATGTCGCCGAGGCACTCTGGGCAACACTCATGGAGATTGGCAAGAAGTCAAAGGACAACGTTAAGGCTAGACTGGACATTGAAACGATTTGTGATAGACCACATCTAGTGATAGACCACATATCTCAATACAACATTATTCGTTGGACTTCTTTCAAACAATGAAATGATGTTTGATGCCTGTGTGCAGTTGTACTTCAAGTTGGACGAGGGGGTGGACGAGGTGCGGGCGTCGCAGCAGCAGGACGTGGTGTGCGCTGACCGGCTCGGGGACATGTTCTACGAGGCGCGTACCCAGGCCGTCATCAGCTACTACGCCAACATGAAGAATCAGAAGATAAGTAAGACGGAGGCCGGGAGTTGTCTTGTCGGGAGGAGACCGACCTCACCAAGGAGCAAGATTTGCGGGTAATTAGGCAGGAAACATCCGTTATGATTTCTTACATGACACATTCCATTCATTATCTGTAATATCAAAAACTTGAATGTCATGCAGATGCCTCCGGGCTGGTGCAGCAAGTACGAGGACTGCTGGGAGGCAATTGTCAGAGGGTGGCGTACGCCTGCGGCGTACGCGGAGCGCCTGAGACGTCATTTGAAACGCAAGGCGGAGCTCGACCGGTCAGGGGTCTCACACCACCAAGGGAGCCTGATCCTGCCAGAGTACATGGACAGATGGGTATGTATCCTTCTGTTGATGCATTTGTTATAGCGCTCAATTGTCACTACTTGTAACCATGTTTGTGTTTTCCTCGCAGTCGTCGTCGCATGGTGGTGAGCAAATCAACGAGTTCACGGGGTTCGCGCTTGCTCACATCGGCAAAGCGAAAGCGCCCACCACCGTGTACAGCTCGTCGCACGGGCCAGAGAAGTACACCAGCCCGACGGTCTACGAGAGGCTCACCAAGTACACCGCCGCAGCCCGAGCGAAACATGGCGACACCTACGACCCCGCCACCGAGCCCCTGGACACTAACTCCTGCAGAGGGTTGGAGGAGGGAAGCAGCACGGCCGGTACTACTTGGCCAACAGCGCCATCGACCCGTCCTCTGTTGAGACGCTGACCGAGATCCGCAGGAGAGACCGGGAAAGTGGGGGCGGATCACAGATCCCCATAGCGCCTCGGCAGCAGAGCAGCGCGCAGGTGATCAGCAGTCTTCAGGTAAGTGGAGTTTCATGATGTAGCCTGCCTTCATGATGTAGCCTCGCCTTCAAATAACATCAATCGTGCTTTGGTGTAATATTGCGAGGCCACGATCGAGGAGATGAAGGCCAGGAGCGGGAGCGGGGAGGCGGCCATTGAGGCGAGGATTGAGGCGAGGATGTCGGCGCGGGTTCGGGAGCAGGTGGCGGCACCGACGGCGCACTACCGGCGTCGGTTGGGCAGTGCACTTCGCGGCCCGGATCCCGGGAATGGAGGAGCCTCCTGCCTCGATCTTTGAAACTTGCCATAACTTTGCCGATGGCCATGGCCATCGGCAAACCTATTTTTATTTTTTTTTTAAAATTTTTTTGCCGATGGCCTCGGCCATCGGCAAACTTAATGCCGACGGCCTTGGCCATCGGCAAAAAAATTTCAAAAAAAATAAAAAAATCTTTGCCGATGGCGGGGGCCACGTCGCCATCGGCAAAGCCACCGCCCGGCGACGGCGCGTCGGGCCGACGTGGCGTTTTTCCGATGACACGCGCGGCCATCGGCAAAAGGTTTCCGATGGCAATGTCAGTGGCCATCGGCAAACCCGGCTTTGCCGATGAATTGTTTGCCGATGGGGTTTTGCCGATGGCCACTGACCTTTGCCATCGGCAAACCCTTTGCCGATGGCAAAAGGGGCTTTGCCGATGGCGGCCGGCCATCGGCAAAAAACTGGATTCCGGTAGTGCAAGGAACCTTTGACCATGCTTAATTATTTGCCAAAAAGGGGCAAGATAACCATCAAGTAAATTAGTTTTTCTTGAGGGCCAGCAATCTTTAAGAAAAATATTCCTAACTGTCATGGAAACTAGCTAGTTTCTTTGAGGACTACCAACATCCAAGAAATTATAGAGCAATGTAGCAAAAAGAAAAACATAAATAGATGAAAGGTGTGCATCCTGGGATTCGAACATGTGACATCTTACTTTGTTGAATTTAGTAACGGATATTTAAAATCCTATAAATTTCAAATTAAAACTTTTAGATCCCGTCGATCGAATATTAACTTTGGTTGAGGTCATATGTCAATCCGAGGCCATTTGAAAAATTAAAAAAAAAATGATTTTTTAAGAAAGGCGGCAAGAACTCTTACCGATTTTTATTTGACGATGAAACAAAAAGAAGAAAAAGTTACTTACCGCTTACAACAAACCCCTACTAAGAAAAAAACGACTAAGCCACAACTAGTGCTAAAAAAATGAATTTTAAAGCTATGATAATTTCTTTGCAGGTTTCGAATTACACCCAAAAAATAGCACTCGAGGAAACATCTTGGTGGTTTTGAATAGCACTCGAGGAAATACGAATTACATTGGTAGTTTCAAAAAAAGCATCCAAAGAAATGAGCAATATCTTGGTGCACTACCGGAGAGCGAGTGTTTGCCGATGGCCCAGGAGTTTGCCGATGGCCAAGGAATCTGCCATCGGCAAACATCCCGGTTTGCCGATGGCAAAGTGAAGCCATCGGCAAACACATTGTTGCCGATGGCCGGGCCATCGGCGAACAACGGCCATCGGCAACACGCCTGTTTGCCGATGGCCGGGCCATCGGCGAACAAAAGCCATCGGCCAAGAATTTGTTTGCCGATACCGACACCATCGGCAAACTATGCCAGGAGCTGACGGCGACCGACGCCGTCCGGTTTGCTGATGGCTTCCGCCGTTAGGCCATCGGCAAACTGCGTCGTTTGCCGATGGCCACGGCCAACGGCAAACCGTGGCCACGTGGCAGCCTAGGGAGAGCCCAGGCCCACCTTGTTTGCCGATGGCCGGCCATCGGCAAACAGGCATTGCCGATGGCTTTCCAAGGCCATCGGCAAACAATCTTTTTTTTTTTTTTCCTTCCCATTTTTTTCTGGTGTCTTCCTACCTCACATACAACCCACCTCCAGAATTTGGGACAATTTTGAACTTTTTAGCTATATTTCGTTAATTATTTTGGTTTCTTTGAATTTTCCCCGCAACTCTAAATTTGAACTGCAGGTACATGAAATAATGCAGACTTTTGATTCGAAAAATGATATTCATGATGCTCGGAGTATGTTGAGGCCGTATCCAGGACCTCGCATGAAATTACGACCGTGTTGGCCTCGTAACATGGGTAGTGACGTGCCGGGAAAGTGTTTTTAAATTATATAAAATCCAAACGGAGTCCGAAATTGATGAAACTTGACGAATTATGTTGGCATGGCATGTGTAGTGTGTGGTAACAATTTCAAAAAGTTTCGAGCAAGTTGTGACGTCGGATGGTCAAAACCCGGTGTGATCACATGTGGAGATGTCTGGGTTTTGACCATCCGACGTCACAACTTGCTCGAAACTTTTTGAAATTTTTACCACACACTACACATGTGATGGCGAGACAACTCGTCAAGTTTCGTCCATTTCGGACTTCATTTGGATTTTGTAGAATTTAAAAACACTTCCCGCGCATGTCACTACCCATGTTACGAGGCCAACAGGGTCGTAATTTCATGCGACGTCCTGGATACGGCCTCAACATACTCTGAGCATCATGAATATCATTTTTCGAATCAAAAGTCTGCATTATTTCATGTACTTGCAGTTCAAATTTAGAGTTGCGGGGAAAATTCAAAGAAACCAAAAAAATTAACGAAATATAGCTAAAAAGTTCAAAATTGTCCCAGCTTTTGAAACTGGGATGTGTTTAGTATAGGAAGCCTCCAGAAAAAAATTGGGAAGAAAAAAACAAAAAAAATTCAAATTTTGCCGACGGCCTTGGAAAGCCGTCGGCAAAATCGATTTGCCGATGGCCGGCCATCGGCAAACAAGGTGGGCCTGGGCGGCTCAGAGCTGCCACGTGGCTGAGTTTGCCGATGGCTATGGCCATCGGCAAAGTCGGTTTGAAAATAAAATAAAAAAGAAGCCGGCCCCCGCCCCCGACCCCAAACCCTATCTCCCCCAACGCCCGACCCCGCCGCCGCCATTCCCCGCCGCCGCCATTCCCGCCGCCGCCACCACTTCTCGCCGCCGCCGGAGTTCCCCCCGCGCGGCCACTCCCCCGCCTCCTCCCCGCCCTCCCCGCCCCCGCCGCCCTAATCCCCGCCTCCGCGCCCCGCATTCCGGCGCGGCCGGATCCCGACCGCCTCACTCCTCCGCGCGCGCCGCCATTCCCGCCGCCTCGAGCGGCTCCCGACCGCCGCCGGCCACCTCCGGCTCGGCCCCGCCACTCCCCGCCCCGCAGCTACTCCCCCGCCCCCGCGGCCGCCACTACCCCGGCCGGGCGCCCACTCCCCGCCGCCGCCACTCCACCGCCGCGGCGCCACACTCCCCCGCAGCTCGAGCTCCCGACCGCCGCCACCCGCGGCTCGCAAGCTCCCCCTCTATCGCCGCCACCCCCTTAGCAAAGCGGGGTAGTAGGAGAAGGGAAGAAGGGAAGGGGAGAAGGAGGAGGAGGAAGAAGGAGAAGGAAGGAAGAAGAAGAAAGAAGAAGAAAGAAAGAGGAGGAGGAGGAAGAAGGAGAAGGAGGAGGAGGAGGAAGAAGAAGAAAGAAGAAGAAAGAAAGAGGAGGAGAAGGAAGAGAAGGAAGAAGAAGAAAGAAAGAGGAGGAGGAGAAAGAAGGAGAAGGGAGGAGGAGGAGAAGGTTCGTTGTTCGTCCATGTTCGTCCGCGTCGTCGACACCGTTCGTCCACGTTCGTCCTCGCGTGTCGCCGGAGGAGAAGGTAAAGCTCTAGGGTTGTCGGCCATCGTGCCGTATCTGTGTTAACGGCCTTCGTGCCGGGTTTGTGGTTGTGTGGGCCATCGTGCTCCCGATGTGGACGTCGGCCTTCGAGCCGACGGTTTTCTTGCAGGTCTTGGAACCTCCCCGTATAGGGGAGGTTCTGCCGAAATTTTCCACTAATACCGAAGACTTTATTGCTTTGCAGAGCAGGACTTGTCGGAGGGGGCCTTGACTGTGTTCGTGCACCTACCCGCCTCTGCGCCGCCACCCTAGGTATAATTCACCTCTCTTCCTTATAGTTGTTGTAAGTACATTGCGTAACCGAGTTAGGCGTCTCCCGTCCGAAAGGGATTCGCGGTCGTTGGTATGCGGATCAGTGCATATTTTCGACGGTTTCTCTTTCGGATTGTCCACGTTTTTTGGATAGCCCGAGGATGCGTAGATGGGTTAGCTTCCATGTTCCGCCCCCGTCCGAGTCGGAGTTTCGTCAGCCCCTCCCCGTTGTTCTCCGGATACACACTCTCCCTGTCGGGACGTGTATCGGGAGAACAACGGGAGGTGTGCCGAAATTCCGTCTCGGACGGAGCGGAGCATGGAAGCTAACCTCATCTACGCATCCTCGGGTGGGATTAGGACCTATCCTTCACCTAGTAGATGGTAGGAACGCCTTGTAGATGCAGATGTTGGTCTTATTACTCGCTTACGTTGGCGCATGAGAGGATGGCTGACCGTGAGTGGATGTACACGGGATTCAAAGACAAGACCAATGAATGGGTTAAGGGGATCGGGGAGTTCTGGAGAAGGCATTTGGCCCGGCTTCTAAAGGGGCGATTCGGGTGTTTTGTCCCTGTAGCAAGTGTAAGAACCAGACAAGGAAAGAGCAATGACAGATGAGGAATGATATTTGGGCGAACGGGTATGTTCCAAACTATACCCGCTGGATCCTCCATGGGGAACCCCAACGGGTTACGGAGGTGGTGGTGAGACCGGACCTCCAGGGGTTTGATCAAGATGCCGGAATGGCAGACTTGCTTGAAGACGTTGAAGCCGTTCAAGGATTGGAGGTGGTGGAAGAAGATCCAGAGGCGACCGCAAAGGCGTACTACGACATGATGGAGGCGGCAAAGGAGCCCCTTCACGAGAAGACGAGCATTTCTAAACTGGATGCCATTTCATGCCTAATAGGGTTGAAGTCGTCACTGGGCATCAGTCGGGAAGGTTTTGATCTCGTGTTGGCAACTGTTGGCGGGCTGCTTCCGGAGGGGCACTGCCTGCCGAAAAACACGACCGAGTCACAGAAGCTCCTTCGTGCACTCAAGATGCCTTATCACCCGATCCAAGCTTGTAAGAACGGGTGTGTCCTGTTCCGGGGAGACCACGAGGCAGCAACGCACTGTCCGGAGTGCAAAGCCTCTAGGTACGTGGAGGTAGAAGGTAGTGATGGCACTAAGAAACAGTCTAAGATCCCCGAGATGGTCATACGACACCTTCCAGTACTACCGAGGCTGCAACGGCAGTACATGACAGAGGAGTCCGCGAAACAAATGACTTGGCACAAGAATGGCAAAAGATACAGTGACAAGATGCAGCACCCGGCGGATGGTGATGCATGGAAGCACTTCGATGCCATGAATCCTCGCATGGCCGAGGAGGCTCGAAATGTACGCGTAGCGCCGGCAAATGAGATGGGTTCAACCCGTTTGGAATGATGGCGGCCCCGTACACTTGTTGGCCCGTGTTTGTGATCCCCTCAATCTTCCCCACGGCGTCATGTTCGACCCCAAGAACGTGTTCTTGACGCTGATAATACCTGGACACCCGGCAACAAAATGGGTGTGTTCATGCGGCCGGTGTGGGATGAATTGCGTAAAGCTTGGGATGAGGGGGTGCCGACGTATGACCGAGCTACGAAGACGAACTTCACGATGCATGTGTGGTACCAGTACTCAATGCATGACTTCCTGGCGTATGGCTTGTTCAGCGCGTGGTGTGTTCACGGGAAGTTCCCTTGCCCAACATGCAAGGCAGATGTGATGTTCACATGGCTGGCCAAGGGTGGCAAGTATTCTTCTTTCGACAAACATCATCAATTCCTAAAGGAGGACGATCCATTGAGACTTGATAAAAAGCACTTCACGAAAGGTGTTCAAGTCACCGGCCCCATCCCTAAGGAAAAGAGCCCAGCTGACATCCTTGCACAGATAGAGGCTCTCGAAATTGATGACAATGGTGGTTTCAAAGGATATGGTACCGACCACATGTGGACTCATATATCGGGCTTGACTAGGCTCCCCTACTACAAGCACCTTCTTCTTCCACACAACATCGATGTAATGCACACGGAAAGAATATCGCCGAGGCACTTTGGGCAACACTCCTGGACATTGGCAAGAAGTCAAAGGACAATGTTAAGGCTAGATGGACATTGAAACGATTTGCAATAGACCAAATCTAGTGATGAAGACCCCGCGCCGGGCAAGAGATGGAAGAAGGGCCCGGCCGATTACATCCTGAAAAGGCCGCATAGGAAGGAAGCACTGGAGTGGTTGTCGAAACTAAGGTTCCCTGATGGGTATGCGGCGAATCTGAGCCGGCGAGTGAACTTGCTGACTGGCAAAGTCTTAGGGATGAAGAGTCATGACTTCCACATCTGGATTGAGCGGTTCCTTCCCGCGATGACCCGTGGATACCTACCCGAGCCGGTGTGGCGCGGCCCTGGCGAGTTGAGCTTTTTCTTCCGCCGGCTTTGTTCCAAGGAGTTGTCTCGGGACGTTTGTCTTGAACGGGAGGAGGCTGCACCTAAGTTGCTCGCAAGTTGGAGATGATATTTCCACCGGGCTTCTTCCGTCCATGCAGCATATGATTTTGCACCTACCAAGGGAGGCACGGTTGGGGGGGCCGTGCAAAGACCGTTGGTGCTATCCAATCGAGAGGTGTCTAAAGCTTCTTCGGAAAAAGTGTAAAAATAAAGCCAAAATTGAGGCTTCGTGGCAGAGGCATTCATTCGGAGGAGGTGTCCACATGCACACGGGTGTACTATACCGAGAAACTTACGAGACCACGAGATCCAATCCCTCGTTACAACATCGACGAGAATTCATGCACTCTCGGCCTTTTCGGAGGGGATCTCGGAAGAGCGGGAGCGAGGACCCCTCGTTACTTGCGGCATGATGAGTGGCACACTATCATGATGTACTTGTTGTTGAACCTTGAGGAAACGATTGATTATCAAGAGTAAGTTCTCGATGAGCTTGTTCCATACGTCGCCACTATCCTCCACCTATTGATCCGACCCCTCTTGTCTATTGTTTCTCCAGGGACTTTATTAATGAACACTGGAGCTGCAGTAGGGCTCCTACCGAGGATGAGAAAGACCATCTTCTCAGACATAATATGCCCGATTTCGTCAATTGGTTTAGCAAAAAGGTAACTATCTACCTAACCTCGATTCCACTTTGCTCTTATGAGCGATTAACTTAACTATCCACCTGTCCTAACCGTGCAGGCTAATTGTGATGCGGAAATGAGTCCTGCATTGAGATGTGTGGGCCAAACCTTCGATCGACATGTCAAGTCATTCGACGTTTATGACATGAATGGCTATGGGTTTCGCACGAGAAGCGATGAAGAGAAACGGGGCAACCTAAAAACCACGTGCACCGGAGTTCGGACTCCCGGCACGGATGGGGAGGACTATTACAGCATAGTCGAACAGATATTGGAGCTTGACTTTGGCAAGTTCCTAGGTTGTAAGCCTGTGATGTTCAAATGCCATTGGTTCGATCCTTAGGTCAAAAAAGGACCTTAAGATTGGGCAAGTCGAAATCCGACAGATTCCAAATATGGAGGAGACGATGTCTATATTGTGGCTAACCGAGACGCCAAGCAAGTTTATTACCTCCCATGGGCAAAACCGAATGACAAGCGCCTTGCGGGTTGGAGCCTTGTGCAGTTCGTATCGCCACACGGTAAAGCGGCGGTCCCGAACGATGATGATTACAACTTTGACCCAAGGGCGAGATGAGTTCTATCAACCCGAGGGGCTAGAAGGTAAGTTGGAGATAGACATTGATTCGTTGATGAGTATGGAAGTAAACAACGACATCGATGAGGACGAGGGTGATGAGGTGCACGATGCCGAGGACTTAAGAATCCTAGATGCTCGAGACGCGACGCGATGTAGAAGCCGGGGAACATGTAGCGCCTAATGATGAGGACTTAAGAGAGCTCGACAATATTGATAGTGATGACGACGATCGATGACGAGGATGAGCGCTCACAAAGCAATATTGCCATTTGCGGAGATAGTTTCTAATCCATGTAATATTGATACTGTTATTTATATTACCTTACATTTATGTTTTCTTTACAAGTACTTGCAATCTACTAATACTAACTGTTTTAATCTTTGTCATTGCAGGCACTCGACAAAATGCCAGGCGGAGGACGGTCGCGCCGACAAAACGTCAGGTCGAAGTACATGCACCTTGGGCCCCAGCAGGACCACGTGGAGGCCGGCCACCACGAGGAGCACGTGGAGGCAGGCAACCACGAGGAGGAGGACGACGAGGAGCTTGAGGTGGAGCCGTCGACCAGCAGGGGTGCGGGTAGGCGGAGGACTGCCAGGCTGAGGCTGTTTGATGATGAGGCTGTTTGTGCCGGCGGCGGTGGCGGCGACGATGACGAGGAGGAGGACGGCGGCGGCGGTGGCTGTGGTGACGACGACGACGAGGAGGACGGCGGCGGCGGTGGCTGTGGCGACGACGACGAGGAGGAGACCGCAGGCACCTCGGCTTCCACAGGGACCGGGAAGAAGCCCTTCCAGCACGGGCCCGCTAAGCTCCCTGAGCACTTGCCGCGCCCTGAGGACCGCCCGCGATCGTGACCTCGGGACGTAAGTATCCATTGTTGATTTCGTACTTGTTCTTATTTCATTTTCGAATTAAAACCGCATACTAACAATTGTTGTTTATGTGCGTGGGCTGGGCAAAGGTGACGGCCAGGAAGAGTTCGCCCCATGTCACTAGCATCCAGGGGCGAGTGATTAAGGCAAACTTCCCTGGCTTGGTCACCATCGAGGGGAAGACGATCGTGCCCGACAAATGGCCATACTACTACCTTGTCAAGGACGCACATGGGGAAGTCCTCGCTGACAAGATCAAGAAGCAGTTCTGGGTGAGTCTTTCAATCGCAACGCATATCTCAATACTACGCATTTGTTGGACTTTTCTCGAACAATGGAATGATGTTTGATGCCTGTGTGCAGTTGTACTATAGGTTGGCGGAGGGGCGGGACCCGTCTTGGCGGACCGGCATCGGGACAAGGTGTGCGAGTTGCGGATCAAGGACATGTTCTACGAGGCGCACACCCGGGCCGTCATCTCCTACTACGCCAACTTCGGGGGGATGAAGGTGGATAAGACCCGAGCCGGGAGCCGATATGTGAGCCGGAGACCGACCTCACCGAGGAGCAGTACATGCAGGTAAATAAGTAGGAAAACATCCGTTGTGATTCTTTATGTGACACATTCAACTCATTATCTGGGAGATCTAATACTTGAATGTCATGCAGACACCTCCGGGCTGGTGTAGCAAGTACGCCGACTGCTGGCGTGAGATTGTCAGAGGGTGGCAAACGCCGGAGGCGTACGTGGAGCACGAGCACGTCGGGCGAAGCGCTTGGAAGAGATGGCGAGGTCCGGGGTCTCACACCACGGGGGAGCCGAGAACCTCAACGAGTTCATGGAAACATGGGTATGCTTGTGTTCAACCATTTCTTATAGCGCGGATTTCTTATATAGCAAGTTGTAACCGTGTTTTCTGTTTTCCTCGCAGAGGGAGCACCACCCCGGGCAGCCCATCAACGAGTACATGGGGTGGGCCCTTGCTCACAAGGGCCCAGTGAAATCGGCCTCCACCACGTACAGCTCTTCGGACGGGCCCGAAAAGTACACCAGCCCGGTCGTGTACGAGAAGCTCACCAAGTACGCCGCCGCAGCTCGAGAGGCCCATGGCGACACCTACGACGTCACCACCGAGCCCATAGACCCTCAGCTCGTGATGAGGTTGGGAGGAGGGAAGCAGCACGGTCGGTTCTATATGGCCCACAGCGCCATTGACCCGTCCTCTGTCCCGACGCTGACCGAGATCCGCAAGGAAGACCAGCGTAGGGGCGCACCGCGGGTCCCCATAGCGCCTCGGCAGCCGAGCAGTGCGTAGCAGATCGCGGGTCTTCAGGTAAGTGGAGTTTCATTCGTCGTTCGACCGTTTCACAAATAATGTACCTTGCCTTCAAATACAATCAACCATGCTCGTGTAATATTGCAGGCCACGGTCCAAGAGGTGCTAGCCAACCAGAAGCAGATGGCGGTTGCCTATCAGGAGCACGCGGCCGCAGTTGCGCTGCACTACCAGCAGGCGTGGTCGCAGATGTCCCAAAGACATGCGTGCCATGGGAATGAGTGAGCCTCCAGCCTCTTTCTTCGCTCCACCACCGCACCTCCACCGCCGCCTTTTCTTGCACCTCGTCCGGTGAGTCCCTACATTGCCTATTGCTTTAGCTTGTGATGCCAGTATGCAGGTACTAATTCCATCACTTGGTCTTTGTGCAGACACAGTCGGAGGGTTCGAACCCAACTCCAGGTGCTAGCCCTCCAGCGGGTGCTTCTCCACAGGGTCCTGCTCCACAGCCCGGTTGGGGTCCTTTTCAGAGCCTCCTCACGCAGCCGTTCGTCTCGGGTCCTCCATCGACGCAGGGGTACTCGTGGCCGCCGCAGGGGCAGCCCGGGCCGTCTCAGTTCCCCACGCAACCGGGGTACTCGTGGCCGCCGCAGGGGCAGCCCGGGCCGTCTCAGTTCCCTCAGCTGCAGCAGCTCGGCCACTGGCAGTACTCGTGGCAGCAGCCGCAGCCGCAGGGGAGTTGACCTGCATGGGAGGACGCTTCTGGGGGCTCGGGGACCCAAGGGGACGGCGCCACGAGCTAGGTACCTTCTATTCCTGATTTTGGACCTTGTTGTGCCACGTCGGACATGTTTGGCCGATGTTGGCCTTGTATGGATGCATTTGGACTTGTATGCATGAATTGGGACTTGTATGGAGCCATTTTGACTTGTATGGATGATTTCGGACATGCTATATGGATTTGATGCTATATTATGGTTGAAATGGCGTATTATTGCGAATATATGTGATGAATGTTGTATATCTTGCTTGTGATATCATTGTTTGTGATTAAATGTGCTGGAAATGGAAGAAAACAGGAAAAAAAAGGAAAAAAAAATTCCCCAGGTTTGCCGATGGCCAGCCGTCGGCAAACCTGGGGAATTTGGCCCAGCGTACCCCAGGTTTGCCGATGGCCGTGGCCATCGGCAAACTGACCATAAGTTTGCCGATGGCCACGGCCATCGGAAAAAAAAAATCAGGGAATTCTTTTTTTAAAAAAAAAAAAAAAAAGCCGACGGCCCTGGCCATCGGAAAACAAGACGGTTTGCCGATGGCCACGTGGCGTCAGCCATCGGCAAACCCGCCGTCAGCCTGACGGCGGGGAGGCTGACGTGGAGTGTTCGCCGATGGGGGCCACGGCCATCGGCAAAGAGTTTTCCGATGGCATCTACTTTTGCCATCGGCAAAAAATTGTTTTCCGATGAAGATATTGCCGATGGGAGGTTGCCGATGGCGACGCCACTTTGCCATCGGCAACCTCTTTTCCGATGGCGTACAGGTGTTTGCCGATGGCATCAAGCCATCGGCAAACACTCTGGATCTTGTAATGACACTAAAGGAAACATCAAATTACCTTGGCTGGTCTTTTAGGCCGCTTGGATCTTGTACGGTACTAGAAGCACGTACGGCAGCTTGAATGTTCAATCAATCAAGTAATTTATAGAATATTTTTTCTCGTAGTGCAGCTTCTTGATGCATTCATTCTCCTATATTTTGAATTTTGATCGACGAATAATGAGACTTCTCATGAAAAAAAAAACGTTAATTAGATTAGAATGGCCGTGCCTATATAGTGCGGATTTTGCAAGCAGACGGTCTTCCTGTAATCATTGCTGAGACTTTTTTTCTTTTTTTTTTTTTGCGATTTTAATCATTGCTGAGCCTGAGAGGTACTATGCTAACAGACTTGTGAATTCTGACGAGGTACATGGTATCTTCATCATAGATGATCCCAATGTCCGTTGATATACACTCTACTTTAAGGCCGCCACTACTTTCAGACATAGATATGGTGTCCATTGAGATACAAAAAGATGATCAAAAGTTATGAATGACTAGGTACAGGTAAAAGCAAGAAAACGCAGTCAAAACATTAAATTTACAGGTTTTTTTACAGGGCCAACCCCGCATTTTGCCTATAATCCTTTTTTCTTTATTTCTTGTAATATAATTTGCGGCAAATCTCTTGCCAACCAAAAAAATTCAGCTCGATATATACGACACTTAGTTGTAGGTAGATCACAATGTGCATTATTGAGTACCTGAATCAACAAGACTTGGATGAGACGAGTAAATTCATGCAACAACAGTGATACATATATCGAGACACATTGTTTTCATGCATGTCGGAGATATATGTACGTACTGATAGAACACGTACACAAATTTACAGCATTTCTGCATCTCATCGGCTACCACATTAATCACGTACGTGTAAAGCAGTTGAGAGGAGACATATATATCATATAATCAAGTAGATTAAGTAGAAGACGAAAATTAACTTGTCATAAGGCCACAAATAGGACCAATGCAAATTAAACTACTACTGTATATGTTCATATATAGGACATTGGGTAACCAAGCTATACTCCATGATATATAACCATAACCTTGCTAGGCGATCGAGGTGTGGTGCAGTGCAGTGACAATGACCAACAATAATATAGGCGATGTACTACAGCTAGCAACAATATATATATATGATCCCAGACCAGGATGATAGATGGATGTGATCAATCTGTGAACTAGCTAGATCTACTCTAGCCTAAGCATTGGCCATACAGGGAGACTCTGAAGCCGACGAGAACCGCCACAAAGGAACGTGGCGAAGAAGAAGCAGAAGTATACCAGGCGCGCGCCGTGGACATGGCCGTGACAGGCTACCAGCAGCCATAGCACAACGCTGGCGTAGTAGCTGGTCAGCCAGGCCAGTGTGCTGGCGAAGATGGTGGCCAGCTGACACGCCGGCAGCAACACGGCCGTGCTGGCCCCGAGGACCAGCGCTGCGGCAACCAGCAGCAGCTCCTCCGCCGCGGCGCGCAGGGCCGCCGCCTCCTGAGCCGTCGGCGCGCAGGGCCCCTGCAGTGTGGAGTTAGTTGCAGCGATTCAGAAAATAAAGCATGATGAAACACCGCTTAGAATTGAAAGCAGATAGAGTGCCAATGCCTCTAGTCGAACAAACGTACCAGCGCCACCACCGTGGGGGATGAGTTCATTGCGAACATCGCCAGCGCCGCCTCTGCAATTCCCAGGAAGAAGAGCGTCTGCGCCCACCTCAGACGCAGCTGGGTCCAGTTGGGCGCCGCCACCGCTCCTGCTGCTGGCTGTGCCGCGGCCACCGCCACAGGCACCACCACAGCTCCCGCCGCCGCCGCCATGACCGCCTCTCCTTCACCTACACCTGCGTGCGGATCTGGGTGAGCAAGCAGGAGTGAAATTAACTATATATCTAGCGTATGCAGCAATAATCAAAAGATCGAAGGAAGCCTGGGGTATGTCGTAGTGGGGTGGGTAAAAAGAATTAAAGATCGCAGTACTAACAAGCAAATTAAGAGAGACCGAGAAGCAGGGAGGGGTTAGATCGAATGCATTGCATACCACCGCCGTCCATCAACGTCGTCGGGGAAGAAGATCGAAGGACGTACGCACTACGACGATCAGAGACTGAGTAGCTAGCAGACTTCACTCCTTAGCTCGCGCTCTCTACCAGATCGAGTAGTACCAGACCACCAGAGTAGTCCACCACACAGCTACCTGCAGACTAACTATGCAGGAATATTGGGCAGGCTCTCCTATATATCTCTCTCTGGCCGGCCGGGACGCCAGCAGAGCATCAGGCTACGTGGTCATCCGCCTTCGCGTCGAAGGGTTTCCCACTCTAGTGGGTCTTGCTCTGGTCTAGTGCCAACTGCCATGTGCTTGTGCCTTTCTCTCACAGGAAGTATGGTAAAGAGTTGTACTGTAGTAACTTTTAAGTAGACGACTGATCGAGAGGTGGAGGAGACTAGGAGAAAGGGTAGAAACGAGTAACCGTGCTAGTTGTGGTAGGAATGTAGGATGTACAGTGCACAGAGTCGTAAGTTCCTAAGCATGTCGTCATTCGTCGGTCGAGTATGTCAAGCAAAGCAATGCAAGACCGACGCGTGTTATTGTCCTATTCGTTTGATCGTTTTTGACTCTCTGATTTGGGTTGATGCTAATTGACACACTCCAAGGATCTCAAACAATAAATAAAGGGAAAATTTGCTGTAGGACACTGCGAAAACGGTAAGTTTGCTGGCTCACACCGCAAACGTGTGAATTTGCCCAGTACCATTATAAATTCGTGTATGTTTGCCAGAAGACACCGCGCCAATTAAAATAATAATTTCTCAGTTTTGAAGAGAGAGAAGGCGTGTGAGATGTCCAAACTACCCTCGTCTTCAACCCCAGTCTCCTCAGTTATATTTGCCGTAACACACCGCCGCCGCTTTTTCTTCTCCGGCAAGCGGTAAGGTCTTCCATGGCCCAACACGGCAGCGCACCTGTCCATGAGAAGCACACGTGGTCAGCAGCAGCACGATGGCGAGCTTGAGACGGTGCACGCGCTGCGTGTCTTCGGCGGCAGTGTTCGTCACTTGGTGACCGTTGGCGTGGATGCTCACGAAGCACACGTCGCCGCCTCTGGTTTGTCAACGGTCACCATATGCTACTGGAATAAGCCAACGAGCGTTTTGTACGAGAGGTCCTGCTCCGAGAGCTTGCTGAGCGTCAAGATCTTGGCCGGGATCAGCCCGGTGAGGCCGTTTCAGCTCAGGTTCAGCACGATGTCCAGCCCATCGATGCTGCAGAGCTCATCCAGGATGTTTCCGGTGAGCTCGTTGTCGCTAAGGTCCAGGAGCTCAAGGCTGCGGCATTGCTAGAGCGCCGGCGGTATGGACCCCGACAGCGAGTTGCTGCTGAGCACGAGCCTGCTCAGCGTCTCCAGCCTGCCAAGCGCGTCGGGGACAGCGCTGGTGAGCCGGTTGTGCAAGACGTCGAGCTCCTACAGGCCGTGCATGGCGGCCAGTGGCCGGAGGCTGAAGACGAGGGTAGTTTGGACATCTCACACGCCTTCTCTCTCTTCAAAACTGAGAAATGATTATTTTAATCGGCGCGGTGTCTTCTAGCAAACATACACGAATTTATAATGGTACTGGGCAAATTCACGCGTTTGCGGTGTGAGCCAGCAAACATGCCGTTTTCGCAATGTCCTACAGCAAATTTTCCCATAAATAAACTAGTAACCATGCAAGATACACTTACGTGCTGAACTGGAGAGAGAGTGAATTCCAACCGAAGCATATATGCATGCACAAGTGTCATTCTTAATACGAAAGAAGATTAATTAGAGCATCACATCAGGACAGCTCAAGCACACAAGAAGCAGCGAGTGTCATTCTTACTACGTATACTGATCTCTCAAGGATTTTGACCAAAATATGCATCCGGAAGCTAGCTAGCTACAGTATGCTTGCTAGAGATTCATGAGATGCAGAATGCGTGTAAATTAAAGTTGAAGAAAGAGCGTTGAGCCTTGGATGTCTTGTCAGCTAGCTCGATCTTGCCACTCGCGGTGATCGAGGAGCTAGGACAAGCAAGGTGCAGTTGCTTTTGCTTTTGCATCCGCGACTGCATAAAGGTTTTTGTTTGATCCATCAGTCAGGGAGGAAATAGGCGCTCCGATCCGTCCTAACAGCTTTTGCAAGTGTCACCGTACCTATCACATAACGTACTACGATTTGAGATGCTAATTATAGATTACGAACCAGAGTCGGCAAAACGTACTAATCGCCTCAAGACGATTATGGTATGTGCGTTGTAATCACCGAATTACATATATACACATCAGGGGGGGTCTCCCGGGTACTACTGCCTCTCTGCTGTAAATACACTTTGCTGAGACAACAGATATATTAAAACAGGTGGTTGCTTGTCTCTGAGAATGAATTTTTCAATAAGAAAAAATAAATCTTTGCTGCAGCAACAACCCAGAATTCTAGTCACAAGGATGTTGAGGCATCCTATATAATGCAGCAGGAGTGCAGGACACATCATCTACTCCCATGCACATATATAGTAGCATGCATTATACAACACCGGCCAAGACTGCCATCATCTCACCAGCATGTGATGATAGCGAGCAGACGCATCATTGTCCACACTCCACTCCACACACCGGCCGCGCGTCTCGTGACCTCGAGTCTCCGTGGACGCGTTTTGCTCTGTCTTTGGACGAGACGCGCAGAAACCGGACCGGCATGCAGCAGGACGCCGTGCTGGCCCGTCGGGGCCGTGTGAACTGTGCAATGCTCCATCGTCGGCTGACAATGGAGGTTAAACGATTAAAAATGAAGAAATATGAGACTCATCGATCTAAACACAAAGAGAAATTGAGACCCTTGGCTTGGTCGTCTCTTCTCTACCGTCGTCGCTCTCTTCTTTCTACTCGCTGATATGGGCGCCGGATGCCAGGTGTCAGCATGCAGCCTCGCCGCAGCATCCAGAAAGCTAGCCGGCCATCGCCATGTGATTACGATCGAGCAACAGTGTCATCGTCGTCCACGCCGCACCGCGCGTCTCATCCTCGCCGTCGTGTTTTCCTTTGTGGAAGACGCAGAAACCCGACCGCCATGTGATTGCGGTGCTCCTTTGCGAAACCCTGGCAGAATTACACGGGAATAGAAAAAGGTGCTCTCTCCTGCCCGGTCCCGCGGTCCGCGCTCGTTCAAAACAGATCGATGCAGCCCAGGAAATGTAGTTAGGTGCATGCCATCCATGAAAGGTACATATATACAGGTGGCTGATGATCAAAGTGTCCTATACCAAAATAAGTCATTGATTGATCCTAATTAAGTATTTGGCGCAAAACAAGTTAATCAGTTAGATCAGGTTTTATATTACAATAATCTTCTTTCTTTTATAAAGGAAGGATTTTTGGTAAATTGACATTGTTATATCGAGTTGCTTTAATAAATATGAACCCACACTTCTGACCTCTGCATTAAAGCATAACATTCATGAAAAAGACTAGATCACCACATGGCCAATGTGCACAGGAGAAAAACATCATGACTATTCGCATCAATGATTGTGATGTAACCTGGAACCAATGCATGAGAAGTATGTTTTTAGATAATAGACCAAGTACGAAGCCAATGAATAGTTGAATGTAGAATCTGCGAAGGTAATAACTACTCAAGTGAAATCCAAAGTTTATAAACAAACAAGTCCAAATTACAATATTTGGAGCTGCACACACACTGAGATGTTACAAACTTTGCTTACGAATTAGGATCGAGGCAAACCAAAGAAGAACATACAACATTCAGTATTTCAGATAGCACAGACGACAGACATATATATGCCTCTGACTTGGAGAGTGGAATTGATTAGTGTACATATAACAAGATGGGAAATTTTGCTCATGCATTTGATCTGCTAAATAAAAGCAGTCAGAATCAACACAATGAATAGGACATGTAAATTCCAGTGAGACCAACACAATGCAACTGCAAGGGAATACTGAATTTCATCAGGTAGACCACAACATATATGTGCATTATTGGACGAAACGACGAATCATTGCTCAAAGGTTGGCGACTAAGTTCAGCTGAAATTAATTGAGCAGAGCACAGTACTACAGGGTGCATCATCAAGCATTGTGTCATCTGCACACTAGTCAGATTGGTTCTTCTGCCAGAAAAACAAGAGCAGGCTCGCAATGTTGTGTATGATCATTCAATCAGACCCACATGAATGACGAGTAAACTCAGGCGAAAGTACATACCAACGCAAAGCAGTTCAGTAAGAATACTGAATTTCATCATCATGTCATAGTGCTACCAATTTCCAGCAGAACAGATATTCAGTTTTCCACAGTTCACAATAACAGGAGTTTTATAGGATATATAGGTCACAAACATATATCAAAGAAACGGCATCATAGAATTAAGCTAGACAGAACGTACCAAACACATCATACTACTGTGCTACTTGTGCTAAATAAAGATGAAAGCAGATTAACCCAGCGACGCCAAAGGCCGCGAAGCACCAGAGCACGGCCTCCGGAGTCGGCGGCCCGACCCCCAACCAGACGACGCCGAAGGTGAGGGAGGAGGAGGCGACCAACATGGCGAGGCTGGCCCACCGGCGCGCCGCGGAGCCCGGCGGGGAGAGGTGGGACCAGATCGCGCTCAGGAGGAGCACCGCCATGTTGAGGTCGACGAAGGCCACGGCGTCGAAGCCGGAGCCTTTGGCGAGGCGGAAGGCGAGGCGGGACGCGACGAAGACGAGGAGCAGGAGCAGCGGCAGCATGGCCGGTCTCTCCCTCCCGGCTCCCGCTCGCTCTGGGCTGGGGCTTCTTTCGTTCGCGCGGCGCAGCGAGTGCGAGTGGCGGCGACCGGCGAGTCGTCTCTACTTCCACTTCCACACCAGTAGGGGAAGACGACGGAGTCGGCGCTGGCCAGAGAGAGTCATGAAAGGCCGTCGTGGGCTTTTGACGCGTCTAGGCCCGACAGCTTCATGGGTTGTGAGGCCCAAACCAGTTATTGTGTCCCACGGTACTAGATAGGTACCTCTTTCTAGTACTACTTTGGGGGATGGTTTTAGAGAATAAGATATAAGAGTTGTGAGATTTTTCAAGCAGCTCTTCTCGCAATTCACCGTGAGTTTTGACCCTCTAAGTAACGAACTACCTGAGAAAAATAGAAGTGTCACATATAGGATACTCAAAACTACAAGCCACATGATCAATGCTCGTGGTACGTGAGAACTAGGGCTAGAGGTAGCTACTAACTTTTCAAGCCGTCTGATCGCTGTGGAGAGGACGGGGAGTGGGTACTGGTAGTGGCTCTGTCTGTGAGTGAGTGAGTGGGAGGTACGTCGCCGAACTGGGGTTGGTCAGTGAGTGGGGACTGAGGAGTGAAGAGTGTGAAGAGTTTTGCATGACAATGGCAACTTTTAAAGATAGAGTTGGTGGTCACGGGTCTCACTATGGTGGGGTTTTGGTGTGTAGCTGAATATAGCATGACGAACTCATTGCTCAAAGGTGGCGACTAAGTTCAGATGAAATCAATTAAGCAGAGTTATACAGTACTGCAGGATGCATCATCAAGCATTGAATCACTTGCATGTCTGCCAACACTGCACACTAGTCAGATTGGTTCTGCCAGTAAAAGAAGAGCAGGGCTCGGATCGAACGTTGTATATGATCAGTCGACCCATGGCTACCTGATCGAATCAGCAGATCAGCACCCACATGAATGATAAGTAAACTCAGTCAAAAGTACGTACCAATGCAATGCAATTTAGTCAGAACACTAAATTTCATCAACAGGGTGCTACCAATTTCAGGTGGAATTCACATCATTTCGAGGTGTGGCTCACACAGTAACCAAACGTATCAGTAGTTTTATAGGATAGGTCACAAACATACAGCAAACAACGGCATCGACCTAGCATAAGGTCTACTGAGCCACACTGCCAGCAGCAATTCTACTATAAATACAAGATGATGATTTTAGTCAACAGAGATCTACTAGATTAAACAGCAAATACAGCAAGTCAGCACACATATAACTATATCTAGTGCATAGAACTTAGTCACACTGCCAGCAGCAGCAGTTTTTGCTAGATCCTCGAATACATGATCTGTCACTTCTCACTTCTCCTCAGACGGAGAGCAGCCGGAAGAACCCAAAGAACGCTGCGAACACGAGCCAGGTCCAGAGTACCTTCCAGGTGTGGAGCACGAGGAGGCACACGGCGAGGAACACGGCAGAGTCGTCGGCCCTGTTCCTCTCCGGCGACTCCGGCCGCGAGAGTGCGTAGAGGCGGATGGATCGGAAGAACTTGTACTGCAGGAGGTAGGAGACGACCCAGAAGGCCACCTCGAGGCTGTCCCGGCTCTGCATGATGGCGCGGTGGAGGCTGAACGCGAGGTACCTGATGATGGCCAGGAGGAAGAGCTCTGAGTCCCATGGGGAGCGGGTCGCCATGGCCGCCGGCCTGATCGGGGAGTGGTTGCGTACTGGCGCTGTGACAGTGGAGTGAGTGAGTGGGGGTCGGTCGCGGAACTGGGTCGGTCAGTGATGAGTGGGAAGTGATGCATGACAACGACAACTTTTCGTGGTCACGGGACTCACGTACTGTGGGGTTTTATTGGTGTATAGCTGAATATAGCATGAACTATCTACCAATATTGAATCCTCTGCATACAGATCATTATGATTTCTCCTACATGCATGTTGTACTATAGCAGCACTGCAGTTTATATTTTGAATTTTTGAGCTATTGAATTTCCTTAACTAGGAGCCATGTTTTCCAAAGTAGTCTTCATGTTTTCACCTGGTAGATGTCTCCTACTATTACATATTTTTTTCACTACAAACTCGCCCACAGACATTAATTTAGCTAAGAAATAATCTGCACGTATGCAGCAGGAGTTCACGTACTGTTTAAAGCTAGCTCACCAGTCGTTGGCTCTTCTGAATTCTGTTGAGGACCTTGAAAGTCACGCATGATCATCATCAGATTGTACACACTATTATATATGCACGTACGTCCAGCTAGCAGCTGCTAGTATCCTACTACTACCATGCATACCATCCTATCCGCCGCTGGGACAGGCATGGCCCTGCATGATCGATCGAATGCATACCAGCGTCCATCAGCGTCGTCCGGGGAACAAGAAGGACGATCAGAGGCTTAGCAAACACCGTAGACTCCACTCCTCGCTCTCCACCAGATCGACCACCCAAGTATAGTCCGCCACACAGCAGCTAGCTCTCCTTTATATCTCTGGCCGGGCCGGGACGCCAGCAGAGGCTGAGTGGTTATCCTTCCTTCAGGGTAGAAGGTTTTCCGCAACAGCTAGGCACTAGTAGTGTCTTTTCCAGTGCCAACTGCCATGTGTGTACGCTTTTCCTCTCTCAGAGCAAGTGTACAGTGATAGTATGTAATAGGCTGTGTACACTAAGGTGGAGGGGAGAGGGGGAGAAAACAGAGGAAAACTAGAAAAGCGAGCTGTAAGCTTACAACTGGTTTGTGACACAGCTGCTTTTGCTTTTGATTTCGTGACTTTGCATAAAGTTTGATCCATCGATCAGGAGAAAATACAAGCTCCTAACAGCTTTTGCAAACGTCGTCACCTATAGCACACAAACGATTTGTATGTACATACTGTAACTTGTATGTAGCGCCATCTGTCATGCATGTGCGTGTGTCTTTTCTCTATCTCAAAGGAAGTATAGTACTAGTAAAGAATTATACATAGTGTATTAGTGTAACTTGTTAGTAGAATATGAGGTGACGTAAGAGAGAGGAGAAACGAGCTAGTTGTAGCAGTAGGACAGTACACGGCTAGGCATGGCGTGGTTCGTCGATCGAGTCAAGCAAAGCAAAGCAAAGAGGGACCGAGACGCGTGTTATAGTTGTAGGATAGGATACTACACGTATGGAGGAGATTCCTCTCATATGCATTGCATTAATTCTTTGGAGTTGCATGCGTGTACATATTAGTATGTCTCTGATATTATACATGGAAAAGCAAGTACATGATGCAATTAATTAATACTTAATGCAACTAATGGAAACCAGTAACCATGCAAGATACTGTCAGTAACCACACTACTGACAGGCATATACCAAAGAAGGTGCGAAAGGCTATTGTTTCTGAACCGACAACAAAGGCGGTGGAAGCCGGTGGCTGACGTCACGTGAAGCAAAGGCGACAGCGGGGATTGTGTGGGCCATTGGCCAAGATTGTGTGGGCCCGAGGCCGTGTAAGCGTGAGTACTCAAGGGAAGCTTCCGTAGGGGGGAAGGCAGCAAACATTCTGTAACCGAATTCTATCGTTGAATAAAACTCGTCCTCTGTCTTTCAATCCCAAATTTGCTCTTCGTGCTCTTCTTCAACCCTCAAATTCCTGCTTAACCTACCCCGAATTCTCCTCAAAACCCTCTGCCTACTCAAGCTTGGCAGATTGTCTGTTTGGATTTCATTGAAGGGCTTCCAAAGTCAAACAGATTTGACACAATATTGGTGGTGATTGATAAATTTACCAAGTATGGGCATTTCATTGCATTGGCTCATCCATTCACTGCTGAACAAGTGGCTCAAGCCTTCTATGACGACATTTAAAGGTTGCATGGCATGCCGCTGGGGATAGTATCTGACAGGGATAGAATTTTTACCAGTGCTTTTTGGCAGCAGTTATTCACTTCATCTGACACACAGTTGTTGATGAGCAGTTCCTATCATCCCCAGATCGATGGTCAAACAGAGAGACTAAATCAATGTTTCGAGACATTTTTAAGATGCAGTGTGCATTCCTGCCCCAAGCAGTGGAGCAAATGGCTAACTATGGCTGAACATTGGTACAACACCAGTTATCACTCAGCATTGGGCTTATCTCCATTTGAAGCATTGTATGGGTATGCACCAAGATTATTTGGGATTCCAGATCCTGGGAAGCTACACTGTCCTGATTTGGAGCAGTGGTTGTTAGAGAAAAACTTGTTGAATGATGTTCTGTATCATCAGCTGCACAGAGCTCAACAACAAATGAAGATACAAGCTGACAAAGGCAGGCTGGAGAAGGAATTCCAAGTGGGGGATTCAGTGTATCTCAGGCTGCAGCCATTCATTCAGACGTCGGTAGCCCCTTGAGGTAACAACAAGCTCAGCTTCCGGTTCTATGGGCCATACAAAATCCTGGCTCGCGTGGGGAAGGTTGCTTATAGATTGGACTTGCCTGCTGATGCTCGGATTCATCCGGTAGTCCATATCTCTCAGTTGAAGAAGCATACACCACCAGTTGTGCATTCAGATGCAGAATTGAGCTCTCTGCCGACTGAACCTGATAATGAGATACAGCCGGTGCAGTTCTTGGCTAGTCGTCAATTGAATAAAGGTTGTGCTTCTCTGATGCAAATTCAGGTGCAATGGTCAGGTTTGTCGAGCTCCATGACAACATGGGAAGAGAGGTCGGACATGCATCGTCGGTTCCCTGATCACCCAGCTTGGGGTCAAGCTGGTTTTCAAGGGGGGACAATTATCAGTAACCACACTACTGACAGGCATATACTGAAGAAGGTGCGCAAGGCTACTGTTTCTGAACCGACAACAAAGGCGGTGGAAGTCGGGGGCTGATGTCACGTGAAGCAAAGGCGACAGCGGGGATTGTGTGGGCCATTGGCCGAGATTGTGTGGGCCCGAGGCCGTGTAAGCGTGAGTATTGAAGGGAAGCTTCCGTAGGGGGGAAGGCAGCAAACATTCTGTAACTGAATTCTATCGTTGAATAAAACTCGTCCTCTGTCTTTCGATCCCAAATTTGCTCTTCGTGCTCTTCTTCAACCCTCAAATTCCTGCTAAACCTACCCCGAATTCTCCTCAAAACCCTCCAATCCAACTCAGTTATCGTTGGTGATCCATTTGGATCCTAACAGATACGTACACGTTGAACTGGAGAGTGAGTGAATTCCAACCAAAACATAAATACGCATGCATGCAAAAGTGACCTAAGCTGGAGGTCGATCAGGTGTACGACATCAGATGATCATCGGTTGATTAACGAAAGAAGATCAATTAGAGTATCTATCATTGATCAGGCTCAGGCACACAAGCATTGAAGCAGAGCAGCTGGTGTCGTCATGCCATCATTCGGAAGCTATGCTAGCTAGAGATCCATGATGCAGAGTGCGTGCAGACTAAAGTTGAAAGAGCGTTCATCCTTGGATGTCAGCTAGCTAGCTCTCTCTTGTCACTTGGTGAGCTAGGAGGACAAGGTGCAGTTGCTTTTGCCTTTGCAACCGCGACAACAGCATAAAGTTTGTTATCCATAGTCAGGATAAAATAGGCTCTACGTACCTAGGGAGCGTGACATATATATAATAAACGATTTGAGATGGCAAACTAGATTATTCAATTATAAATTATAGATTAATTAATCACCGAATTACACAGGGTGGTTGCTGAGACGTACAACTAACGGATATTAAGACGTCGTACACTGCTGTTGTCTTCAAAAATGAATTTTTACAGAAAGAACCCAAGAATTTTAGTCACAAGGATGTCCTACAACGCTGCAGGACATCTACTCATCTCATGCATACACATATATAGTAGCATGCATTTATACAACCACCGGCCAGACTGCCATTATCGCCGTGTGTGATAGCTGATAGCGAGCGAGCAGAGACACATCATCCACACCGCGCGCGCGTCTCCATCTGTCTCGTGACCTCGAGTCGTCCCCGTACATGTTTTCCTTTGCCTTTGGACGACGACAACGCAGAATGCAGAAACCGAGCCAGCATGCAGCAGGAGGCAGCTGTGATTGCGATGCTCCTCTGTAAAACGGAGGCAAAACTACACAGGAATAGGAAAAGGCCGGCGTGCTATCCCCTGCCCGTTTTGCCGGTCCGCGCGCTCTTCATCATTCAAAAACTAGTTGTGCAACGCAACAAAGGCAAACCTGCAAGGGCGTTCCCAATTCAATGTATGAATCGTTTGGGTCACGTCGAGCTACATGATTGAATTTGCACAGCGTTGCACTTTTTGGCCTCCGTGACCGGCACTTAGTTGCATGGTAAATCCAATGATGTACCGAGGAAGGCATTTTTTTACTATGATGGATCTTTTTGCCTATTGCGACAGGTATCCTTTAAGGCCCACCATGAAAAATTGGAGGCCTAATAGGTTCAAATCCAAGCCCACTATTTCTTTCGTCATGTATATACATAGGCTAGGGTTTCACTTGCACTCACTCTACCTCTCTCATCCCTCCCTCCCTGACTCTCTCTCTCCACCTCACCACTCTCTCATCTCACTAGACCTGATCCACAACTCATCTCTCCCTCCGGCTCCACGCCTCCCTCTCACCACTCGTGGCGGCGCGTGAGGCAACGGCGGCACGCGCTGCGAGTTGGCGTGGGATGACGGCACGCATGGGACGACAATGCGCGCGGGTCGACCGCGCATGGCTGGGGTTTTGGATCCGGCGGGCGGGCAACACGGGAACGTGGATCAGGTGAGTTCATCTCCCTTTTCCTCTCCATCTCCCCCTCACTCCTCCCTCTTCTTCTCTCCAGATCCGGCGCCATGTGCGAAGGCAACAGTGACGCATGGCTCCCTCCCTCCCTCCTTATCGACGGCGGTGCGACGCGTGCACACGGGCTTCGATCCAGGTGACGGTTCACCCGGCGGATCGATGGTGGCCTCCCTTGTCCTCTAGTGGTGCGGTGTGGCTTCGATCCAGGAGACGGCGGCGGATCGACGGTGACACCGCGATCCATGTCCAACGCGCCCCGGATTCAAGCCGTGTGGGTTTTTTCTTTTTCTTTTCTTTTTTTGTTTTTTCCGAAATACTTACAGTGCGCGCGAGCTTCCTTATGTGCCCGCCACGATAAATGATTTACCGTGCCGGGGCCCGGGCAAAGGCGCCCGCCACAGGACGGTCACGATTTACGGCGACCTTTGTTCGCCGCAACCGCCCGCCGCGGAAAACGTTTGTGTAGTAGTGGAGACCAGCTAGAAACGAAAAAAAAATGAAGAAAAAAGTTACTTTAGATAGTGTAACGAGACTCTAAACACAAATTAAAGAGAAATTCAGACCCTTAATTACCTTGGGCTCTCTACCGTTCGATCTCTTTCTACTCGCTGAGACGGGCGCTGCATGCCAGGTGTCAGCAGCCTCGTCGCGGCATCCCGATCGAAACAGCCACCGCCATGTGATCGCGAGCAGCCGCGTCGTCGTGTTTTCCTTTGTGGACGACGCAGAAACGCGACCCGACCGCCATGCATGTGATTGTGGTGCTCCTTTTAGAAACTTTTGGCAAAATTACACAGGAATAGAAAAAGTTGCTATCATATCTCCTGCCCGGTCGCGGCGGTCTGCGCTCTTTCAAAACAGATGCAGCCAGCCCAGGAATGATAGGTGGATGCGATCCATGAACTGTACGTATATATAACATTGGGACGCTCGGGGGAGAGGAGTTTGCTCTCCTATATGTTTCTTTTTTCAAACACATATTCATTTGCGCATAATCAAAACCTCCAATAAATAGATGCTAGAAACAATAAAGGTACGTTTTGAACCCCCTCACAAACTCCCGAAGCCACCTCCTGAACATATATGACAAATACTACAAGTTTGAAATAAGGTTTAAAGCAACATGTATGCAACCCTTAATTACCGCACCGGCAACACGAGATTCAAAGAAGGGGTGCTTAAATTGTCTCATTTTATTTTGGCCAAAATCAACACATTTTCATTGTCTTACTAATTGTGTTTGTATAACATGTCTTTGGCTAGGCCTCATTTGGCACATCTACCCCCAAAAGCTTCATGAGTTGTTTTGAACTTTTTTCTTTTACCAAATGGGTTAAAATGCAATAGCTCCTCAAGTAGGGCTCCTTAAAATCAGGTATCACATGAGGTGAAAGCTAGATGGATTTGAAACTACTGTCTTCTCCTAGCTTCCTCTCTCATATCTTATTACTAGGAGAATTCCCCGCGCGTTGCTGCGGATATGAAGTGGAATATACATGAGTTAGATTGCCGACCACTAAGAATTAGAAGATGAATGTCCTGCTGGATTTGCGTGACTAACCATTATATAGGAATGTGCATAATATATAAAGAAATTAAATAAATACAAATTGTATCTTATCTTATCTGCATTTGTTGCTGAAATTACGTTGTATAGTATTTGAGAAAAATTACCTAGAAAGAATGGATAGTACCATCTAAGAACAACATAGTGTGTTCCCTTATATTTAAGGGATAAATATAAATTTGGATATAGAATTTATAATATTTTGAGTATGATAAAAAGTCAATTATCTTACAGATCTACTATTTAAAAGGAGCACTGTACAAAATCATCATCACCACATAAGACCGGTGAAAAAAATAGTTATAGTTATGAATCTCTGCAATGCTTTGGCTGTCATCAAGCGCGGGAGTTATCTGCATGCGTCAGACTAATGTATAAGTTCATACGGAACCGTAGGTACAAAGTATATACGGTACAACAATATAAAATATAAAAATAAACTTGAGGGACTCTGGGAGGGTCTCTTCCCTAAGAAAATGCAAACATACGCAAACATACCAGGGATAGTTCCTTATCCATTCGTGCGGTCGTCCCTGCTTGTCTCTAGTCTAGACCTGCATCGTATCTGCCCCTTCTTCATCGATTAGTGCCGCGAGCCTTATTATCCACTCGCCCCTTCTCGAGGAGGGACTTACGAGGATGGACAGCGAGCACCAGGCAGCGGTACATGGCCTTCGTCTCCCATGCACTGGCTTCTACCTGGTCGCGGCCTCTACTCACGCTGATCTAGCAGATGGGCGTTTTCATTTATAGGGAGAAGATTAGGATGTGAGTGGACGGACGCAATTAATAGGAGGAAGAAGTGGAGAGGGGGGTCAGGAAAGGGCGGCTCATGGAGCACTTGGAGGCGGAGGGACGGGGAAGCGCAGCGGGGTGGCGCACTGAGTGGTGCGATCCGTTTTGGTTAACTGAAATATGTTTCCTTCTTCGTACGGCTACAGGAAAATGGGCTGACGTGGCTCAAGGAGATTTCAGAAAAATAGATTAGTGGGGTTTGTTTATATAGAAGGTATAGATGAGAAGTTGTTATACTTTTACCATATATTGTTCCAAAACAACTGCAGCTCTTCTATTAATTGAGTTGCTCATGGAGTCAAAACCCCTGCTCCACTAGTGAAAGCAGAGTTTTTTTTTTTTTTTTTTTTTTTGAGGGAATTCGGGGGGAATCACAACGATTCCCACCTACTTTTCATTCACAGGTGCTCGGCAAGCCGAGCGGTGAAAGGGCGCAAGCGCCAATCCTCCACACAAATTTCTGAGAGGTACAATAGAGGGCGAGAGAGAATACAAAACAACAACACCAGAGAAACAAATAACAAATACAACCGAGCTAAACTTAGACTAGAGCTGAAAGACGCCAACCGAGCGTCAACTTGTGCTCCTGCCGAACAACATACTCGTAGTTTTCACCATAGCCTTTGTGCCCTGCACCGCTCCTCATAGCTACGCCGCTCCGCTGCTGCCCTCCCCCTTAGAAGCGAAATTGTGGATTGGGAACGAACAGTGGAATGGAGACTAAAAGTAGTGACGAGCCCGCAAGCGCAGGATCACCGAACACGATGACCTCCTTTGAGAATGATGAAGGCACCTCCAGCACATCCGGGCCCACGTATCGCCATTCAACACCATCCACGGGGAGGAAGCCGTAAAGGGGAATGGCGACAGCGGCGGGAACTCCACCCGGCATTTGATTTTATGCCACCATCAAGGAGAGCGCCGACGGAGCAGAGGTGCCAGAAGAAGACACTCATCAAAGCGATGGTAACGGCTAGCAGCCAAGCCAGTCTGACCCGAGAGGGGAACAAGGAACAAGAAGCGGAAAGGAGAGGATGGAGAGAGCTCACAGCGACATTAGGGATGGTGCTGGAATCCATCCTCCACAATGGCGCCCTCAAGAGGGTTACGACGTCGATAACGCCGCCGCCATTGGCTCCAGAGAACTAGAGTTGGGTTTTCACCCGGAGGAGAGTGAGGACAAAACTATGATCATAGGGTGGGGGACTACATTGTCGACGCCTCCGACGAGGTAACGGCGCCAATGGCGTCGCCGTCGACCGCACAAACCAGATGTGCGTGGCTTTCGCCTAGCCTCCCCAATCCCATGGTTCATAGCTCGTCGACTCAGAAACCAGGAACGAGCCCAAGGCACAACGACGTGTCGGCGCGCAGCCCCACCACCGGCAAGCCCGCGGCCAAACTGTGCGCCCACGTCGCCGTTGGGTCCCTGCAGAGGAAACTCAAAGAATGCAAGCACGCTGCCCCACCGCCGGCATGCCCGTGGCCGAACTACGCGCTCCATCCAGATTCGCTGCTGATGCAGTTTGCCGCCGCCGCAGGGGCCACGGATCCTCTGCAGCTGGACCCCCGCAGCCAGGGAGGCCGCCGACCATGGCGACCCCAGCTGCCTCCAGCGACGAGCAGCGTCCGTGGCGCGGAGAGGAGGAGGGACCATGGGGTCCAGCGCGCCGCCGTCTCCCCAGCCACCAGCTACTGAGCGGCGCGCCCCAGCAGCTCCCGCGGACGCCATCGCGCGCGGATCTGGGCGCCGTGGGGCAGGCAAGCCGCCGGAGGGGCAGCACCCTGCGCTTGAGGCGTGGGGCCTCGTCTGGCCGTGCGCTGCTCGCCACCGGGAGGTGCCCGGGAGCCCCGCGTCCCGTCGCCATGAGCCCGCCACGGGAGTCAGGCGCTCGCCGGGCCGTTGCCGGTGCAGGCAGCGAGCGCGGGGACGCGCCTGGCTGCAGCCCATCCCTGTCTGACCAGGAGAAGCGGGCCATCGGGGCGTGGCCCAGCGAAGCCCCCACCAGAGGCAGAGGGGCGCGGGGCGTAGGCGTGAGCCGCACGCCGTGCAGCGCCGGCTTCACCCTGGCGAGGAGCAGCACGACGTCGATGTTGGTGTGAGCGGAGAGGCCCGCACGGTGGGGGGGCAGGAGCTCCCGCGCCCTGACCGCGTGCTCAGGCCGTGCTGCACGCGCCGCCGAAGCCGGATTGAGGGCAGGGGGCGTCGGATCCAGACCCCTAGGCCGCGGATCCGCACCGCGCCAGCCTTCTTTTGCTGCTGTCGTCCATGTCGCCGGTGGTTCGGAGGTCGCCAAGAAGAGAGACGGGAGGAGAGGAGAGAGCTTGAATCCGTCCCTACGAACACAGATCTGACCAAACCTCTGGCAGATCGAGAGGTGTATGTGGATTTTGGATTGGGGAAAAGAAGGTGCGCTGGAGGATGGACCACGCGGGGGCGAGCCTTTTTGGGTGCCACCCGCTGGCCGCCGCTGCCACGGCCGTCGCTGGCAAAGAACCGCGGCAGCAGCGGCCGAGCTTGCCGGGAAGGATGCGACCGGCGGCGGCGGGGCTGGGTCGCCCTCAAGTCGCCTTGCGAGCGAGACGACGCGAGAGCCCAACGGTTCTTTTTTCTGATTTTTTTCACTTATGTGACCATCAACTTTGTGATTCGATATATCGTGAAAGCAGAGTTGTATCAATAATGGGTCTTAGAATCACTCCTCTACAAAGACATCAAAGAAAAAAATCTTCAATCACTTTAGTTTTCAAATTTATCTCCACCAGGCACCAGTTAATTGTGGCCATTGGTTCAAGCAAGCACAAATGGAGTTATGCATGAGCACACCCTACCACCCCTAGTCCGACAGCCAGACAGGGCGGAAGGGGACCATCCGCAGTCACCCTTTGTGACTGCTGCCGGCAGCCGCTCTGTGCGTCCAATATGTTCCATTCGCAACAGATCCTTTAAGCCCAGTAGCGAAGAAGCGCATCTAAGCCCACGAGGACAATGAACTGCACAAGAGCACACGCCAATACACGCTCAAGAACACGGTGCGGGCGTGCGGCCGCCGCCTGACTCGTTCCGACTGCACGAGTTGATGACATACCTTATTTGCCAGTACTTACTCCGTGCCAAGTAGAGTATGACCAAATCAACCAACCTCAAGCGATCTTAACGATAGTTCTCAATTGGGGAATGAGTGTTTGTGAAGGTGCAGTCGTATGTGCGCCCTTCTCTAGCTTCGCGCTCAAACTAAAAGCTTGCATTCAAATTTTATGGGCCATATCAAATCTCGGAAAAGGTTGGTGATGTCCACGTACCGGGAAAATCCTTTTGGGCAGTCGTTCGCTCCGTCCAGGTGCGAGCGAACGATCCGACCAAAGGAGGCCGCACGTATACATGTTTGATGCAGTCGCTGCCCCTCTCCGCTCAATTTGCCAAGTCAATGACGGCACTTTAAAAAGCAAACATTTTATTTTAAAATGCTATAATTTCAAAACCGTATATCTAGTTAGAATTTCGTTTGCACCGCTGAGTTCTATATGATGAGCCGAACAAAACTAGATCTCACTCGAATATGTTTCGAAAAATTATTTTTTTTCACCTTTTTCCATACTACAGTTGCTTGATTTTTTTTTTCTGGTACCTAAGTTTTAGGTAAAAGTTATGTGTATAAGTTAGATGTAACTTTGTAATATTGTAAGTTATATGTTTCACGTAATAAGTTAAATGTATAAGTTATGAGCATAACTTTATAACAAGTCGTAAAAAAGAAAATCATAACTTTGTAACGTTGAACATCACTCAAGTTGTGTGTATAAGTTATATACATGCGTATATAAGCTTGTGTTTTCATCGCTTTTGTATTTATAAGTTTTGACATAAGTTAGAGCATCTCCAACAGTTTGCCAAAAAATAGTTGGCAAATCTTGTGATTTGGCAACTCCTTAAAATATATGCCAAGTAAAAAAATAGTCTCTCTCCAAGAGTTTGGCATATTTCACTTCCTAAAATCAAAATCAAAGCCACAAGTGTTTTTTTTTCCTCCGAAATTTATTTCTACGCCAATCACAATCCCTTGACGCCACTGCCTGCTGGTTCAGCATATCGTCCTTGTGACCATATGAATGAACAAAGAAACAGATTGCAGTATGATTTCGATCTGATCAAGATCATGGCATCGGGTCAGTGTGTGCGAGCGGAGGTGCTGACCCCGGCAGCAGCAGTAGACAAGACGCAATAGCATCAGTGCAAACAGCAGCTTTTCACGGCCAACACATCTCCCGGCAGCCCACTACAGTAGACGCATGCAGTAGCACACCAGCACTAGCAGCAATAGCACACGAGACGCATGCATGCAGTAGCACAGCAGGGTACACCAGACGCATGCAGTAGCACAGCACTCAGATGCGCGCTGGATGCGCGTTGGTGAGCAGCGCGTATATATGCGCGCTCGAGGGTAGTTTTTGCCAAGTTGGTAAAAAATGGCAAACAAGATGGCAAACTGTTGGAGAGAGTTTTTTTCAGTTTTGCCAAAAAATCAAGGATGAGGAAGCTAAATGACAAACGGTTGGAGATGCTCTTATATGTTATAAGTTAGGCGTTACAAGCTATATGTTATAACTTGCAAGTTATAAGTTAGCAGACACAAATTGCTACTAGAAAAACTATCCAAAACAAACTTAGTATCCTTAACTTATACATATAAATTATATAAATTATGTCATGTAGTTTAGTTATTGTAAGTTATGCGCAAGAAGAAAGAGGAATGGCAATTTCATCTGTGTGCGCATGGAAAAAAAGAGAGAACGACGCGGCTTTGTCCGCAAAAAAAGAAAAATTAGCCTTGTATGCTAATAATAGAAAGAGTGCAGGTTCGGTTGTGACTCGCATGTGCGCCAACTAAATATGGAAAGGTGGTGTAATTAATTTTTTCCAAATACGGAAGCAACTGTATGTCGGAATTTCGTTCGCCCAATCCCGTTTCCATGAACGTTCGCGAACTAGCCAGCCCCACATTTTTAGGGGCTTTACCCTAAAAATGTCACATATCATATGTCTTTACCCCAGTCTTTAGGGGCGCATCCCGCTATTCCACTTTTTTTGATTCAGATCATATTTGGATGTTTATCGAGTTCATCTTAATCCACATATGTTGTAGAAACTTGTTAGGTGTGACTCACCCCTTTGCAGCGGGTGACTTGCCTCGCCCTAGCGGTGCCACCCCGCCTTCACCACATCTGGTCCCCCTACCTTCCTCCTCTGGCATCTCATCGGAGGCTCGAGGGAGTGAGGATCATTCGCCTTTATAAGTTTTATAGTAGTAGATAGAGTCATTTAGGATTGGAGTCTCTCCGTGTCAAGTTTCTTGGAACTGGGGATTTACCTCCACGGTCAGCTGACTCCTTGGGCAAGAAGCTGAAGCGGTTCTTCTCGAGACCCTTTCCCTCCCCCCTGTTTTTGGTGTGTTTTTTTTCGATTTGAGACCGTTTGAGCTCATTCTTTTTGCGTTGGATCGATTTATGACACAAGAGCAATGTTTTCACCGAAGGAAATCAGTTGATTCCTCTTGAGATCGGAGATCCACGTGACTTTGTCTTCGGGTGTGCAAGAACGATTTTCTCCGCCCCCTCCTCGATTTCCCCCTCTTCACTTCGAATTGGCCGATGATCTCTTGGAGTTAGGCTCTCCTCTGCATAAGCAACAACTCTACCAAATTTGGTTGCAAGAGGATTCGATTTGAGAGAGATCAGGACGAATCTTGGTGGAGATGATTTTTGGGCGACTCTGATTCTGGGTTCACGGATTGTCCGGACTCTGGCCCGCGGACTGTCTGGCCCTCAGGATAAGTCGAGCTAGTGGCTTCTCGGACAGTCCACACTTCGAGCGTGGACAGTCCGACGTTGACTGTCCAGAGCAGTACCGAGCTCTCGACTTTTGGTTTGGATTTTAATTTCTGAACCGCGGACAGTCTGGCCTTGAGCGCGGACAGTCCACAGTTCATCTGACTGCCTGTTTTCAATGCTGTCCAGAGAAGTCGTTTTCCCAGGTATTTGCCCGCAGACAGTCCGGCCGGTACGCGCGGACAGTCCGAGGTTGAGTCTCCAGGCTAAGAGCAGACTCTGTCCAGAACAGTCTCTGTCTGATTCTTTTGCCCGCGGACAGTCCGACCTGACATCCCGGACCGTCCGAGGTTGTCCAGTCAGGACTTGTTCTCCACTTTGCGATCGTTTGTGCTCCGATTGTTTTACCGCTTCTTCCGCTACTCGTGTGGTGATCCGCTGTGTTTCTCGGGAACATCCACCCTCTCAATAGGGTTGTGATCACCACGGTTTTGTGTATCACATCTTGGGGTGCTTTGTCGAGCTAAGGACCCAAAAGTTTCGAAAGAAACTCCCCCCCCCCCCGGGTCACCGTCTACCGATCCTTCAAGTGGAAACAAACTGTATAGCTAAATGAGTCAACCAATAAAGTAATTCATATATACCTCCATTTTGAAATATAGTGGACCCAAATTTATAAAAAATCAAACTACTCTCAATTTGAATGAAATATATATAAGATATGTTACATCAAAAAATATATATAAAAGATATGAATTTATGGAAAATGAAATTTTCCTAAATCTATTAACATTTTTAAAGAAGATTATTAACATTTATGACATGAAGGACAACATCATCCACTTAGAGTGTTTTGGTCTGAGGAATAAGGTGATCCCTTCTTCTCACTCTTCACTTTTTTTATTTGGTTTTAGAATGGCATGAGTAACCATCTCATTCCTCTTAAGATAATAATTAATACTACGTATGAGGATTAAGTTGAGATTCCACCAAAATCCATGGAATGAACTCATAATGCATTACCTCGTAAAGCATGGAGTGGCTTTACAGACCAAACGCACCGTTAATATCTGGGAGTGGAATGATAAGAACGATCGAGCCCGAAGAAGGACGAGAAAAGTCTCTTCTATTATTGCCGCTGTGTTCTAGATGTTCCAGGTCAAACGCGTCTAGAAACCTGGTCGTAAGACTACTTTAGTCACCGTAGCTAGTCAGTGCCTCGTGCTTGACTAAAAGAAAAAGGCAGGGACAAAGGACGAGCACAGCCGCCAGGTAAGACCGTTTCCACCCGTGATAAGACCGTTGAACATACACACAGCTCAAGTCAAGCCGGCCGCGAGACGGCCGGAGATGCGGATATGGATACACAGTTGTCGCTGCATGTGTCTGGCTAAAATTCTTACGCTGCTACCTCTCTCTGCGATCCAATTTCTACTATATCTTTTTCGCGAGGACTTCACCCCCAATTTCTGCTATATATAAGACTGCCACTATCACTATGCCTTGCCAGTTCAACGTCTGACATACATGCTGCCTTGCTATAAATTTGTTGGATTTTGGCAACTCTCTGCAACCGTCGAGAAAACTGAGAGAGAGAGAGAGATTGAGAGAGAGAGAGAAAACTGAGAGAGAGAGAGAGAGAGAGAGAGAGAGAGAGAGAGAGAGAGAGAGAGAGAGAGCCATGGCGGCCGTGGTAGTGGAAACTTTGCACATGGTTCCCGGAGACGGAGACACAAGCTACGCTCGCAACTCCAACGTTCAGGTATCCATATATCCATGCATGCATATTATATCTTTCTGAGAGTCTGCTCTTTTCAGCTTTTTTTGGTTGCTACTAGGAGTATTTGAATCGTTTTTGTCCTGTCTGTCGTGTTCAGGGTTCTGTTTGTTTTATTTAAAAAGCACCTTCAGGCTCATATCATTCTTGTGAAAGTCTAGTTGTTGCTCCTTTTTCTTTTTGAGCTTTGAAAGCTCTTTAAAATTTCATTGCACCCCTCGTGCTTTGTAAGCTTTTTTGTACCTGTTCTTCTTCAATAAACAAAAGAAAAAGGGGGGGTTTACCCCCAATGAGCCCTCAAAAAAAGGCCCTAGGACCCCTGGAGATGCTCTGCTGTCTGTATTCCTTTTGGAGCTCCAGAAAACTGCACGAAAAAAGAACACCGTACCGAAACTAGCTGTAACCATAGTGAAAAAAATAGATATACACTCTCGGATATTTTAATATGAGGCAAAATGGTGTTTGTGCGTCTATATTTATTATAGAAGGGAAGTTTTCATTTAGGTAGACATTCAGGAATTTGCGTGCAACCACATGCAAGCTCAAATCTGCGCGCAAACCAAGTAAACGTGAAGCAAAATTAATTTTTTTAGAGTAAGAGGGCAAGGCCCCTGTCCTTAGCATAACCAAAGACAACAGTCAACAGCAATCAGACGATTTCACGCCTGTCCATAAAGTTTAACCGAACCATAAGAAAGGCCTTACATCCTGCCACAGGCATAAATAATTTAACCAACTCTTCTATACCAAAGTAAAGACACACAGATAACAACTCTTCTCCAGCGAAAATATCACACGAAGCTCGTTCTTCAACAGGAACCACTTCTTGTCCCCCTCATCCTTGTCTTCGATCTCCAACTTCCTGATTACCTCAGGCAGAGAAGGGAGTCCCAGTTATGAGCATTCTTGAACATGAAGCTTTCCCATTTATCTTGCACTTGGCTCAACCCCCAATCCTTGCTATCCTTGTAGCAATATTCTTCAGCTTGTTCACTTTCCCAGTGAATTACGGCCTTCTGTGTGCTGGGCTATTTGGATGATGAGAAATGACTGCATTTTCAGAGGTTTGTCTCATTCAATCACAAGATGCAGATTGGTGTTCAAGAAGGAGTTTGCTCTAGTTATGCTAAGAGCAAAGGATAGTTATCACCCCTCAATAGATCAATGGATAGACAACTTTGTGTAATCCTAGCAAAAGAATCTTTTTATATCTCTTGAACTTTGTTTGTAAGTTGTCCTCTGTTTTTGAAAATTTAATAAAATTCCAGTAGGGGCTTTGCCCCTCCTGTTCCCTAAAAAAACAATACAGCCTTCTGTCCCGAGGACACAAAAGGCTCCAGTTTTGCACCATCATAGAAATTCTCAAGATTGAACTTCTCACATCTAGCCAAGGTACGCCCTGAAAACACAAAGCATTCTTTAGCTTCCATAGCCCCCACAGAGCGACAAAACAAAATTAATTCTATTAACCCATCGTCTGTCTAAATGATAAAACGACATATGTTTTTTAGGACAAAATTTGAGTTATAGAATGTAAAAAAATGGATGGAGGGAGTATCTGATTTCTTCAAAATAAAACGGTATATGTAGTTTGGAAGTTTAGGTGGCTCCGAAAGATTATTAGTTAAAAAAATGGTGTTTTAAAAAAACAAAATCTAAATGGTAGAGAAGTATCTTTTTTATGGAGTATATGTGTAAGAGCAGCTCTAATAGTCTATCCAAAAATAGTTTCAAAATTACATGGTATAGCCAATATATAAAATATAGAATCCATCAGCACAACATACCTAATCATAAAGTTGGTTGGGTTCCTCAACCTAGCCACTTGGGTTTAAATCCTCCACTTGACACATGTGCTTGCATTGTTCTAGATTTATTTCAGAATTTAACGGTAGCAGATGATGTCTCTGTTGACAGTATGCGGTGTCTTTGTTGTATTATGTAATTCTCAAAAAGAAATTTTGAACTAAGGCGCACCAAAAACGACAATCTAGGTTATTGGCCGCTTTCCCACTGCCCGGGAGGCAGCATCCAAAATGCCACCGATAGTTGATAGGACTCTGGTTTCTTTGGTCGGGGAGCGTGGATGGAACAATTTTTTTTTCCGAAAGACGATTAGCTAATATCCTTTTTCTATGAATATAAGCATTTTAATCCGAAATAAGCAATTTGTTTTCTGTTGATAATTGCAGAAATACTATCTTCTTCCATCTCGATTAATGTATTTTCCTTGCACCTACTATATATGCAGGCTGGCCACCAAAACCACCTAAAGCCCATGATGGAAGAAGCCGTGGCAAGCCTGCTCAAAGACGATGGTGCCACTGGCCACACATACTCTGGTGGCATGGCGATCGCCGACCTGGGCTGTTCCTCCGGTCCAAACGCGCTGGGGCTCGTGTCCACGGCCGTCGACGCCATCCGCCGCCGCTGCTCCGAACTCCAGCGGCCGCAACCACCGGAGCTCTGCATACACCTCAACGACCTCCCAAGCAACGACTTCAACTCGGTCATCAGGAGCCTGGCCACGTATACGAAAACCCAAGAAAGATTCAGCCCTGTCCTGACCAGCATCGTTCCCGGCTCATTTCACGGGCGGCTGTTCAACAAGCGTAGCCTCCATCTAGTTTGCTCCACCGCTAGCTTGCACTGGCTCTCAAAGGTTAGTATATATATCATCTTTTTATATACATATATGACTATATGAGACCATCTGGATCCTTGAGTATTAATTCCCTCTAGGTTATATATACTATTCCTCTGTTTCAAATTGTAAAAATTGTGGTGGTTTTTCTATATAGGTAGATTTCATTATGCAACCAAGTATGACGTATATCTTGGTGCATAGTGAAACTTATGTACCTAAAAATATCAGAACAACTTATAATTTCGAATATATGAAGTAAAAAATTACACTGCGTTAACCGGAAAAATATAACATTAACAGGTACCCGAAGATCTGGTGAGGAATGGAATCCCGTTTTACGACAGGGACGAGGTGGTAAGGAGTGCTCGACGTTCCACAGTCATCAAGGCCTATGCTCGACAGTTTCACAACGACTTTACTCAGCTCCTGTGCCTGCGAGCTCAAGAGATGGTTCCTGGAGGTAAGATGGTTTTCTCCGTTATTGGACGGCGTTCCGATGATAAGCCGGAGGGTGCCATTTGGATTTCGGAAATCACAAATGCCGTCCTACACGAAATGGCGTCAAAGGTATGTGATATGTCTACCATTACTCATATATATATGCGGCTACTAGATATAAGTATATAATATATAGTTGGTGGTGAATTGGTGTATATTGACAGGGTTTGATCGATAATGAGAAACTTGACTCTTTCTACATACCATTGTATGAGCCGTCAGAGAAGGAGATGAGGGAGATTATAGAAGCCGAGGGTTCATTTTCAATCGATAAGATTGTTGTCTATGAATCTGGCTTTGTCGTGCTGCCAAAGACAAAGGCGTGTGCGTTGAGAGCAGTAATGGAGCCAATCATAGCGCAGCATTTTGGGCCATCTGCAGATGCTATGGACGAATTCGTAAGGATCATGGAGAAGTTCTTCAAGATGTCGCCTCCAGATGAGTATCCAGGAAAACCCAGCGCTTGGGTTGCTGCGTCCCTAACGAGGAGGACATGACCGCAACGTTTGTGTACAATTTGATTGAAAGTGAACAAGAGTTGCAGAGTTGCATGTTTTTGTGGAACATATTTAAACCCTAGAGTGATATCCAGTGAGGATCGACTTAGCTTACGTTCTGATATGTTTCGTACTCGAGTGAAATGCAAAGTTTTCTTAACAAAGCACACGCAAAAGACGTGCATATATAATCTTAAGTATGAAATTTGTTGAGAAAGTTTACATTTCACTTGAGTGAATATATGCTGAGAATTACATGGAAAAAGACTGATTTCTGGACAATGAAATTAGATGTCTATTTGTATTTTGGGGCCAAATAGCTTAACCGAGAAGTCAAATATAGTACTATTTATATTTACAAAACTGTAAAGCCGTTAGATAACACAAGTGGGCGATCTCGACCCACTAATATATATCTACAGATCCGCTCCAGAAACCTTGATGGTAAACTGCAAAGCCGCAGAGGAAATTAAATGTGCAGTAAAAACCGTGACTTGCCTCGGACCATATATCGCTTAGCTCTAGCTACGTACAGTACGTGCTTAATCAGTGCCACGTGCTCGTCTAATACTGAAGAAACCGATAGGCCACGACAAAAAGCCGGCAGGCACGAATCTGAACTCGCATAACTGGTTATAATTTCAAAGTAAAACTTTAGCCAGTTAAAAGTTTCCTAGCTAAACTTTAGTTAGAATGTTTGGATGTCCAGTTAATAATAGACTCAACTAAATTTCAGCTAGGTTAAAATAGCAAAATCCAACTTTAGCTAGAGTTGCCCCTGTTTGGATATGTCTAAGAGCTAAATTTAGCGAGAGCTAAAGTTTAGTTGGTACAGACAAACATCCTCAGGTTTAGGTACTCAAGTGAAATCGCTAAACTTTTCTTAAGCTATATAGCATATGATGATTTGTTAAGAAAAGTTTAGATTTCAATTGAGTATGCTGAGAATTACATGCAAAAAGTACAAATTTCTAAATAATGAATTTAGATGATTTTAGTGTATTACATTTTGGGCCTAATAAATAGTTTAACCAAAAATTCAAATATAATACTATATATGAGAAGAATTTTATTTACAACATTGCAAAGCCTACGATGCTAGATACAACCAAAATAAATCGCGATTAGTTTTTAGCATTCATATTATATTTAAAACTTATGTTTTTGAAGACTCCTAGACTCTTCATTTTTAGATCAAAAAATTATTTTTACAAATAAAATAATTTAATGTCGTTCTTGGGAGAATGACTTTTAGGTATTCTAAGTAAACTGTTTTCACTAGAATTATTATTAGTAACATTGTTTTTCATAGAATTTTTTTATTAAAAAATCATACTTTAGTACAATCACTTTTCCCATGGACGGTTTTTGTAAAAGTTCATTTACCCACTGTCCCAATGGACGACTTCTAAATTTAAGTAGTTCTACTAGAAAATGCAACCTTTTTAAAAAAATTATTCATAAAAAGTATAATATTTGGAATAAAAAACTTCAAAATCTAGGGTTCGCGTCCATGATTGAACTAACTCTTATTTTTTTTATCCGTTAGTGCTAGTAAAGCTACTCTCGATGGAGAAATCCTTAAGATAACTCTCGCAGAGCAAGTATACTAAGTAGACTAAATGTTAACGTGGATGAGAAAAAAGGAAGAGAAAAAGTGGGTTGTAAATTTACGTTCTGCTCAAGCGTAAGAACTTAAAAATCCTATGAGAAGAGAAAATTGACCATGTATTTTTTTTGGGAGAAATAGACCATGTATTAATAATATAATGCTAGGCTATATTCTATTGAGTAACCACTTATATGGGTGGTAAAGGGAGTTGTAATAACTGCTAGGTGGATATACCCCGCATTGCTACAGGTGTCCCGGACAATTTAAAAAGAAATTAGACTATTTATATTTATAGTTATACGAATGAAAATATCTTAAACTAGTTTTGATGAATGGTTTGACACATTTTTAGACAACTAAATGCATGTTAGTAGATGAAAAGAAACCATCATAATTATGTGTGCTAATAATTATAACTTATAGTGGATTGTTCATGATACTTTGCATGTTGAAAGAATTCTCTAGTAGGTTTTATCTTTATAGGAGATATAGATACATATATAGCCTACAACTGCTATATTATTAGGCATGCATGGTAAAGGGAGTGAGTATTTGGGAAATAGGTGAGTTGAACTGCCTCGGTCGCAATAAAGACCAGTTATGTAACATTCCATATGGAATTTTCATTATTTTTCATCTAATAATATTCCATGATGTTCGTAAGTGCACACCTAGTCAAATTTGTTTCATAATTAAATAAACAAGTGTCCCGCACGACACACAATTTCGGGCCGTCATTTGTACAAAACCGCACAGACTTGGGCCTCACACCACTTATACTGACTCAGGTCGGCCCAAATCCATTTACGTGCAGCACATCGAGCGCGGCGGCCACGACGGCGACCCATACCGGGCCGGCAAAGCGCAGCAGCACCAGCAGGCCATCACCACGGCGGAGAGGGACAGCGAGACGGCCCACACGGCAAGCTTGTTCAGAAATTGACTAGCAAAGTAACCCGCTGAATAGAAGTTGTCATGACAACTTGCGGTGTTCAGACAACAGATTAGTCAATTCTATGTTGTTCCCGAACACACGTAATTGGCATGGGACCATACAAGAGAAATCAAGGTTATGTACAACAGATGCTTTTGTTACATCGGTTGCCTTCATCAATCATAATAATACAAATCTCACCCTTTTGGTATACACATGGGCTCTGCAAGGAATGGCGAATGTGGGATCTCCAAATATTTCGACTACAGATACTGCGACTCTGCAAGAGAATCCTTTGGACGAACTTTTGAATTGAGGAACTGGAAAAGCAATCCGCAGGTAGAAACAAACAAACATCGACACAAAGAACAGCAGGCAACGAGATCAGATTTTCTTCACACAGTTTTAGCCTCTGGTTCACATGTAGAACAAGGGGAGTTACAGAGAACATGATAGCAAGATCATTTGTATTAATCTCATGCTCCAAATTAGAAAATGGTGCTGCCGACATACAGACAGGTGCTTCTGATATACAGACAGGCAGAATTTCAGTGCTCATTGATACTAGAATGCTATACATGTATATATCATGCATGTGTGTATTATGATGCCACACGCCAATCACAAACTTGACACACACAAGATCATTACAGCTCATTACACGCCCCAAGCCTGGTCCAAAAAGTGAGGGGAAAATGGGAAAACTCGAAACTTCATGTCAGTAAGCTACTGCTACTACAGCTCTACCCAGAATAACTGCCAAAGGGTTTATCAGTCCAGTCCTTCAGCAGGTGAGAAGCTGCCTGCCATTTGCCACATTCCCTTTCAGAGTTGCCTGGAACTGTAAAAATATACAATTGTGTCACTTCTATGCATAAATGGATACCAAGAAACAGTAAGGAGATTGTTATTACTTGAAGGTGGCAAGTGGAGATCCGGCAGTAGTAAAGTATGAAGCAAGATCAACATGTAGGTCATCGTACATGCTGAGGAACGGATGATCCTGCATCAAAGGCAGGGAACGGTAAGATAAATAGCCTAGTTTTGTAGATGCCTTAGAATAACATGTAGTGTAAGGTTGTTGTTGTTTTAATACGGGCAAATTGCCTGCTCGCGAAAAAAAAAGTGTAAGGTTGTTTTTACTTACTAATAAGACTTGTGCTGATTTTCTATCATTAGCATCCTTCTGGATACTGAAAATCACAATGAAAATGTATACATCAGGCATAGTATCCTCCAGACAGATCACGTGAAAAATCCACAGATAGAGAATAACCAAAAACACATCAAGGACAGATGGAAACATGTCATACAACATATGATCTAAACTTTCTTGCTGTTACCTTCCAAAAGTTGTCCCGCCCACATATGTAATGTACAAACTATGAAATTTGACTTGAGCAATAAAACCATGAGGTCAAAATGCAGGTCCCTCCATCCCTCTATTATGGTGTTTTAAGATTAGTTTATGTTTTTGAAAAAAAAAATGCTAACAGGTCTCATGTAATTTCATTAGCAAAGGATTTTTCTAAACAAGACTGTAAATGGAAAAGTATCAGTACCATGAAGAAATGAACGAGCAGAATTCCGGAGAAAACTGTTCTGATGGTGCAGATGGTGGAGGATGGTCAACAACAGCTTCAAGAAGTTCGTAAAAGCTTTCACGAGGTGGAAATGGAAAAATTCCTGTTGCACATTCCAGAATCACTAGCCCCAAACTCCAGATATCACTCATGTAGCCATACTTGTTGCCACTGATTCTTTCAGGCTGTCAATTTTGTTTCAGTTCGTCAGAACTAATAAAGTGAAAACTATTTTCATGCCAAACTGGAAGAGGCATTTATGAACCCAAAAATATGCACTCACCGCCATGTAGTTGCATGTGCCAACAAATGTATCTCGTTGTCCAGAGGAACTAGAAATAATGACACTTACACCAAAGTCCGATATTTTTACTTCACCCCTATGATTTATCAATATATTTGATGGTTTCAGATCTCGGTGTATAATGCGCCTCTCATGATGCAAGTGTATCAGACCTTTTAATACCTGCAGAAGCAAAGTATAGTTTCAATGCAAGGTTCATGTGATGCTAAGGTATCAATTTAGTAGCAAAGAAAATATGGCTAGCTTCTGCCAAATGTCACTGGCCTGCTTACAAATTGCAGCAAGGTGGTCCTCTGGAATAGTTTTAACAGTCTTTAGGAAATCGGCAAGAGAGCCACCGTCCATGTACTCCAAAGCAATAGAAATGGCGCCATTGACGTAAAAGCACTGATAGAAGACAACAACATATTGGCATTGTGTTGATAGGTTTATTTTCAACTCCTTGGCAATCTGTTTGCGTATACTCTCATCAATATTTAATTGAATAACCTGCAAACACAGTGGCAGACCAATGAACGCGAAAACCCTTTACAACAGTTAGGAGGACTACACAAAGTAGATACAATACAGAGATCGTTCTAAAACTCTAACTGTAAAGAACCATAAATAAAGAAGCAGCATGGACGGATGAATGCGTCAGAAATACCTTCAGAGCAAAAAACTGGCCAGTAAATTTGTGGCGGACCAATTGCACATTTCCGCTGCTACCTTTCCCAATCACTTTTATAACATCTAGATCATCTAAGCTCAGGTGACTATCCAGTGGCTCTATAGGAGGAGCCTGAACAAGCATTTTGAGGAAGTCAGAAAAAAAAAGTGTGAACAGTTCAGAAAATTTTAGTTGGTAAATAAAAAGTAAAGCGTCAACAATGGTATGAGACAACATTTTTCCCACTGTAAGCAAGTGAATAGTCCCATTCAGAACAAATTCAGATAACAGATACATCTAATTTTAGTAGGCCATAGCACGTACAGATATTTATTGCTAGTGCCTTATTTCTGTCTCACTCATCAAATCGGAAAAGTTGTCAAGATCCACAAACCTACATATCGTTTTCCCCAGACTAAACTAGTATCTTAATTAGAGTACCAATGGATGGCGGCCCAGTCATCAAACTGAAGAAGTCTTAAAAATGCCACAAGGCTACATATCGTTTTCCCCAGATCAGTATCTTGATTAGATAATTAGGGGATGGAAACGACAGCATATGCCAGAACTTTCGTGAAGTGAAAAGGCTAGTAGTGCAAAACTTTGCCTAAAATATCCCCATGCTTGCCGACCGCTTTATATCACCGTGAAGAAATATGAAAAAAAAAATGCGACGGAAAATTATCACTGAGCAACGCCCAGATTCTCGGAGACATGGCGTATGCGTACCAATTCCATGAACAAACAGAGTTCAATGGAGATTCATTAAAATGTGAATCCTGACCTGACGAAGCAAATCATTCATACATATCTCAGCGCTCTCAAGAGAAACGAATAGCCAATTTCGTCAAAAAATAAGAGCCGATTTCAGCTACCCCGATCCTACGATTTCCAGACGGATGACGCCAAGACGCGATTTTTAGTCTGGCTGGGGGTGCGGGTGGCTTACTTACCTCGCCTTCCTCGCTCTGCGAGACGATGCGCAGGCCATCCTTGTTGACGCGCAGATCCCCGTCCTTGAACGTCCCGCTGTGCGTCCTGCCCGGAACCCAAACGATTAATCAGCAAAACAAGAAAAGAACCGAGAAAGAAAGCGAGGGGGGAAAGGTGAAGGAAAGCCTACAAGAATTTGCCGATGGTGCTCTCTTGCGACGGCAGCGTGAGTTTGATTGGCTTCCGTGGCGTCGCCATCGGAAGCCTGTCCGGCGGCGTCGGCGGCGCCGGATTCCTCGCCGGAGCTCGGAGCAGACGCGCGGGGGGAAAGAAGGGGAGTGGACGGCCGGGCCGGCTGTGCAGAGCTGGTTTGGAAGTCTGAAGTGGTTGGCACCTTCTGCCCAGCGCACAGCACTGCAGCGCTTACTTCCTCTTCCTCTCCTCTCCTTTTTGAGGCTCTGCTTTTCTGAACTTGCTTGTGCTTACTTTTCCTCCTGCGTTACTCTCAAATCTGAAAGCACGACTGCTATCGGGTCAATGCCATTGAAAACCTTGTGCACAAAAGGAGTGAAATGAAATCCAGACAAGGTTTTTGGTGAAGATTAGCCAAGTAGCCAACGAGAAGGACAAGAAGATTTGCACATTTGTACTAGGTGGAAATTGACCTGCGATTGTGGGGCCCTGAGCTCCTTCCCGACTCTCTATAAGCATTACTCCCTCCTGTCACTATTTAGGGGCTGTTTGGTTCACGTACCAACGGAGCCTGGCTTGTATCTGAGAGTCTGGCTCACTTGGGACAGGCTGAATGCATGCGATCTGTCGTGTTTGGTTGACTGCATCGGCTCAGTCTGGCTGAAAAGAGATATTGTTTGGTTGCCCGTACAAAGATATGTTGCATGAGATAAAAAAATATTACAAAGTTATGATTATAAATTTTATATTATGCAAATATACTCCTAAAGTACTTATTTTATCTAATTATGTCTTAAACATCTTTAAAATATATTAATATCACTTGATATTCACTAATCATGCACTAATAGTGTCATTAGACGAGGAAGCAGCTGCACCCAGCGAGCCAGGCCCGGCAGGAACAGCCGATTTGCTCGTTCCTTGCGAGCCAGGCCCGGAGAGGGCTTTTGCACAAAGTGAGCCAGGCTGGGAGGGACGACCAGGCAACCAAACAGGTGCAGGCTGCATCCCGAGATGCATGTATGCCCTTATGCAGGCAACCAAACAGCCCCTTAAGTGTCGCCCGGGAAACGTGTTTGTGAGGGAAATACGGTCTAGTGACACTCTTTTAGGGACAGAGGGAGTATCTTTGAAGACTTAGATTTTAGTTTTCTTTTTTCGAACCAAGGAACTTTTAGTTTTGAGAAATAGATCATGTTCCCTTGTTAAGCCATAGCTCTCACAGAATCAGCTGAAATCTACCGGTTTATTGACCGGTTGAACGTGAGAGAATCAACTGAAATCTACCGGTTTATTGACCAGCTGAACAGTTTCATAGTACGAACTAAATGGGTCCCTAATAAGCCGAGCAACATTAATAGATGTAGTTTTTGTGTCCTCTGTGCTAATCTTTTCAGGGAGAGGAATTATGAGAGCAGCACCTGTCCTAAGAAAATGGCTTGACTACTTGTCTACTTTTGCCTGATGGTACCTCTACAACTCTACCTTCAGTTTAGATCTTGGAAGCATCAGTGTGCCCTGGCATGGACGGCACCAGATAGCTTTCGTGCCAATGACAGCCCTGCACCATTCCAATGATCCAATCTCCAACCTCCGGAGTCCCTCATTGAGCGGTCCAGAGCTGTGCAAGTGGTATGATGCAAGCGCCAAAATCGGAATGCCCCTTGAACCGTGGATGGATAAACTCAGACATGGGTGGCAGCAAGTGTAACCCATTACCAGCAACAGTGACAGCCGGATTGACCTCACAAGCAAAACGTCACCAAGCGTCCAAGCCACCGGAGGCTGCTGCCTGCTGGCCACGGCAAACACGTTGCCACTTGGCGACAGATACGGTAGCCTGGAAATTACGGCGAGATTTTCCGTCTCCCCCCGGATCACAGACTCAGAACCCGGCGAGTTTCCGGTCCAGCACGACGGCGACAGCGAGAGGCGACGGACAGGCAGGTCCTCGTCGCCGGCCCGGGGTCGCCGTTGACCTCTCCGTCGTCCGAACGCCGCCCTTCGCACGGATGCGGAGCTGAGTGACCCTGACATCTGGTGACGGCTTTTGTGCCGGATGCCGAAGACTTGGACAGCAACTTGCTTATACTTTGCCCAAAGAGTGACAGGTCTGGAGTCCAGATCGGAGTCCACGACAAGGTGTCATCCTCATTTCTCAGAATACTGGAACCTTTTGGCATTTCTAACTGCCAGCATATTTGATGGTAGCGAAAAAAAAAGAGAATCTATGATAGAGGAGAAGGCATGAATGAGGCCAAACAAAGGCGCATTCCTACCATTCCATGTGTTGGTGTCACGCGAGACTCCTGATAACAGGCACCTTCATTTAACTGCTCGTTTCAGTTACATACATGCTGATGATAGACCATATACGGTACCCACTGCACAGGCTACACTGCTACCGTTTCTTATGATCTTGGGCGGCGGTAGGCAAAGCGAACGGGAACCTTGCGAACTGGATATTGAGACGAGGGCCGTCAGGCTTCCGGTCATCAAAGCGGTATCCTGCAGAATAAAATGATCAGTCAGGTGGAAGTCCCAGCCTCAGCAAACTTATCTGAAACCTGACATGCTAAAAGAGGTAGGGTTACTGTCCGTAGACTGCTGGAAAGAAAACTACCCATGCACAGCAAAGATCTTAAAGGATTACAAGAAGATAACTGCATGTAGGTTTTCTACCCCTGAAAGCTCATGTGTAAACAATATTGTGCAAATGATGGATATGCCTCCACTCCACTACAAGAATATGTGCTGAATGAAAACATGAACAAACCAGAGCCCAAAGGAGGTAGAACTGGAACCTTGTAACTCTCTCATAGGAATGCGTGCACATTCTCCATTCTCAAACTCCACAAAGCACAGAACATAAGCCTTGTCACCACTCTGCAAGAAGCAGCACGAAAATAACATAACATGCATAAAGTTGACCCAAGATAACACTAAAATGGCACCAGAAAATTCACCACCACTAATGCAGTAGTAAGTTACCAAAGAATGGAATAAGGGGCTCTGTGCTTTTGTGGTTACACAAAGAGCACCTAGGAATTTGAGGAAATAGCCTAGAAATAAATACATTAGAGAAGCGAACTTGACAGGGGTTTTACATACAATAAATATATTGCACTAGTAATTTCCTATTCCATATATGTTCATTAAAAAATGTTTTGTTTCCATGTAGGGAAAGAATATTTATTACAGTGTATAAGCATTCACTTAGTACATTCTGAGTTATCTCGATGTCACCAGAAAAACACCCCTCCCCCCACATCCACAAAATGCATGTTCTTTGCTTGGTTATTTCTTTTTTCCCCATTTTTCTTTCTTATAACAAACACAAGAATCAAAATTGGATTACTTTCTTTATATATGAGTCTGAGCCTTTCGAATAAAACATCAACAATCTAAGTTTCGATTGTAGTCCAAGGAATGGTATTGCCAGCTGATGGGTTACTAGTCAGGGCAGGGTCCAAAAATATTTTTCCCCATCATGCATAAAATCCTTAGCCACAGCTTATCGTCTGTGCTTAACTACATTACTCCTAGATGTCTAGTAGTCTACATGCAAGCACCCTTCCTAGAAAAACAACCAGACCGAGAGGAATTACCCCCAATTTGGTGGACTCATAATGTCATGGATGTATGCTCAATGGCCATGAAGCACGAAATCAACTCTCTAAGAATGGACACCTACTGGAATAGAAACACTCTAAATTTGATGGACATGACAAAATGGATCTATGTCAAATGGCCATTAAGTAATAAGGACAACCATCAGCATAATATGGAAAGAGAGCAATGCAAGGATCTCTAAGAAAAGGTTGTGACGTAACTCATTTCAAATGGCCATTTGTGACGTACCCATAGCGATATCCTTGATTTGGCAAATGAGTCATTTGCCAAATCAAGGATATCGCTATGGGTAGAAATGGGTGCTAACTACTAAGAAACTCATATCTGTATCTGAGCACCCCTTGTGGCTTGTGCAGTTTCTTGTTTGTTTTCATAATCTGTATGCCCCTCTTAATCTAATAAATGCGGCTCTTTTGCTTTCAAAATGAGCACTCAAAATGAGCACTATATAAACCATATCTTTAACATAAGCCAAGTTAAAAAAAAAGTATGAATTCCGTGAAAATGCTCGGATTTGCAAGAGAATGGACAAGTTGCATTCTAGCAAAGAAGAATGATGCATTGAGAAGGCAAGCACTTACACGTCTGGCCTCCTTGTGCACTACTCTGATGTCCTTGAAGCCACGGAAAACACGGAACAAATCTTCCAGCAAAAGTCAAGGCTTGCAAAATGAAGCTTACAAAGATGAGGAAATATGATGCACAACACTACTAAGTAAAAAGGATACGAGCTACTTCTCTCCTTGTGCAATCAGTAGGAAGACCATCAACAAAAAGAATGTTGGATTCATCTTCCGAGGGCCCATCGAAGTCTGGATGTGAGCTGCGGCGCTCAACATCTGGAATACTAGCACCTGCGCCTAGAGAAGAACGTCTCCCTACTACATCCAGTTCATCTTTCACAGGACTAGGGCCCAGTGCCCTGGCTGGAGCTACTCCACCCAGCCCAGCCAAAGACGGGTCTTCCAAAGCACTAGACCCTCGGGCCATAGCCGCAGCAGGTAGTCCAGTCAGGCCAGACAAAGCAGGATTGCTCACTCCTGCTGGACCATCGTAACCATACGGTCTTGGTTGCAACATTACCTGTAGATCAAAACTAAGTCATTCGTCAAACAAAGGCGGTTACTTTCCTCTGAATCCTCTGAAAGTTGAGTTGCATTACATCGTTTCTAAGAAGGTCTGGTCCACCTGGTAGAACAGAAGGTCTTAGAGCATAATAAGATGCTAAAGAGCCCTCTGGTGCATGATAATTTGGATAACCAGCTCGGGGATCTGCGAATCGAATGAAGTTAAGAAGTTAGCCAGTGAAAACAGAAAACATGTCAATCAGTTGTAATCCAAGAACAAGCATCATTGCAAATCTCAAGAACAACAAAAAAAAAGGAAGAGAAACAAAAAAACATGGAGAATGTCTCATTAAGGCATAGGTTATATCAGAGTACTATGATTGCTATTGTTCGTCTTCACAGTGTATAATTCTGCCTGAAAAGTAGTCTTACAAATAACTAAATGAATAATTTACTCAAAACTTAACACTCATAAAAGCTACTTAGTAGCTTGATTTAGCAATCAGATATCCAATGTCACTCACTCACTCGGTCATCATGTCAAATACGTCTAGAAACAAAATCTGCAACACCTAACATATCAATGTCTCGTTGGCGTAGAGGCTGGTAGTAATACTTCCATCATGTAAAAACAGTCTTACACTATAAAACAGGAAAAATCGGTCTTACACAGTACTCTTGCGATTGTACATCATAGGGTCTGGGCACTAGCTACAGCTGAATTGAATTTGTTGTACGAAGTTTCAGGGCGGACCGAGTAAAGGGAATGGGCATACAAATACGCACCCGATGTTTTTTTTTAAAAAAAAATCGTAGTAGGCATAATAACTATACGTACACATGTATACGCACTTGTAACATCAGATCCGAATACATACAAATAGACAGATAGATGAGGGTAGTTAGGGTTTGGCTGCTCGGTTTCATCGCATCAGGATTCGTTCAGGAAGGGACGACGATAGGGGGCGGGCGTACCTAATGGGTGTTCTTCGCCGGCGAAGGGCCTGCCGTAGGGGTCGGGAAGCCCGGCAGACCTGGCGTAGTACGGCGGCGGCGGTCGCCCATCCATCGCCGAGAGTGAGCGAGAGAGAGAGAGAGCAGGCGGGGTGAACCGCCGGAGTAGAAAGGGCAGGGGCGAAACGTCAACGCAGTCCGGGCCTGTTTTGGACGTAGAAATCCGGCTGGGCCTCGAATCGAGCAGGCCTGGGCTGCTAGCAGCGTGTTTGGGCCATGGGTCCAAACATAAGTGTCTGGCTGTGATGCTGCCTATTTTTGGTAGCTAATATTTGTTTCAAAAAAAAGCTAATAATTCAGTTATTTCTTAAAAAAGCTAATAATTTAGTTGATCAGTACCCTAGTAGGTTTTTTTTTTTGGATTTACCCTAGTAGTTTTTTTTCTTGTACAACTACATAGTGTTGCCGATTTCAATTTTTAAAATAATTAACGTATTCCTTTTTTTCTAACTTATTGTTCACTTTAGTTTTGGTCTAATGTTGTAAATAGAGGACTGAGGTATCTAGTGGAGCCTTCAAAAATGTTCTAAGAAGCTATGATGACGCTATAGCGATGTAAGGCAACTAGCGTTTTCTCAAAAAGATACACATTATTGCTTGACATTACTAACTTTGCTTATGTCTTGTTGACCGTCATATTCTCCCTGATTCTTCAAAAAAAAAAACCGTCATATTCTCCCTTTTTTGTGTTAGTATACTAGATTGCTTGTACTATCGTTTTTTTATAAGGCTTTACTATTGTTTAGCAATGCAGTTACGTTGCTGCACATAGGCATATGGGGACAGATGGCCACGAGCTCCACGGTCCTTCTGTTGTTCCTAGTTCACGGCCATCATCACCTCAACGCTCACCATCATCGTGCCACCACTTAAAGTTAGACAAAACTAAAGTGAACAATAAGTTAGAAAATAGAGAGGGAGAACTAAATTCTCTAGTAGAGAATATAGAGAGGGAGAACTGAAGATGTTAGATTTTACAGAATTAAACAAAACTAAAGTGAACAAAATTAGAGAATATAGAGAGGGATGATGGTCGTGCCGCCACTTATTGTTCACTAGTAGAGAATATAGAGAGTGAGAACCGAAGATGCTAGATTTTGTTAGCAATGCCATGTATAATTAGGATAGACGATTTGGACCAACATAAATTTGGTTGGGTCTCATTACCTTGTAGGTCGGTTGATTGCACATTCAATCACTAAGTTAAGTCGCCGCTAAAGTTTTTAGTGTCGTTAATGTCTAAAATGGCGCTCATAGCGGTAATATATGTAACATTTGGGCGGTACCCTGTCCAAAACGCTATAGCGATGCTACTACTAAAAAATTGCAAGGCTTGTTTTACCATAAGTTAAGCTTCCCTAATTTTAACTAAATTTATATAAAAAATATTAATCTGTTCCAAATTGTAGTTCGTTTGACTTTTTGGAACGGAGGGAGTAGCAACATCTATAACACCCAATTCGTTTCATCAATTCACCAAGCAATCTCTAGAGATTGCAGCAATTTGAAGTTGCAGCTGGTATACTATATTTTTTTTTAAAAAAAAACTGTCATAAAAGTTAAAAAAGTTGAACTTTTTTTTACAATAAAAAGTTGAACTTAGAATAAATCTAAATGAACTGTAATCTTGAATGGAAACAATAATTTTATTAGTTATTAATATAGAAACCTGAATATACTTATAGCATGAGATTCGGCAGAAATATCGCCTTTTTTTATCACAAAAGTTCTGAAGACGTAGTACTTTTGAATTTGAAGTTGGAGAAAAAATAGGAACAAGACAACTGGCGGATCCCAATGAAGAAAAGAAAATCCTTCTCCTCCAATCTTTGGCCAGAGCACGCTGCACGCGCGACGGCGGCCGCTCGACAGTCCACACCACTCCCACCCTCGCGATGCAGATGCTCGCCAGCAACCGCCGGCCCTGCGCCGTCCGCCGCTTCCCGCCGGGCTGCGGCCGCCACCCCAACGCGGCGGCGGCGGGGCCTCAACCTTACCACCAACTTCCAACCACCGCCGCCGCCGAAACTAAACCCACGCTCCCGAACCCTTCCGCGCTTGCGGCCACCAATGCCGCCCCACCACCGGCAATACAAACCCTCCCGGCAACCGCCGCCTCCGGGGCCCAGGCGCCCGGTCGTGGCGTGGGGAGCGGAAGGAAGGCCGCGGCGCCGGCGGTGGTGACCGTTCCCCGCGTCTCCGCCGTCAGGAGGTACCCGCCGGGCTGCGGGCGAGACGTCGCCTTGGCCAAGCCCAAGCCGCCGACCGATTCGGAGGGTAAAGCGGGGTGCCAGGACGGCGCGGGTAAGCCGTCGGCGGTGGTGGGCAACGGTGGCGGCGCGGGGAACGGAAGGAATGCCGCGGCGGTGGTGGCCGTTCCCCGCGTCTCCGCCGTCCGGAGGTACCCGCCGGGCTGCGGGCGAGACGTCTCCTTGTCCAAGCCCAAGCCGCCGGATTCGGGGAGTGAGGGCGGCGCGGGTAAGCCGTCGGCGGCGGTGGGTGGCCACGGTGACGCCAAGGCGAGAGCTTGCGAGGACGGGGAGGTGATGCTACGCGCGTCTGCGGTTGGTCCTGCGGAGTTCTGTTCCGATGGTGGGATGGCGAACGGAGGCGACGGTGAGGCTGGTGCGCAGGAGGACGGTGGTGGGAAGCCTTGGGAGGTGTCTGGGCTCATGGCGGTGCCGTTCTTGCCATGGGCGCAGCATGAGAGGAGGTCGCAGCTGAAGGCCTGAACCTGAAACCGTAAAGGATGTGCCAAACGTGGCCGTCGGTTTGCTTGACAGGTTGCATGAATGTTGGACCATTTTCTGATGATGCTACGAGTCTTTTTGGATGATCCTATTGACAGTGAAGGATTTGCTCACTTCTACTTTAAGATATAGCATCAAATGCTTTGTTTTTATCTGTAAGAATTATCCTATCCTGCAGTCAGAATCGCAAAATTTAATTGCTGATAGATGAGTTATTGTTTCGCTTAATTGGTAATATTTGCTGCAGTTTTCCGAGTTACTGAACCTTATATGCTCAGGTAATCTTGCACCTCAAAGTACAATTCATAGCATTTCAATAATGATTGTGCCAGTTGAATGTTCTTCTTGCTGACTCATTGTTTTATAAGAAAAGGATGTCTCCATTCTTGCATGTTTCATGATGGTAGCTGCGCTATCGCTGTTTGCGCAAATGCCCTGTCCTTAGTATTTAAGAGTTAATGGGTCCTGTAAGAATGTAACTCGTCTTCTTATGAATAAATGCCAATTATGATGAAACTTGCACAACTGTTTCATAACTCAGTCTATGATGAATGATATTTCCTGTTTTCCTCTTCTCTTCTGTTCAATGCACTGAACTGTATTGCATTGTTTTAAAAGAAATTAAGAAGGTTGTCTTGTTGTAGAAATATGAATATGCCGATGTGACATCCAACTATTTTTTCTGCTAATTAAACATTTTCATGTATGTCCCTTTTCATATTCGTTGTTCCACGTGGGATGATTTGAACAGGTGATTTAGTTACATGTCTATATGCTTATACCTGTCTTGCCTGTTACCTTAGCTATTACTAGTCTCAGTTCTGAACTCATATTTGCTAGCTCATATGATACTCCATTTACTGTATTTTAAATTCATTGGTGTCACCACTCCTGCATCTTAGTATGAATGGGGATCAAACTTATCACATCATGATGAATATTGGATAAACCATGATGGGATGCAAGTGAATTATTTCTTTAGTTCATAGAACGTTATGGAAATGCAGTTAATATGACCAACCACTGTTTTCCTTTGAAACAGCAGAAACTGATGTATGTTGATATCGATTATGCTTTGGATATAATGTACCTTTTGCTATTTCTTCAAACAATGGAATTCGGATAAGTCCACTTTACCACTATTGCGTTTGTTGATATAATTCTTTCTTGTCATTTTCACATCTAAGTCAACCTGACCACTGTCTTAAGCCAAATTCAGATCTTCCTAGTGTTATTATTATTATTTATTTAATTTCATGTGACACTAGGTAATGTGAATTCTAAAGAGAGCTTAAGTTTATGCGGTTGCTGATATTTTTGACACCATTTAATAATGTCACTACTTCTCTTCGAGGTTATCATTAGATCTTACTGCACTGATGGCTCTTATAAGCTAGAGCAGTCATTTTTTCCCTTCAGAATATGGAAGATGATTATTTCTCCACACTTACATGGTAGGCTCACTGTCAATCTTTAGGCATTTGTTTCAATTAATATGGTAGTAGATTACAAGGAATTGCACATGTCATATGTGGTATGACAATCTTTTATCAGAATTGGTTATTATGAATGTTTAGTTGAGATTAGTGGACATTGTATTCTTGTATTGTGCATTGAATGTTTCCATATAAATATATTTAATAATTAGATATTAGTTTCTATCATGGTATTTAATGAAGGGAACATCATAGCATCGCAAAAAAAGAATTTCAAGAATTCTAAACGTCATATGAATATCAGAATATGTGTACTCAACTACTCAAGTCAAATATTCATAGAGGCATCAGTTGAACAAATTTAGAGATTTGACATCAGGCACTGAAAACTTTGCTTTGCCTTGACTGTTTAAGCCTAATTATGTTCTTATGTTGGGCAAGTTTGTTCGAATGACTTTATGCATCGGATTTGAGTGTTCTTGGCAGTTTATGTTACTTTTCTTCAAGATCGTTCTGATGTTTCAAAGTAAATATGTTTCATAATCATGCTTCCTGTCACCCACAGAGGAGACATTTGAAAGCCCATTCATGTGAAGGAGTTACAGTAGGGACATACTATTTTCATTGAATTTCTTGAACATGATAAGGCATAGTATATAATATGGTCTCTAACTGCATTTTGTCATGGTCGACAGGCACATAGATTTAAGTTTATGATAACTAGGCGCTCTTACTAACTCAGCTCTACCTTGCTTCTCATAGTTGTACGTGTTCCATTTCTTTCATTTATATCAGCTGAAGTTCGTTTCCAAAAAAACAATGGCAGCTGTCACCGTTAACTTAACTCCTGTCTACATTGATCTTTAAACTAAGCTACATTTTTTAATGACCTGACAGGAACAACCAACATGGGCAGAGTTTTTAATGTTGAAAATAAAGTGAAACGAAATGTTTATAAGTATAAATTTCACCTAATCTTGTTGTCCCTGAGTTCTCAGTAGCTTTATCCTGTCATGTTTATACCAGTTTGCCAAATTTCACACAAAAGTTCCTCTCTATAATAGGTTATAGTACTTTTTTTTTAGTCTGGTTATAGTACATCTTGAAGCCTATTGTTGGTACACATGATTTTTATTTCGTACAGATGAACGGATGAACCAATGCAAGTCGTTGATATCTCCGTAGTACTTTTATGTTAATTACAGTATATCTGATAAATTCTTGGCGTCCTATCACCCAGAGAACTTCAGAAGTAATGTGATAGTGCCAGCTAGTATTAATATAGTGGACAGAAGGGCAGCCATTTAAAGCCAATGGCATCTATAAAAATACGGGTATATGTCGAAATCAGTATGCTCCTTGTTAGGTACTAACCGTATAGGCTCATATTAGCTTGGACGAAAACGTGCCATGTTGTTAGCTATTTGTAGGAAAGGTCTTGGTGCATCCATGCATGATGTATCTTAGAATAGTAACAGTATGAAGGCCACTGCATTCACCATTTGGAAACAGAACAGATTCTCAGTACCTGAACTACTACTAGAAACTTGCCACAATAGTTTGGTCACTGGATTGATGGTTGACGAATCCATAACAGTGGTAACACACTAACACATGGCGCATACAATCTGACCTTCTTGTTCAGTGGTGCTAGTAGTAGTATATGATCTTGGTCAAGAGATATATGTCTGATCGCTGGCAGGCATTGAAGGAAGTCACAAGGCTGGGGTAGCATTGGGCCATTTCTTTCAGATAATCAGATTCAATGGTGATAAAGCCTTCCAAGCTGGAACCCTGTACTTGGAGGATCTTCTACAAATCTATTCTTCACTCCAGTAGTTAGCTCCAATCCTGTGCACTTGTTTCGATCTTCTTCACCGCAGGACCACTGGTCCACTGCCCACCGGGGTGCTCCTCTGCCGGACATTTCCAGTTGGACTGAACCCAGCGCACGAGCTACAGCCTCATCTGCAGAATCCATGCCCGTGTTGCCTCGTACAACATGTGCAATAACTCGCCAGTGGTTGCCTGGTAGCTGTTGGCGCAATGGCGCTCCTCATCCTGTTCCTGAACATTTCGGCGCTGGACCGAGACCGACCGTAGTCCGGAGCGCCGCGTGCCTGCGTCGTCAGTTCGTCACAGCTTCAGCGGCAGCATCGTGCCGTCGTCGTCGTCTCAACCACCGCCGTGTTTCCCTATCACCCTAATAAATAGTCGCCATTGCAGATGGGAGAATCGAATCGATGGCGCGGATGCAATGCAGGCCAGGGCACGGCAGGGCGGCATGGACTGGCTCGATCGGCGGTTCGCCATGAGCAGCACGTCCCGTTTCGACACGGCGTCGTCATCATGCCGCACGCGGCAGCAGGGTTCAGCCCAGTGTTAGAGTGACAGACAGCTGGGCCCCAGCTGATTAAGGCCGGCCCGCCGGTGTGCCTGTCAGCACAGCTGGTCGTCGCTTATATAAAGCTCACACAAGATATCAGCCGGTTTCATTACACTTACACCGTGCGTTGCGTTGCGTGTGGTCGGAGTGTTTCAGAGCAGAGCTGAGTGCGCTCGTCGTCTCGATCAGAGTTCAGACGATGGCTCTGCAGGCGAAGGGGCAGGGGCGCTGGGTGTCGTCGCTGGGCTTGGCGCTCTTCTTGCTGGTGGTGGGATTAGTTCCCCGCAGCGGCGAGGCGCAGCCGCTGGTGCCGGCGGTGATGACGTTCGGCGACTCGACGGTGGACGTCGGGAACAACGACTACCTCCACACCATCATCAAGGCCAACTTCCCGCCCTACGGCCGCGACTTCGCCAACCACGTCGCTACCGGGAGGTTCTGCAACGGCAAGCTGGCCACCGACATCACCGGTAGGTCGTCGTGCACCCTCTGTTCGACGGGCTCTGTTATTTCCTTTTCGGATGAATGCAACTCACAACTCCGTGTGTGTTGCATGGTTGCCTTGCAGCTGACACGTTGGGGTTCACCACCTACCCTGCTGCGTACCTCAGCCCACAGGCGTCAGGGCAGAACCTCCTGATCGGCGCCAACTTCGCGTCCGCCGGGTCTGGGTACTACGATCACACGGCACTTTTGTATGTAAGTATCATCGTCACCCATCAGTGACCTCTGCAAGAGTACGTCAAAATCTTGGCACACAGACAGAAATAAACTCTGAAGTGAACACCTATGCTCCAACTAGCCTCTCAAATCACAAACCATTGTTCATCACAAATCATGCAGCATCTCGTTGCTAGCACATCTTGCATAAATCATCATAAATGTGGGTGTACATGATCTCTAACGACCTTATGTATTAACTTGGACAAAAAACACAGCACGCGATCCCGCTGTCCCAGCAGCTGGAGTACTTCAAGGAGTACCAGTCGAAGCTGGCGGCGGTGGCCGGCGCCGGGCAGGCGCACTCCATCGTCACCGGCGCGCTGTACATCATCAGCGCCGGCGCGAGCGACTTCATCCAGAACTACTACATCAACCCGTTCCTCTACAAGACCCAGACCACCGACCAGTTCTCCGACCGTCTCATCAGCATCTTCCACAACACCGTGTCGGTGAGCACCTAGACCTCGTCGTCTCAAATGCAATCTGCGTGCTCCGACGACGATCCTCTTGAACTGACAGCCGCTCCTGCTACGTATGCAGCAACTGTACGGCATGGGCGCGCGGCGCATCGGCGTGACGTCGCTGCCGCCGCTGGGGTGCGTGCCGGCGGCGATCACGCTGTTCGGTCACCACAGCAACGGGTGCGTCGCGCGGCTGAACCGGGACGCGCAGAGCTTCAACGGCAAGATGAACGCCACCGTGGACGCACTGGCGCGGCGGTACACGGACCTGAAGATCGCCGTGTTCGACATCTACACGCCGCTCCTCGACCTGGTCAACGACCCGGGGGCGCAGGGGTTCACGGAGGCCCGCCGCGGATGCTGCGGGACGGGCACCGTCGAGACCACCGTGCTCCTCTGTAACCCCAAGTCGGTCGGGACGTGCCCCAACGCCACGGCCTACGTGTTCTGGGACGCCGTCCACCCGTCCGAGGCGGCCAACCAGGTCCTCGCCGACTCGCTCATCACCGAGGGCCTCATCCTCGTCACATAATTAAGCCACGTAGGATGGAGACTGCGTGTGGGGCCAGCCGGCGACTGGCCTACGACTACGAGCTGACGAGCATCGTCCTGTCTGAAAGGAAATAACGTCGTCGTTGGTTGTTCATAGGATGGGGACATGGTTGGTTTTCAGAACTTGGTTTGCTTCAAATCGATCGAATCGAAATACACGAAAGTCGTTAGGTCTTAAACATATATGTACTGTATATCTGTAAAATTGTCCCTTTTTTCTTGTTTTTCTTTATGTTAACTAATGTTTTTTGATGTATAAGGCACATGAATGAACTCCTATTATTGTCAAACTGAAGTTGACGTTAATTTGTGTGTAACGCAAGAGAGAAGAGGCAGATTTTATCTGATCATCGATTGCTCAGGACACAACTAATATCTTGGAGATGCTCTCATTATACTATTTTGAGTTATATCTAGTCATTCAATCAAGCCATGTATACTCTAGCCAAAGTTACTTTCTGGTAGTCCGATCTCCAAAGTGGAATAAGATCACAGGTCAGAACATTATCGAGAAAGGCTGAGGTGGCAAATCCCAGTTGTTTATATTTGTGGTAACCATACCTTCATGTACCATTGCACGGACCATTACGATTTTTTATACAGCATACAAATTGAGGTGTGTCAAAATTTTCAATATACTAGCTTTCTTTTTCTAAAAGGAACGATATACGCCACAAGATTTTCCATTGAAAATAAGAGAAAAGTTCAATTTACATAGCACGAATCACAAATATACTGGCTATATGACGAGCACAACGACATGGGTGGTGGAGTTGATGAGCATGCTCGATGCTCCTATGTGTCGCTGCGAATTGTGTCGTTTGGATGAGGGTAATTTGGAAAGTAAAAACAGGACAGAATAAACATTTCACTCTGAAAAAATTACATAATTAACTTGGGATCAAATCTTTAATTTGTTGTCAACGATTTAGAGTTCAAAAAAACTCATATTTATTGCTTTTATTCTTTTTTACTTCATGTTTCAAAATAACTTGTGGTAAAATCTATTTTGCTATAAATCTAATAGATATAATATACTCTGTATATCTATATACATAGCAAGATATGTGAAAAAAATGACTTATATACAGTAATTTAGGACTGAGTGTGTAATATTTTTGGGAAACCAAGATAAAATATTTTTGATAAATAAAAACTTTTGTAGGCGTGTAAGATTGTGAGGAATCTTTTTTTTTTTGCTGGTGCACTGGCCTAAAGAAAACCGCGATCTAAATGTTGTGTTGATCGTTTCGATCAGAACTGAGCCCCATAAATAAATAAAATCCAACCCACTTACGAATGGGCAGAAGTCTGGTGGCGACCGACTGCCGCCGAATCGATCGGTGCCGCGGAGGGCGTTGGGCGCCGGCGCAGCCGCGGCGGCAGTGGCCGGCGGCCAGCGGGCGTGGTGGCTTGACGACTGGGGCGCTTGAGCAGGAAGCTTCCAGCGTGGGCTGCCGGCTGCCCGCCGCGGAGCAGCATGCCAGCGACACCACCGGCGGCGCAAGGCGCGCCGTCGTGGTGTTCGTCATCTGGCGGCGCGACTTCATCAGCATCCGCCTCCCCGTCGTATTCGTATTCCTCGGATCCGTCGTCGTCCTCGCCCCCGGCCCCGGTCCCTACCAGCAGCAGCGGGGGACCCTGGTCCTCGCCCCCGCAAGAAGCGGCCCCGTCGTCATCTGGTGGCGGAGCATCGGCGCTTGCTTCGGCACCGCCGCCGTCGTGCGCCGCGTGCAGGCACCAGCGGCGCAGGTGCCCGCCGGACTGCCTCCTGAGGCGCTACTTCGTCGCCGACGACGGCGAGCCCGACAGGTTCCGGAACGCGCTCCGGGTGTTCGGCGTCAAGAACCTTCAGCGCATGCTCCGGGCGGTCCCGCCGCCGCGGCGGGACGTGTGCGTGCAGACCCTCGTCTACGAGGCCAACCTGCGCGCGGCCGACCCCGTGCGCGGCTGCTGCGGGGTGATCCAGTACCTCGAGAACCAGCTCATGGACACCGCCGTCGAGCTCGAGGTGCTGCGGCGACGGCTCCAGTCGTACCGGCAAATGGCGCGCGGGCGCGGCTCCCGGCCACCTGATCCTGCGGCGATACCGCAGCAATTGATGGCGGCGAGGACAAGCGACGACGACATGCGAACGCAAGGCCAAGACGGCGTGCCACCAGCGGCGAACGCGCTCGCCGCGACACAGCCGCAATTATCCGCGGTGGAGATGCAGCCGCAATTGTCGCAAGTGCAGCCGCCGCTCTCCACGATGCCGCCGTAATTCTGGGCGGTGCAGCCACATGTCTCCGCAACGGTGCCAGTGCCACGAGTCTCCGGCTCTCCGCGACGCAGCCGCAGCAGCTCTCAGCGGTGCAGCGACAACAGGCAATGCGTCGCCAGATGGCACGCGAGGCAAGAACGGTGACATGGCTCGAGAAATCGTAGTGCTGATGGCTGTGCAGGTGCCATATGGCAATTCTTTCAATTAATTCCATGTAATTGTTCTTCTTGTTATCTCTCCGGCTCGGATCATGTTGCCGGTAGATCCTTCTCGTTGCTAATGCTTTTTGTATGCCACTAGCAATGAAATAAAAAAATGCACTAGATGGTGTGGTGATATTCCTTTTCTCCATATTGGTTTCTCCATATTTAGTTAACCACTCTTCGTTAGATGGAGTACATTCTTGGATATGTGTGGAATGGCTATTCATCACTCTGTTCTGAATTTTGTTGTGCTTCTTTGAGTTTTTTCCACACTATCAAACATGCATGTTCATTGAAGGGTGTCTACAACTCGGCTTCTTGGATATGTGGAATGGCTATTCATCATTTTGTTCTTAATTTTGTTTGCTTCTTTGAGTTTTTTTTTCACACTAGCAACATGCGTGTTCATTGAAGGGGGTCTACAACTTGGCTTGGAGGTTTACAGAGCGATTATCAGGGTCTCCATCAAGATGCAGATATCCATTGGTAACAAAAAAACAATTTAAATTGGCAATGACAATGACACATGCACCAAAGGTAGCTGTCTTGTTAATTTTGGTTAAAAAACGCTTCTGTGTTTACATATGGGTAAAGTTAAACGGCCATTACATATGTTCCTCTTTGTCCCCATGTCTCTGTCGAGTTGAGCAATTACATATGGAAAGGGAAGAGTGGTGGTAACGACCCTTTGTCTGTCGAGTTGAGGCACCTTGCAACACCTGCCTCTGCAAAGATTGATTGAAAACAAAAACAATCATGCATCCCTGCTGAAAAGGAATTAGGAACTGACTATATAGGGGGTGAATAGCCACCACTAAAAGCCAAAGACACTAAGGCACTTTTGATTAGAATCATAAGAGAGAGGAAACTAATAATGCTACTTCTAGCTAGAGGTTTGCTTTTTTAGGGTGACAAGTGCAAGCAGTTTAACTGTAAGAATGTAAAGAACACAATCTAATTACAAGAACTGAATTAAGCACAAGAGATAGCACACAGATGATGACACATGATGTTTTCATGTGGGACCATTGACTTGTCAGTCACCCCTAGTCCACATTGAGGTTAGCTATTGGTTGGCCATTCCTCTATCAAGCTTTCAACAACCTCACAAGGTTGTCTTAGTACCTTGAGCACTTCATCTCATGCTAGATAGAACAACAAGATGCTACTCAATACTGCACCGTTGAGTTGTAAAATGCAGCAAATGAAATTGAAAAGTAAATAGTAAAACAATTGTATGACACTTGCACACACAGGGAAATAATCTCAATGGGAGCACAAGTACCATAGCTATTTGGAGGGAACCACACCGAAGTTACCAAACTTGACAACATTTACAATCCATCCCAAGTAAGACAGACAAGTAACACATCGGTTATGTGCCTGACGGGCTATTTAGGTACTTGGAGAAGTCAGTGGGGAGTAATAAGGGCGCAATGCGGATGCCGTTCTCACTATCCATATCAAGATCTTCGTTACAGCAGACATTTTGATCATCGACATATCGGACACCTAACCGGAATGTCCCATGCTTCATGCCAATGATGATTATCCAGACCTTCCCAGGATGAAATAATTCATGTTCCCTCAATATGCAGCACAGGACATCTGGGTCATTCTTTGCCACAGTAGGGAACTGCGGTGCACGGCATGGCAAATGCTCAACCTGATAGCCTTGTTGCGCCCAAAGGTCACTGAGATAGATCACATTTTGCAGCTCCCACGTAAAGTCACTGCCTGCAATCTGAAAGTTCCAAATTGTGATTGTGAGGCCGCCCTCCTTGTCGATGTCAATGAAGCGCATCATGCCTTGGCTCGCAGACACATTTCGGTATTCCTCTGGCCAGCCCCTGTTGAGATGATCCTCGTCAGGAAACTGCTTGCCAGGGAACGGCTTGTAATAGAGCATGGGTGACTTGCCATTGGAGAGGTCGCAGAGCAGGATGCCACTGTAGTAATCGATCCAGCAGAGGAAACGGCCGGCGAAGGGAAGCACCCTGTCGCACTCCCAGAGGACAGGGAACTCGCCCTCGCCATGGCCGCGCGGCTGTGGAGCAGGCATCTCTTTGACGACCGTCCACTCATCCCCTTCCCTGGAGGAGAAGACGCAGAGAGATGCGATCATCTGCGACGGCTTGATGAAGTCGTAGCCCGCGGAGCCCGGGGGAGCTTTCTTCCAGGACACGATGAGGTCGGCCACCACGTAGTCGTCTTGGTCGCCGCCGCCGCGGTTCAGGATCCCCATGTCGGTGTCCACCAGCATGAACTGGTTCCTGCCGGCCAAGCCCTGCGCCTTCTCTGTGCACGCCGGAAGCCGCAACAGCGAGGGCGGAGACGACGAGGCACCGGCCGAGTAGACAAAGATGTTGCGGCCTTCGCGGGACTCCTGGCGAAGGCCGACGCGGAAGAGGACATGGTTGTCGTCGGCGGACAAGACGATCGGTTGGGCGGGCAGATGGGAGATGGACTCAGGCATGCCGTACGGCCAGTGGAGGTCGAGGTAGGAGACCAGCGGCGGAGCCCTCAGGGTGAAGGAGAGGTAGCCGGATTGGCCGCTGTTCGTGTGGAGTGCGACGGCCGTGGGGTCGTCTCCGACGGCCGACGCGGCGGCGTCGTGGTCGTCGTGGCAGTGGGTGCGGCCGCATCGGTCCAGAAGCACCCAGCCGGGGAAGGGACCGGCCTTCTTCGTCTCCGGCGAGCAGGGGAGTAGGCGGGCCTTCCTCGGCTCCGGCGAGCTGGGGAACGTGGCGGCCATGAGATCGGTATCGGAGTCGCCACCAAAACCTAACCCTAGAAGAACCAGACACAATGAAGGGTTTGCCGCCGCTGCAGCCTGCAGCTCTGCCTCTGAGACGGGAAGTGGGTAGCGGAGTCAGGAATTCTTATTGGGCCGTGCGATTCTCCACTGTCCAGCCCACCATCAATAGGTTGGGCATTACTAGGAGGAGCCCAGCAGGCTGATATGCTCATTCAGCCCAAGAAATTGTAGCGCACCAAACACTTCTGTCGCGGCTTGCCACGAGGTGACCTACAGCTTTCCCCTCAAAAAGAAAAAAAAAACGAGGTGGCCATCAATAGATTGATTTATATTTAATAATATGAACTTTATTTCATTTATATCAACTAAATATAAAAAGCTATAATAAATATTATGTGCAATGAAAGATTAATTTCGTATGAAAAAATTGATTGGAGATTGATTTAGTTGTATGCTCTGTCAGAAGGATAATAGTTTTATCATATCTTATTTTTATGGGTCTTGCTATAATACAAACGCCTGGAAATAGAATTCTTCTCAGGCCACCAAGGAGTGAAGGGCTGCCCAAATTTGGTTAGAAGTTCATTCTACTTATATCAAATAGTCAATATCATCCTTGTTGACAACATAATGTTTCTAATTTTGTAATTGCTAAAGCATGTTCACTCTTCAGTAAAACAGATCCATGTGTTCTCTTTTGGAAATTTGTGAACATTACCATTGTTTTTTACACTGAACTATACCTATATGCACAATGAGTAGTATCTACATACTCCCTTCTTCATTGCAAATCAATCCAAAACAAGTAGAAGGTTAATTAAGACGATAATAAGTCCTTTCTATCGAGTTAATCATTTCATTATTATTTTCATCCCCTTTCAATCTAAATTAATTGCTATCATTTTTTTTTAGAATCTTGGTGTGGCACACAATGGCACTGAAATAGGAATAGAAGATCAGATATAACTGCGATGGCTACTTTCAAATTGTGCTTATTTACTTAGAATGAAGAAGTCTTAAACGAAATCAAATATTTCTTTGATCCTCTATCATGTCTCAATATGTATGCATCAATCCATTGGCAACAACACCAGAAAGCAAACACAACATGAAGCTCCCTACACTAGCTCCAACTGACATCCATGTGGTGTCCTCTAAAGTCTAAATTGACTTTCTAGTGATGAACGAAATATATACAAACTATTAGAGGGTAAAAGGGTATATGAATTTTATTCAAATACCCCTTCAAGTAATAATTTCGAGAATGAGTTGGAAAAACTCTTCCTGTTCTTCCCTTGGAAGCTGCAGCCTGCAGAGCGCAGAGCGCACCACTGTTCCCACGTGTTCGCGTGCAACGTGCTGCCATGGCATTTCGTCAGACATCAATGACTTTCCCGTCCTCCATTACTCCATTCCTCACCTTGCCCTCTCTGCTCTCGCAGTTCCAGGGCCCTGGTACACCAGTAACACTACGAACATGTGAACGGTGGCCAATGAAGACGTGTGAACAGAAGACCATGGACGACTGGACGTTTTTTTTTTTTTTTTACAAGAAACATCAATATATACATATTAGCATTGAAACGCAGTGGACCGAGACCGAGGAGTCATTGGCGCATGTGACGGCGAACAGCGGCGTCCGCAGTGGCACTCGCGGCCGGCCCCTCCCTTCTCTGGACGTGTGACGTGTCCCTTCTCCCGTTCTCCGGACGTGTACGTGTGCTGCATGGCACTAGAGAGCAGCAGAGCACGACGATTATCGTGCTACCTCGGTCATGACTTTCTCTTGCAGATGGCAGCTCGGTCACGGACTCACGGCGCACCCGCGTGCAACGGCTACAGCAAGTCTTCAGACGTCAACGCGGGAGTCCTCTTTTTATTTCCCGTCCTCACTCCATTCCTCGCCACTTCACCAGCACTCTCTACCACTCTCCTGTCCTCCCCTCCCTCCCAGCGACCCAGAACCACCGGAGAGCTCCAGCGGGCGCCGCCACCCTCTGCTGACGGCGTAGGCGGCACCAGCTCCTCACAAGTAAGTTGCGACCTCTCGTTTCTTTCTTCACGGCCCAAAGCTAGTTCTTTTATAGTCGGCAATGGAGTCATATATGTTAATCTGATTCTGATGTACTAGTACTAAGCTCCGTTTGGCACTAAATTTTCTTGAAGATAAATTGCACTTTATTTCTGAAAAAATCTTGAAAGAATATGTATATTATGCCATCCCGTTTCTGCATCTGAAAAATTACCCTGCAAAATTGTTGCTCTTTAGTCACTGCACACATGTTTTCCTCACGATTTGTCATGCTCAGCTCCCGTTGTTGTTGCTGGCTCTAGTTAGATGGAACGGTTGTGGTTTCTGCGTTAGACCGTTAGTTTCACACCTTCAGTTCTACACTAATTAGAGGGAACTGCTGTGGGGTTTACTTGTTTGTGTGTTGGTTTCACACCTTCAGTTCTATAAAGAGTAAAGCAAAAGTTCAGTTGCAGTTAGCTTGTCAAAACGTATGAACTTGTGTTTGTCATCTATAGATGTTGTTGTCACCAACTGATTTCTAATCTGATGAGTTATGGTGTCCAATGCCTGACATCTACAAATTTTGATTGCACTGAAGCTTATCTGCAGCCAGATCTGAAGACCCCAACTTCCCAACTCTGGCTCTTCGCGCTGGGACAGAAAGGAGGGTGGAGTTTGTGACTCCTTCAGAGGACAGAGCAGCAATGAACTTCTTTGTTTCCCCAGATGCGGAGGAGGTAGTCCACACTTCATACACTCTGCTTTTCTCGTTCCTGGCTCTATGCATTGCAGCAATCTGGGAGACACTGTGGTATCACCTGGGGAAGCCTCTTTACGAGATGATATACATGGCCAGATACGAATGCCAGCAGCGGTGGATCAAGTACAAGAGACACAGGTGGGTGTGGTTCATCCTGTTCTGGCTCTTGTGGGGGATGGAGAAGCTACTGTTAATCTGGGGCACAGGCAAATGGGTGGCCATGGTTTCCTACGCGCTGATGAAAATGAAGATGGAGAAAGGGGGCTCGGGCAAGCCTTGGTACATCAGGATGCTCTGGAAGGTCAAGGTACCAATCCCAATGGTGATGTTTACTCTGATGTCGAGGGCGATGTCATGGTTCATGGAGAAGTGCAATGGGCAGCGGCGCCAGCCCTCAAGGCGCCACGGGCGCAATGAACCTACTCGCCTGGAACTGTCAAGGAGCGGGAGGGACCCTTGACAGTCAGAAAATGTTGCATCTCTCCAGGATTATCTCTCCAGTCAGAAACCAAAACCTAGGCAGCAGCCTATTAATAGATTTAACCTTGACAAAGTCCATATTGTTTCATCTGATGGTAACTCAGGAGGGTTGTGGCTTCTCTCTAAGAATGGTGTGCAAGTAGATGTTGTCGAGCCAAGTCCTTTTTTCATCTTCGCTATCTGTGATAATAAGTTGGCCTCCAAGAGATTTGGTCTTCTCTGCATCTATGGGGATCCTCATCAGATCAAGACCAAGTGGATATGGAGGAATGCTCGTGATTTTATTATGTCAAATCCTAGTCTTCCCTTCATATGTATGGGGATTTGAATAATATTATGGATGTAAGGGAAAAACTTGGCCCTAGGCCTGCCAACTGTAGAACTATTTCGAACTTCTGTTATCTTGTAAAAGACTGTGGTTTGTTTAATCTGGGTTTTAATGGTCCTGCTTATACCTGGTCCAACAAGAGATTTGATGCCATCCCCGCCTATGAAAGGTTGGACAGGTTCTTGGCAAAACCTGAGTGGTGTGTTGCTTTTCCAAATACCACTGTTCACCACTTACCCATGTTTAGAAGCGATTATTTTCCCATTCTTGCAATGACTAACTCTTCCTGCAGAAAAGTCCCCAAATCATTCAAATTTGAAAATTGGTGGCTTCTTACAACGAACAGGTGGCAAAATCAAGCTGGGAAAAATCTTCTTCTAGACCTTTTCATTTGAAAACCTTTTATCTTCTTCTAGCCTATTTTTTCAATTTTTATTAGTAGTGTAGACCTGTTTAAATTCTCTCTGACGGGGAGTCGAATCTAGGTCTGTTGGATCCTATTTAGGTGCTCTAGCCACCAAACTAGAGGCCCTTTCACTTTAGATATATATATCTAAACTATCTATATCATACATTTATTTTATTAGCTTATCAAAAAATAATGAAAGCATCATATGTTTCTCCGTTGCTCATTTTATAAAAACTAATACAACAAAATTTATTAAAGTAACCATACATATTGTGCCAATATGCATATTTCTCTCGCACGCAAACTTAAAGTATGTTTTTATATTTTAACTAAAATATTTGACATACCTATATTGATAATATAACCACTACTGCAGAAAAAATTCGTTGCTAAAAAACCAAATCGGTAAGTGAGGATATTATTACTCCCTCCATTCCAATTATAATTGACATTGACTTTTTTATATATCTATTTTGCTATACATTTAGATCTAGATATAATATTATATCTTGATACATAACAGAATGTATGAACAAAGAAAGTCAAAACGTCTTATAATTTAGAACGGACGGAGTATATACCATAGGTGTCATGTCTACGTCTTCCCCATCGTAAATCTCACACCAAATTCTATCACTAATCTTAACTGACATGGTATAGGTGACATGTATGGTGTAGGATTAAAACTTGTGGATTACGTCTTCCCCATCATGATACTTAAATGTACATATTAATACAAATATTTATTTCTAAAGTTCTAACCCGTGCGAAAGTATGGATTGATGGACTAGTTTTTTTATTAAACAATAATAAGTGGACTTTTATATTAATAAAAAAATAAATGTACAGGTGGCTGAGTCTATAATTCATGAAACAAAGAAAGTAAAAAATAAAACCATAAGAATGATAGCTAGCCTTCTAGCCGTTGATCTAAGTCAGGTTGGTATTTGTTCTTATCTAGGAGAACCGTTTGATAGCAAATATAAATTCCAACTCTCTGCATCACTAAGCAGGCTAGCCTTTGTGAGAAAATTAACAAGATCTCTACTTTCTGTGTGGTTTTTTCCACAATGCCAACAACTGCATTGTGCACAGCAGGCAGCTCCAAAAGAAAAAGGAAAACGATTCACATGCGTGACAACACGCCTGGCTTTTGCAAAGCCTGCCTCGAACATGATGAATCACATCAGCAGAGAGAGCTACAGGATTTGAACGCTAGGTACTCGCCCCACAAATAAATAAATGTTTTTGACTTCTACACTTCTTATTTGATCGTTCATCTTATTAAAAAGTTTAATAAATATTATTTATTTTATTATGACTTATTTATCATTAGAGATAGTTTTATAATAATTTATTTATTTTATTGTTTATATAAAAAATTTAAATAAGACGGATGGTCAAACCAGGATTGAAAAAAATCAAAAACGTTCATTTATTTATCGGAGGGACGGAGTACATGCACCCGTCCTACTTACATGCTGCAGGACCCGCCGCTCCATCAGCAGTCGCTCGCTATCAACAATGAAGGCACAAGAGGTATCCTAGAAGGTTCCAGCTGCTCCAGAAAGTGGTACCCTAGCCCAGATCCAAATAGGCCCAAGAGTCCTCCATTACTAGATTGCTCACGTGTGCCCTCTCTACTTCTACATCAGTCAACGTGTGAGGAGAAGGCCGGGGCGTTGAAACGCACTAGACCGAGGAATTGAAACGCACTGGACCGAGGAGACGTCGTTGGCGCAGTCGCGGCCCGGCCCGAGTCCCTTCTCCGCCGTGCGCCGCACGGGAGAGCCGAGAATACGCGCGTGAATCGATCAGTGAATGAAATGGAAAGTGAATGAAATGGAACTGGCGTGCTCACCACGACGGCCGGTGAGAAAAGAGGTCACTGGCTCACGGAACAATCGATGGAAACAGTGGTAGGTCCCCTGGTAGGCAGGTGGCAGCTGCAGAGCAGACACACGCCTGTGTCATGGCGTGCCGCGTGCAACCTGCTACAGCAATATTTGTCAGACATCAACGCGGGAGTCCTCTTTTATTCCCCGTCCGTCCTCACCACTCACCAGCCCTCTTCAGCTTCACTCGCCTCTCCTCCCCAGCCGCGACCCAGCCACACCGGAGAGCTCCAGCGGCAGGGCGCCACCTCCTCTGTTGCTGGCCGGCCATTACAACCTCTCCTCTAACAAAGTAAGTTGCTGGCCCTCGTTTCTTTCTTCACGGCCAAAAGCTACGTAATTTTAGACCAAAGACCAATTGGCCCTGCTTTATATTGAAAGCACATGAGTTTTCTGTTCCGCTGGGGTTTCCAGCTTACAACATGACGAGCTCATAGCCTAAAGGCCACTCACAAACAAAAGAAAGCACAAGTCTCACTACTCAAAAGCAACTCGCTAACGCCTTTATTACAACTCGAATTTAGACTTGCGAGGCAACTACACTAGTTTTGCTTCTTCTTACATCCTATCTCCATCACATTCCTTTTACCCCTACTACCTTTGAGCTTTTGCTTTCCATCTTTTTCCATCGTCAAGCCACTATCCTTGCCCGTTTTGCGCCAAGAACCTTGATAGCTTGTCCATCGTCCTCCTGGCCCACTCTTTTTCCCTGTCCCGTAGCAGCACGCTCCACTTCTGCATGAACACAATAGTTCGGTATAACACCGCATTAGCACCTGTCACTACTCTATTGTTAAACACATAATCATTACGGGTTAGCCACAAGCTCCAACAAACGCAAGCAAACAGAAAGATCATCATAGGCTTCAGAGAGTCGCTTTTACCACGGCTCAGAGAAAAGAATTGGGTTATGTTAGTTGGGTGGTAAGTCCAGCTCAAAACATCTCTTAGCACCCACCAAGTGTAATTTGCCAGCGCACACTCAAAAAATATATGCTGAACATTCTCTTCTTGCCCACACATTTTGCATTCAATTTCCCCCGGCCAATTTCTCTTTAAAAGCTGTTCTGCAGTTGGAAGGCAATCTGAATATAGTGACCACAGAAAGAACTTTATCTTTAAAGGAACTTTTGCTCTCCAAATACCCATTACTTCCCTATTATGCATCCCTGGAAAAGTTAGCTCTTTATATAAGGATGCTGTTGTAAATTGGCCTTTTTTCTCTAGTGCCCAAGTTACTGTATCCTGCCCTTCCTGTAACTGAAAATCCTGTACTTGATGTACTAATTCTTGCCACTCCCCCCACTCTTCAATACCAAGAGTCCTCCTGAAGGTTAGGTGAATTCCATCTTCGCTTAGAACTTCAAAAACTGTGCTGTTCTGTTCATTACAAACATCAAAGATGTTTTTAAACCTAATATTGAATGGACAGCCTCCCATCCAGACATCCAACCAAAATCTTGCTTTATGCCCATTCTTTACTACATAAATCAAGCCTCTAGCACACCAATGTTTGATTTCATGCAGACCTGTCCAGAACTGTGAGACATTTCTCTGTTTTGAGCTATAGAAGCCTTTTTCACCCATATACTTTGCTCTCAAAAGATTGCAGCAAGGGTTATCATCTCCTCTTTCCAATCTATAGATCCATTTTGACAATAGACATATGTTCATTACTCTTGTGTCTGTAAACCCCAAACCCCCCACAGGTTTTGGAGTTGCTAGAACTTCCCACTTCATCATGTGATACCTTCTCTTCTGCCCTGCCCCATGCCAAAAGAAATTTGACCTAGTTGTCTCCATTTTCTGATGTGCTTCACCTTTCAAATGGAATATTCCCATCACATAATTAGGCACTGAGCTCAGACATGACTCTGTCAAAATCATCTTTCCTCCATATGAAAGCAAACAGCTCTGCCAGGTGGGTACTTGTCGACGAAATATCGGCGATAGTCCGACCAGGGGTATGCCCTGACCGGTAATGGATTGGCGGAAGGCGCACGAGATTGCGAGCAAGACGTAAACAGGGAGCAATAACACGAGGTTTACCCAGGTTCAGGCCGCAAGGATGCGTAAAACCCTAGTCCTGCTCTCTGTTTCGATTATGATGTGGATGTATGAGTCGTGCGTTATGCCGGATTCTCGTCCTCCGGCATGGGGGTCCTTGCTCTCCTTATATATCGCGGGGAGCAAGGTTACAAGTCGGAACTAGCCTATCTCGGTACTAAGTTTACATACTTTACAAGTCTAAACTTTCCTATCTCGGCTAGGTCTTGTCCTTCTTGTCGGTCTTCGGGAATCTTGCTGTTTTAGGCCGTGTCCGACCGGCCGAGCCGATCGGTCTTGAAGCTTGATGGGCCGGCCCGGTGATAGCGTGTCGGCCCAAACTAGGCCGTGAGGGTATATGGAGTTTATACCTCCACAGCTAGTCCCCGAGCATCATGGATCTTTGAGGGAAAAAACACCGTCTTGCTTGGTTGAGTGAGAAAGGGTGGTCGGACACACGTTCGACATATAGTCCGAGCATGGCTGGAGGACCGTCTAATGCTTCCGACCACACTTTGCTTACACTTGGTTGACGTTTTCGGTTTTGACCGAAAGATTTATGATGCTCCCGAAAAGAAAAAGAATTTTGAAAGGGTCCCAAACGGAGACGTGGGCCCTCGTTAGTGTGTGATGCCCGCCATCACATGGTATCCGTCGTGATTGGTCGTTCCCGTAGCTTAGTTTTGAAACTAAACTCTTTGTAGAGAGAAAGGATCGGCCGAGTCATGCAAATGACGTGGGCCCACGTAGTCCCCGAGGTTGCTTTGTAAGATAGTATATGTTGCAGCAAGCTCTAAAAGAAGGATCTAGCCCATGTCACCTCTCAGGTGACGTGGGCCCACGTAGTCCCCGAGCCTGAGATGAGGTGGAACACGTTATGTTAGGGTCTAAAAAAGAAGACAACTGATCATTATATCATGCTTTATGTGTTTCCGACCACTCTTTGAGTGAGACCGAAGCAGTGCCAAATTTCATTTGGGCCGGTCGGTTTGAACCATGCCATAACTTTGTCATGATTAAGTTAAGATAGCTTTGCTACTTAACTCGTCCCAAAGCGTGGCCGTGAGACCATGGTTTTGAATCTAAACCCATGAAAATAGCTTTGCTATTTGTGTGCCGAATAACCGGTATCATTGGCGAAAAAATCCCGGCTCAAATTGTCGGATTGTGTGGGTTGAATTGTTTATGCTATACCGCAACTTTGTTACGGCGGGTTGGAATGCCTTTGCCGTGAACCCGATCTTGTTAGCGAGGCCGTTTTTAAGACTATAGCTAGAAGACAGACTTAAAGGGCCATCAGTAGCTTTGCTTACTGGGCCAGCTTTCAGGTTGTCTGGTAAGCTGTGCGTCTATAAAAAGAAATGAATTTAAATGGAGAGAGGGAACTGACCAAAAAAAAAAACTTTTTTCGCTGGAGGCGGCCCAGTTTCTCTGGCCCATTAAGGGTAAAAAACCCTAGTGTGGTTAAAAACTTCTGGTGCCGCCGTCATTTGGACTATTCGCTCTCATTTTGCCTGCCGTTTTTGCAACCGCATCCTTCTGCTCCCGTGCTTCGTGTCTAGGGTTAGTCCGAAACAACCGCATCCTTTCGCCCGAAGATCATGGGGAAGAAGCGTCAATCACGCAACGAGAGAAGAGGAAGGAGAAAAAGGAGCGGAAGGAATATGAGAAGCAAATGAAGCTCATGTGGTCGCCCACTCAATCGACGGCGGCATCTCCGAATGCTTTGGCGAGATGGCGGTATGATTCCGCCGGCGGCTCTTGGAGTGTGGCGTGTGCCGCTACGAGGTGAGGCGTTCCCCGTCCCTATGATGGTGAAATAGTTGTATTCGAAGATTATTTTATCGGGGTTTGGGTATTCCGATCCATACTTTTTTGGTAGAACTCGCATCCTTTGGAAGATATCAATCGCAATCTCGGCCGAACTCTATTATGACAATCGCTCTTTTTGTTGCGTATTGTGAGTTGTATCTTGCCATTCCCCCAAATTTCAATGTCTTCGAGACATTTTTATGAGTTGAAGAGGAGAGGGAATTTGGGTGGCAGTCCAAAGAGGCCGGGGCATGTTACATTTCGCTCCGTGACGGGATGCGGTCGCTACGGTTATCGTTTACACACACCGATAATGTGAAGGATTGGTTCAAGAAATGGTTCTATGTAAATGACAATGAACAGGGAAGGCCTGTTCCTTGTGATATTACTCAAATTCCCGAACCCAATCACTTCGGTCGGATAAGCCAAACACTACCGAGATGATTGAAGTGAATGAAATTCGCGATGATGAATTTAAAGGGCCCGAATGGTTTTATGGTGGCAAATTTTTTTATCTCTCGCCGTATTCGGCCTCTTAAGGAGAGATTCAACTTCCTTTGGGAATATCGTGGAGAGGACGACCCTTCTCGTGAGACTCCGAGCAAATTTCGCGATGATATCTCTTTGAGGCCCATGAAGATGTTTAAACGAGGGGATGATACTCATATCCCTAAGCCCGTAAGAAGGCCATTTGATTGGAGACAACCACCTCCCCGGTATGTTTCTTTATCTTTTATCCTCTTATTTCGTGCTTTTTTGGTTTGATTGTTTTGATGCAAAATTCGGTTATATGTATAGGGTCGTCATATTTATGTGTCTCGCGTCCCTCTTGATGATCTTCCCGCCGGAGAAGCTTTGCAATACCATAAGACCGGATTTGATCGGGGAATTGAGAATGGAAGCCGATGATGACGCCGCAGCTCGTTGATGATCAATCTAAGGCTGCCGGAAAGCGGAAGGTTGCGTATGAGAAGAAAAAGAAACGTTCTGGTGTTCTGACAGGGGGTTCTCTATCGCTTGACCTTGTGCTTCTAGTGGTCAAAAACGCCGTTATCGTCGGGTTGTGGAGTCATCGATTCTCGAATCTCGATTCGAAGATAAATTGTCCATTGCTGAATTTGCTCGACGCAAGCATTTGCGTGCGAAAGGAGTGGTGGTCGGAGTTGTACTCCTCCCCGTGTACCTCCTCAATTGGCGTTGATTCCGGGAATCAACCTATTATGCCAATTATTAGGACCGGGCTTTTGGTCGATGATGGTCGGCTGGTAGTTTGGCTGAGGGTTTAGAGGATCAGAATGCCTCTGCTGCTGTATTGCCTCGTGATACTGAGGCTGATGTTGTTATTGGGTCTTCTACTTCTGTTCAGAACGTGGAGACCGATATGCCAGATTGGTTCAACCTTCACTTTGAGCAATCCGAACCGTGAGTATATGAACTTCTTGGCCTCGTACCTTTGCTATACCTTGAATTCTCTTGATTATTGTGAAAAAATTTGTTGTTGCCGGGACTCCTATTGTTGAAGATTTGGGCGGGGAGCCCTTGGTGGAAGCTGGGACCTGCTTTGGTGAGCCAAGAAGCCTGTTCCCGAAGTTGTAACTCCCGCCGCCAATGTAGTCATGGATCAAGAAACTGTTCGAAGTTGTGCCACCCGGGCCGTTGATGCCGTTGAGGATCCGGGGATAGTTCTTGCAAATGTCGTTCTTTGAACCCGTAGTGGTTACTGCGGGTATCAACATTATGGCCTCCTCTGAGGATGCTCAGCCGTCTTTGCCAGGTTTAGCGCTAGATTCTTCCCTGGCCTCATCTGCTGAAGGTGATCAAAATCTGAATATGCGCTTGGGTAGTTTTAGACCCAGTGCATCGACAGCGGATCACCCTGAGATAATGGAAGAGATCAGGGGGGGAACTTCTTCTGGTGCCCATATTCCTGGTAGCCGCAGCTATGTAGCTCGTCAGGATGACAATGGTGAATGGCACATTTTTGAAAATGTTACCAGGGGTGCCATTTCTGATGGTTTTGAGCAAGTGTTTGCTGATCTTCGGGCTCGTATTAAGGTTAGTACTTGTCTTAGTGGCTTTTTCTATTTTACCCATTTGTCATGTTGTGAAGGATCCTTTTTGCGGGTGGTTGAAGATATTGCCGAAAAGCGTCGTCTCGCATAGAGCGGTTCAAACCGACCATGTGTGAAAACGGTCTTTGCGGAAGCAAAATGAAGATTTGGAGCGGCAGATCCGTGTTCACGAAGGTCGTGAAAAGCTTTGGGAACTTGAGAAAGATTCCCTGTTGAAAAAAGTTGCGGCCCTTCAGGAGCAAAACAGAGGTTTGTTTTACTCATTCTTGTTACCTCGTGGTTTTGAGAATATGTCATTACCCGATTGTGTACTTTGTAGATTTGGAGAGTGAAAAAGCCCCGAAGGCCACCGAAATTGCTCATCCGATCGAAGCGGAGAAGAAAGCTCGTACGAGAGATTGAGCGCTTGGAAAAGGAGGCACGAGGTGCGTTTTCTCCTTTTTTTTATCTTGTTGTTGTTTGGCTCTTATCGTATCTTATAAGTTGTGCTTATGTAGAAACGCATGAGCGTCATATGGCCCAATTCGGCGTGTTATTTGTTGCGTCAAGTGTTCTAGCTCTTGCGCAATCTCACTTTCCTCGGGTAGATTTCAAGCGCTTGGAGTCTGGGAGGCCCGCAGATACTTCTCCAGAAAAGCTCAGAGACTTGCAAAATGCTTGCTGGGGCACCGCCTGTGTTATTGCTGACAAGATAGATCTTGTGCCTGAACAATAACTTGAAATTAATTTGTGGTATTAAACTCTGTGGTGCTTTGCACCGTTTTGTAACAATATCTGGTGTTCTTTGATACAAATGGTAGTACTTTTGTTGCATGTCTAGGAACAATTACAATTGCCTTGTGTGCTAAGCATAGAATTTAATTAAGTGTTCTATGTGCCAAGAGTTTGGCAAATCTCTAGGTGGATTGTCTAGAGTACACGTTTATAAGTCGTTGGTCTTGTGATCGCTTTGACTCGGAAAGGTCCTTCCCAATGAGATGACAATTTGTGGAGGTCGTCTGTTTTTCGAATTCTTTTGAGGACGAGGTCTCCGACCACAAACCGTCTTTCTTTTACATTCTGTTGTAATAGCGCCGTAGAGACGCTAGATATTTAGCCGTTCTTGGGAGTGTTTCCAAGTTGCGCTCTTCTCCGAATCGATGATAGTTTTTCGACTTCATTTGTGGCTTCCTCGTCATAGTTTTTGTTCTTGGTGAGCCAAATGCCACTTCATCTCGGTAAACCGCTTCAAAGCACCAAATATCATGAAATAAGGCGAGACGCCGGTATTTCTGCTTGGTTGAGTTCGAAGTCCCCATATCACAGCAGGTAATTCATGATACCATCTTCCTGGATGGGTATCGTTATCTCGGTATAGCCTTTTTCGTAGGGCGTCTATGATCATCCCGTTTGCTCTTTCTACTTGACCATTGGCTCGAGGGTGAGCCACTGATACATATTTTACTTTTGTTCCTAAGTCTTCGCAAAAATCCCAAAATTCACCACCTGTAAATGTGGATCCCAAATCGTTATAATGGTGTTGGGTACGCCGAAACGATGTACGACGTACGTTAGGAATTCGACGGCCTTTTGAGCATTTGCCTTGACTAAGGGCTTATATTCTATCCATTTTGAAAATTTGTCTATAAGTACATAGACAAATTGATAGCCGCCCGAGGCTTTTTTGAATGGTCCTATCATGTCTAGTCCCCAAAGCATGAAAAGGGCCATGCGGCCGGTATTGTTTGAAGCTCTTGTGCGGGGACATGAATTTGTTTAGCGAAGAATTGGCAACCTTTACAATGCCGAACTAGTTTCTTAGCATCGGCTAGTGCGGTTGGCCGGTAAAAACCTGCTCGGAATACCTTCCGACCGGTGTTTTTGATCGCATGATTTCCACACATCCCTTCATGAATACGTAGTAGTAGTTCTCGCTCCTTCTTCGAAAGAAATGCATTTTTGCAAGACTTCGGCGCTTGCATTTTTGCGCATAAGTTGCCCATCGACTAGGACATAATGTTTCTGCGTCTTATGAGACGCCGTTTTTTTGTTTTATCCGTCGGTGTGTCCTCGTCAATGAGATACCGAATAAAGGGAATTCTCAGTCTGGCTTTGTCTCCTTTGTTTGTTCCAAAGGTTCCACTCGATGGTATTTGCTCGTTACATCCCTTTGTAGTTGAGGGATCTTGTCGCTTTCTTTTCTTTGGATAAATAACTTTGGAGTTATCTATAGATTTTTTGCCCGATCTTGTTCTTGGAGCACTTACTCCGAAAGGTCTTTGGTCGGATTGCAAAGCAATGATACTTGTTTTCTGCTGCGGTCGAAGGTGAGCCAACAAGTATGCTTTGCTGAATATTATCTATTTTGGTTTTGCCGTCTGATGGATCTGTTTCTTTTTGTGGTGGTTCTGTGCTACCTCATGTGTGAAGGTAATAGTAGATCTTGAACAAATACGTCGGGTGGCATTTTGCTCTATCGGATCCCAATTTAGATAATTGGTCCGCAAGTTTGTTCTTTTCTCTTGGTATATAGGTGAATTCCAAGCCATAGAATTTATTTTCTAGCTTCCTTATTTCTGCCACGTATGCCTCCATTTTTTCATTAGTGCAGTCCCATTCTTTGTTGATTTGTGGACAACTAAATTAGAGTCTCCAAAGACGAGGAGCCTTTTTATACCCAATTCTATGGCTATCTTGAGGCCGTGAAGTGCGGCTTCGTATTCGGCCGCGTTATTTGAAGCTTTAAAATGGATACGCAGACGTATCTTAGGATATCACCGCTTGGTGCTTTGAACACGACGCCGCTCCCGCTCCTTTTATTTTAAGGGAGCCATCAAAGAACATTTCCCATCGTTCGGCTTCGTTTTGAAATGGTGGTAGGGACATGTCCGTCCATTCTACTAGGAAATCAACCAAGGCTTGGGATTTGATGGTTGTACGGCTTTGAAATTTTAGTGTGTATGGGTGAGCTCTATTGCCCATTTGACGATCCGACCACCGGCGTCTTTATTGCGAAGAATGTCGCCAACAGCATGTTCTGTTACTATTGTGATCGGATATGTGTCAAAGTAGTGTAGCAGCTTTTGTTTCGTTATTAGGATCCCGTACAAAAGTTTTTGTACGTGTGGGTATCTCTGTTTCGAGTCGTTTAATACTTCACTGATGTAGTAGACTGGTCTTTGTACGCCATATGTATGTCCCTCTTCTTGTCTTTCGACGACTATTCCGTCGACCACGCGATCGGTAGCCGCAATGTATAGCAATAATTCTTCGTCATCTTTAGGTGCTTTGTTAGCACTTGGTGGCGATGTTAAATATGTCTTGAGTTCGAAGAAGGCTTTGTCTGCTTCGCTTGTCCATTCAAATTTTTGCTTGGCCTTTAATAGTTTGAAAAAGGGGAGGCCTTTTTCGCCAAGTCTTGATATGAAGCGGCTTAAAGCCGCCATGCATCCAAGTAAGTTTCGGATATCTTTTATACTTTTGGGTTGCGTCATTTTTAAGACTGCATTAACTTTTTGGGGTTTGGTTTAATGCCATCTTGGCTAACTACGTTGCCGAGTAGTATCCCGATGGTACTCCGAATATGCATTTCTGTGGGTTTAATTTCCACTGAAATTTGTTTAAAGCGACGAAGGTTCGCTCTAGGTTTGAAACTAAGGATCCGCTCTCCTTTGTTATTACGACTACGTCGTCTACGTATGCTTCGACCACTGGTCGGAAATTTCTTTTGAAGACACTCTTGGATAGCGCGTTGGTATGTTGCACCAGCATTTTTGAGGCCAAACGACATGGTCGTATAGCGTATGCGCCGAAAGGCGTGATGAATGATGTTTTTATTTGATCGTGAGTTGCTAGGGCTATTTGGTGATACCCCGAATAGCAATCTAAAAAGGACAAGGTTCACAGCCTGCGGTTGAGTCAACTACTTCGTCGATGCGAGGTAGTTTGAAGGGGTCTTTAGGGCAATGTTTGTTGAGATCGGTATAATCAACACACATTCTCCATTCGCCATTTTTATTTTGTACAAGAACTGGATTGGATAGCCAGTCAGGATGATACACTTCTTTTATAAAACCAGCTACTAATAGCTTTAACACTTCTACCCTAATCACCTCCTTTCTGTCGTGAGCAAACCGTCGTAATCTTTGTTTGATTGGTTTGGCGGTTTCTGAGACATTAAGGAAGTGCTCGACCTTTTCCCTTGGGACGCCCGGCATGTCCGCTTTGGTTTCCAAGCGAATATGCTTATGTTGTCCCGTAGGAATTGGACGAGCGCGTCTTCCTATTTATCGTCTAAATTGGCTCCTATAAGAGCAGTTTTCTCCTTATCTCCGGGGATGAGCTCGATCTTCTTTGTGTCATTGCTTTTGTTGGGTGACCTTTTTGATCGCTTGATTTGGGATCGAAGGTCGGCTTCGGGTATATCTGTTTTGCTTCAAGGCATGTTTGTTCCATATGGGCTTTGAGGTCTCGCTAATTCGGCCGCTGCGTAGGCGTTTGTTTTATGATCGTGAGCCATAAGCACATTGCCTCGAGAGAAAGAATGCCCTTTGATGTTGGCATTTTTAACACTAGATATCCGTAGTGAGGACAGCCATGAACTTTGCGATCCCCGGTCGACCGAGTATGGCGTGGTAAACGCCTTCGAAGTCGGCTACAATGAAGCCGACGTAGTCTTTTCGAAGTGTTGTCTTGTTCCGAACCGAACGGGTAGAGTTATTTTTCCCAATGGCATTGAAGGTTTGCACTCGGCATGACTCCCCGAATGGTGAGTCGTAAGGTTCGAGATCTTCGATTTTTAAACCTAGCTCGCGAAACGCTTGTAGGAATAGAATGTTTAAAGCACGCCGCCATCTATGAGTACTCTTTCCATACGTATATGATTAACGACGGGTCGAGTACCAAAGGGAATCGCCCAAGCATCGGTATATTTGCCCACATGTCGGCTCGTTAAAGGTTACTTGGTTGTTCCGACCAGCCGGAGCTTTAATGTCTCGTATTTGGTCCATCGGACTTAGCGATTGCCATGATCCTCCTTTTTAGTAACTTTTTGTCTCGCGAGTTTTCGAGACCAACTTTGCCGCCAAAAATCATAGCCGACAAGTGTTTGGTGGGCTCGTTGAACCGATGCCGAGGACCTTTGTCGCCGTCTTCTTCTTCTTCCTCGGCCTTGTCCTTTGTTCGGGCCATTTCTCCTTACTTTGTTTTATTAATCTCTGTTTCTTGGCGGCTGCCCTACTGAAAATTGCTGTGAATCCGCGACACTCGCCCATGGTATGCCCTTTTCCTGGGTGTTTAGGGCAGTCCTGGCCTAGAATCTTCTCATATTCTGGATCGAAGTCTCGCTTCTTTTCTCTGCTAGGTGGTACCGAATGGACGCGTTGATCTCGTGTCTCGCTATAATTGTTTTGTATGCGATTGTCGCGTCGTCGTTCATTGCGACGGTTATTGTCACGTCTGTCGTTTCGCGCATGTCTTTGCGTTGCAAATCTCTTTCTCGTCATCGTTTCTTCCGAAGTTTCGTATCCTTGTCCGGTTTCGGGCAATTGTTGCATGGCATCGTCAACGCGAGCGAATTCACGGGCTATTCTGAACATCTTGTCGGTTGTAGTGGGTCTTCTCAAAAGTTCTTTTCGTAGATCAATATTTCCGGGTTGTCGTAATCCTTGTACGAAAAGGGACACGACTTCGCTCGCTGAAATGTCTCGGAATTGTCGTCCGGACTTTCGAGAAGCGTCGTATGTAGTGACGTAGTGGTTCATTCGGGTAATCGACGATCTTTGCTAGATCGTACTTAGTGCCAGGGGCTTGGCATGTTATTCTGTAGTTCTCGATGAAGAGATGTCGCAGTTGAGGCCGGTTGTGAATCGACCCCTCTCGTTGTCGTAATAACCAATTATTCGGCCCACTGTCGAGTACGATAGGGAGGTAATTGGCCATGACGTGTTCATCCCCTCCCGCTCGTACGGCTACTTCGTATAAGAGGATCCAATGTTACGGGTCGACCTTGCCATCGTACGTTTTGATGTCGGTATCCCGAAACTTTTGGGCCGACTACCTCTCGTAGGGTAGCCGAATAAGGCTTTGGTCCCGAGGCATCCATGCGAGCTCGGTATCGGTTGTTGATGACCGCTCGGAGGTCATTGTCGTCATATTGTTCATCATGATGGTGATTGAAGGGTTGACCATAATCTCGTGTGTCTCGTGGTTGATCTGTCTTCTATCATTGTGTCTCTGGTGAAATCTGTTGTGAGGAAAGTTCCCACAACTCTCTCCATCGTCTTCGTAGTTGTTGTTGTTAGCACCTCCCTCTCTAGAGTCCGGTATTTGATTGCCTTGAAGAAACTACGCGGCCGGTGGCTTCGAGAGATGCGGGGGCGCGCTTGTTCTCTCATATGGTTCACTTGAGCTTTAGCGGCTACTAGAAAATCAATTGCTTCCTCAATTTGGGGAGTTTGAGGAATGTTGGCCGTCTTGAGGCGGTCAATAGCAACCGCGATTAGCACTTGGGGTTGTGTGAACTTGTCTTTCGTTTACAAGGTCGAAATCATCGGCAAGATTTCGCCGAAAACCCTGCGTCATCCGACCATACGATCTTGGTCGGCACTGCCTGGATTGCGGCTTCGTTTTGCCTCCGTTGTTCCCGGGCTGCGTTTCGACCCTCTCGCCGTTGCCTTTGTTCGTCGGTTTCTCCATTGATGGTGACCTCGTTGTCACTAACATGACATACCGCGTTCCCTAGGCCGGGAGGGAAAGATGGGAATTCTTTGTAACTCTTGAGTGGATTTGGCCGGGTTATGGATCTCGATGAATTTCCTCATGTTCTGGTCGGAACACGGTGAGTTGTAGATCCGGAGTAGTGTCGATACGCTTGGTCTTGTTGTTTGCAGATTGTACCTCTTCTTCGTTGTCGGAGTAGACCATCGTATGGGCGGATCCCGAGAGTTCTAAGATATTGTAGTAATCGTCGAGTCCGGGCGTGTCCGGAGTAACGTCACGTGTTTTCTCGGAGATTGGTCGTCCGTGACTTCTTCGAGGCGCACATGATTGACGATATGTCCTGCGGGTGCGTCGAAAGCGTAGCCAATCATATCCGGACGCGGATCGGGGATCCGGTTGTAGCCTTTGAGGTAATCTCGCTAAAAGTTGGTGGTGAATAGGTCGGCGGTGTTCGGCAACCCGTATGGGAACGGTGATGCAGCCCTTGGATCTAGGATCTTGCGATCCGATGATTTTTGTTGGGCGTTTTGTTGGCGCTTTGTCTGTTGAAGGATAGTAGGTGATTCTTGCTTTGATTCAAACTGGATAGATCAAACCGAGCAAAAAACTCCATGAGCCTATCTGTTGATCATGAGTTGCTTGAACAGATCGGCCCAATTTTCGTCGGGTGGTTGATTGGTGCCTAGAAGAAAAGGCCGGAGTTCGATAACTCGAGCTTTGATGATGATGCCTCGTGCGAGGAGGCAAAGGATTTGTACCTTCATTGCTTAGTGGAGCTAGGATCGAGGGCGGACCCTCGATGTATGAGGTGTCTGGAGCGGTTGTCCAGGTCATCGTCCCAACGGTGAAGGTGAGGCCGGCTTCGAAGGTCATGGAAGCCGGGAAGGAAACCATCTTGATCGACGTGAAATCTCGGTGCGCACCCCTACCCGGCGCGCCACCTGCCGACGAAATATCGGCGATAGTCCGACCAGGGGTATGCCCCGACCGCAATGGATTGGCGGAAGGCGCACGAGATTGCGAGCAAGACGTAAACGGGGAGCAATCACACGAGGTTTACCCGGGTTCGGGCCGCAAGGATGCGTAAAACCCTAGTCCCGCTTCTCTCGTTTCGATTATGATGTGGATGTATGAGTCCGTGCGTTATGCCGGATTACGTCCTCCGGCATGGGGGTCCTTGCTCTCCTTATATATCGCGGGGAGCAAGGTTACAAGTCGGAACTAGCCTATCGGTACTAAGTTTACATACTTTACAAATCTAAACTTTCCTATCTCGGCTAGGTCTTTTCCTTCTTGTCGGTCTTCGGGAATCTTACTGTTTTAGGTTTGTCCGACCCCCGAGCCGATCGGTCTTGAAGCTTGATGGGCCGGCCTGGTGATAGCGTGTCGGCCCAAACTAGGCCGTGAGGGTATATGGAGTTTATACCTCCACAGTACTCTTTTCTCTATTTTGCAGCTTACATAATCAAAATCTTTAGAGCTCATATAGTACCTGTCAATCATCACTCCCAAATATTTCATGGGAAAAGTTCCTATCTTACAATTAAAAGCTTCTGCAACCTCTCTTTGGACTTCTATTGTAGCCTCTAATACATAAACCTCACTCTTATCATAGTTAATTTTCAGTCCCGAGAGAGCCTCAAAATAGTATAGCAGAAATTTGGTATTGCTTATGGATTCTTCATCTAAGCTCAGGAAGAGAATTGTGTCATCAGCGTATTGCAAGTGTGTAATACCCCCGGAACCAATTCTGGCACTAGTCCTCTTATTAACCCACTGTTTTTTGCCCTATCAAGTAACATGGACAGTGTATCACCCACCAAGTTAAACAGCAGTGGAGATAAAGGATCTCCTTGCCTAAGCCCCTTATAAGTTCTGAAAAAGTTTCCAGGCTGACCATTCACTATTACACCCACTCTTCCTCCTTCAATCACCTGTTTCATCCACTCTATCCATTTGTCTGGAAACCTCTTTCTTTTCAACACCTGCATCATAAAGCCCCATTGTACCTTGTCATACGCTTTTTCAAAATCCAGTTTCAAGATCACCCCTTGTCTGTGTTGAATCCTCAATTGGTGCAGAATTTCGTGTAACATCACTATCCCTTCCAATATGTACCTACCTGGTATGAATGCTGTCTGTGCTTGACTTATTATCCTATGGGCACATTTTGCAAGTCTCATAGTTAGCACTTTAGTGATCCACTTGTAATCCACATTTAACAGACAGATAGGCCTAAACTGTTTAATACTATTTGCCTCTTGTGTTTTTGGAATCAAAGTTATCAAGCCATAGTTTAATCTAGACATGTTGAAGCCTCCAGTATGCAGACTGTTAAACATCTCCACTACTACATCTTTAATGTAAGGCCACATCTTCTTGTAGAAACCAGCTGGCAAACCATCTGGTCCAGGAGAGGAGCTAGCATCCATATCTTTCAGGGTTGCTTCTATTTCTAATGCTGTGAATGGTTTTATCAGTTCACTTGCCTGTTCTTCTGTCAAGGTGTCTTGTGCTGACCAAAAATCCTCTTCCACTGATATATTTCCATGTTCCTCTGATCCAAAAAGTGTTTTGTAATAATCCTCTATGTGCTTTCTAAGTTCCTGTTCTCTAGTTATTACTCTTTCTCCTTCCTCTAAGGAGAAAATTGTACATTTTTTCTTCCTTCCATTGGCCTTGTTATGGAAATAGCTAGTGTTAGCATCACCCTGCAAGATCCACTTCTCTCCACCCCTTTTCTGCCACTGGATTGCCTCAAAAGCAAAAATTTGTTCCAAAGCTTCCTCTTTAGTGTATCTATATCTCCATTCAGCTTCAGTCAGAGGTCTCTCTTCTGCTACTGCATCTATATTTCTCAATTCTTCTATTAGTTTCTGTTTATCTCTTCTATTAGCTCCTCTGATATTATTCCCCCATCCCTTACTAAAAGTCCTGACATGTGCCTTAATCCTCTTCCAATAATCTTGTACTCCTTCACTATTTCTTTTAGGCCACTTCTCTAACAATTTGTCCTGAAATTCTGCATTGAGAAACCAGGCCATTTCAAACCTGAACATGTAAGGGTGACTAACTCTAACATCTTCTGTATTTACCAGCAAAGGATTGTGCTCTGATCCTACTCTAGTAAGTGCTTCACATGTAACCCATGGAAAGTGATTATCCCATTGGCAATCTGAAAATACTCTATCTAAAACACTCATAATTGGTTGATCCTGCTTATTGGTCCAGGTAAACTTGCTCCCTTTTCTTGGCATCTCTCTTATACCACACTCAGATATGAAGTTGTTGAATAGATCAAGCTTGTATTGCTCAACATGCTCTGAAGATTTTTCTGATACATATCTGACTAGGTTGAAATCCCCTCCAACTACAAAAGCCCAATGCATCCTCTGAATTTTAGCTTTCATCTCATCTATAAAATCTTGTTTCCTGTCATCTTGTACAGGACCATACACATTCACTGTTTCCCACATAAAATTATCTTGTCTGTTTTTTGCTCTTATGCTAGAAAAGAAAACCCCTATGTCCATGTCTATGATTTCAATATCTCCATTCTTTACACCTGTAAGTGTCCCCCCAGAGTGCCCTACAGCTTCTGTCCAAGCCCAACTAAAATCTTGCCCATTAACAAGATCACTCAAGAAATGGTGAGAACTCTTTTTTTATTGTCTCCTACAAGCAAATCACCTCTAAGCTATGCTGACTCACCAAGTTTTTAAGCTGACCTCTCCTACCTGCCCCACCTAAGCCTCTTATATTCCAAAAGAGTATCTTCATGGTTTCTTCCTTGGTCTGCCCCTTCTAGGGGCTTTATTATTCTTGGCTGTGCTCTCTTTATCTTCCCTCTTTCCCTGTTCTTCAATTTATGTATCCTCTAATTGTTCCACCCCAGAAGTTTCTGTCATCTGTTCCATCTCTAATACTGCAAACCTGTTTGGAGATACCTATTTCTCTTTTGACTCCTGCATTCTCTTTTTTGCTTGTGCCAGAGCAGCTCTTGCCAATTCCTGTGCTTTTAACCTGTCTATTGCCAAATGTTTTTCTGATTCATTTCCTAGCTTAATTTTACAACTACGGGCTACATTAGTTAGAATTTTTGTAGATTTGGAAAAGAAAGCTGTGAATTGAGGTTTACCTGAGATCTCATTCCTTTGTGCTTTAAGCTTGGCTGCTTGATCTTGCACCTTCATTTCTTGATTGACAAGCCTTCCTGTCTTCCTCTGTGAACACACTTTGGTTGTGCTTTAGCCTCTCTTAGCTTGGAGTTTTTAGACCCCTCCTCGGTATTTGCATTATCTTTATCTCCCTCCATTTTTGTCACCTCCCCATCACTCTTTGCAATTTCTGTATCTATGATCATGTTAGAGTTTTCTCCTATCTAGATTTTCATTGCTTCCCCTATTTTTTCCATCCTCTCTTCAACCTATTTTTCCAAAACTGCCATCTGTTTTATCTGTAATTCTTTGTCAGATAGCTCCTCCTCAAATTTCTCATATTCAATTTTCTCTTGATCTGTTTGATCATAGTCCTCCCCATAATCTAGCAGCTCTTCTTCCATCTCCTCACTCCCCAAAATGTTACTTTTGTCACCTGCTACTCCCTGGTTCCCCTTGCCTGTCTCCATTGCTTCCCCCTTACCATTATTGTCTGTGGTATCCATTTGTTCATCCCCCTCTTTGTTGTCCAGAATAAGGTCCTGAGCTTGCCCTGCTGATTCTGCATATGTTTCAGCTGTGCCACTTTGCTGAGTGGATAACACATTGTCTTCCATTGGTAAACCCAACTGCCTCCTTAGATCTTCTATCTCAGACTGCCTCCTTAGATCTTCTATCTCAGTATTTAAACTCTGCACTTTACTCTCATCTTGGTTGCCTCTTGGAGCAGCTTTTGAAGTGCTTCCAATGTTAGTGCCAAGATGTGCTCCATCTTGTGTTTTATTGTTTTGGTTAGCCTTGAACTTATCCTGCTGGGTATTGTCCTCCTCTTCCTCATCTTCATCAGCATCTCCTTTATGTCTATCAAATTTGGATTTGTTCACATTTTGATCAAACTGATCTTTCCCTGTTTCCACTAGCCAGCCCACTTTCCTGCTTTCCCCATTGAAAAACACCTGTGTTTCTCCCTTGATCATTCTAGAATCTCTAACTCCCACTTTAACTCTCACAAGACAATTCCATTTTAAGCTTTCACAGTCCACTTCCTCAGGATCTCCTACCAATTGTGCCACGTCCATCATCACTTCCAAAGTCTTTGCATAATCAGGGATGTTAAAAACTCTCACCCAAATCACCTCAAGTCTACCATCCGATCCAGGATCTAACTCTGTAGCCCTCACTCTTGCCCAAATTGGTGCAGAATACCACTCAAAGTTATTGACCCTAGAAATCTCAAACCTCTTATCTTCATTGGGAAAGACTATTAGAAAATCTTTCTCCTTATTGATAGTCTTGATCTCCCAATCAATCTCCATCCTGAAAAAAGCTTTTAGTTCCTCTCTCACCATACTTTCTGTTGCTATCCCTTTTGTAATTGTCATCATCCCCTTTGCCCCTTGCTTCTTCTCTTCTTTCACTGGAATTTTTATGCTGTAGAAACCCTGTCCCTGTATCCCAAAACCACAAACCCGAAGTCCACTTTTCTTAGGACACATAGAGCTTTTATGGCCATCCTTCTTGCAATTGAAGCAGTGGGGAGCATTCCTGCAGTCTTTCTGAAAATGGCCTGTTCTATGGCAGTTATAGCAGAAAATCTCTGAATTTGTGTTAGTTGACTTTCCTCTAACATCCCATCCACTGTCTGGTTTTTCTCTCTTAACATTTCAATCCTATTTTTCTCTTCAAGATTCCTTAGAGCCTTCTGCCTCAGTTCATCTTCTGCAAACCTGTCATCTCTATCATCATACCTTCTTTTGCCTGTCCCTGTCCTCTCAAACTCTTCGGTCCTTCTCAGCCCAGTAGCTGCCCCTCTTGCTGCCTCTTCTTGTCTATAGTTTCCCAGTCCCCCTCTTGCATTGTCATCTTGATGATAATTGCGCTGATCTCCTCTATCATAATAGCCCCTAGACTGACTGCCCTGTCCATCTCTGTAGTCCTTCCTTGTCCCCTCATTAGCAAATCCACCCTGCCTATACTCTGATCTCTGATTATCATAGCGGGGTCGATCCTCACCTCTAGTGTACTGACCTGAGAACTTCCTGTCTTCCTCTTCCCGCCAGTCTTGCCTGTCACCGGGCCGGTGAAAGTCCCTAGTTTGGTTTTGGCTAATTGATGAAACCTAGGACTAACCTTGTTTATCTAAGTGGTTGATTTAGATAAAGGTTGTCCACATGATGAGCATATTGAATATGAAGCATGACACGCGTCATGTGATCAAAGATGAAGATCAAGACGATGCTTGGCTCCATGGACCGGTGTTGAAGGTGAAGGGCTAGTCAAGGCTTGGGAGTGAAGGACCATGCGATGGTGAAGCTCGGGCAAGACTAGGCGCCGATGGACCGATACACGGTGTAGGGCAAGTGAAGTCGAGGTCGATGGATCGAGACGGTCACATGATGGTGCGAAGCGTTCATATCATTTGGAGGAACAAAATGGGCTCAAGGCAAAGGTATAACCGATAGGGCCATTTTGTTTTGCACTCAAGACACCATAGAGGGTGTGAGTGGTTTATGATCGATAGCCGCACTATTAAGAGGGGAAGTCTTATTGGCTATTCGATGCACGGGTGCCACTAGGTGAATTCATGAAGTGCATTGCATGTAGGGCCTAATGAGCTAACCTAACCTTTGGGAAATGTTTGAGAAAAGCTAACACACAAGCACATGGAGATGTACACTTGGTGGTGTTGGCACATTTACAAAGGTGGTGTTTGGGCGCGCTGTGGTTTGCAGGGTAGAGATGGGTTTGGTGTTTCGGCGCTTTCGGGAAAAATGGATGCATATTTTCTATTGCGCTGGATGCAAAATTTGGTTGAAATCATGCTATCTCTGTTGATCAAGTTGGTATACTTGTTGGATAGCATGTCTGAGAAGTTGGCGTCACGACGAGCTGAAAAAGGAGTTTTTGCAGCGCCGGACGCGCAGGGCTTTGGCGCCGGACGCGTTCGGCGCGTGTTGAATCGGCTCGGGCTGGTGGCTCTGCGATGCTGAGTGCCGGACGCGCGCCGGACGCAGGCAGCGGACGCGGCGTGGGTACTGTGCAGAGTCCGACGCATGGTGGACGTTGGCGCGGTGCAGGTGAGCTATCTGAAGGCGGCGGACGCAGGGCCGGGCGTCTGTTGGTATTTCTTAGCGCAATTACCAAAACTAGACTTAGAGCCTAATCCTGATAACAGCGCCAGAAATGCTAAATGGCTTTACTCGACATATTTACTAGAAACTGGTTCTAGCAACTACGCGAGTGTTGCCAAGAGATAGATCACATCCTATTAGATAAATATCCGCAAGTGCACGGATCTATCGTCGTAGCATTTCACCCGGAAGTATTCAGGGTATCGTTATTTATAATTTCCCAAAGGAAGGCATGGGGTAGTTAAGTAATCTAGCATGGGTATGAATACAATATCTAGTATGAGGAGAAACCGACCAATGTGCTATACAGGGGTAAGCATACGGTAGTTTGGATAGTGGACACACACTTAGAGCAACCTCAAAGGAATAAAGATAAAATAAAGAATAAAGAATAATCTACGCGGAGCAAAAAGCGGGTCCTATACGGTCAACGCTAGAACAGCTAATTCCACATGTTATACAAGTCAAGACTCGACTATAGACTAGGAATATGGGGAGACCGCGGCAACTGGTCCGCGGTCGATGGCGGCATTTACGAACTCCTACTCAACATGCGAACGTGGGGGATTACAAAAGGACGGACAGGGCTGTCACCACCCGCCGCCTACCACCTCAACCGTGGCATGCCGACATATCCGAAGGTTCCTCGCACCCGGACACCATGTCCGCATACTAAGGAGCTACCTACATCCCCCCAGGACTCCCACCCTACGGATGGACGAGCTAGGACATAGGCAAACCCGAAGGCACATCGAACCGCTATTCCTCTCCTATAATCTAATCTAAACAAATAAAACATACGAACGATGAAGAACAATGTAGAACACGATGAACAACTCTCACAAGAACTATGGCCTAGTTCTTGATCATCGAATATATCGTGTACTAGACTATACTCTAGTTCATATGCAAGACTATATAAATGTAATGAGAACTTGACTAAGGAAGAACGCTCCATAGATTTATACCAAAGGTGTAGCTTTTCCTCCTGGAGACAAGCTCTCCAAGTAGCTTTGCCTAGCTCCAAATAACTAACACTAATGCTAAAGAACAAGTGTGAGGTGTAGAGATGGCTCCAAATGGTGTGTGTGAAGGTGAGGGGGCCTCTCCTCTTCATTTATAGGGCGCTGGAGGCGGTTCAGGGGCATGGAGGTAAAATAACCAGCGGAACCGTCATGCCCCAGATGGAAGGAGGCAAACCGCCTTGGCTGGGCCCACCTGGCGGCAAGGCTGGCGTGGCCGCGCCCCAGGCGCGCCCGCGCCTGGGTGGCGCCGCCCCCTGACCGCCTTTGGCGTGTGGGCCCGGGCCGTCCTCTAGGCCGCGCTTTTGCTGGTGATTTGGCCCACTTCGACCCCGAGGTGGGCTACCTTGTTTCCTTCGCCGTTTTACGCCTTCCGGAAAGCGCCTTTTTATTCTGAAAATTCCTGCACTTGGTGTATATTCTGCAAAATAATATTTTCTCCAAGCACAGGTGGAACTAGGTCAATAGTAAAGATATATGTGAAATAAAATATTTATTTCCCCCATAATGACCTATAGTTGGCGGGTAGAAATCTGAGTTAAGGACCGCCAACAGCGTCCGGCGACCGGCGGACTCCGACCAGAAACTTCTGAGTTTCGGCCGGTCTGTCGGACGCGGGCGCCGGACGCCACGCCGGACGCTGACGTGGCGGCACGAGATTGAATGGCGCTCCAACGGTCGACTGGAGCAGCGCGCGGGGAAGTGGCGCCGGACGCGTCCGGCGGCCTGCGTCGGACGCGTCCGGCGCATGTTACGGCTCCCCGAGGGGGTAACGGTCATATTTTCTTGAGGGGCTATAAATAGAAGGTGGCCGGCCCTTGGGGAGCTCTCTTGGCTATTTCTCATCCCTTGTGCATTCTTTGAGCTAAGAAACACTCTCCCACTCTTCTCTCTCGCTTGGTTGATCATCCTAAGAGAGATTGAGTGAATCACCTAGTGCATTGCATTGCTTGAGGGCATCTAGTGGCACTTGTGGGTGGTTTCGCCGATAGATTTCTTGTTACTCTTGGAGAGTACCGCTCCTAGCCGGCTTGAAGATTGTTGGAGGCATTGGCAAGAGAAGGTGATTGTTCTTGGCCACCTCCGGTTGATTTGTGAGAGGTTCTTGTGCTCACCTCGCGGGGATCGCGAAGAGTAACTCTATTGGATTGCGCGTGTCATTGAGTATCACGCTTGAGAGTGGCGCGTTGTGGTTTCCTTGCGGGGAAGTGCCTTGCGGGGCAAGTGGCTTGAGGGTCACACCAAAGGACCATCTAGGTGTTGATCGACACAACGGGTGACGTAGCTTGGCGGTGCCCAAGTGAACATCCGGGGATAAATCATTGTGTTCATCTTGTCTCCCGGTGATTGGTCATCATCCTTTGTGTGTTGCCGATTGTGATTGATCGTTCATCTTCTTGGTGATTGGCAACCTCGACTCGACGCGTCGGTATAACAAGTCTCATCCTCTGTTGCATTACCTTGTTTACATTCTTGCAAAGTAGAATTGCTTGCGTGGTCGGTCGGGAACCACATCTTGTGTAGACTAAATCCCGTGGGTAGAATTGCTTGCGTGGTCGGTCGGGAACCACTCCTTGTGTAGATTAAATCCCGTGGGTAGAACTCTTGATCACTAGTGGTAGCTATTGTTTGTGCTAGTGATCACCTACTAGAATTGTTTGGATAGGAGGCTTGCAACATCTAGTAGGCTAAGCAAAACTTGCTTTCCGCCGTTTGTGTATCTAACGAAGTTTGCTTAGTGAGTTTGTAGAAATTTTTATAGGCTATTCACCCCCCTCTAGCCATCTAGGACCTTACAGCCGGTCCTGTCCTCTCATCGGCGGCCGCTGGCGCTGGTCCGCCTGATCCCTGTATCCACCTCCTCTCCTTCGATCCATACCTTCAGATCTTGTCACCTCCGCGAAAGATCTTCCATCAACAATCTTGGGCGTTGTCTTGACAAATCGGCGGCTCCCAGCTCCAAATCGCCTCACTTCCTCTTCCGTCGCCGGAAACCCTAGCTTTCTATCGAGCGCAAGAAGAGGATTGGATTTGGGCACCCAGACCCACCTGCGCTGCTGGTTCGACCACGAATGGGTTTGGTAAATATCCTCCAGACACGTTCCAAAAGGGTGCCCCTCTTTGCTATCATTTACCACTTTGCCATCCACTTCTATTTCTGTGCTCTCTTTACAAATCCCCCCTTCATCCCTCCTGTTTGAATGATTGTCTCCTTGCCCACCATATTCAGAACTGAAACTCTGTTTTTCAGGTGAATCAAACTGACTCAGTGCATCAATCAAAGGAATTCTACCGTCTGGTCTCATTCTATATCTTCTGGGCTTGAACTCCTTATCCTTCACCAAAACATCACCCAAAGAGAAAGTGCCTCTGTTTGGGATCCCCTCCCCAAACAATTCTGACATTCTGAATACCTCTGAACTCTTCCATCCACCATTTATCTGCACATTAGCAGGGTTTTGATTTTTCCTGGAAGGGATCCCTGATCTATTTTCTGTGATCTCTGAATTGGACATACTGTTCTGCTGATTCGGTGTCTTCTCAATTCTCTCTACTGATTTCACAGTTTGATTGAACTGCTTCCTCTTACAAACTTTCTCTGAAATTTGCTGATCCTTCCCCCTGTGTAGAACTGCCTGGGTAGATCCTGTCTCTGCTTCAACTCTATTTTCCCCTGTACATTGCCCCAATCCTTCCCAAGGATGAGCAAATTGATGGTTGATCTCTGAATTCACCCCTGAAATTTCAGCATGCAGAGAATTTTGGGGCCCGAGCACCATACAATTCTCCGCCCCCATTGCAAGAGCATAGCTCTGATTCCTCCGCTGACTCCATAGAGACTCCCTGAGATGAAGGTGCTCTCTCCGATCTTCCTCTCTCACCGTCGACGAGCTGAAGCACCCACTGGGGATCCTTGTCTCCGTCGCCGGCGAGTTAGGGTTCGGAATCGCGCGCCCCAAGCTACCTGTACCTCCCGCAAAACTCTGCAAATCCCAGCCCCCGAGATCTCCCAGAGAAACCCAAGGATGGGAGAAGCCATCACCAGCACCCTGCGAGGCCTTGCTGTTGCCGGAGGCTGGCGTCGGCCGGGATCTCGCCGGAGCACGCCCCGCGCCGCCCGTGTCGCCCACGTCGCCCGAGTCGCCAAGCGCTCCTATCGTAACCGCCATCTCATCTCAACATCTCTTCTTTGAAGCGCCCCATCAAATTCTGACGTACTAAGCTCCAGTGTGCACCTCTCGTTGCTTGAGCATTTTCTTGGAGACAAATCGCACCTTTTAGCTAAAAAAAATCTTGAAATATGTAAATGTATATAATGACATCCAGCTTTTGCATCTGGACTTAGTGTTAGCTTGTCAAAACATGTGAATTTGGTGTTTGCCACCTGGGCACGTACAGATGCTGTTGTTATTGTTACCAACTGTAAAGATCACACACAAGACTAGCATTATAGAAATATTCAACTCATTTTCTACGATTGCACTGATAACTTATTTAGCTGCAGGCAGATCTGAAGCCAGCTTCCGACGGTCAGACACTCGGATTCGTCGCTAGCAGCCCCCAACCGGCGATAGAGATGAACACATCAGCGGTCAACGAGTGGCTACAGCTGCTGGTGCCGCCTTCGATAGAGGATTTCCACCACCAACCGCTGCGGACCTTTTTCAGGATTATCTTGTGTTCTCTGACAGCAGGCCTTTGGAGCGATTGTTTTGTCCATCTCTCAGGTTTGATCAAAGCCAGACTCTGCAACTCGAGCAGCTCGACTTCGGCCGGCCCCTCTATTGGCGAGATCGACCTCCAAGATTGTCCTCACCTGCCTCTTCAGCCTGCTTTACCTCCTAGCACTCGTGGAGCCAGGAGAGTGGATCTGGGTGCTGGTGAATGGCGAGGACGGTTCATGGTTGAGGGCTGCACTAACCTTCGTGGCCTTCAACGCCGTCTTTGTCATTGCCATCATATATAGTCGACACTATCCTTGACAAGATCTTCAACAGGCAATGGCGCTAGCCTGCAAGGCGCAATGAGCTTCCTAGCGTGGAACTGCCGGGGTTCAGGCGGGAACCCCGGAAGTTCTAAAATGACACATCATGGTACTTGGTAGAAGAATACCCATGAGCCCAGCAAGCCCGCCTGATCGTCGGCTCTACCAAAGCGTGCAGCTCAAGGCCTTTCTGGAGGTCTATGGCTACCTTTGGAACGAAGTCTCGAGATCAACTTAGATAGCTCCAGCCTTAGCTTTGTGTGTACAAAAGCAGATCATGAAGAAGTTTGGCATTATTATTTGTATGTATGGAGACCCCCACCTTAGATTATCTAATATGTACTCTTGTGGACTGATGCCTGCCTATCAGTATCATTGTGATGTTTGTTGAACCATATTCATTACTAGCTACTTTCTAAGACTCTTTTTTTTTGCGAAAATAAGACTAAGTTATAATGATTATGTGCAAAAGCTATAGGCCTATAGTTGATGCTAGTGTTTTCATGTATGCAATGTTGCAGTAAGGACGAACATTTCACTTCAGAAAGATGTGTCAGTTTTGCTCAACCTGGGTTTTCAGGGCTCTCATTTCATTCTTGTGGCTTTATGCTTACGTTGACAAGTTCTGAATTCTGCAAAATTTTAGAATGAATACTATTGTCCCTGCATTCTTCATAATGTTAAATATCCTGCAAATATTAATATAAACATTGAGTCTATGATCCTTCAGTTTTGATATGAAGATTCTGTTGCTAAACACTGAAACTTTCAGCAGTTTGTTTTGTTGTTCTATACAAGATAGCTTTGTGCATTTTAATTTTAGTATATGTGATAAGCCTGAGATTACGCCCCGCTGCCCTCTCTGTTCAGAGCTGTTTGCTTCTGTACCAAAAAGGAAATGTTGAAATTGCTGAAATTTGTGCATCCTTGAATCCTTGATGCAGAGCGTTATTGGTAATTTTGCTGTAGCTGCACTGCAGTTTCACCAAACAATAGCCGTTTGTTTGGCTTACCTTAGTAATCTCTCATGATTTTGTACAATTTCAATGTTTGGTGCTCTTACGGAGCTGTCGTGTTGATTCCTCATTTTTTATTTCCATCGCTCCTTGTGCAGGTAGAATCAAAATGGGTTCTGTCAGGTTTACGCCTCGTTTAATACATGATTTTGTTCCAGCCTATTAGAGTTTGACTGACTGAATGTAGAAATCAGGTTATAAAATGATGGGTTTTTTACCTTGAGGTTAGTGTTTTGAGGTGAACTTGATTCAGCATACCAGCTAACCTTCAGGAAATGGAGAAACTTCACCCCGGAAGCCACATTGTTCAAAATCAATTATCTAAAAAAAGTACAATTTACCTCTCTCAACTATGGTTTATGTCTGATTCTTCTCCTAAACTATATAAAAGCATTTTGTTAGCCTCCCTCAATTTTTAAAATCGCTTTATTTTTCATCCTTGATGGTTCTTTTATGATGTCACGGGTAAATTGTATTATTTTTTTAATAAAATATGCAAGACAAATCATAAAAATATTATCCAAATATTTGTATATGAAAAATAATTATATAAAAAATCCTAGATTCTTATTTCATTTTAGAAAAATCCAAAGAAAATTAGTTTTGCCTTGGAAATTATATAACAAGTTGTAGAATTTCATTTTTCTAAAATCATGCTCTACCTTTTTTTCTCGAATAAGCAAAAGACTTGCGCATCTTTTTCATTAAGAAGAAGAGAATGCAATGCAATACAAGAAACCGGGGTGGAACAATATTTGGACGATTAGAAACGAGCTGAGCCACCTCCGGTAAAAAACCACCAAGAAAAGAAAGCAAAACAACACAAAGAACAAAGGAGCCCGACACCACGCCCAACAATGGATTAGAACTTAAGCTTCTTGGCACAGCGGGCCGGCAAGGGCAGGGCTCGGCGTCCTGTGGGAGCTTCGAGGGTGCCTCAACGGAGTCTTCAAGAAGAAGATGACGTCCTCGGGTGCCAATTCCGTTGACGGAGCGCCCTAGGGAGCTTTCGCTCCCGAAGTTGCCCCCCTAGCAGCGGTCGGCGAGCGGACGACGACGCCTCCAGGAAGGAAATAACGCTATCACGCCACCGTCGTCAGACCCAGCCACTAGGGCCAGGAAGGGTTTTCACCCATGCTACCAATGACCGCCGGCGGGTGGGGGGGGGGTCTCCATCACTACGCCATGGGGGAGCCAGCCTGCGGCTACGACGCCAGAGCTAAAGCCATCGACTCGAAGCCCCCGGAGACGCCGTTGGATGTCTTCGATTTGCCCGCCGACGTAGCCGAGCTGAACCCTGTTCCGGAGGGGGGGTGATACCGGCCCAGGAGGCCTGGATCGAACCCGTCAACCCGCCGCTCGCCGGAGCGGCGGTGGTAGGCAGGGGTGCCGGCAAAGGCTCGTCGTCGGCCGCTATCTTGCCACCCCGGCAAGACGGGCCTGTGCTAGCCGCAGGGAGTGGAGTGGAGAGCAAGGGCAGGCCTCCCTCAGCCTCCGACCCCGCCGCCGCCCGACGGGGGAGGATGGGGAGTGCGCGCGGGAGGACCGTCCCGCCGCCAAAGCACCGCCCCGATGCGCCGGAGTTCTGGTTGGGGTCATACCCGCCGCAACGACCCCGGTCGAGCCCTCTCGAGGCTAGGGGTGTAGCGGGCGCGGGGCACATCAGAGGCAGGTGGCACCAAAACAGCCAAGCACACACCACCCCCTCCTAGCCGAGGACGGAGGCTGCGGGTGAAGGGAGGAAGGGGCAGAGGCCACGGAACCGCCCCTGGCCGAGGCGCCTCGCGCCTCCAGGCCAGGGCGTCGGCCCGGCCATCTCAACCCACCAAAGGATGGGCGTCGGGGCCGAGGGGAGGTGGCTGGACATGACAGTCGACGAACAGGGGGGCACCCGGGCCGGTGGCGGAGCGTGTCGCTGGAAAGGGCCCGGCGTTGCTCCACCACTACCCAGACAAAGTCCCCGACCTTGAGCCTGGGGGTGCGGCCGACTGCGCGAAGCTACGGTGTGCAGGGCAGGTCCGTCCACGGCGGGCCAGATCCGGCCGCAGCCGGGAGGAGAGGTGCGAGGGCTGGAGCGGCGCCAGCCCCCGGCAGGGAGCCGCGCCGTCGCCGCCCTGGGCGCGCCGCCGCCGCACAACCAGGAGCCGGGTGCCGCCTCCGCAGATCCGCCGACAGTCCGCCGCAGCCAGGGGACGGCGCGCGCGCGTGGAGGGTTGCTGGGGGCACCTCCGCGGCGCAAGGTCGGCCAGCCGACCTTCCAGCACCCCAGCGACAAGGGTGAGAGGCCGGGCCGCCGCCGGCGGGCCCCAACCCTAGGCGGGGCTGGGCGCCGCCGCGGGGGCTCTCAGGGTGCGCCCCGGACGCGCGGGGGCCAAATCCGGCCAACCTGTCGAGGACGGAGAAGAGGGAGGGGGAAGGGACGGGGACGGACAGGAGACAACGGAGCGGTGCCCACCCCCCCATGCTCTATCTTTTGGTAGACAACTGAAATCATTTTGGTATTTATTGCTGGTTACCTAATATCTACTATAATTAGTCGACGTTGATCGTCCAACTACGTAGAAGCATTCGTTATAGGAGTACATATGTGCGGCATGGTCGCTAGTCCCCCGAGATGTTGGTATAGTCGGCAATGATGGTGGTGAAGCCCCTTATGCTGAAGAGTTTGGCAAAGACGATGTTAGTGTAGATGACAAAGGTTTTGGTGAATTCCATCGTCTGCACGAGGACGGACCGCAGACTGTTGTCCACACGCGGCCAAGGTTGGGCTGGCAACACAGCTTAGGTTGCACCGTGGTAGCGAGGTAGCGCCGGGCACGGCCCGCATCCCACGACGACGACGACGACGAGGCATACCACAAGCATCAGTGTGGGAACTACCCAGGGACAAGACATCGCGGCGAGGCACCGGCGTGGCGCAGACGGCAGCCAGCGGGCCACAGCGGCCGCGTGAACGACACTGTGACGAAGGGATGCGACCGGACGGGGCTGGCGTGCAGACGCGGCAGCGGCCGCGTGAACGACACAGTGACGAAAGGATGCGACCGGACGGGGCTGGCGTGCAGACGCGGTGCGCAGCTCAGGCGTCAACAGCGCGGTGATGCTTGCATGCGGTGCGGGCAGCAGCCTGGCGTGCATGCAAGCAGCTGGACAGGGAGAAAGGACACTGCTCACGCCGGCAGCTGGAACGCAAGCAAGGCTGTGGCGGGCGGAGGCGGAGCAGGGCGCATGCAATTTTGATCTCCAATAACGCCAGGCTAACACGGCTTTCCACGCCTCTCTCCCTCGTTCCAAATTCTAATGACAATTAGCAAGAAGAGTATAACAAGTGCAACAACACAGCAATTTGGTAAAAAAATTTAGACCAACTTGGGCATGCGAGGAAGACGTCCACGATATGGGCTGTGGATAGGGCGCTGCACACGCCAGGGGAAGCGGGGTGCCTCCACCTCTTTAGAGTCTATCGCCATCAATAAAGTATATATCCTATAATTAGAGATATAAAAATAAGGAAAGAGAATATTCGCATAAATTATGGTACATACTTTTAATAGCTTATGCTATTATAGTTCTTAAGAGCATCTCCAACAGTTATGCAATTTTGGATTGGCATTTGTTGTTGTTTGCCAATTCCCAAAACGATATGGAGAGGAAAAAATGAAGTCATCTCCAATAGTTTGGCATTTGGACTTGACATTTTAGGAAAAAAGGGAAACTAACTGCGATGTGGGCAGTTCGCGCGAGACAACTATGGCAGGATTCTCGAGATTTCACAAATGCCAAGCCACCGATGCCTATGCAAAAATACCAATTTTCCTCCCTCAAATGCCAAGTTACCCAAAATACAAAACTCAAATGCAAAAATGTTGGAGACCTCTTTTTAAGCTTTTTGGCAAATTTCAAGAATGCAAACCCCAAATACATAACTATTGGAGATGCTCATGCTCTATGATCTAAGCTCATTATGTTTAAAAATAAAAAAAGGGAGAGTTAATGAATTATAAAAATACATTAAGTAACCCCCTAATTTTGCATAGAAATCACCCACCTCTGTCATAACAAAAGATAATTTAAAATAACCCCATATATTTCTATATAAATTATTCACATCTATTATTATAAAATAATTCAAAATAACACTCTAAATTTGTATCTAAATTACTCACCGACTATTATAAAATATAATTTAAAATAATGCCATCCAAATTATCCAACTTTGTGATTATAAAAAATAATCTAGAATAATGCTTTAAACTCACATATACCATTATGAAAGATAATTTAACTACCTCTTATGATTTTATAAATTACCCACCTTTATCATTGTGAAAGATAATGCAAAGCAATATTCTAAGTTTGCATTTATCCTATCCATATATGTCATCGTAAAAGATAATATAATATAAGGTATTTCATTTATATTTGCATGTATCTTACACACAAACTCTGAAATGTAAATTGTGATTCATTAAATTTTGTTCCATCGCTCATTATTGTGAGCGAGGTAGGGTCAAAACGAGTTCAGTCAGGTTTGAGCCTTTTTCATGATGATCTTGTCTTCTCTGGCAGCAGGCCTTTTTGGAGCGCTTGTTTTATAATTTGTCCCTAGTGCTGCCTTCCTGTTTCGTGCGCTCTCGCTCGCTCATCTTTACAAGACGAATCCTGACCCTGGCATCGGGCCAAAATCGAGCCCTCGATAAGCCACGTCGGCCTCTATTTCTCAGCCGTCCGATTCCCGAGCTATTGAAGATCGAGCCGTTCCCGACCGTCCAGCTCGCCCAACCAGAGACTTCGCGAAGCCTCTGCTCCTCCCGTCGCTCACAACTGTGTAGGCTGGCCGGTGACGCGCGGCCAGGGCAAAAGCCAGCGCTAGGGTCGTTTCCACCACCTTCCTGAAGAAGCGCCGTCGTTCCCTACCGCCTGTATCAATTTAGGTGTCAAAATTTTTCATGCCATCGACATAATCTTCATCTTCACCATGTTCATGCGCGGCAGCCAGCAGCCCAGCTCTCGTCACAGCGGCTACCGCCTCGGCTTCTCGATTTGCCCAGCGTTGTAGCCACATTCTGTCCCGCTGCTCCCCCTTCGAGCGCGCCCTATCACTTGCTATCGCCGTTCCTCTCTGCTCTCTTGCTCGCCCCCTCCCACGCGACACGCAACTCGCGGACGCGGCCGCCATGGACGCTGATGCGGAGCTCCTATCGCCGCCATGGAAGGGCAGAGCAAGCTCTCGCCGCAAAAGTTCTGCCGTAGCCGAGCCACCACCACACCTCACCGGCTGCGCAACCAGCTCCAACGAATCGAGGCGCGCCCGGAGCACCCATCCCCGGCCACGCTATCCGCCAGAGCCGCCCGTGTGGCGGCAGTCGTCACCTGCGGGCCGCTGGCACGTGTAGCCAATCCGCTGGGGGCCATCTCCGGCCATGCCGCGGGCACCGTTTGGTGTGGACAGTCATCACCGAGATCTCAGGCCGGACCTCCTCGTCCTCCGTGCTCCCATTCGCCGGAATCGGCCGCCGGCCGGTCTCCTCTGCACAGCGAGCTGCTCTGGTCGAGTGGAGGACCGGAAAAGCTAAATATGAAGAACCTCACGGCGTTAATCGTAAAATAGTTGACTCAAACGAATACTGAAGATCGTTGGTTAATTAAGAAAATAACTTGGGGCCTACAAGCAAGATCGCGCGCCCACCTGGGCCTCTCCACGCATGGGCCGAGGAGCCCATATGTACCCTTTTTCTTTTATCCTGTTTTTATTTTTTCTAAAAAAGTGACTTTCTAAAATACGTATACAAAATCAAAGAAAAATCATAAAAATGCCAAACTTATTTTTTTTACCTCCGCATAGTAGATCTAAGTATCAAATGCTTAGTTTAAACTGAGATAACACTCCATACTGTCATATTTGAGCCCTTGCATCAGCAGTCCGACCACAAATTGTCCTGTGTTAAATTTTTATAAGTATTCCATCAACCTTGTATTCCTATCATTGCATTGTAAAGTAATTAGAACCAACGTAATATCAACACTGGCCTGATCAAAAATGGTGCGGCAACGCCGCGGCGTTGTAGTCGTTGGACGAAACAAGCGACCGTGGTCGATGTTGCACGTCGGGGGGCGCGGAGCGTGGTCGGGCTCACTACTAGAGTCTAGAGACCACCGAGAGACCACATACCTTTGTCCACACACGCGGCCGGCTGGCAGCACAGCTACTCCGTAGGTTGCAGCGGACGACCGCCGGGCAGACGGCAGCCGCCTGTGGCCGCGTGAACAACACAGTGGCGACTGACGAGGGTATGCGACCGGACGGGGCTGGCGTGGACACGCCGGGCGAAACGCCGGTGCGTGGCTCAGGCGTCGTCCTGCGCGGTGCACTGCATGCTTGCAGCAATAACGCCAGCCTAACGCGACTTTCCATGCTGCATGCACGCACTCCCCCCTGTTTAGGTAATGAATGGCAATTTCTAGTGTTGAGCATTATTTTTGGTCGTTTTCTCTAGTACAAGTTGTGTATGAAATGAAACAATAAAAGTGGTTTAACTTAATTAGGATTCGAAGGCTAGATGATTAAATTTAAACAAAATATAAATATAAAATTATTTTTGCAATCATGTTTTAACAGCTTTTAAATGCATTATCATTTCATGTGAGTCTCCTTTTGTTATTTTTTTTTGTTCGTACTAGTGATGCCTCTTTGCCGAGTGCCTTTTGGTCGGGTACTCGGTTGCCAAGTGCCACGAAAGCACTCGGCAAAGTTAAAAATGAAAAAAAAAACCTCGAAAATAATAGGGACAAAAATTTACATTGGGGACGACGCCCACCAGCTAGCACCCACAAGCACCTACCCAACATTTTTTCAAGGTTTTTGCACACTTTGTGCCAATGGGGATTCAAACTCATGACATATCTCTCGCACCGTATCTCTCTTAAGCACTGCACTATACCACCATATGTGTCTATAAATAGTTTTGGTTCCCCATATATTGTACTCAATCAAGAATAAATTACTTATTTGAGGCTCTAAACAATTACAAATAAAAAATTTGTCAACTATAAAGTTTCATAACTTTTCGAGATCTGCAATTTTTGTATAGGAAGTTTTTTCATCCGAGGCCATTTACGAAATTTGAATTTTATTTTTTTAATTTCGAACGTAGTTTTACATGACAAGATGAAGTCAAATCAAAAGGTTGTCAACTAGAAAGTTTCATAACTTTTTGAGATCTCCAATTTTTTTATAGGAAGGTTGTCCATCCGAGGTCATTTATGAAATTTGAATTTTAAAGTTTGGAATTTCGAACGTAGTTTTGCATGACAAGATGAAGTCAAATTAAAAAGTTTTCAACTACACTATCTAATAATCTTTCAAGATCTACAAACTTTATTTTGAATGTTTGATCATTTGTTCATCCGGCATGGTGGTTCTGACATTGTTCGCAAATCTTATATATCTCTCTTGTAGTTTCATGAACTATAAAAGAGACATGTAAGATTTATGAACAAATTTATTTTTACTTTGTCAAATAAAGAAACGATCAAAATAAAGGTTGTATATCTTGAGAAGTTATACAACTTTGTAGTTAAAATTTTTTTGATTTGAATTTGTTTAGGGCTTCAAAATTCGAATTGAAATTTTCTTTGCCGAGTGTTTGTTCTTTTACACTCGGCAAAGACCTTTTTTGCCGAGTGCCAGGAAAAACACTCGACAAAAAATTTTGCACTTGGCAAAGAGCCAGATTCCAGTAGTGATTATGAATTATGTATTAAAAATATTAATATTTTTTAATATATAATTGTCAATAATGTAGAATTGTTGACTTCTCAGAAAGCAAGAATCACATTTTTTTTTTTAAACAAAGCGAACACGAGTCACGCAAAGTACGAACATGAATGGTGGCCAATAATAAGCAAAGACCGACCATAGACGACGTGCGGTGCACGGGAGAGCAGTAGAGCATGCACGATTATCGTGCTTCGCCCGTGACCGTGAACCAGTCACTGGAACGTGTCCTTGCTGAAAGGTCACTTGCTCACGGAAGGTGGCACCAGAGCCGGCGTGCCCGCGTGACGTGCTACAGCAATTCGTACATCATCAATGCGGGAGTCCTTTTCTTTCCCGTTTCTCACCACACCAGCCCATACCCCAGCGACCCAGCCACACCATCGGATAGCTCCACCGCGCGCCGCCGCCCTCTGCTGACGGCGTAGGCGCAGCACCACCTCCTCTGTCGTTGGCCGGCCATTACGCCCTCTCCTCTCATCACCAAGTAAGCTGCAAGCCCTCGTTTCTTTCTTCATTCATGGCCGAAAAGCTAGTATAGTTTTTAGTCGTCAATGTCGTCTACAGCATGTTCATCTGACGTACTACTAGTTAGCACTAAGCTTCATTAATGTGCACGACTTGTTGCTTGAGCATTTTCTTGAACAGAAGTTGCACTTTTTTCTGAAAAAAATCTTGAAAGTATATGTGTATAATGGCATCCAGCTTTTGCATCTGAAAAATGACCCTGCAAAGTTGTTGCTGTTTGTTATAACATAATATTAATCACTGCACGCGTGAAGGCATTTTCTTCACAACTTGTAATGCACTCGTTGTTGTTGCTGGCTCTCCTAGTTAGAGGGAAAGCCGGAAAGGATTGTGGTGTCTGTGTTAGTTTCACTGCTGTGGTTTACTGGTTTCTGTGTTAGTTTCATACCTTAGGGTTCAGTTCTATAAGCAAGCACGAGTTCAGTTTCAGTTAGCTTGAATGTACTCTACTGATTTTTGATCTCATGATTCCTGGCATACAATGACTGACATCTTCAGATTTTAATTGCACTGATAACAAGTTCAGGACCAACGCCGCCCTCATCTTTTCAGGACCAACGCCGCCCTCATCTCGAGAGGACGAGTCCGACGCCACCTCAGCTGTCGGATGACAGGGCATATTCTCTGCTTCTTCGTCTCTCCCACCATGCAGGACCTATTCAACAATGCTATGCAGGACCTATTCAACAATCCACTCAAGGAGCTCATTATGTTAATCCTATCACTGCTCATTGGGGGAATTTGGCAGACTCTATGGTTATGGCTCCTCAAAGGGCCGTACAGGAAGCTGTCACTCACCCAATACAACTGTCAGCAGAGATTGGACACCCCAGCTCCGCAGCTATGGAAATTGAAACTCAAGTTTTGGCTCTGCGTGATGATCCGCTTCTTCATTCGCATATGGATCAGGGGCAAATGGGTTGCCATCCTTGCCTTGGCGATAATGAACATCATCGGCAGAAGAGATATTTTGGAACCTCAAATTTCCCCTCACGGCAGTCATCTACGTGATTCTAGTCAAATTTCTCCCCTTCATCTCCAGCACAACTCAGAGGCTCTGGCACCAACCTTCAAGGCGCCATGAATCTCTGGAGTGGAACCGAGCCAACTCGAGCCTTGAAAGTCCCAAAATGCGACACCTCTCTCGCCTCATCATGTCGTCCAATGCCTAGGTAATCTTTAATTTTGAAACTGCGTGTTCTGTTGACGGTGAACATATTGTTTCAGCAGGTCTTTCTGGTGGTCTTTGGTTGCTTTCAAAATGTTAACCTAGATGTTTTAGATTCCAGTCAACATTTCATTTTCGCCTTGTGTTGTAACAAGTTGTTGTATAAGAAGTTTGGTTTAGTGTGTGTGTATGGTGATCCTCAGTTCCTCACCATATCCGAACTTAGTATTTGGAGGCAAGTCCGACAATTTGTTGTATCCCACCCGGACCTGCCTATTATCTGTATGCGTGATTTGAATGAGACTATTATGAGTACTAAGGAAAAGCTGGGTCCCAGACCAGCTAATGTTCGTTCCATTTCAAATTTTTGTTGTCTCATAAAAGATTATGGTTTCTTTGACTTAGGCTACGATGACCCTGCTTATATATACTTGGACCAATAGCCGTGATAGACCCGTGTATTTAGCTTTAGCATATACAGTGATAAGGGTGAGCTTGTATGTTCCACTTTCCTCTGTTCAGAACTGTTATTTCTGGACCAAAAAAGAAGTGTTTTTCAAAATCATGCTTCCTTGATGCAGCAGTAGCATTGGTAACTTTGTTGTCTCTGTGCCAAAGGATGTTGGGTTCAACTGGTTACCCTAGCTAGCCTGACACTCCAGCGGCAGTCCCAAGTCCTGAGTTTGACTCCCAATGGGAGCGAATTTCAGGCTGGGTTCGATCGGGTAGAATCGAATTTCTTCTCTGCTTAATGAAAACTGTGCTTGGGGGCCCGATCGAATTTACTTTGCTGTCTCGGTAATTTCACCAACAATAGCAGTCTGCCATTTGTTTTGCTTCCCTTAATGATCTCATGGTTGTGAAAACTTCAAGGTTTGGCGCTCTTCTGGAGCTGTTGTGTTAATTTCACCAAATTTTGTTACATCACTCATTGTGAAGGTAGAATCAAAATGAGTTCTATCAGGTTTATGTCGCGTTTGTGCAGATGCACGCTCTGAACAGATTTTTTGTTCCTGCTTATTTGAGTTTCACTGCACTTAAGTGTCACTCGAATTTGTGAGGAGCGGATTCTTCAGGCTGCGTGTAGAAATGATGCTGTAAACGATGAGTTTTCTTCTTGGGGGTTACCCTTTAGAAAATAGAGAAACTAGGAAACTTCACCCAGAAGCCAAGTTGGTCAAAATGAGTTCTGTCTATAAAACAACGGTAAGCCCAAAATCATCGATCAGCATGGCCCATGACGAAATGCAGGCCCGGATACTATCTCATGGTATCCATCAACCCGGCCCAAAAAATCGTACTAGTGATGAATAATAAAGTTCATAAATCATGTGTTTGACTCAAATTATTTTTATATCTTCACTAAATAGTACTTAATTATCTTTTATTACCGAAAATCAAGTTTGACCTCAATTAACAGGGTTTTGATTTATTATTATTTAATAATTTCTTTTTGTTTCCTTGTATTTTTTAGTTCCTTTCTATTACAATAAGTTTGCTCTAATTAATTATTACAAGTTAGTAGTTAGACGTAAGATATGGGTCATACATTTGGTAGCAACTGTATATGTATTGAGCAAAGTATATTAAGCAGTCCTTGAAGTTGTTTAGGTGTGTCATTCCAGCCCGTAAACTCACATATCGATCGTTTAATTAGGTCATCAAACTTGTTCATCTGTGTCATCCCAGTCTATGTCATCAAACTTGTTCATCTGTGTTATCTTAAAAAAATGCTCATTTAGGTACTTATTTGTATGTGTCATCCCAATCCATGAACTTACAAATTACTCGTTTAAGTCCTCAAATTTATTCAGTTGTGCCAGGTTGGTCACCAAAAGGTAAAAGTTATGAATAATTTATTATATAGAGTTTTTAGATCGATGTTTCGACCCACATGAGACTCAAAACCAAGTTTATGGACTGGCCAGGATGACACGATTGAACAAGTTTGAGAACTTAAGTCGGTGATTTTCATGTTTAGGGACCACGATGAAATAGCTGAACAAGTTAAGGAAGTTGGATGACACAAATGAAAAAGTTTGAGAACCTAAACGGTCATTTTGTGAGTTTACCGACTGAGATGACACAATAGGACAATTTAGGGACTAGTGATTGACAATTTACAACATTTAGAGCATTTAGGGACTAGGATGAGACAACTAAGCAAGTTTGAGGATTTTGATTGGTGTTTAAGGACCGAGATGATACAACCAAACAAGTTTGACAACCTAATCAAGCAGTCCGTGAGTTTAGAGACCGCAATGATATAGATGGACAAGTTTGAGAACCTGAACGGTCAATTTGTTAGTTTATAGACCGAGATGCCACAACCAACCAAGTCCGTGGACTTCTCAAACTGCCTTTACCCTAGGGGGAAAAATACAATTCTCACTCTTCAAGAAGTCAAACGAAAGTATACAAAAGAAAGTACTAACCTTTATAATACAAAATAAGTATAGTTAGACTAATTACGGAATATATTTTCCTAATAAATTTACTTAGATGTATAATTGTTGATATTATTTATTCTAAATTTAGTCAAACTTTAATTTGACTGGCATAGTTTCATAATTGCAATTACTCTAATCCTCCGTTACTCCAATCCTCCCTCTCTCCCTGGGGCCAGTCCCAGGCAGGTACTCCATCCGTTTTAAAATAAATGACCTTATGAGATGTGTGCTGGTAAATGACCTTATGAGATGTGTGCTGGTCAATTTTTTCAACTTTAACTCTATTTGTATTTCTAAATAAATTTGATAAAAAACTAAACTCAAAAATCTTTTCAATGATATTAAGTATGTATTAAAATTTTTAATATTTTTTAATATATAATTGTCAGTAATCTAGAATTATTGACTTCTTAGAAAGTCAGAATGACCTCTTGAATCAGAGCGAACACACGAGTCACACAAGTACGAACATGAATGGTGGCCAATACTAAGCAAAGACCATGGACGACACTTGTCCGCCGTGCGGTACGGTGCACGGGAGAGCAGTAGAGCATGCACGATTATCGTGCTTCACCCGTGCCCGTGACCGTGAACCAGTGACTGGAACGTGTCGCCGCTGAAAGGTCACTGGCTCACGGAAGGTGGCAGCAGAGTCATCGGCGTGCCCGCGTGGCGTGCTACAGCAATTCGTACATCATTTCAGGAATCCTCCTTTTCTTTCCCGTCTCACTTCATTCCTCACCACACCCACTTCATTCCTCACCACACCAGCCCATACCACTCTGCTTCCCTCCCCTGCCTCCCAGCGACCCAGCCACACCACCGGAGAGCTCTATCGGGCGCCGTCAGCCGAGCGGAGAGCTCTATCGGGCGCCGCCGCCCTCGGCTGACGGCGTAGGCGCAGCACCACCTCCTCTGTCATTACGCCCTCTCCCCTCATCACCAAGTAAGCTGCAAGCCCTCGTTTCTTTCTTCATTCGTGGCCGAAAGCTAGTATAGTTTTTAGTCGTCTACAGCATGTTCATCTGACATACTACTAGTTAGCACTAAGCTTCATTAATGCGCACGACTAGTTGCCAGAGCATTTTCTTGAACACAAATTGCACTTTTTTCTGAAAATAATCTTGAAAGTATATGTGTAAGATGGCATCCAGCTTTTGCATCTGAAAAATGACCCTGCAAAATTGTTGGCATTTTCCTCGCAACTCGTCATGCACTCGTTGTTGTCGCTCTGGCTCTCCTAGTTAGCTAGAGGGAAAGGGTTGTGATGTCTGTGTTAGTTTCAGGTTATGTTAGTTTCATATCTTAGGCTTCAGTTCTATAAGCAAGCAGAAGCACGAGTTCAGTTTCAGTTAGCTTGTCATAACATATGAACTTGGTGTTGGCCACCTAGCTAGAGACGCTGACTGTAAAGTAAGAGTAGCATTATAAAAGTACTCTACTGATTTTTGATCTCATGATTCCTGGTATACAATGACTGATAAACAAGATCAGGACCAAGGTGTTGGCTTTCGCCGCCCTCATCTGGAGAGGACGAGTCCGACGCCACCTCAGTTGTCGGAGGAGCTGAAAAGGAAAAAAGACGAAGGTTTGGTGGGCAAGAAGGGGATATCTTCGTCTCCCCCACCATGCAGGACCTATTCAACAATCCACTCAAGGGGCTCATTCTGTGCCTTCTATCACTGGTCCTTGCAACAAGCCTCGCCGTTCGTGCTGGGACGAGCGGCTGCCCGGAGCTGGTGACGAAGCTGGAAAAGGAGGGAGCGCATAGCTTCTTCATCTCCCCTTGGGAGATTTGCAAGAAGCATTTCCGCTCTCTGGCACGAGCATTGATGGCTCTCTTCTTGGGAGCGCTCTGGGAGACGGTTTGGCTCTGTCAGGATGATCTCAATCCCGACCCAACTCGGGCCCCTTGTGAACCTCGCGCCCTGATCGGGGGCGCCCAGCCCATCTATTGGCTGGAGGGCCCCTGTCACCCTGCGCTATATAAAGAGGTGGGCGCCGGCGGCTCTCAGTACGAGGTTCACCGTGAGCCGCCACACCCACCGACAACCCTAATCCGATCTGAGGGGCGCAGCCAGTGACGGGAAGCTCCTCCGCGCCGCCGCCACTGCACTGCGCCGTCGTCCTCTTCCTCTGCGCCACGCCGGCCACCTCTTCCCCGACACGATGGCCGACCCCAGCAGCGCCGCCGCCGGATCATCCTCCTCTGCTCCCGTCAAGGCCTCTGGTGATGCACTTCTCCACTCTTCCTCTCTCTCTCTGTCACTCCCTACCGATTCCCAGAGCATGTACCCACCTAGATGTCACTGCTAGAAGATCCTAAGGTCTAACAGGCTCTTCTTGCTGACCACACCGTACGCCCTCCTGTCCAAGGCCCAGTACAACTGTCATATGAAGCTCTTAGCGCCGGTGAGCAAGAAATGGATATTGATAACCGGCTGGGTGACCTGCGCAGCTCTGAGAGCATTCATAAGGGTATGGATGACTGGAAAGTGGGCAGCGGTGATAATGTTGGCGTGGATGGAGGCGGAGAAAACGGGAGAGTCATTTTGGAACGTCAAGTTTCCCCTGTCGTCCGCACTTTGCGAGGTGGGAATAATCTTCCTGCCGTTCTTCATCATGAAGATTCGTCAGTTCTACACAGCAATGAAGGGGCTCCGGCGCCAGACTTCAAGGCGCCACGGGCGCCATGAATCTACTAGCGTGGAACTGCCAAGGCGTAGGCGGGAGCCTTGACAATCCCAAAATGTGCCATCTCGCCAGGCTCATAGTCTCCACCAATGCGCAGGTAATCTTTCTTTCAAAAACCAGAACTTCTAAATTCAATGAAAATCATCAAGGAAATAGGTTCAACCTTGATAGTGCCTATATTATTTTAGCTGATGGTCAATCTGGAGGTCTATCGTTGCTTTCTAGATGTGATGTCCAAGTAGATCTCAAATCAAGCCCCTCCTTTATTTTCACTACTTGTTTCAATAAGGCAACTTCCAAGAAATTTGGTCTTATTTGTATCTATGGCGATTCGCGTCAAAACAAGACCAAGTGGATACGGAAGAATGCTCGTAATTTTATTATGTTGTACCAAAATCTACCTTTTATTTGTATGGACGACCTGAACAATATCATGCATGTCTCTGAAAAGCTTGGCCCTCGGCAAGCTAATTGTAGAACAATTTCTAATTTTTGATGCTTGGTTAAAGACTATGGTCTCTTTGATCTTGGTTTTCATGGACCGATTTACACTGGACTAACAAACGTTTCAATTCCAATCCTACTTATGAGTGCATTGACAAGTTTATGGCAAATGTTGAATGGTGCACCGAATTTCAAAGAACTGTGGTTTATCACCTCTCTATGCTAAAGAGCGATCATACTCCCATTTTGGCTATTCTTAACTCTACCCGTTGTAGGTCAACAAAGCCATTCAGATTCGAGAATTGGTTGCTTCTCACGGATGACTAGTCAAGGTAGCTAAAGCAAGCTGGTATAAATCCAATGGCCGTCCCTTCCATCAAAAAACCCGGACCTACCTATTATCTGTATGGGTGATCTGAATGAGATTATGAGTACTAAGGAAAAGCTGGGTCCTAGAACCGCTAATGTCCGTTCCATCTCAAATTTTTGCTGTCGCAAAAGATTGTGGTTTCTTTTGACTTAGGCATGGCCCTGCTTATACTTGGACCAATAACCCTGGTAGCCCCGTGTATTTTAGTTTTAGTATATACAGAATCTGATAAGAGTGAGCGTATACGCTCTGCTTTCCTCTGCTTTGATAAGAAGTGTACTGAAAATCGTGCCTCCTTGATGCAGCAGTAGCATTGGTGACTTAGCTGTCTCTGTAATTTCACCAACGATAGCAGCCTGGCATTTGTTTTGCTTCCCTTAATGATCTCATGCTTCTGAAAACTTCAATGTTGGGCGCTCTTCCTAGAGCTGTTGTGTTGATTCACCAAATTTTGTTACATCGCTCACTGTGAAGGCAGAGTCAAAATGAGTTCTGCCTGGTTTACGCCACGTTTGTGCAGATGCACGCTCTGAACAGATTTTTTTTTTTTGTTCCTGCCTATTTGAGTTTCACTGCCCTGAAGTGTCATTCGGATGCGAGGAGCGGATTCTTTATGCTGCGTGTAGAAAATCATGCTGTAAACGATGAGTTTTCTTCTTGGGGTTACCCTTAAAATGGAGAAATTAGGAAACTTCACCCGGAAACCAAATTGGTCAAAATGAGTTTTGTCTACAACAACGGCAAGCCCAATATTATCGATCAGCGTGGCCCATCACTAAATGCAGGCCCGGATACTATCTCATGGCATCCATCAGCCCGGCCCAAAAGTGGCGTAACCCTGGCCAGATTCTGCAGCCGCCTCATTTCAAAGTGCTGCTGCAAAAATCTTGATAAGTTATTGTGTTCTGAAAGGAGCAAAGGACACTGAACATTGCTGACTGATACAACATAAAAGTGTTCTTGGCAGTTTGTTTTACATTAAGCTTGTCCTATTGATAATGGTTTAACAAAAAATAATCAATTATTCCTGGGAGAAACTGTGCATTAAAAAAAAATCAAGGTAAAGAAAACTGAGGGACAATAGGCATTCGGGCCGGCCTGGCACTGCCTCCGCATCGAGTCCGCAGCAGTTGTCCTTGATTGCATTTCACTTTTTTTTTGTTGTTTTTTTTGTTTTCGAATACCTTTTGATTTTATTTACGTAGACACTACTACGTAGATATGTCTTCCGCTGTAGGAGCTTTTCGAATCATCTAGCTCGTCCTGTTCTGAGGCAGCGGGTAGAGTTTTTTTCGCGAACTAACATCGGCTAAATAATCTTCACGTTCTGCTTCATGGAAGGAAGATGTACGACGTGATAACCTATCGGATTCAAGTTGACAAAGAAGAGGACATTGCTTACTCGCATGCTTGGTTTGGCATGGAATTGTGGTGGAGATGTATTTTGTGGGTTTGAGCTATCCAGACATCTCTTACTGATTGCTTATAGTGAGGATCTCTTTTGGAGTGCATGAAAAAACTTCTATTTAATGTTAAAGACGCCTTTAAACTTGTAAGCGTGTGTTACGTGGGCTTTTAAACTCTAAAAATACATTTCTAGCTCTCTAAACTTGTTAAATGGTACACATATTCCTCTTAACCTTGAGAATGCATTTCTAGCCCCTTATTGGTAACTTTTATTTGTTTTCTATTTTTTATAAATCCAATTTAATAAGCAAGGAAGGAGTACTAGAGAGCTCAAAACATGTTGGTATTTTGTAGGTTGGTAGAGCGAATAACAAGAGTGATAATGGCATAGAACGTGCTAGATTTTTTAATTTTTCAATTATTGTATTTCAAAAATGGTTAAATTTATATATTTTATAAAATTTTAGGGTATTCATATGGCAATAAAAAATCTCAAAAAGTTCAAATTTGTAATTTAAAAATTGGTCACTATTTGAAATTTAAAATTTGGTTATTATTTGATGCACAAATATTTGGTGTAATTTCATCTTGTAGGGATGTGCCGCTGCATCGCACTCTCCATGTGCCTGTGAATCAAGGCAGCCATCGCAAAGTTTCTTTTTAAAGGGTAGCCATCACGTCTCCCGCACCGAGAGGAACAGGGACGTGACTCGTAGCTACAACATTTGGCTTGGGCGCCTGTGTAAATCTCCCAGAGCCCATAAGTGTTAAGAGTTCAGGAACTAGTGGAGCTCGAATTTGGACCCGTCGAACTGTTATACAGACTTAGAAAAATTTTGGAGTTTATATTTAAACAACTCATTAGGAGACTATTTAAGTAATTAATGGCAATTTGTAGTGTTTAGCATTTTTTGATAGTTTTGTCTATAGAAGTTGTATATGAAACTTTCATGAAAGTGGTTTAGTAACTTAATTAATTAGGATTCGAAAAGCTAGATGGTTAACTTTGGGTCACATATAAGTTAGTAGCTACACGTAGAGATGGGTGTTGCATTTCGTAGCAACTGCTGGCAGTGGCAGTCTGCAGAGCGCATTGAGTCACCGTGTGTCACTTTCCCGCCCTCCATTACTCCAATCCTCACGTGTCGAGTTTCAAAAAAAAAAAAAAAAAAAAAAAAAAAAAAAAAAAAAAAAAAAAAAAAAAATCCTCACCTGTCCTCTCCACTTCTCCCCGGACCTCAGTCCCAGGCAACAAACCCAAGTGTGAAGCGAAGACCCTGGACGACAGTGCGGTGCACGGGAGAGCACGAGCACGATTATCGTGCTACGCGGTGAATCGGTGAATGGAACGGGAGCAGCTGCAGAGTCGCTCACGGCGGCGTGCCGCGTGCAACGAGCTACAGAAATTTGTCAGACATCAATGCGCGAGTCCTCTTTTTCTCTTTCTTTACCGTGTCCTCACCAGCGTTTTTTTTACCGCTCGGTTACCGGCCGGTAACCGCGGTTACCGGACTTACCGGGCCGGACCGGTTCGGTCCGGTCGGTTCGGTAAGTCCCAAATTTAAAATTAAAATTTGAAAAAAAAATGCTGAAAAAATTCCTAAAAATAGCTCATGATTTATAGAACCCAATGGTGTCAAAATTATTCAAATTTGAGTTCGTTTAATATTTATTTAGACGTTTAGAAGTTTGAAAAAAAAGAAAAAGAAAAAATACACAGCCGGCCCGTGAAGGCCCATTAAATCATGAAGGTCGAAAAACATACTAAACACACTCAAATTTGAGTAATTTTGACATCATTGGATTCTACAAATCATGAAGTATTTTTAGGAATTTTTTTAGCATTTTTTTTAAAAAAATAAATTTGAATTTTGAAAAAACCGCTCAAACCGCTCAAACCGGGCGGTAAACCGGACAAACCGGGCGGTTTACCGACCGGAAACCGAACCACAGCGCGTTCAAATTCAAATTTGAATTTCTCCGGTTTCCGGCCGGTAACCGGACTTACCGGCCGGTAAACCGTTTCCGGCCGCCTCCGGTCGGTTCGATCGGAACGGTAAAAAAAACGCAGGTCCTCACTCCATTCCTCAAGTCACCGCTCACCACTCCATTCCTCATCGCTCACCAGCCGCTCTCTCTCTACTCGCCTCTCCTCCCCTGCCTCCCAGCGACCCAGCCACACCGGAGAGCTCCAGCAAGCGCCGCCGGCGGCCCTCTGCTGACGGCGTAGGCGCGGCACCACCTCCTCTGTCGTCGCTGGTCGGCCATTACGCCCTCTCCCCTCACCAAGTAAGCTGCAAGCCCCCTTTTCTTTCTTCATGGCCGAAAACCAGTAGTTTTTACATTTTAGGCGGCAATGGAGTCTATGTTCATCTGATTCTGATGTGCTAGTTACAGTAGTTCTAAGCTCCAATGCGCATCTCTGGTTGCTCGACACAAATTGCACTTTTCTCTGAAAAAAGATCTTGAAATGTATATGTGTCTGGCTTTTGCATCTGAAAATTTACCCTGCAAAGTTGTTCCTCACGACTCGTCATACTCCCCTCCCATTGTTGTTGCTGGCTCTAGTTAGAGTGGAAGGGTTGTGGTTTCTGTGGCCTTCAACTCTACTCTAGCTGGAGAGAACGGCTGTGGTGTGGTTTACTGGTTTCTGTGTTAGGTTCACACATTCAGTTCTATAAACAAACAAGCACAAGTTTTCATTAGTGCATAGGACACCATGGCCACCCACTTGCCCGTGCCCCAGATTAGAAGAACCTTCTCCATTGCCCACAGAACCCAGAATAGGATGAACCAGATCCACCTGTGCCTCTTGTACTTGATCCACCTCTGTTGACATTCGTATCTGGCCATGTAGATCATCCCGTATATAGGCTTGCCCAGATAAAACCATAGGTTCTCCCAAACTGCTGCAATGCATAATGCCAGGAACGAGAAGAGTAGAGCGAGCTTGCTTTGGGCTACCTCCTCCGCATCCGGGGAAACGAAGAAGCTCAGCACCGGCCTGTCCTCCGTAGGAGTCACAAACTCTAGAATCTTTTCTGTCCCGGCGCGAAGTATGAGGCCTAGGCCGAGCCCGCATCTCACTTGGCTCTGCACTCCTTCCACATATGGAGGAAGCGTCGGAGACATCATTATCTTCCGAGGAGATGCGTGGGCGGCGCACGCCCACCACTTGCCCTTGATGAAAGCTTTGAGCTTGCCCCAAACTGACAGCTGCTCCTTGTCTTGGTCTTCCCTGGACTCGTCCTCCTCCAGATACATCATTATCTTCAGAGGAGATGCGTGGGCGGCGCACGCCCACCACTTGCCCTTGATGAAAGCTTTGAGCTTGCCCCAAAGCGACAAATTTGCTCCTTGTCTTGGTCTTCCTGGACTCGTCCTCCTCCAGATCCACTGCTTGCTCTTCCTCCAACTCTTCCTCCACAGGCGGCCATAGTGGAGGAAGAGTTGGAGGAAGAGCAAGCAGTGGATCTGGAGGAGGACGAGTCCAGGGAAGACCAAGACAAGGAGCAGCTGTCAGTTTGGGGCAAGCTCAAAGCTTTCATTAAGAGTCTTTTACTCCAGTGCCATCAAAAAAGTTGGTTTGCTCCTCCACGTCCCTAAAAGATGGCCTCTATCGTGTACGTCCTCGTGTCTCGAAAGTTCTCTCTCCCACGCCATTCCGTCTGTTTTCAGCGCTAACGGTGTGAACTGACATGTCAAAAGTCCGTTTTACCCCCCACAGTAGGGTGACGCAAAGGGGGCGCAATTTCTGCTGCATGGCGGCATTGTTCCCTTCCTCTTTCAATAATAGTAAAAGCCATTAATAGTAGTGAGGTTAATGATTCGTTGCTTTCTGAACCGTGATTCTCTCAAGTGGGTACGTAGAACAAACATTATTTTGGTAATACTTTTTACTCTTGATATTTTGGTAGTATTTTTCTTTCTTCAGTATGTAACAATTTGAAAGTATTTTACTTTCTTTATTTGGTAGTATTTTGAATCACATTAGTAATAATTATTACTACTCATCGCATGATATATTAGCCGTAGATGCCTAGTTTCCTGATGCCGACCATAACGACAGTACAATTTTAAGGAAGTTACTGATTTGTGTGCATGGTACTAAAGGAGGTATTTTTCGCAATTAACTGTACCTGCCTATAATTAAAGAAGTTAATGACCTATAATTAAAGAAGTTAATAATTTGTTCCTTTCAAAATATCTATACTTTATATGACGATCCATCAGTTCCTGGCATTCATCCATAGAACGCACGAAAACAAACACGGCTCTGCCACCGGAGGACGCCATCCACGCGAGTTGAGACCGTCGCCCTGCCTGGATCCGCCCCTGCCACGGCCGCAAGGGAGGAAGGCGCTGCAGTCGCATGGAAGGGAGTCCTGCCGCCAGTCGTGGCAGTGGCTGGAGGCCCGTCGTCGGTCGAGTGAGGAGCCGGAGTCCGGGATGCCGTGCAGGCCGATGGGAGCACCCGGGGACGCCGCTGGTTGTCGTGGAGGAGGGTGGGGCGCCGCCACCGTGGAGAATGAGAAGACGCTGCCGGTGGGGGCGATGGAGGCCCCCAATGTCCCGCTGCTGGCCTCCTCCATGGACCCAACGCCGCCGCGAGGAGGCTGTTGGACTGCCACCGTTGGGGAACGTGGGCCAAGGGAGGCAGTTGGCCACCGCCGCCGCCAAGGATGACCAGAGGGATGCGCGCCAGTGAGCGTGAGCAGGGAGCAGCGGAGGCGGGCAGGGAGCAGAGGCGCCCGCGGTCGGGCTCCGCTCGCCGTCGGGCTCCACTCATCGTGCGCGCCGGAGAGGGAGGCAGGGCCGGCGGCCGGAGCCCTGCTCCGCCCCGCGCCGGGTAGGCAGAGAAGGGGAGGGAGGCGGAGAGCGAGGACGCAACGAAGAGGATAAATGAGGGGTATTTTAGACTTCTTGACTGTATGGACCCACTCGTCAGAGCTTCCAAACGGCGGAAACAAGCGGAATCCAGACGGAATGGCATAAGAGAAAGAAGTTTCCAAACGCGGGGACGTACACGGTAGAGTCCAACTTTTAAGGACGTGGAGGAGCAAACCAACTTTTTTGATGGCACTGGAGTAAAAGACTCTTTCATCAAGGGCAAGTGGTGGGCGTGCGCCGCCCACGCATCTCCTCGGAAGATGATGATGTCTCCGACGCTTCCTCCATATGTGGAAGGAGTTCAGAGCCAAGTGAGATGCGGGCTCGGTGTCATGTGGGGCGTGACGTACACCAGGCGCAGGCGTGCCCGGGACGTCAGGCGCGCGGCTGAGCGTGCGGCACGGGCGGCACCGGCGCTGGAAGGAGCCACCACGAGTGGCTAAAAGGAAATTAGATTGCTTTTGGTTTATTTCCCTTAAGTCTAGGAGAAGATATTTCCCTATTATTAGACAAGTTTGTTTCCTAGTTTGTTAGCCGGTTGGCTATTTGAGTCTGTACTCGGATGAACAAGAGATCAATCAAGAATTATATCCCAAACTCTGTCTCTCCCTTTCTGTAACATCCCAAAAATCCGAGCTACAAAATTTTTTTTTCTAAATAAACCTTTGTTTGTTGCTTGTCATGTACGAAACCCTATTAGTTCGCATACAAAGTACCTTTGTTTAGTTGTTAAGCATTGTGATGCAAGATCACATGTGACTTAATATAGTCCTTAAGCCACATGTGATTAGGACCTTAGGGAAAACCTCCTATGCTTACCGATGAGAGTATGTGACCAATCGTTTAACCACGATATGCCCTAGTGATAGCCCCTAGGATATAAACCTAAACCCTAACGATCCTATGCTAGAATTAGTAGCAATGTCACCACGGTGTGATGTTTATACATGTACACCTGCCTATAGTATAAACCCTACGATCGACTACAGCCTAACTAGAAGTAGTCAGTGGTTAGTGTTACCACACCAACCCCTGACATAGTACCCTAGACCCATGACCTCGGCCCCACCTATGAGAGGTTTTGAGCTTAAACCATAGGTCATAGCCCAGGGTGCTATCCTCATGTAGGTAGTCGACTACTTGACCCTAGTTGGTTAGAGTCTAGTGACATCATGCCAACCCGTAGTGATATCTCCTCACATGAGAATTGTGGTACTTAGTGTCATGGTAGGAGAAGTGACCCACACCTATCACTACCTAACTATCCTAGTAGACTAATCCTCACCAACCTAAGGAAAACACCTTTGCTTATGAGAACGTAGTTGCTTAACTACATACCCCGACACTAGAAACTACCTACCTTAGCTCGACTAGCTACTTCACCACTCGGATGGGTGAACTCCACCAGACCACCCTAGTGGGGCAACCTACTAACTATGCCAACTTAGAGAGAGATGCCCTAGCCCTATGCTTATCACCTAGTGGACCCTCAAGTCGCCATAGTGCTTTAAGGAGTAAGCCTAGCAGTTAAACCAAGGTGTAACTACTTAGATGTCCACCCATAACCTAACCTAGATAGAGTACCTAGTGCTAAGCCGAGAGGGATGAGGTGTCACTAGGAACCTACCACTGGTCACATATTGGTCTAAACCTAGCCTTGCACCTCAATGCAGATCACCCATCTAGGTACCACACTTTTATAGCCCAAGTGTTACACCATCTTGTCACAAGTATGATAGTTATGCTTGGATCGTGCTAGAACTATTAAGATGATATACAACATGTATGATTTGGGTTTTTATTTGGATTTTCCATTGTATTGAATAATAAATCTATAACAATAAATGGCCTTGAAATAAATAAATATAGTATTATGGGACTAAAACCCCAACCAGCCTAAGACCACTTGTGACCACCCTCTGATGTTGTACAAATTATGCAAGGTATGAGACATACTTTACATAAGACAAATGACCAAGAACCCAAATAGAAAAAGGAAGGGAAATATAAAGGAAATGGCGAGGCCATTTCAGCCCTCAAATCTGGCCCGGCCTGCTACTCATCCTCCCCTTTTCTCCTTTCCTTTTCCCCAACCGAACCAACCGGCCTGCTCTCCTTTTTCTTTTCCCTGTTCGACCAAACCGGCCCAAGCCAGCGCCGTGGCCCATTCCGGCCTGCTCTCCCCTCCACCCGAGCCGGCCTGCTACTCCTCCTCTTCCATTCCTCTCTGGCCTTGTCGGCCCACACCAGCAACCGGCCCATAAAAGAACCGAGCCGGCCCGATTTCCTCTTGGATCACGTGTGCGGCGCCTCCGTCTCCTCGCGTGGACATCACGCACGGGCGAACGCCGTTTCGTGGGACCCGAAAGCCAGCCACAGCAACTTCCGTCGCCGTCGCTTCTTCCCGTCACCGAGCCGTCTCCCTCTCCCCCTGAACCCGACGCCGACCTGCCCCGTTCGTCACTTCCGTCGGCCGCCGTCTCGTGTCGCGACGCGCCACGCTCCGCGCCTCGCGCCGCGAATCGCGGATGGGCGGGACCCACCGGAGCACTCCCACGCGGAACCGCCAGCAGAAGCGCGCCCACGGCCGCGACGCTTTTCTTCTTCGCGCGCGCCGCGCACATGCGCCTGCCGGCCACCAGCTTTCCTTGGCCACGAAGCCAAACTGGCCTCCTTCGCTGCCAACTGGGGCCCGGACGCGCTCGACAGCGACCCTTGGAGCCCCTCCTAGCCACTTGATCGCGTCGACGCCGTGATCACCGTCCGCTCCCCAACCATGGACGCCGCCGGCTATAAAGCTCGGACCGGGAGCACCGAAGCCCTAGCGCCCCTTCCATCCGCCGCCGCCGCGCCGCGGTAAACCACAAGCACCACCAAGCTAGAGGGCGTAAGAAGAAGAAGGAGAAGGAGAGCCAACCGGAGTTGCCGCCGCCGCACGCCCGCCGAGCGGGCGACACCGTGCGGCTACGCCGCCTCGCCGTCGCACGCCACCACAGCTCACCTGCCAAGCCGAGGAGTAGAGCAAGAGGGAAAAGGAGAAGAAGAAGGCGGGGAAGGGGAAGAGAAGCTGGACGCCGCCGCCGGGCCGGAGAAAGAAGGGCACGCAGGAGAAGGAGGCGCTGCTGCCAGTACCGCGAGCTCGCCCCCGACTACTTCCACTACCTCGCCATCTCATCGTCACGCACCTCGAGCCGCACCGAGTCTGCTCGTCCGCGCCGCGCAGGTAAGCCGCCATACCCCTTGTCCAGCCCCGACCTTTGCTTCCATGGCCATGGCGTCCAAGGACGCGTAGGCCAGAGCCATCACCCGGCTCTTGGACACACGCACGACACGAGCACGGACCGGACCTAGCCCAACGGAATTCCGGCGCCACCATACGCAGGACAGACCAGGCCGCCATGAACGCCACCGTGGCCAAGCCCCGCCACGGTGCGCCGCCGCACGCCGGCAAAGTAGCCGCCCTGAAAACGCGCTGGACCCCCCCGGGAACGACATCCGCCGCGACGGGGCGCATCCCATGCGCCCGCCGCCAGCGAGAGACGCCCGCGGGGGAAGACTCTCCCCACCTCTCCCTCCGACGGCCATGTCCGCACGGGACGCCATGGGCGCCACCGTGGCGCGCTTGCGCCGGCCCGCTCCGGCCGCCTCGATCGTCGAGGTCACGCCGTCGAGCAAGGCCGCGGGCTGCTGCACGCCGCAGCGCCGCCGCGAGGTGAAGATGAGGCCTTGATGCCCGCTTTGACGCCGTGTCGAACGCTGCCATGCCCGCGAGCTCGGCCGCGAGCTCGCTTCCGACGCACGCGCCCGGCCTGTTCTTGGCCGCGCCGTCGAGCCGAATCACCGTCCGAAGCCCCAATCGGCCGGCGCACGCGCCAATTGAACCAAGAACCGGCCGTAGCCTTGGCATCGCGCACCGCGCCGCCGTACCGCCACCGCCGCGGCAAGCGGCGTATGGAGGCTCTCGGGCGGCCCGGTGCCATGAATATGCTCGCCTCGATCCGCGATGCCGATGCGCCCATTACTCGTAGCCAAAGACGACCGACGGGGCCACATGCCCGACCTTGCCATTGCCGGCCATGTCTGACGCCGCGGGCAGGAGATAGAGAAGAGAAGGGGAGAAGATGGGGATGGAGGTGGCATACGGAAGATGAACCCGGCTCATGGAAAGCCTGTCGCTGACAGCGGGCCCCGCAGTCGCCGGTCCACCGTGCGCCGCGACGCCGTGAGCTAAAACCCCAGGACACCGCCCCGTGGACCTTGTCTACCGTGAGCCATACGGAGAGGATAGGGCGTAGACCTGGTCCACGTGAACCAGGCCTGTGGTCTATGAACCATTGAGCCAAAGTCCATGGTGGACCAGCCCCGTGCGCCACGGCCCGATCCAGATCCGAACGCGCGACGTGGCGCATCCAGAGCGCGCCACGTGTCGGCCCGGCCCGACCCAAGTTCAGGCCCATGTCCGGCCCATCTCGGCCCATTAGGGGCCCATTAGGGTTGACCCGGTCAACGGGTAACGTCATCATGACGTCATGCTGACGTCACCCTGGCCCCACCCGTCAGCAGGACCCGCAGACGCCACGTGGCCTAGTCCCGTGCTGACACGTGGCGGCCTATTATTAATCTGCCATTTATTATTTTCAGAAAATGTTATAGACTTCAAAAATTCATAACTTATTCATACGAACTCCGAAAAATATGATCTTTATATGTAAATTCATCTAAAATCGAGCCCGACGCAATGGGACTATGTTTGAGAGCATTTGGTTCTTCTATATTTGATTTGCTTCTTTGTGGCTTCTATAGGAGTCGCTAACGCGACTATTACGCTTCGGTTTCAGAGTCGATTCGGGCGAGGAACGATCCAAGGAAGGAGACCACGAACCCGAGGGAGTGAACCCGCGAACGACTACGGAGGAGAACTTGTACCACTGCGACGGACTTGTACCGCTACTTCCTCGACATCGCAGGTGTCATGGCAAAGCACCCTCTTTTAGAGAATCCTATTAGACATTGCATGTGTAGAATTGCTAGCGCTTTATATTTATTCCTTTGCTAGTATATGATGCATGATATTGCCCGAGCTATATTTACCTTGTTCGAAGCCCTTTTACCATGTTACTTGCCTTGCGCTCGCACATATATATATATTACCGCCCTTACGCGTGCTTGCATTTATTATCACCATACTTATTATAACTCCACTTCGCATTGTATATGTGGTGCGGGTGGTGAACCCTTGGGAATGGTTTGGTTTGGGATGCCGGTGGTGGTTATGGTGATGAGCGGTGTCTTTGCGTGAGTCTTGGGTGTGTGGTGAGGGTTGAGTCGGCCGGACGGGGATTACGACGAGCTTCGAGCGAGTCTTGCCGAGGGGATACGGCCCGGGTATCCCCGCTTTGTGAGTACCTGTGGTGGGTAACTCGGTTTGGATTGAGGTGTCCTTGGTGTGAGCTCCTTGGGGTGGAGCCTTGGAAAGGGGGTGCCGTGGCGGCACGGTAAAGATTAGCCCATACGGGGAGACATCATTTGTCCGGCCAATACCTAAGGACTTGAGTGCTAGTGACCGGATCATTGGACGCTTACTTTCCACTCGCTCTCTAATGGGAAGGGAGACGGTCTAACCATCTGGTAGAACGAATGCCATTACTATCTGGAGTAAGCGGATGTGTCGGGAGGTACGGGCCGAGAGTGCTCACACCCTCCTTAACCAACATAGTGACCCCCGAGGCCTGGTACTATGTCTCACAGTCTCGGCGGCCAGGGTCGAGTGGCAGGATGGTATTCGTTCTAGGCTTATGGCGATCGAAATCTGCCTAGATGTGGCCGCATCGACGATGGCTATCTTGTGGAATAGTGAAACCTCTGCAGAGTGTATGGTTGATCGATCGATACATAGCTGACTCGTTGGCTATGGACCAGTCCCGTGTGATGCTTGCTTGACTAGGAGAGGAGTCTTCTGCCTTTCTTGGGATATGGGTATGATTACATCCGGCCGTGAGCCTGGGAGGCTGCGGGTCGTTGAGGCCTGACGAGAGGGAGTCGTCAAGCCGGCCACGTGAAGCGTGGTGGGGTGTGGGGTGTGAGGTGTGGTGATGTGTGGATGGGATGGATGGGATGGTGGATGGATGTGTGTGTGTGGGACTTGGGAATGTGTTAAACTTGATTATTACTATTATATATTATACTTGTTGCTACTTCGCATGCGCTAGGATGCAAACCACAGCCAAATATAGGATCGCCAGATCCCTTTATTTTCTCTTTTCCACTAAAGCTCATTCGGTGCTGACCATGGCCTGCACACATCTGGCGGTGTGCAGATTTCCTGTGATGTTAGGGATAAAGGATTAGGAGGTCTCGTGCCTGCGCTCGAGTTGGAGTTTGAAGTTGCTTCCGCGTTATTCTTCCGCCTTCGCAAGCTGTTCTGGATGTTAGATATACTTTGATTGCGCCAGTGTGGCGTTGTAAATATTAATGTAAACCCTTCTATTTGTACTCTGTATTCTCAGAATTCGATGTATGGAATTGATTATCAACTGTTGTATATCATTCTGTGGATTTTCCCTTCGCGGAAAATTGAGGATGTTTCAGTTGGTATCAGCTCCTGTACTTGACCCTAGGACGAGACCCTTAGGATTGGACGATAGAATAGGATGAGTCAGCCCTTCTTTCGGTTATAATACTGACCTTGCACCATTTCGTGCATGGCTTACCTCTTATAATGGATTTACTAACTATGTTCTTGGACTCCAATGCAAATGATGGTGATCTCTTAGAAGCATGCCTTCTACCTCAAGCACCATGATGGATATGCCCAAGTACTACAAGAAGTGCTTCAAGAGTTAGAGCCCCTGACAATAGACGTGCCACAAATAGGTAGTGCCTAGAAGAGCCAAAGTCTACTATATGATGACCCTGTAGAATCTCCTAGGAAAGGAAACGTCGTAACAAAGCCTTGTACCATTCCTAAGGTAGAAGACACAGTCCTTACTGCTATGCAACCTATTGTCCATACGGCTATTCATGCGTACGAACTCTTCGAGCATGGCCTCCTGCCGTCTATTACCCCGTGCCCTCGATGCCTCCAATAGTGCCATAGGGTAATGGGATGAAGCCGAACACATCTAGGCAAAAGGGGACTGATGACAACCTCGATGATTACTAGAGAAACACCTACTTCTCCAGGATAGACTCATGAACACACCAAGCTGCTAAAGCGCTATCAAAAGGAGCCCTGTGAAGAAAGATTTGCTTTAGAGCCTTTAAACCTCACCATCGTTGCTTACTCCCAGCCTGCACCGGAATCCACCCTGAAATAGGAGGAAGCTCGCCAGCGCATATAAAGTTCCTGACTCATGCCCAACCATGTAGATGGAAGAAAGTTCTTCGACCCCACCTATCTAGTTCTTAGACAAGACTCATCATGATAAGGGGGTAGGAAGAGGATGATTAGAATAAGCCATGTATAGCTAGAAGTTGTGCCATGAATAGAGTAGAATGTCTACCCTTTTCAGCTACTTACGTGTAGTACGTTTTCTCCGCGGATCTCTTGGCGTAGCTACCAGGGATATCGCTTTGTAATAAACCCAATGTAATGAGTGCTTGGTTTTTATCGGATTTTATGGTTCTTCATGCTTCTTTGTATGAGTGTAGGATAGATTTAAATGTTTTTAAATTGTTTAAATCATCTAAACTCAAGTTAAAATTGTTAATAAATCATGTCACTTGCACATGATTCCTAATCCTTATGACCCTTACAACAGGATGCCCAGCCAGTAATCGGGTAGCTTGAACCATTGCTCAACCCCTTTAGAAGACACCATGGACAGTGATCAAGGTAGTCACAAGCCATCCCCAGGACTCAATCCCGAGAAGGCAGAACTCCATGGAACCCCCACTGAAGAACCGTCCAACAAATCTCAGCATGAGCAAGGGAATTCATCTCTGATGAAGCTGCCTACCTTCGACGGAACTGACGATGATCCTATCACCGCTGTAGACTGGCTATATGATATGGCAGAAGAGTTAGACTTGACCACCTACACTGAAGAAGAAAGCATGAAGGTTGCAGCCCATCAACTCATAGGGTCCGCACATGCATGGTGGAACACATTCAGCAATGCCCATTCCAACCCAACCAACATCTCATGGAGAGAGTTCAGCGAAGTCTTTCGCAAACACTATGTGCCAGATGATGCAATGGAAGACTTGAAAGGAGAGATTCGAAGCGTAAGGCAAGGAACAGGAAGTGTTCACGAGTACAACATCCGCTTCAACCGCATGTTGCATTACGCACCTGCCGTGCGTGACTCTAAGAAAGATATGGTGTTCTACTACCGTAGGGGCCTAAACGATGGCATCCGAATGGTCCTTGCCGGAAGCACCTACCACACCATCGAAGAAGTAATTAACAAGGCAATTGAGATAGAAGAAGACCTCCTCGAGTATGAAATAGTCGATGGAAGGAAGAGATGCCGCATTGATGGATCATTCAGTGGCTCACTAGTACGACAAATGAGGGCAATCATAGACTCATATCGTACCCGGGCTCGAAGTATGTGGAACGCCATCGCGCCTACTTCTACGGGCGGTGTGCCGTTCACTTACTATGGATCCGACCACTCTAACCTCAGGGATGCTGACATCAAAGGAATGAAGACCACTCCGCCAATTCAGAACCTTGGTATAAAGAACCTCGTGGCAATCACAAGTAGCGTGTTTATCACCTGCTATGGATGCGACAAAATGGGCCACATGATCGCCAAGTGCCCAGAAAGAAAGACTACCCCTACTACAACTCCTGTCCTCAATCTAGACAATGATACTCACTAGGCATGTAGTCAAGTATTCAATCTTATCTGATGTAACATGCTTGAACATGTCTTCAAGATTGTATGAGAGTGCATCTTATCACTAAATACAAGGATTTTCCCTTCTGTACAAGAACACTTGTGAATGATTCCAAGATCTCTGGGATATAGGTATCTCTGCCTAATCTGATTTAAAAATCTATCTCCCCGAGTGCATTGGAAAGCCACTCGTTTTAAAACATCTTTGCGAAAGTCTTTCATTTCAAAACAAAAGTTTTACTTTGCACATCAACCTTTGATAAAATGCTTGCAAACTAAAAATGGCTCAAGTTTTATTTTAAAATCTTTTGATTTCAACCAAGGAGCCAAACTTATTTTAAATAAAATTCATCTTCAAAATGTTTTGCAACACGTTTGCTAAACAAAATAATTGTAAAAAGGTTTTGTTTGATTGTGAAAACCAAGTTTCACAAAACGAGCAAGTAATTGTGAACCATTTTCAAACTACCCGTGTTTCAAATGATTGAAAGAGAGTCACACTTTGTTTGAAGAGTAAAACCATGTTTCAAAACTATTTGATTTTATAACTCACTTGGATTTCAAACCTCTTCAAAAATCTCCCTTGGACTTTAAGGCCTACAAAATCACTATCTATTTTAAAATAAGATTTTAGAAAATCATCGTGACAATGAGGGATCAATGAACGATGCCCCAACCGATAACTCTAGAATTGCGTATGCATCTTGGATACCCCGTACAAAATTTGGATCGAGTCACCAAGTAAAGCAAAGGCGCAATACCTTTCGCAAGATCCTTTGAAGCGGCTACGCTGACTAAAAGCAAGGATAGCAACTACGCTTATCAGAGTAGCGCAGTGGAAGCGTGGTGGGCTCATAACCCACTGGACCCTGGATCGAAATCAGGAGCCTAAACCGCACCTCTTAATTTAGAAGGACATGATATAGTCTAAACTAATTTGGGACCCTCCCACATGCTAAACCCTGCAATGAAACATCCTACTGTGACAACTCCTCGATCATCATTGAAGTATCTTTTTGTAAACCCTCAAGATCGACTAAGGATATAGACAAAGAAATCAAGACTCTACTACTCACTCTTGCAACTCGATGGAGCAACTACTTCAAGCTATGAGGAACTGGAAGTCAGATTCCTGGATAAGTGTCACCTTACTACTTCGTGGAGTACTACACACCTTAAATCTCGGGGACGAGATTCTGATAAGGGGGTAGGACTGTAACATCCCAAAAATCCGAGCTACAAATTTTTTTTTTCTAAATAAACCTTTGTTTGTTGCTTGTCATGTACGAAACCCTATTAGTTCGCATACAAAGTACCTTTGTTTAGTTGTTAAGCATTGTGATGCAAGATCACATGTGACTTAATATAGTCCTTAAGCCACATGTGATTAGGACCTTAGGGAAAACCTCCTATGCTTACCGATGAGAGTATGTGACCAATCGTTTAACCACGATATGCCCTAGTGATAGCCCCTAGGATATAAACCTAAACCCTAATGATCCTATGCTAGAATTAGTAGCAATGTCACCACGGTGTGATGTTTATACATGTACACCTGCCTATAGTATAAACCCTACGATCGACTACAGCCTAACTAGAAGTAGTCAGTGGTTAGTGTTACCACACCAACCCCTGACATAGTACCCTAGACCCATGACCTCGGCCCCACCTATGAGAGGTTTTGAGCTTAAACCATAGGTCATAGCCCAGGGTGCTATCCTCATGTAGGTAGTCGACTACTTGACCCTAGTTGGTTAGAGTCTAGTGACATCATGCCAACCCGTAGTGATATCTCCTCACATGAGAATTGTGGTACTTAGTGTCATGGTAGGAGAAGTGACCCACACCTATCACTACCTAACTATCCTAGTAGACTAATCCTCACCAACCTAAGGAAAACACCTTTGCTTATGAGAACGTAGTTGCTTAACTACATACCCCGACACTAGAAACTACCTACCTTAGCTCGACTAGCTACTTCACCACTCGGATGGGTGAACTCCACCAGACCACCCTAGTGGGGCAACCTACTAACTATGCCAACTTAGAGAGAGATGCCCTAGCCCTATGCTTATCACCTAGTGGACCCTCAAGTCGCCATAGTGCTTTAAGGAGTAAGCCTAGCAGTTAAACCAAGGTGTAACTACTTAGATGTCCACCCATAACCTAACCTAGATAGAGTACCTAGTGCTAAGCCGAGAGGGATGAGGTGTCACTAGGAACCTACCACTGGTCACATATTGGTCTAAACCTAGCCTTGCACCTCAATGCAGATCACCCATCTAGGTACCACACTTTTATAGCCCAAGTGTTACACCATCTTGTCACAAGTATGATAGTTATGCTTGGATCGTGCTAGAACTATTAAGATGATATACAACATGTATGATTTGGGTTTTTATTTGGATTTTCCATTGTATTGAATAATAAATCTATAACAATAAATGGCCTTGAAATAAATAAATATAGTATTATGGGACTAAAACCCCAACCGGCCTAAGACCACTTGTGACCACCCTCGATGTTGTACAAATTATGCAAGGTATGAGACATACTTTACATAAGACAAATGACCAAGAACCCAAATAGAAAAAGGAAGGGAAATATAAAGGAAATGGCGAGGCCATTTCAGCCCTCAAATCGGCCCGGCACGCTACTCATCCTCCCCTTTTCTCCTTTCCTTTTCCCCAACCGAACCAACCGGCCTGCTCTCCTTTTTCTTTTCCCGTTCGACCAAACCGGCCCAAGCCGGCGCCGTGGCCCATTCCGGCCGCTCTCCCCTCCACCCGAGCCGGCCCGCTACTCCTCCTCTTCCATTCCTCTCTGGCCTTGTCGGCCCACACCAGCAACCGGCCCATAAAAGAACCGAGCCGGCCCGATTTCCTCTTGGATCACGTGTGCGGCGCCTCCGTCTCCTCGCGTGGACATCACGCACGGGCGAACGCCGTTTCGTGGGACCCGAAAGCCAGCCACAGCAACTTCCGTCGCCGTCGCTTCTTCCCGTCACCGAGCCGTCTCCCTCTCCCTCTGAACCCGACGCCGACCTGCCCCGTTCGTCACTTCCGTCGGCCGCCGTCTCGTGTCGCGACGCGCCACGCTCCGCGCCTCGCGCCTCGCGCCGCGATCGCGGATGGGCGGGACCCACCGGAGCACTCCCACGCGGAACCGCCAGCAGAGGCGCGCCCACGGCCGCGACGCTTTTCTTCTTCGCGCGCGCCGCGCACATGCGCCTGCCGGCCACCAGCTTTCCTTGGCCACGAAGCCAAACTGGCCTCCTTCGCTGCCAACTGGGGCCCGGACGCGCTCGACAGCGACCCTTGGAGCCCCTCCTAGCCACTTGATCGCGTCGACGCCGTGATCACCGTCCGCTCCCCAACCATGGACGCCGCCGGCTATAAAGCTCGGACCGGGAGCACCGAAGCCCTAGCGCCCCTTCCATCCGCCGCCGCCGCGCTCTGCGGTAAACCACAAGCACCACCAAGCTAGAGGGCAGAAGAAGAAGGAGAAGGAGAGCCAACCGGAGTTGCCGCCGCCGCACGCCGCCAGAGCGGGGCGACACCCGTACGGCTACGCCGCCTCGCCGTCGCACGCCACCACAGCTCACCTGCCAAGCCGAGGAGTAGAGCAAGAGGGAAAAGGAGAAGAAGAAGGCGGGGAAGGGGAAGAGAAGCTGGACGCCGCCGCCGGGCCGGAGAAAGAAGGGCACGCAGGAGAAGGAGGCGCTGCTGCCAGTACCGCGAGCTCGCCCCCGACTACTTCCACTACCTCGCCATCTCATCGTCACGCACCTCGAGCCGCACCGAGTCTGCTCGTCCGCGCCGCGCAGGTAAGCCGCCATACCCCTTGTCCAGCCCCGACCTTTGCTTCCATGGCCATGGCGTCCAAGGACGCGTAGGCCAGAGCCATCACCCGGCTCTTGGACACACGCACGACACGAGCACGGACCGGACCTAGCCCAACGGAATTCCGGCGCCACCATACGCAGGACAGACCAGGCCGCCATGAACGCCACCGTGGCCAAGCCCCGCCACGGTGCGCCGCCGCACGCCGGCAAAGTAGCCGCCCTGCAAACGCGCTGGACCCCCGGAACGACATCCGCCGCGACGGGCGCATCCCATGCGCCCGCCGCGCCGAGAGACGCCGCGGGGAAGACTCTCCCCACCTCTCCCTCCGACGGCCATGTCCGCACGGGACGCCATGGGCGCCACCGTGGCGCGCTTGCGCCGGCCCGCTCCGGCCGCCTCGATCGTCGAGGTCACGCCGTCGAGCAAGGCCGCGGGCTGCTGCACGCCGCAGCGCCGCCGCGAGGTGAAGATGAGGCCTTGATGCCCGCTTTGACGCCGTGTCGAACGCTGCCATGCCCGCCAGAGCTCGGCCGCGAGCTCGCTTCCGACGCACGCGCAGCCGCTGTTCTTGGCCGCTGCCGTCGAGCCGAATCACCGTCCAGAAGCCCCAATCGACCGGCGCACGCGCCAATTGAACCAAGAAGCAGCCGTAGCCTTGGCATCGCGCACCGGCGCCGCCGTACCGCCACCGCCGCGGCAAGCGGCGTATGGAGGCTCTCGGGCAGCGCTGGTGCCATGAATATGCTCGCCTCGATTCCGCGATGCCGATGCGCCCATTACCTGTAGCCAAAGACGACCGACGGGGCCACATGCCCGACCTTGCCATTGCCGGCCATGTCGACGCCGCGGGCGGGAGATAGAGAAGAGAAGGGGAGAAGATGGGGATGGAGGTGGCATACGGAAGATGAACCCGGCTCATGGAAAGCCCGTCGCGACGGCGGCCCCGCGATCGCCGGTCCACCGTGCGCCGCGACGCCGTGAGCTAAAACCCCGGGACACCGCCCGTGGACCTTGTCTACCGTGAGCCATACGGAGAGGATAGGGCGTAGACCTGGTCCACGTGAACCAGGCCTGTGGTCTATGAACCATTGAGCCAAAGTCCATGGTGGACCAGCCCCGTGCGCCACGGCCCGATCCAGATCCGAACGCGCGACGTGGCGCATCCAGAGCGCGCCACGTGTCGGCCCGGCCCGACCCAAGTTCAGGCCCATGTCCGGCCCATCTCGGCCCATTAGGGGCCCATTAGGGTTGACCCGGTCAACGGGTAACGTCATCATGACGTCATGCTGACGTCACCCTGGCCCCACCCGTCAGCAGGACCCGCAGACGCCACGTGGCCTAGTCCGTCCGACACGTGGCGGCCTATTATTAATCTGCCATTTATTATTTTCGAGAAAATGTTATAGACTTCAAAAATTCATAACTTATTCATACGAACTCCGAAAAATATGATCTTTATATGTAAATTCATCTAAAATCGAGCCCGACGCAATGGGACTATGTTTGAGAGCATTTGGTTCTTCTATATTTGATTTGCTTCTTTGTGGCTTCTATAGGAGTCGCTAACGCGACTATTACGCTTCGGTTTCAGAGTCGATTCGGGCGAGGAACGATCCAAGGAAGGAGACCACGAACCCGAGGGAGTGAACCTGCTGAACGACTACGGAGGAGAACTTGTACCACTACTGACGGACTTGTACCGCTACTTCCTCGACATCGCAGGTGTCATGGCAGCACCCTCTTTTAGAGAATCCTATTAGACATTGCATGTGTAGAATTGCTAGCGCTTTATATTTATTCCTTTGCTAGTATATGATGCATGATATTGCCTGAGCTATATTTACCTTGTTCGAAGCCCTTTTACCATGTTACCCAGCCTTGCGCTCGCACATATATATATATTACCGCCCCTTCGCGTGCTTGCATTTATTATCACCATACTTATTATAACTCCACTTCGCATTGTATATGTGGTGCGGGTGGTGAACCCTTGGGAATGGTTTGGTTTGGGATGCCGTGCGGTGGTTATGGTGATGAGCGGTGTCTTTGCGTGAGTCTTGGGTGTGTGGTGAGGGTTGAGTCGGCCGGACGGGGATTACGACGAGCTTCGAGCGAGTCTTGCCGAGGGATACGGCCGGGTATCCCCGCTTTGTGAGTACTGTGGCGGGTAAGCTGGTTTGGATTGAGGTGTCCTTGGTGTGAGCTCCTTGGGGTGGAGCCTTGGAAAGGGGGTGCCGTGGCAAAGACGGTAAAGATTAGCCCATACAGGGGAGACATCGTTGTCCGGCCAATACCTAAGGACTTGAGTGCTAGTGACCGGATCATTGGACGCTTACTTTCCACTCGCTCTCTAATGGGAAGGGAGACGGTCTAACCATCTGGTAGAACGAATGCCATTACTATCTGGAGTAAGCGGATGTGTCGGGAGGTACGGGCCGAGAGTGCTCACACCCTCCTTAACCAACATAGTGAGCCCCGAGGCCTGGTACTATGTCTCACAGTCTCGGCGGCCAGGGTCGAGTGGCAGGATGGTATTCGTTCTAGGCTTATGGCGATCGAAATCTGCCTAGATGTGGCCGCATCGACGATGGCTATCTTGTGGAATAGTGAAACCTCTGCAGAGTGTATGGTTGATCGATCGATACATAGCCGACTCGTTGGCTATGGACCGGTCCGTGTGATGCTTGCTTGACTAGGAGAGGAGTCTTTCGCCTTTCTTGGGATATGGGTATGATTACATCCGGCCGTGAGCCGGGAGGTCGGGTCGTTGAGGCCCGACGAGAGGGAGTCGTCAAGCCGGCCACGTGAAGCGTGGTGGGGTGTGGGGTGTGAGGTGTGGTGATGTGTGGATGGGATGGATGGGATGGTGGATGGATGTGTGTGTGGGACTTGGGAATGTGTTAAACTTGATTATTACTATTATATATTATACTTGTTGCTACTTCGCATGCGCTAGGATGCAAACCATGCCAAATATAGGATCGCCGAGATCCCTTTATTTTCTCTTTTCCACTAAAGCTCATTCGGTGCGACCATGGCACGCACACATCCGCGGTGTGCAGATTTCTGTGATGTTAGGGATAAAGGATTAGGAGGTCTCGTGCCTGCGCTCGAGTTGGAGTTTGAAGTTGCTTCCGCGTTATTCTTCCGCCTTCGCAAGCTGTTCTGGATGTTAGATATACTTTGATTGCGCCAGTGTGGCGTTGTAAATATTAATGTAAACCCTTCTATTTGTGCTCTGTATTCTCAGAATTCGATGTATGGAATTGATTATCAACTGTTGTATATCATTCTGTGGATTTTCCCTTCGCGGAAAATTGAGGATGTTTCACTTTCACTCTCAAGCCCGAGCCGCCGTGAGGGGCATAACCTCCGCGATCGGAAGACAACGGCAGGAGACTACGAGCTTCGTAGTCGAGGGCCGCCTACCCTAGATCATAATGCCCTTGACAACCTGGTATCGCGATCCAAGCGATCCTCGTCGTCTTCCACCGCCGCGCCGCCAACTCCGACTGAAAACCCTAGCCTGCCGCCATCTCTACCGCCACCCACCGCCGCGCCACAAGTCCCCACCACCGCCAACCCTAGCACACCACCGCCACCATCCCCCTCATTCGCCAGCCCCACAGTGCCTGCCATGGCCGAGCCAACCCTAGCGGAGGTCATGGAAATGCTCAAGGCCATGAACACGAAGATCAACACCATGGAGTCCGACATGGCCACCATGAAGGATAAGACCGAGTCGTCCTCCGGAGGGGGCGACGATCGCCGCCACGACGGCGGGCGCGGTCAGGAATTCCACCCCAAGCACAAGAAGTGGGACTTTCCTCGCTACGACGGCACGACCGACCCGATGCTTTTCCTCAACAAGTGTGACGCATATTTCCTTCAGCATCGCACAACGCCGGACGAGAAGGTGCGCATCGCCTCGTACCACCTCGACCAGGTTGCGCAACTATGGTTCAGCCAGGTCCAGGAGGACGACGGCACACCAAACTGGGCGCACTTCAAGGAGCTCTTGAACGTGCGGTTCGGGCCACCTCTCCGTTTCGCCCCGATGTTCGAGCTCGCCGAATGCCGACGTACCGGGATCGTGGAGGAATACTCCAATCGGTTCCAGGCTCTACTTCCCCGCGCCGGCCGTCTTGAGGAGAAACAGCGTGTCCAGCTCTTCACAGGGGGGCTGCTGCCATCACTCAGCAACGCCGTCCGCCTGCATAACCCGACGACCCTCGCGGAGGCCATGAGCCTGGCCCGGCAGGTGGAGTTGATGGGGGCCGAACGGCCGGCGCAGGCACCCCCTCGGGCGCCACCGCGCGGGGCTCCTGCAGCACCACCCCCGCAGCCCGCCCTCCCGGCACCCCAACCCTTGCTGGCGTTACCCGCGCCACCGGGGGCTTCGCTACCGGGACGCGCCGAGGGCCCCCAGCGGCGCCTCACGCCCGAAGAAATGGCAGAACGACGTCGCCAAAACCTCTGCTTCAACTGCAACGAGCGCTACTCTCGCGGCCACAACAGATTCTGCAAACGGATCTTCTTCCTCGACGGCGTCGAGATCGAGGACACGGCCGAGGGCGACGCGGACATCGCGGCGATCCACGCGGTCCTCGCCGTGACCATGGGCCGATCCGGCGAGGCGACACACGACGTGGACGCACCCGCGTTCTCTCCACGCAGTCGTCGGGGTGCCGACCCACGCCGCGCTCGTTACGCGTGGTGGTGGGCGACGCCTCCCTTATAGCCCTCGTCGACACGGGCTCGACTCACAACTTCATCGGCGAGGAGGCTGCGCGACGTACTGGCCTCCACATCCAGCCTCGACCGCGCCTGAATGCCACAGTGGCCAATGGCGAGAGAGTCGCCTGCCCCGGCGTGCTTCGACGCCAATCCATCTCCATCGAGGGGCTGGAGTTCCATGCCGATCTCTACGTCATGCCACTCGCCGGGTATGACATGGTCCTCGGAACGCAGTGGATGGCACCGCTGGAGGACATCACGTGGAACGTGCCAGCGCGGACCATGTCCTTCAAGCTCCAGGGCCGCGCCGTCTGCTGGCAGGGCGTCGAGTCTCCGTTTGGCGCGCGCGCCCACACCGTGGCCTCGACAGGCTCCCTCCTCGACGACCTGCTCGCCACCTTCGACGACGTGTTCGCCGAGCCGACCGGGCTACCGCCGCCGCGAGCCCGTGACCACGCCATCGTCCTCAAGCCGGACGCCGCCCCGGTCGTCGTGCGCCCCTACAGATACCCCGCGGCGCACAAAGATGAGTTGGAGCGGCAGTGCGCCGCCATGATCGACCAAGGCATCGTCCGACGCAGCGATTCCGCTTTCTCCTCACCGGTTCTTCTCGTCAAGAAGGCGGATGGGTCATGGCGTTTCTGCGTCGACTACAGAGCCCTCAACGCTCTCACCGTCAAGGACGCATATCCCATCCCGGTGGTGGATGAACTCCTGGACGAGCTGCACGGGGCGCGTTTCTTCACCAAGCTGGACCTACGGTCCGGATACCATCAAGTGCGGATGCGGCGCGAGGACATCCACAAAACCGCCTTCCACACCCATGATGGCCTGTACGAGTTCCTGGTGATGCCGTTTGGCTTGTGCAACGCCCCGGCAACCTTCCAGGCGCTGATGAACGACGTGCTCCGCCCGTTCCTCCGTCGGTTCGTGCTTGTCTTTTTCGATGACATACTAATCTATAGCTCGTCATGGGCAGACCATCTTCGACACATACGTGCAGTCCTCGCCGAGCTCCGTCGTCACAGGCTCTTCATCAAGCGCGCTAAGTGCGCCTTCGGCGCCACCTCAGTCTCCTACCTCGGCCATATCATCTCGGAGGCAGGTGTCGCCATGGATCCGGCCAAGGTGCAGGCGATCGTCGATTGGCCGACACCGCGGTCGGCGCGCGCGGTGCGAGGCTTCCTCGGCTTGGCGGGCTACTACCGCAAATTCGTGCACAACTATGGCACGGTCGCCGCCCCACTGACGGCGCTTCTCAAGAAGGACGGGTTCTCTTGGACCCCGGAGGCGACCGCGGCTTTCGACGCCCTCAAGTCCGCGGTCACCACCGCGCCGATCCTCGCCATGCCCGACTTCACCAAGCCGTTCATCGTCGAATGCGACGCCTCCACGTACGGTTTCGGCGCGGTGCTGATCCAAGATGGGCACCCCATCGCCTTCTTCAGCCGGCCCGTGGCGCCTCGACATCGCGCTCTCGCTGCCTATGAGCGTGAACTGATCGGCCTTGTCTCCGCCGTCCGTCACTGGCGCCCGTACTTGTGGGGACGCCGCTTCGTGGTCAAGACGGACCACTACAGCCTCAAGTACCTGCTTGATCAGAGGCTGGCCACGATTCCCCAACACCATTGGGTGGGCAAGCTTTTGGGATTCGACTTCGCGGTGGAGTACAAGCCCGGAGCCTCGAACGCGGTCGCCGACGCCTTGTCACGCCGCGACACGGAGGAGACCGGCTTGGTCTTGGCTCTGTCGACTCCTCGCTTCGACTTCATCATGCGCCTCCGTCAATCACAGCTCACAGAACCGGCCCTCGTCGCGCTTCAAGAGGAGGTGCAGGCTGGCTCGCGTCGCGACCCGTGGACAGTGGTCGACGGCTTGGTCCAGTTCGGGGGCCGCCTCTACATTCCACCGGCGTCGCCCCTGGCCCGCGAGATCGTGGCGGCCGTGCATGAGGAGGGCCATGAGGGCGTCCATCGCACCCTGCACCGCCTGCGGCGCGACTTCCACATCCCTAACATGAAGCAGGTTGTGCAGGACTTCGTGCGCGCTTGCGATACCTGCCAGAGGAACAAGACGGAGCACCTCCACCCCGCCGGTTACTTGCTGCCCCTACCGGTGCCCCAAGGGGTGTGGACGGACATCGCCCTCGACTTTGTGGAAGCTCTTCCTCGCGTCAAGGGCAAGTCGGTCATCCCGGTGGTGGACAGGTTCGGCAAGTCGCCACTTCATACCTCCGGCACACCCTTACTCGGCGGAGTCCGTTGCCCGAGCTTTCTTCTCCGACATCGTCCGCTTACACGGAGTGCCGCAGTCCATGGTCTCGACCGCGACCCGGTGTTCACGTCCACGTTTTGGCGTGAGTTGATGCGCTGGTGGGCACAAAGCGCACATGTCTATCGCCTTCCACCTCGAGACGGATGGGCAGTCCGAGTCGGTGAACAGGGTGATCATCATGTACCTCCGATGCCTCACAGGTGACCGGCCGAAGCAATGGCTGCGTTGGCTCCCATGGGCGGAGTTCGTCTTCAACACCGCCTACCAGACCTCCCTCCACGACACTCCGTTCAAGATTGTCTACGGCCGCGACCCCCCCTCCATCAGGTCCTACGAGCCGGGCGACACGAGGGTGGCGGCCGTGGCCAAGAGCATGGCGAAGCGCGCAGCGTTCCTTGACGACGTTCGCTATCGCCTCGAGCAGGCTCAGGCGCTCCACAAGCGTCATTACGACAAGCACCACCGCGAGGTGGTCTACCAGGTGGGCGATTGGGCACTCCTCCGCCTCCGCCACCGCGCCCCGGCGTCGCTCCACCAGCCAGTCACCGGCAAGCTACGGCCTAAGTACTACGGGCCGTACCGCGTCATCGAGCTCATCAACAATGTCGCGGTCCGGCTGGCGCTTCCACCACATGCTCGTCTTCATGATGTCTTCCACATTGGCGTCCTCAAGAAGTTCCATGGTGCGCCCCCGACAGCTCCGCCCGAGCTTCCTCTCATCCACTACGGCGCGGTGGCTCCTGAACCGGAACGTGCTGTTCGGTATCGCCTCGCTCGGCGAGTCCAGCAGGTGTTGGTGCAGTGGAAGGGGCAATCGGCCGCATCAGCAACTTGGGAGGACTTGGAGACGTTCCGCTCTCGGTTCCTCGCGTTCCGGCTCGAGGACGAGCCGAGTCTCGAGGGGCGGAGAGATGTCATGTGGGGCGTGACGTACACCGGGCGCAGCGTGCCCGGACGTCAGCGCGCGGCCGAGCGTGCGGCACGGGCGGCACCGGCGGCTGGAAGGAGCCACCACGAGTGGCTAAAAGGAAATTAGATTGCTTTTGGTTTATTTCCCTTAAGTCTAGGAGAAGATATTTCCCTATTATTAGACAAGTTTGTTTCCTAGTTTGTTAGCCGGTTGGCTATTTGAGTCTGTACTCGGATGAACAAGAGATCAATCAAGAATTATATCCCAAACTCGTCTCTCCCTTTCACTCTCAAGCCCGAGCCGCCGTGAGGGGCATAACCTCCGCGATCGGAAGACAACGGCAGGAGACTACGAGCTTCGTAGTCGAGGGCCGCCTACCCTAGATCATAACGCCCTTGACACTCGGCCTAGGCCTCGTACTTCGTGCTGGGACAGAAAAGATTCTGGAGTTTGTGACTCCTACGGAGGACAGGCCGGCGCTGAGCTTCTTCGTTTCCCCGGATGCGGAGGAGGTAGCCCAAAGCAAGCTCGCTCTACTCTTCTCATTCCTAGCATTATGCATTGCAGCAGTTTGGGAGAACCTGTGGTTTTATCTGGGCAAGCCTATATACGGGATGATCTACATGGCCAGATACGAATGTCAACAGAGGTGGATCAAGTACAAGAGGTACAGGTGGATCTGGTTCATCCTATTCTGGGTTCTGTGGGCAATGGAGAAGGTTCTTCTAATCTGGGGCACGGGCAAATGGGTGGCCATGGTGTCCTATGCACTAATGAAAATGAAGATGGAGAAGAAGGGAACAGGCAGACATTGGTACATCAGCATGCTCTGGAAGGTGAAGGTACCAATCCCAATGATGATGTTCACTCTGATGTCGTGGGCAATGTCTTCGTTCATAAGCAAGATCAACGGGCACGGTGCCAGCCCTCAAGGCGCCACGGGCGCAATGAATCTCCTCGCCTGGAACTGTCAAGGAGCGGGAGGGACCCTTGACAGTCAAAAAATGTTGCATCTCTCCAGGATTATCACATCGACAAGTGCCTAGGTAATTTTTATCTCAGAAACTAAAACATCTAAGATCAGTAGGCAGCAACTCATTAATAAATTTAACCTTGACAATGTCCATATTGTTTCATCTGATGGTAACTCAGGAGGGCTGTGGCTTCTCTCTAAGAATGGTGTGCAAGTAGATGTTGTTGAGTCAAGTCCTTTTTTCATCTTCGCTATGTGTAATAATCAGCTGGCCTCCAAGAGATTTGGTCTTCTATGCATCTATGGAGATCCTCATCAGATCAAGACCAAGTGGATATGGAGGAATGCTCGTGATTTTATTATGTTAAATCCTAGTCTCCCCTTCATATGTATGGGGATTTGAATAACATTATGGATGTAAGAGAAAAACTTGGGCCCAGGCCTGCAAATTGTAGAACTATTTCAAACTTTTGTTATCTTGTAAAAGACTGTGGTTTATTTGATCTGGGTTTTAATGGTCCTGCTTATACCTGGTCCAACAAGAGATTTGATGCTATTCCAACCTATGAGAGGTTGGATAGGTTTCTGGCAAACTCTGAGTGGTGTACTGCTTTCCCAAATACCACTATTCACCACTTGCCCATGTTTAGGAGTGATCATTGCCCTATTCTTGCTATGACTAACTTCAATTGCAGGAAAGTTCCTAAGCCGTTCAAATTTGAGAATTGGTGGCTTTTAATTGATGATTATGAGCAGGTGGCAAAGTCGAGCTGGGAGAAATCCTCTTCTAGACCTTTTCATTTAAAAACCTTTTATTTGGCAAAAGATCTCTGCAGGTGGCAAAGGAAAAAACCCAAGAACTCTAAGTTTTAACTATGATTGAAGAAAAGCTGGAAGAACTCCAAGGTAAGCCTCCAGGTGAGCAAGATCCTGCACTTCAGAAAGCTCTTATTCAGCAGCATGAATTGATTTTAGCTAGGGAAGAGGCTTATCATAGACAAAGATATAAGAAATCTTGGGCGACTTATGGAGATAGGAACACCATATTCTTTCATAGTAGTATTATTAAAAGAAACACTATTACCCACTTTATTAAACCTGATGGTTCTCATGCAACTACTCAAGATCAAATGTCTGTTGTTGCCAATAACTATTTTCAGGAGATTTTTTCCTCCAGTTTATCAGTTACAGATCAAAATCAGTGGAACCCTGAAATCACTGCATGTGAAAGGATATCAAATGACATCTACACTCATTCGACTCCAGATGAACAGGAAATTAAGGTATCATTAATGGTATGAGAAATAATGCTGCCCCTGGACCTGATGGTCTGGGTGCTGCTTTTTACAAGGCTTCATGGGATTGGACTGGTAAGGACCTGTGCAATCTTGTTCAAGATTTTTATAATTCAGCCAGTATCCCTAATGATATTAACAATACTCACATTGCTCTCATTCCAAAGATTAACAGTCCTTCCACTCCCAAAGATTTCAGACCTATTAGCCTCTGTAATGTTGCTTACAAAGTCATAGCCAAATCCTTAGCTGATAGAGTCAAAAGTCATCTCCCTCATATCATTCATCCTTCACAATCTGCTTTTATTCAAGGGAGACACATAGCTACCAACATTATCCTTGCTCAGGAGATCATTCATAGTTTCAATCTCAAGAGCTGGAATCAAAAAGCTTTTTTACTTAAAGTAGATCTTGCCAAAGCTTTTGACAGACTAGAATGGAGTTTTATCACTACTGCTCTTAGAAGACAAGGTTTCAAAGATTCTTTCATTGATCTTGTCTATGCTTGTATTTCTACCACTACTATGTCTGTCATAATTAATGGTATTCCCACTCCAAAGTTCCACCCCCAAAGAGGTATCAGGCAAGGTTGTCCTCTATCTCCTTATGTGTTTATCCTGGCCATAAATGAACTCTCTATTTGCCTTCAAAATCAAGCCACCTCTCATAACATTGAGGGTATTTCTTTAGGTCCTAATTGCCCCCCCATTCACTCTATTCTTTTTGCTGATGACCTCATAATCTGTGGACAAGCTAATGCTACTGAAGCCATGAGAATACATGATACTCTTATGAGTTTTTGCAGGGCTTCTGGACAGACTCCAAATTTGACTAAATCATCCATCATGTTCAGCAAAAATGTTGATGACCAGAGTAGATTTCAGGTACAGAGTGTTTTCCCTGTTCAAAATTTAAGTTCTAATACAATTTATCTGGGTCATCCTCTCATTTTCAATCACTGTGATAGAAATAGAGCTTATAACTTTATAATCACTAAATTCAGGGCAAAACTAACTACTCTGAAAGCCAACAAGCTTAATCATGCAGGGCGTTTGGTTTACATAAATTCGGTTCTGTCTTCTATCCCCATTTATTACATGACCACCATTCTTTTTTCCAAAAAATTTGTATAAAAAATTACTGCTATCATTAGAAAATTCTGGTGGTCTGGATGCACGAGAAGAAAATGGCAAGTACGGGGTTCCATTTCAGATCTTGGACAGACATTTGCAGGCCCAAAGAGGAAGGGGTCTTGCGATTAGAGACCTTATGACTGTCAACAAAAGTCTTCTTCTCAATGCTGCTTGGAAAATAGCCACAGGTAAAAATATTTTTCTTTCGCAGGTGCTCAAGGCTAAATATTATCCACGGGACAGCTTCTGGAATGCTAAAAACTCTCCTATCAAATCTGCTTTCTGGTCCTCCATCCTTCAAATCAAAGATATTCTAGTTAATCATTGCTCTGTCCAAATTCAAAGAGGCAATTCCTCCATATGGTCCTCCCCTTGGTGTCCAATCTGGAAAGAAATCTATAATCATGTTACCCAGATTTCATCTCAGACCTCTGGCTACCTGACTCCACTGATTGGAATGTAGACCTTATCAATCAGATCTTTGATAGCACAGCCTCCTCAACTATACAAAGCCTCCATGTCACTCCTAGTCCCAATGATGACATCATTAGATGGAATCACTCGAGCAAGGGGGATTGCACCACTAAAAATGCTTTCAATTTTCTTAATAGTCAAATGCAGGTTCAGCTTCCAGAACAGGGGCCCAGAAGCATCAGCGCAGACGCTATGAAAGTGGTCAAAAAGGTTTGGAAAGATAAGTTGCTTTCACCGAATATTAAAACTTTCATTTGGAGATTAATTCGCAGGGCTCTTGCCACTGGTCAGAGAGCTGCAAATCTCTCAGCCAACATTGATAACAAATGCTCCTACTGTGGTGGAACTGAAAATGATAGTCACTTATTTTTCTACTGTGACTTTGCTAGGGCTGTGTGGTTTGGTTCTAGCCCAGCCATACGCTCTACTCATCTGCCTTTTGAAAACGATGGAATACAAAATGCGTTTGGAATGCTGTTTAATCGATATGCTGATCAAGATGACCTTTGGCGTAATATTCTTGTGACCTTATGGTATATATGGATTGCTCGTAATGAACTTCGTTTCAGGAAAAAACAATGGAGGGTGATGCAGGTCGTTTATATGGTTCGGGCGCATATGAATACGATGAACCTTGTTGTGCAAAAGGAGTCGAATGGCTCCGGCGGTGGTGAACTCACCAAGGATCGGGATGCTTTACTCCCGGTGCACTTACCTTTTCCATTTGCGGGGAACAATGAAGATCAGGGAGTTGTGCGTTGTTTTGTTGACGCTTCCCTGCAACCGGACAATGCTTTCTGGAATCCAAGACCAGCAGGTCTAGGAATTTTTATAAAAGGCCCTTTCGATGCATATGCGCTTAAAATTCAATTGCAGGTAAAGGAGTGCTCTTCAGTGCTTATGGCGGAAATGGCTGCATTAATGGCAGCCATAGAAATTACAGCTTCTCTGAAGATCCCAGAGGCGGTTTTCCTAACAGATAATCAAATTCTCTCCAAATTCATCAATTTCTCTGGTTGGGAATCTCCGCCGGATTGGCGCATCAAGCTCTTCTCTCGGAGATTCAGGCATCGTTTTGATCCTGCCAAGCATAGAGTCATGCATATACCTAGAACTCAGAATGAGGAAGCCCACAATTTAGCTACCTCTGTCTTTAGGAATGCTTCTGCTTTAGCTGATCAAATCTTATATAAATGCTTGAACCCTAAGCATGACCAAAACTGCTATTACATGGCAGAGATAATGAATGTACAAATCACTTTGTGTACCATTTCTGCAGCTTGTTGCTGCTGATAATCTAATTTTTGTTTCACTGTCAAAAAAAAAAGTTCAGTTGCAGTTGCAGTTAGCTTGCCTAAACATATGAACTTAATGTCTGGCACCTACAGATGTTGTAAAGATCACACATATGAATATCATTATAAAAGTATTCAACTTATTTCTAATCTTATGATTTCTGGTGCTCGATGCCTGGCATCTTCAAAAATTTGATTGCACTAACTCATTTAACTGCAGGCCTGCAGCCAGATCTGAAGACCCCAGCTTCCGACCTCGGACTCGGATTCGTCGCTAGCAGCCCCCAACCGGCGGTAGCGATGAACAAATCAGAGGTCAAGGAGTGGCTACGGCTACTGATGCCACCTTCTTCTCCAGAGGATTACGAGGGCCACCCGCTGCAGTTCTGGCTCAGTCTATTCTTGGCTTGTCTGGCAGGGGCCCTTTGGGGGAAATGTTTTGCCTATCTCTCAGGTTTGATCAAAGCCAGACTCTGCAACTCGCAGTTCAACTTCGGTCCCTCCCATAGCAAGGGACCAAGCTGGAATCCGCAAATGGACCTCCAAGATTGCCCCCGCCTGCCGCATCAGCCTACTCTGCCTCCTGGTAATCCTGCAGCCAGGAGAGTGGGTCTGGGTGCTGGTGAAGAGCTTCACCCAAGACCATACATGGTTCAGGATTCCAATAGTGTTCGCGGGCGCCATGACCATCATAGTCACCAACATCATAGTCAATTTTATCCTTGACAAGATCCAAAACGCCAACATAACATCCAGATTGGTGGACTCCATATACATTATCCTCAAGAAGATCTTCAAACATCCTGTCACTCCTAGAGTGGGAAGGGTGGATCTGGGTGTTGTTGTCCAGCCTCTCACAGGCCGGTATGATGATTCCGCTATCCTTCTTCGACGCTGTCAACGCCATGACACTCACGTCTAGCCCTCCTGATCGTCTCTACCAAAGCACAGTGCAAGGCCCCTGGAGGTCTATGACTTTGGAACGAAGAAGTAGAGATCAACTTAAATAGCTCTAGCCATAACTTCATCTTGGCTTTTTTTTTTTTGACAACTGCAAACATTATATATTAATTAAAGCAGCCAAGTTACATAAACATCTTCTGGAGAAGACCAGATTACATCAAGGTCCTGCGACCTGAAAAGAAGACAGTAGCATCGACTGAGGTATGGTAAAAAACAATTTCGCCGGGGAAGGGTATTCGCAGGGGCGTCAAAGACGCGTGCACCCGGATGGACTGACCGTGCATAGCAACGGTGAAGAGTGGGTCGGTAGAGCCGTCGAGGCAAAAACATTCCGACAACCGAAAGATGATGTTGATGTCGTTGCCAGGAGTAGAAGAAACTCAAACCGAAAACCCAAGTGGGGACTAAATCGTTAAACCAACACCAAAAAAATAGCTGTCTTATTGTAGTAGAGGGTAGCAGGATTGAAGGCTGCAACATAGGGATGAAGGCTAACGGTAGAGGCTGAACACGTCGAGTAGATGAGCACCAAACCAGCAAAAGACGTGTCACCAAAGGAGAGTGAAGGGGGACAGCAAGGACTATTGCATGCAGTGCACGTTGTTGCCGCTGCCTCCACTAAGCTGCATGTGGGACCCACCAAAAATAGGAGCGGCTCGGAGGGACAGGGCCACGATTGGACACGTAGATGGGTTGCAAACCGCATCCATCGAAACCTCCGATAGCGGCGCTCAGATATACCGCACGCCGTGGATCTCCGCTTAGTTCGCCGTCGTTGTCGGGGAAGAGGGTAGCGCCGTCGCCGCGCCCGGCCTCCGCGTCAACTCCGCCTAGGCCGGGGAAGAGGCACGCGCTGCCGTCGCGTGCGGCCTCCGCCCTAGCCCCTGAATCAGGCCCGTCATGGAGGAGGAAGAAAGCCCGAGGCTTCCTGTACGACCTCCGCCGAATCGAAGACGACGTCGGTCCTCGATGGAGCCATCCCGGACTTCTAGTCGCCAAGCCCCGTGGCCGCGCCGCGCGTGGCAGCAGCACAGGAGCAGCGCAGGCGACACTGGAAACGGCGACATCAGCCAGCCCGCCTCAACTGCTTGCCAAGGTTCCGCATCTTTTAGCTTCCTTTTTATCCTCATCCTGGTCGTCCTGGAGTTGGGCGGATTTCTTGCGGCTATGGTGGCTGAAAAGGGTCTTCTCCAATTCTTTTAGCTTCCTTTTTATCCTCATCCTGGTCGTCCTGGAGTTGGGCGGATTTCTTGCGGCCATGGTGGCTGAAAAGGGTCTTCTCCAAATCGACGATAGGCGATAAGCATCATGAAGAAGTTTGGCCTTATATGTATGTATGGATATCCCCACCACCTAAATACTAATCTAGTTTGTCCTTATTAGTGTCGTTGGACCAGCTTAGTTTACGCAGTGTCTTTAGATTATGTAATATGTACTCTTATCAGTGTCGTTGGACCAGCTTAGCTTCTGCAATGCCTTATCAGTATTGTTGTGATGTTGTTGAACCATAGTCGTTACTAGCTACTCTCTAAGACTCAAGTTTTAATGATTATGTGCACAAGCTATTATCGATGCTAGTGTTTTCATGTTGTTAGTATTGCTGAACCTGGGTTTCAGGGCTCTCATTTCTCTGTGCTTACATTTACAAGTTGTTGAGTTCTGTGAAATTTAAGAATGAATAATTTTGTCTATGCATTCTTCATACAAATATTAATGTAAACATCGAGTCTATGATCTGTAAGTTTTCATGAAGGGGGCCCATGAGCATTATGTTGCTGAACATTGAAGCTTATAGGAGTTTGTTTTGCATTCTATAGCCCTGTGTATTTTAGAACTGTTGTTTCTGTACCGAAAAAGAAGTGTTCTGGAAATCGTGCATCCTTGAGATGCAGCAGTGATATTGGTGATCTTGCTGTCACCTGTCTGATGTAGTTTCACCAACAATAGCATCCTGGCATTGTTTGCTTACCTTAGTGATCTCATGATTCTGACAATTTTAAAGTCTGTTGCTCTTCTGGAGCTGTTGTGTCTGTCGATTCAACCAATTTTTTTTTTTTTTCCAAAAGACTCAGCTTCTCAATTTCCCAAGGCAAGAGCATTCTTCTTTTTCAAAAAAAAAAAAAAAAATAGCACGAACAGTTTAGCTTTTGCACTCCAGTCTAATACACGCTAGACATTAGACCTGCCAAACAGAAGGCCTTTTTTTTTCGTTCGGCCAAGTATGTACAGTACAGGCTAGAGTTCCTCTGGACACGAGACATCGAAGAAACCAGGTGATCGAGCTTCAGAACACACGTTGAAACATGCCTGCATGTCTAGTCGTTTACTACACCGGCAGCGTTCGGTTCCTGGCATGCTGAATATGACCACAGCCCACAGGTCATTAAGAGCTATGGCAAACCGCGCCCCCGGCGACTTGCGAAGCAGCGCCTACTAACGCTGTGCCGGCGCAGCTGACACAGAAACTTGTTCGGCCAGTAGCCTCATGTATTGCTCCCGCGCCTTCTCAATTTCGAGCCGCAGATTCCGCTCCTGTTCAACACAAATAATCACAAGGTCAGGTTCAGTTTGTCAGACTCGTCGTCACAGGTAAGGCAGAGAATATTACCTTGAGCAGTAGCTCCTTCTCGGCCTCCTCAAAATAAGAGCACCTATAGTAGAGAAAAAATGCAAAACAAAGAAAGATATTACACACTACTTTAGCAAAACGACTATAGGATCGATGAAAATAAACCAAAGCAAGATTAATTGTTAGGCTCACTCTTCATGGAGCATCTGGTTTTCCATCTTCAAGTAGGAAAACTCCCTCAGCTCTCGCTCCCCCATATACTGGCATACCTGTTTTGTTTTATCAAAGACAAATCAATATAACATAGAGATCACATTATAATCAAGGCGACACTGTGCACCAAAAAGGGTGCTAGCTTGGATGCATGAGGAACAAGGTTGTCTGTAGTACTAACTACTAACCTGATCAGTAGCAGAGCTGCTGACAGCCGAAACCTGCATAGCCTGCCTTTTAACGGCAACTGTCAGAGCAGCATCGTCATTCCTCCTCTTCCTTGTCTCTGCCGGCCCAGCGCCAGGCGCCATGGAAGGTGAGCTCGTCTGGTTCATGACTTGCAGTCTCTGCATGTTTGCTGGGGATGGAGAGCACCCCACAGGCACTCCAAGTCCAGCAGGCTCTGTTTTGACTGGGGTTGGATGAAAACCAGGCGCAGGGGGTGCAAAGGCGATTGGAACTGCGTTCACGTAGTTGCCATGGGGTCTCAAGGGCGGCGTCGGATCAGCTGAACTCTGCTCTGATGGTTGAGCACTGCCATTCGTTATTTGCAGCATCACTGGAGGAGAAGCAGGAGCTGCACTCCTGCGTGGCGCTTTCACGTATCCAATCTTGTGACAGTGAGTATCCCTAAGGAAGAATCAAGACATTTACATGGTGATGTTTGACGCCAAGCAAGAATTATATTCGTGCTAGTAGATTTTGGAGAAACAGATACTGGAACTTACCAGTAGTCGCTAGTCATGTCCTTCAGGCGGTTGATCAGCCTCTGAAACAGCTGTGACTTCTCAAAGTCCTGTTTGTCATGAGTGGGCTTGATGAAGCCTGCCTCTAGTACTCCAGAGATGCCTCTACCTTTGCTACTTGCAGAACTCAGAACTCTATGAAATGGCTGCAATGGTTTTTTTTTTTTAAAAAAAAGAAATGTTAGAAAAAGCTAATTGTGTAAATTTTATTTATGAAGTGATTCAATGCAAGGTGTCGGGAAACTCACCAAAATAAGGCGATTTTTATGGTAGATACTAAATCCATGCACGCTAATAGTCGGAGAACCATTTAAGAATCCAATATTTGTAAGAACCCCAGCCTGAATCAACCAAAGAGAATGCAAAAATGAGAAACAAGAACAAGGGAATGAAACTCTATTCATACGGTCAACAATTTATGGTGAAGTAAAAAAAGAAACCAAGGCGAACCTCTTTTAATCCGCAGCCTTGGGGTCTATATGTGATGCGTTCAGGATACATTAGGTCAGCGACAATGCTATGCCGCTTAACTTCTTGTCCTCGAAGTATGATTCTAAAGTAATCTGGTAGCTGCAGATACAACACAGAAGCGTAGACCTGCAGAATGCTATGTAAGCAACCAGCTCACAGGTATTGTGTGGGAGTGATAAAGTGATAAACCATATGACACTCACCCTAAGAGAATAGCGTAGTCGATTTGCCAAATGGTTCTCATTCGTCCTTTTTACAGAGTTGCTAATTTCTTCTGGATTTGGTGCTCCACTAATCATAATATCCTGAAATACAAACAAATAGCAAGAACTTTGATGAGCAGCCCAGCAGCTAAAAGAAAACCAACAAGAATGCACTCTGACAATATACAACATAAACAAATAGAAGAAAATAAAATCCTCTTTAGAAAACAATCTACACAACACAACTGACGTAAAAGATCATTTTTACACAGTTTGTCCAAGAGAAGCAATCATCAGAGTTAAGAATATGGGTTTAACAAATAAAAACAATGACTATGCTGAATCATTCAAGTGGTATATTGTGTATTTGATGGTTACCTCTGGGTTCGTGTCAAAGTCGAGCTCCAATTTACCATCATCGTTGGACCACAGATTGAACACTATAATCTTTGTGCCATGTGGACCAATGTCACAGAACTGTTCATCAACAATAGATTGCAACAACAATTAGAATTTTGGATAACTTATATATTAATAATAAATAGTGAATCAGATTTAGTAGCTACACCAAATTATTGAATTTTACTATTTAAATTCTTTTCTGTGCATGAGTTGTGGCATGTACTCAAATAACAAACAATTTATCCATATTATAAAGGTTTTAAGTTTCCTGCTGATTTAATAACATACTGTTTTCTTAAATAAGATATCGCATCTCTAGTCTCTAGTCTCTAGACTTAAAAAGGATGGCAGGTTTAGCATACATTCGCCATTAGCTCTTGTTCTGTTGCAAAAGGGGACCATTTCAACAACACTGACAAATTTGAAGAGAAATGCTCTGAACCATGACGCTCCAATCTCTGAGTTTCTCCTTCCATTAGATTGCATTTATAATCCACCTAAGAAGAGAAAAGATATCATCAGAAATAAGGCAAGTGGGTATCATGTAGTTTCTTAGCCAAACAAATAAAAAATAAAATCACTTAACATACCACAGGAACTACAACATCTGTCTTTCCAGTTTCCACCAAGAAAGTGTAAGATAGGAGACCAATGGATTGTGTAGGCTCACTAAGAACAAGTAATAATTTGCCATTATTTCAATTGACAAAGACAAGTAGTTCGCAAAAATAAATAGATCTAAGTGAGTTTATATTATATGGTACCCGCTCTTTGTGCAGCGGCTAAAAACAATAGCATCTGCCCCAAGCCTCATTGTGCTAGTCTTAAACCCGTTTCCATCTGATCAGAGTAGTAAATGCCAAAATGTTAGACAGTGGGTTTTCAGGAGATGACTTGCATATTATAATACAAAGTTGGCAATACATTGTCCAATCGAAGATCCTGATTGTTTCTCTGAAAATCCAAAGCTCATGCATCGCCTCATGGAATTAGGATCCATGCCTCCACCATCATCTGTATGGTAACCAGAAGTATGCAGTCTATTAGTTTCAAATTTACAAACTTGGCATACAGACCCAGATATCGCTTGAAAATGGTGTCAAATTAATATAATATACTAATATAGTCAGGACCTTGAACTAGTAAAGCCGGTGATCCATTCCGTTTGTCAGTGATTTTGTCCAACACTATTCTTGTAGCACCACCCTTTTCTATCTGTTTGATCAAATATAATCCAATCACACATTTAACCGAAAACCGAACATTTAACATGAATATGTTAAACCCTCAAAAAAATATTGAATCTGTTCAATTACCTCATCCACCGCATTATCCAACAACTCTGCCACGGCTATAACAAGGCAAAGGAAGTAAGACACAATGCAACAGAAAGATAGTAATAATCTGAAAAAAGTCTGAAACCACACAACATTGCTTACCTCCAAATGGCCATTTATGCGAAGTTGCGTTGGAGTGGAGAAATTCAGGGTGGATGCACATACGATTCTGCACACCTGAAACCGGAGTAAAGTGGTCAACAGGCATGCTACGAGGAATTTACAGAATTCGCACAAAAAAAATAGCATTGTTACGTACTCGGAGGCTGCGGCGCAGAGCCCGTCGCCGCCACGTCAAAATCACCGGCGCTCCAGAACTTCCGACTCAACCGCGGTGCAACGCAAGGAAGACCAGCGGAGGTCGTTCCCTCGAGTGCCTCGCCGCAGGCGCCACTTGCCCCGCCGCCGACACCGCCCGACGACAGCTCCAAAGGCGGCTCCCGGTTCAGGACACACGCTGCTGCTTGATGAGGCTGATGAGCTTGCGGTTGCAAGGCGGCTAGCGCTCGAGCGCCGCCACCGGCGGGCTCCGACGACGGCGACGCCGTTGGCTGATGGGCGGTGCTGGGGCCGTGGAGGCTCCGCTGTATGGCGGTGGCCGTCATGGGGAAGGAAACGAAGGGCTTGGTGTCTCTCTGCGCGTCCATGTACATGGGGTGCAGCACGTCGGCACTCTCGCGTCGTGGTTCCTGTTCAGATGGAATGGCAAGTAGTGGGGACGCGGTTAGTGTGGACGTGAAACATGTAATGCGGATGCCAGTTGAAAACCTGCAATATCATGTATGGTAAAGAATCGAGAATACACAGCGAAGAGTTTCTTAGTAAACCCAACTTTTCATGTAATTTGGTCAAGCCCAAGCTTATTGCGGCCCAGCACCCAAGGCCAGCGATGGAGAGCCGGTTTGCATGGCCGAGTCGTCGCCGGGGCACCAAACGGGCAACGGCCGGCGGTCGCAGCAATCGGCGAGGCAGCCGAGTCACGACGCGGATACGGGCTGGCGATGGCGAGCGGCGGCGCAAATGGCGTAAGGCGCCGACAGCGATGGCGAGCTGCGGCGCAAATGGCGAAGGGCGCCGACGGCCGAGCCGCTAATGCACGGGACACTCGCGGTCCCGCCGATTCTGAGTCCAATAGACGGAGACCGCGGCCAGACGAACAGACGGGACGGTTAAGACTTTTTTTTTTGTACCGTGTATATAATAATTGGTCCTCTTCAGTAAGGTTTCATTTTTTTTAATAGATCTAATCTAATCTATTCACCAAAAAAAAAAGATCTAATCTAATCTAGAGATGCCTAGAGAATTGCAACGGTTTAATTAAGATCTATCTAAAGATCCCTAGAGAATTGGAAAGGTCCTAAGCAATTAAGTAAGCAATTAAGTAGATGATGGAAGACAGAGAAGCCAATCTAAATATGAAACAACACCAAAAAAAATCTTACTTTACCTCTAGAATGCAGGTAAATCTTGATCTGTTGTCTAGTTGTATCCCAATTGCAGTTTGATATAAGATTAGATCAAATAAAAGAAAAGGCTCCAAGACTTTGATGATCCTTTGTATGACAATCTTTTTTCTTTGTTGCTCTCCAACTTCAAGTCTAACTTTTGATATAGATCAGATCAAACAAACCAATGCTTTTGAAGGGTTCTTGATAAGATCACTCCTTCAATGCCAATGGTTTTTGCACTTGATCACCTTGATGAAGATGACAAAGCTAAACCCTAGCTGCAAATAATCTTTTGTAACTTGTGAGGAAGGGCATCATGGAATCCAAGTTGCATATTTATAGGTTGGAAAACTAATCCTTTGGACTTATTTGGTAGGGAACAACTCTATATCTATTGGGCCAGTTAGCCCTATATATATACTAATTAAAATTAGTATAAGCCCATAAGGAAAGTTATCTAATCTGATAGGCCAAGGAGAGTCCAAATCCATCACATGTAGAAAACTTAATAACAAAGAAAGCTAGTTTCCTTGATATGTCCTTTTGTCAACTACTAGAAAACTAGCCTGTATGTTGCAATTGAATTTAAATCTTATGTCATTTATCTAAATCATGGAGGATCTGTTATCCTAGCTTTTATGAGCATCTCCAAGAGCCTAATTCTACTCTCAAAATCATCATTTGGAGAGCCATTTAATTAAAATTGTTTCCTATATTATTATATTCTCTAATAGCTTTTCTATATCTTATGCGTAGTCTAGAGAACCATCCTCGCTCTCCATCTTTAACTATCAAGAAATCTAGAAGTAGAGGATATCTATATATCTCCATTCTTATAAATTAGATAATATATAAAGAGTCCCTTGGAGATGCTCTTATTACTCTAATATCTAATTCATTGCGTACTACTCCCTCTGTCCAACAATAAATGTCGTTTTAGCTGCTGCTGTGGTACGCCGGACACTCAATGAATGTGGACAAATGGCCGGTCAGATGCATGCGAGACTTTGTGAACCTGGACACTCGCCAGACCCTCCAGAACGACAGTTATTGTTGGACAGAGGGAGTACTATTTTAGAAAGTGAAGTGTATTGGACTAAAAGTTATATAAAGAATTTTCACTTATCCTTCAGGTGGAAGAATATATTCTTCAAAAAGGAGAATAAATAGAAAAACCAACCAGTGAGAAAAAGTCATAAAAAAAAGAAATGCAAAATATAGGAACACAAAACACATCCCTGTCTATGGAAAAGGATATAAAAATGAGAAAAAATGGTGGTGGAAAAAAGTAGGAAACAAAAAATAGATGAAAAATGAAAAAAAAAACACACATAAATAGATGGAGGAGGAGGACTAAGAAAAAATATTAGGTATAGGCTAGATTGTATAAAAAAAATTATTCAAGATTTTAGAATTATCACTGAGCCAAGTTCTAACAAGAACAATTTTGTTCCAAATCGAAATTAACATCAACAATACATTTTTAACTGTTTTTGACCAAGTTGAAAAAACACTCTCCTTTTGTTGTAAAAAAAACACTCCTTTTGACTATGTACCAATGTACCATGGTCCACGACAAGCCTCTCTCATTTCCGGATTTCCACGTCTTCCCAGCGCAGTCTACTCCGTACTCCTCCGCAACCGCCAACCAGCGCTCGCGGCTCGAACTCCCTCGCATCCATCCCAATTCCTGGCCACCTTCCACCCCATCTCTAGGACCCTAGCATCCCTCAACAATCTCAGGCCGTTCCAATGGTGGATCCATAGCTGCCTCCTCCATCCCGGCCTCGGAGAACTCGAGACCGCAGTCCGCGGTCCTCCACTGCAGCAGCCGGCGTCGGAGTTGGCTCCGCCCCCTCCCCTCTCCGGCCGCCCATTTGGCCACCTCGAGTAAGTGGCAAGTCCTCATTGCTCCTTTCTTCTCCGTATCGATTCTCATGTTTAGGGCCTTAATCAGTGGCGGATCTACCTTTTAGGTCAATATAGTAGTTTTTTTTTTTTGAATTGTTCTAAACCTGGTAATGGAGGATATCTAAGGCGGCAATTATGGAAAATTACTTTCAATGTTGAGTACCACGTACCAGTACTGAAATCCACAGATCCACTAGTGCACAACCAGCATCGTCTTGAAGAAATTGCACTCCTTGTCCTGAATAGTAGTATTTGACTTGACTTCACGATTTGCTTCTATAAAAATACAAAATGCCATCTTGAGGATGTGGTCCTGCTAAAAATCTACTAGTGATGCTCTCGTAGTGTGGTCCTGCTAAAAATACAAAATGCCATTGGCCTTTGCTTCTACTGTGTAATTCTTTTTTAAAAAAAAGTGGAATACCTTGCAACATTTTTATTGCATGAACATTAGGTCATTGCAAATTGTGACGATATTTTCCTCGCGATTCATTGCACTTCTGTTTGTAGTTGTTTTTGATTATTGTCGGAGGAGAAGATCGTGGGTCATGGCTTCTATTTCAGATTCACATCCTGAATTCTAAAACAAGCCTAAGTGTAGTTGTGGTTGCCATATGCTTCCTCCGTTCCAAATTCTAAGACGTTTGGGCCTATTCGCCTATGTATTTAGACATAGTGTACATCTCAATACATAGCAAAAGCTTTGTATCTAATGAAAAAGCTAAAACGTCTTATAATTTGGAATTGAGGGAGTATTATCAAACTAATGGCTATGGTTGTTTCGACTAGTTGTGCTCCCGTAGAGGCTGCAATGATCAAGCATAAGTAGCAATGTGTAGAGAAAGTTGACTTTGTTTTTTGTCTAATGCTTTGCTAGTCATCTTCAAAATTTGATTTTACTGCTAACTTATTTACTGTAACTTGCAACCATTTGCTATGTTAAACTCTGATCCCTATGTCGTCTCTTGCAGAATTTGATGGTGGCAACTCCACAGTCTTTGTCATGGTCAGACCTCCCTCCAGAGCTCCTAGGCCTTGTCCTTAGGCGCCTCCCCTCCCTAGCTGATCGCGTTCGAGTGAGAGCAGTCTGTCACCCATGGCGCTCCAACGCTAGGCTGCAGTCCCTACCCCCTCCACTCCCATGGCTCACCCTCCTTAATGGGACCTTTCTGAGCATCCCCGATGGTGAAATCATTCGAATGGCTGTGCCAGATGATGCACGCTGCTATGGTTCCATTGACAACTGGCTCTTCTTAATGCAAAGAGATGAAGGGTGCTCATTGATGAATCCTTTCTCAAAAGCAACTGTGGACCTTCCTAAGCTAGCCACCGTTTGGCGTGAAGACTGGTTCAATGACTACCCCCGAATTAATCCTCTATTTTATAAGGTGGTGGTTCCCTCAGCCCTAGACACCTCACCAGAATCCCTTGTTGCCGTGCTGATCTTGGACGATGGTAACTACAGTAGAGTTTGTATTTGCCAGCCACCAGTTGCTACCGACATGTCCATAACTTCCAGAGGTGGGATCATGGAACCGTCCACGTACCTGGAGGATGTTGTGTTCTTCAATGGGAAGCTGTATGGACTTGCTTTCGGAGATAGGCTTCTTATGTTTGAGATTGGTTATGACCTTGGCAATAAGCCGAAGATCTCATCCACTGAATGCATAATCAACTCAATGGATGCTTATTTACGGGACTTGCCCGACTCCTTATCCGGAGAAAAGGCATATACAATAAGGGAATATATAGTTGAATGTTGTGATAGGCTGTTGAAGGTTGAGCGATTTATTCACTATGTTTGTCCCTTTACCACAAGAACTTTCTATGAAAATGCTCGCACTGTTGGATTTGTTGTCTTTGAGGCAGATTTGAGCACCAATCCTGGTCAATGGAGACGGGTCAACAAGTTGGATGGCCAAGCGCTTTTCATTGGCCGGCATTGCTCCAAGTCTTTCGCTGTTGAAGAATTCAATGGTATTCAAGAGGATTGCATATATTTCATGTGTGACTATGCTCGTCCAGATCCTGCAGATCCTCTTCGTGACTCTGGCGTGTACAACATCAGAAATGGGATGATCACTCCACTGCTGTCACAGAATGCACCAGTGCCACAGTATAATGGTGGCCAGTGGCGTCCAACATGGATATTTCCTGCTGATCCTATGTAGTCAAACCATCTTACCTATGTTAGTGTATTGGTAACAGTATGTATTATGTACTCTGAAATATTATCTGTTGTTGACACTATGTATTATGTAGTCAAACCATCTTATCCGATGTAACATTATGTATTATGTACTCTGAAATATTATTCTTCAGGACTCATGTATTATGTTCTAGTATTTGTTTTCTTTTTTATTTTGGTTTGTTCTCCTATGCCAATACTGCAGCAAGGAGGAGCATTTCATCTTACAAAGATAAGCTGTTAGTTTTGTACTTCTATTTAACCTTAATTTCTTGGAGATTTGCTTTTCCACTTGTTATCCGGTTCCTAGCTTTGTGCTCATAAATTCATGAAGTAGGATATCAGTGTATTCTCAGTCCTGCAAGTCTTGCTGCTGTTGTTTAAGTTCTGAATACCTGAGCAACCTGAACTTCTGTTGTGCTTTCATGTGCCCTGAGATTTTTGGCCCGTTTTAAATAAGATGAGACTTATGCTGAAATTGGCGCCAGCAGCAAAACTGATGGTTTGGTGTCGCCGGATGATCACCAGCTATGGCCAGTTGGACTCGGCAAGAGATGGTGCCCTCGCCGCCCTGCTCATCATGGATAGCAGCAGTGCAGTCTGTCTTTGAGGCAGATTTGAGCACCAAACTTGCAGGCAGATGGCGGTGTGCCATTAAATTGGTAGCATAATAGCGGCTTCGGACACAAAAAGGTCGATTTTAACCATGTTTGAAATCTTGAGATGTTCATTGTCGCTTTATGTTCTGTGGACACTTTTTTTTGGCGAAGTTCTTCTGCACCTATTGTTTAACTCAAGTATTGTATTATGCGGTGCTGAACGTCTGAACCAAACATGAGCTTTCTGTTCGCTTGAATTCTAGCAGGTTTCGCACAGTATAATTAGTATTATTACTATAGGTTTTTGGGGGAAAAAAAGGAAAAATAGTGCAGGTGTCATTTGGATTGGTATTTTTTTTATATTGGTAATAAACCATGTTTTAAATAGCGAGTTAAAGCCAAAGTGTTTAGCGTTTTATAAACCGTAATTAGCGGACTTTAGCGGCAAAATTGTGCATGAACGGAAATAGCGGCACAATTTTTTTCAAGCTATTTCAGACTATAGCGGCAAAAATAACGGGCTATATTTTTCCATGGTAATAAATAATAAAGGCTAGAATAACATTCATGTGAGATGGGCTGCCTGTCTCTTTGCTTTCAACATCTTGACCCGAGGACCGAGCCTAGCTCGGGTGGTAAGCCTTGCGGCTGTGCAGCCTACCGGCGAGAGTTCGATTCCCAGAATCGCAACTCCGTCTCTCACCGGGATTTATTCCCAAATAAATTTGCAGGTCTTCCGTGGATCTGAAGCCTTACACGTGGATGTGCCACAATGGTTAGAGTGACGTGCCCGTCACGGACGAAACCTGGACGACTTCGGCTATCTTTCAGCCACGTGCAACCTCTTCGTATATAGGTGTAGATCTAGCTTGCGCACTAGGTGTGTAGTGTGTGTGAGTGTGTATGCGTGTGGTGGTGTGAGTTAGTGCGTGAGTTCAGATACTACAGTACCTGAAGAGTTGAGGTATAAAAAAAAACATCTTGACCCGACACGAAGGCCCGAGCGCCGGAGAATCATCATCCTCTCCAGTCTCCCGTCTTCCCCAGTGCACCCAGTCCCCTCCAAGATCCTCCACTTCACTAGCGCACCTTTGCTTCTCTCCCTCAAATCGACCGCGACCATCGCACCCCAGGATCCATCAAACATCGTAGGCTGTTCCAATGGGCAATGGTCGATCCGTAGCTGCCTCCTCTTTCCCAGCCTCGGAGAACTCCAGGTCGCAGTCCTCCGGTGCAGCGGCCGGGGTCGGAGTCGGCTGCACACCCTTCTCTCTCTGGCCACCCATTTGGCCACCTCGAGTAAGTGGCAAGGCCTCATTGCTTATTTCACCATATTCTCATGTTTAGGGCTGTAATCTGCGGCGGATCTACCTTTTGGGTTAATACTAGGTTTTCATTTGTGCAACCGAGGATATCTGCAAAACATATTTTCAATATTGAGCACCAGTACTGAGATCTAGTGTACACCCATAGTTTCTGAAGACTATGTCCATGCTATAAAAATGCAAAATGCCATCTGGCCTTTGCATCTAAAGAGAAATACCTTGCAACATTGTTATCCAATGAACATGAGGTCACTGCAAATGTGATTTTATTTTCCTCGCAACTCATTGTGCTCCTGTTTGTAGTTGATTCTGGTTGTCATTGGAGGAGAAGACCGTGGCTTCTATTTTAGATTCACATCCTGTGTTCTAAAACAAGCCTATGTGTAGTTATGGTTGCCTTATTATGAAACAAATAGTCTATGGTTGTTTCGTGCCAACTGGACTACTAGTGCTCCCTAGAGACTTTCAATGATCAAACATAAGTAGCACGTAGAGCAGTGGACTTTGTTTCTGGTCTAACTTTGTTGGTCATCTTCATTTTTTGATTGTACTGCTAGATTATTTAGTGTTACTTGCAACCATTTGTTATGTTAAACTCTGAACCCTATGACTTCTCTTGTAGAGCTTGACGATGGCAGCTGCAGAGTGTTTATCTTGGTCAGACCTCCCTCCAGAGCTCCTGGGCCTTGTCCTTAGGCGCCTCCCATCCCTAGCTGATCGTGTTCGAGTGAGAGCAGTCTGTCACTCGTGGCGCTCCAATGGTAGACTGCAGTCCCTACCCCCTCCACTCCCGTGGCTTACACTCCCTGATGGAACCTTTCTTAGCATCCCAGATGGTGAAATCATTCGGATGGATGTACCAGATGGTGCACTCTGCCATGGTTCCATTGACAACTGGCTCTTGTTAATGCAAAGAGATGGAGAGTGTTTATTGATGAATCCTTTCTCAAAAGCAACTGTGGACCTTCCTAAGCTAGCCACTCTTTGGCGTGATGACCGGTTCAATACGCTCGTCTTGTACAATATGTTCTCCCCATCTTATTCTCTGTTTTATAAGGTGGTGGTTCCCTCGCCCCTGGACACCTCATCAAAATCCCTTGTTGCTGTGCTGATCATGGACAATAACAATGGTGGTAGAGTTTGTATCTGCCAGCCACCAGTTGCTACTGACATATCCAGACGTGGTAGCATAGAGCAACCTACAAAACCGTCTGATGTTGCTTTCTTCAACGGGAAGCTTTATGGAGATGCTTTTTCTGACAGGCTTCTTATGTTTGAGATTGGTTATGACCTTGGCAATAAGCCATATATCTCATCCATTGAATGCATAATCAACTCAATGGATGGTCATTTACAGGATTTGCCCCACCCTTTATCCAGAGAAAAGTCGTATTCGCTAAGGGAATATCTAGTTGAATGTTGTGATAAATTGTTGAGGGTTCAGCGATTTATTCAGGTTGCCAACTGCGCCTTTCTTCGCACTGCTGGATTTGCTGTCTTTGAGGCAGATTTGAGCACCAATCCTGGTCAATGGAGACGGGTCAATAAGTTGGGTGGCCAAGCGCTTTTCATTGGCCGGCGTTGCTCTAAGTCTTTCGCTGTTGAAGAATCCAATGGTATTCAAGAGGATTGCATATATTTCATGTGTGACTATGCTTGGCAAGATCCTGGAGATCCTCTTCGTGACTCTGGCGTGTACAACATCACAAATGGGATGATCACTCCACTGCTGTCACAGAACGCACCAGTGCCGCAGCATAATGGTGGCCAGTGGCGTCCAACATGGATATTTCCTGCTGATCCTATGTAGTCAAACAATCTTAGTTTTATTAGTGTATTGGGATTATGAAGCAGTATGTATTATGTACTCTGGAATATTATGTGATGTCTACTTAGCACGTTAGTGATGTACTAACTATTATCTACTCTTCTGGACTTATGTATTATGTGTGTGAGCTATGCTTGGTGCTAGTATTTGTTTTTTATTCTAATATGTTCCCGCATGCCAATACTGCAATAAGGAGCATTGCATTTTCCAAAGATATGCTGTTAGTTTCTACTTTTGTTTAACCTGAATTTCTTGGAGCACTGCTTTTTGCACTTGTTATCGGGTTCTGCAAGGTTTGCTGCTGCTGCTGCTGTTTAAGTTTTGGTACCTGATGAGCAGCTTGAGCTTCTGCTATGCTTTCATTTGCCCCGAGATTTCTGGTCTGTTTTATTAAGATGAGTCTTAAGAGTTTCAAAAAAAAAAGATGAGTCTTAAGAATTTGTTGCTGAAATTGGGGCCAGCAAAACTCAGGGTTTGGTGTCGCCTGGTGATCACCAGTGGTAGCTGGCTGGTATTTTGTTTTGCTACTGATCTCATGATTTTGTGGATTCGGTGCTGCTTTTGGGGTCATCGATTTTGTTGGATTGTCCTGTGCAGCTTCAGAGTGAATGAGTTCTCTGTCACATTTTTAGTTCGTTTCTGTATCTACTTTTATTGATGGTCAGTTAATATAAACCTATATAAGTTTTCTTTAACAAAAATCTTATATTTTTTGGTCTGGATGATTGAATATTTGGACTGTTATATTAAAAAGACTAATTCTGAATCTCAAATCCGGACGCAGATTCAGTAACTTTGCACAGCAAAGTCACGTTGACTGCACTCATCCACGGCTCTAGTCAGGGATGCAGGACGGCAGGAGTGCTCCGTTCCCAAGCGCCGGGCTGCGGGGCTGACTTGCCGGAGGTGTTCAAGGGTCGAGGAAGAAGGATATCCTGGTGGGCTCTTGCCCACCGCACAGTCGATGCTGCTGTTGGCGTCAGCCAAGAGAAGCAACGTCGTCCTCGACGCGGACCTCCGTGACAAAGGTGTGGAGGTTCAGGCTGTGGGGGCGCGGTTGTGTCTGTTGCTGTCGCCGACGACGGCACGCAGCTCGTGTGCCATTCGTGGGCTACGCTGACATACGGAGGAGCTGTTGGCAACGAGCCAACGACTACTGAACGAAGCACTTCATGGACACCGGCGGCGGCACAGGGACTTCCCGAATACTAGTTCTGAAATAATGCACCGTGAGTACCTAAACTATCGCGATTTTTCCATCCTGCACTCAAACTTCCAAAGTCACTATCCGCGCATCGCGATCTATTGTCGGCGCGCACCAAAGGTTCAAAAGCTGCCACGTCATGACCAATTTTTCAAAAACCCCCCTCTGAGAACTCTGTTCGTTACTAACCAGTACAACCATCATCCGGCGGCAGTGTCCAACATGGCGCCCTCACGGCGGACCGCGCGGCGGCGCTGCTGGCGGGCTGCTCGTCCGCGCGCCGTGCATCCGAGCTCCGTGCCGTGACGGTGCGCGCCGGCGTGGACCAGGAAAAAGTCGTGGACTTCCGGCTCCAGCGCGCGTACGCCGCGTCCGGCAGGCCGGACCTCGCCGTGGCGCTTCTCTGCCGCACGCCTGACTTGACCGCCGTGTTCTACACCTCCGCCATCCACACGCACTCCTCCCGTGGCCCCCACCACGCGGCACTGGCGCTGCTCTCTGAGATGCTGCTGTCCCACGGCCTCCTCCCCACCGCGCACACCCTCTCGGCGTCCCTCCCCGCGTGCGGCGGCGACGGCCTCGCGATCGGAGTCGGGCGCGCGCTGCACGGGTACACCGTGACGCTGTGGCTCGCCGGCGAGCCGTACGTGACGACCGCGCTTTGCTGGGCAGGTACGCACGCGCCGGGATGCCGCGACGGCGCGCGCGCTGTTCGACGGGATGCTGTCGGACATGCACGTGGTGTCGGTGACGGCAATGCTGACCTGCTACGCCAAGATGGGCCACCTCGACGACGCGTGCAGCCTGTTCGACGAGATGGCTCACAAGGACCTCATCTGCTGGAATGCCATGATGGACGGGTACACGCAGCACAGGCGGCGCCGCGCGGCACACGCAGCACGGGCGGCCCGGCGATGCGCTGTGGCTGTTCCGGCGGATGCTGAGCGCAGGGTGCAACCTGACGAGGTGTCGATGGTGCTGGCGCTATTCGCAGTGGTGCAGCTGGGCATGGAAGAGTACGGGAGGTGGCTATACTCATTCTTGAACACCAGCAGCAGCCGCCGGGTCAGCACGACGCTCATGTGCATCGACAGCCTCAGCATGCTGGCGGCCAAGGCCGGCGGCGCGGCTGTGCTGCGCATGACCAGGACCGACTTCGGCTGCCTCTGGCTCGCTGTGCTGCTCAGGCGTGCTCAGGCTCGCCACGCTGGGCGCCATCGGCCTCGTGCCCGTCGCGGGCCAGACCGACGTGCTGGTGCCGCGCGAGCTCCTGGTGATGCTATTCACGTCGAGCAAGTCCTGCGGGTCGGCGCGGAACCTGGCTGCACCGAGCACGAGCAGATCCTGCGTGCCGTCGTCGCTGCAGCGTCGCCGCGCGCGATGGCCTCACCGGGGGGCAAGACTCTGCTTACCGGCAAAATCCTCCACCGCCTGTCCATCTCTGTCCAATTACTTTGCACAGATGCCTGCGACTCGTTCTTGCGCTCTGTTTGGACCCAATCCCGGCTTCCCTCTCTGTCCAAATCGGCAGCGCGTGCCATTTTTGGCGCCTGTTTTGCAGCGGTAGAAGAGGATGGGTGTAGTGGAGAGTGAGGAAAGGAATGAGCGAGGAGGATGGCGCCCGACACGAAGGCCCAAGACCGGCGGCCCGGGATCATCCTCTCCTGTCTCCTCATTCTTCTCGGCTGTTTCTCTCCACTGCCGATCCCTAGAACCCTCGCCGCCCGCTGTTCGTCCTCGGCGATCTAAGCCTAGCCGGAGAAGATCGGCCCTTCGACCCTGTGCGCTGCATCATCGGCGAATCCCGCCGGCCGCTGCAGCATTCGCGCCCCGGGCGCGTCCTGTTCGCGCAAGCGGCGGCGCATCTCGCCGCAGCAGGGCGCGAGCGCTGTTGGTAGTACCGGTAGGAGTCCGTCCCCTTCCTCCCTTCATTCCTTTCTGTTGCCTCGGTTCTAGATTGTCGAATGCCATTAGATTCGGTATATGTCTCCCTGGTCCGTCCCCTTTTCCGACTAATTTAACTACAGTAGCTTGGTGTGCGTTTTTGCTTCACTAGAACTGCAACTTCGTCATTTTTAAGGAAATAAGATATCATTGGTCGACATTGTTTCTGAGTATTGCACTGCGGCTGCAATGACTAGACACGAGTTCTTTGCTTCATTTTGCGTTCCCCACTCCGAAACATAGAGGTTTTGAAGGTTCCAGTCAATTCAGGTGTAATTCCTTAGCAATATGTCATACTTTAGTCTGGCTCATTGTCTTTGTAGAATTAACAATCATCATTTGCTTATTTGCTCATTGTCTTTGTAGAATTAGCAATCATCATTTGGCTCATTGTCATACTAATGGACATTGTTCTGGTCTAATGGTTTGTTGGTCATCCTCAAATTCTGATTATACTGCTAACTTATTTGCTTTTACTTGCAACCATGTGCTATATTAAACTCTGTACCCTATGACTTCTCTTGCAGAACTTGATGATGGCAGCTGCAGAGTGTTTGTCTTGGTCAGACCTTCCTCCAGAGCTCATGGGCCTTGTCCTTAGGCGCCTCCCTTCCCTAGCTGATCGTGTTCGAGTGAGAGCAGTCTGTCACCCGTGGCGCTCCAATGCTAGAATGCAGTCCCTACCCCCTCCACTCCCGTGGCTCACCCTCCCTGATGGGACCTTTCTGAGCATCTCAGATGGTAAAATCATCCGAATGGCTGCTCCAGATGATGCACACTGCTATAGTTCCATTGACAACTGGCTCTTCCTAATGCAAAGAGATGGAAGGTGCTCATTGATGAATCCGTTCTCAAAAGCTACGGTGGACCTTCCTAAGCTAGCCACTGTTTGGCGTCAAGACGGGTTCAATGTTCACTCCAGACTTAATCCTGTGTTTTATAAGGTGGTAGTTCCCTCACCCCTGGACACTTCACCAGAACCCCTTGTTGCCGTGCTGATCTTGGACGATGGTAATTGCACTAGAGTTTGTATTTGCCAACCACCAGTTGCTACCGACATGTCCAGAGGTGGTAGCATTGAACCATCTACAAAACTGTCCGATGTTGCGTTCTTCAATGGGAAGCTGTACGGAGCTGCTTTTGGTGACAAGCTTCTTATGTTTGAGATTGGTTATGACCTTGGCAATAAGCTGAAGATCTCATCTACTGAATGCATAATCAACTCAATGGATGCCTATTTACGGTACTTGCCCCACTCCTTATCCAGAGCCAAGACGTATATGATAATGGAATATCTAGTTGAATGTTGTGGTAGGCTGTTGAGGGTTAGGCGATTTATTCACAATTGCACTGTTGGATTTGCTGTCTTTGAGGCAGATTTGAGCATCAATCCTGGTCAATGGAGACGAGTCAATGAATTGGGTGGCCAAGCACTTTTCATCGGTCGGAATTGCTCTAAGTCTTTTGCTGTTGAAGAGTTCAATGGTATTCAAGAGGATTGCATATATTTCATGTGTGACTATACTCGGCCAAATCCTGGAAATCCTCTTCGTGACTCTGGCATTTACAACATCAGAAATGGGATGGTCACTCCGTTGTTGTCACAGAACAAACTAGCGCCGCACCCGCAGCATAACGGTGGCCAGTGGCGTCCAACATGGATATTTCCTGCTGATCCTATATAATCAAACCATCTTAGCTTTGTTAGTGTATTGGGATTATGTAACACAATGTATTATGTACTCTGAAATATTATCCTGTGTCTAGTTAGAACATTAGTGATTTGTTGTTAAACCCTAGTACTAACTATTATTATCTACTCTTCAGGACTCCTGTATTATGTGCATGAGCTATGTTTGGTGGCTTGGTGCTAGTATTTGTTTTTTGAGTTTAATTGTGGTTCCTGAGCATTCTTTCATGTGCCCTGAGATTTCTGATCTGTTTTATTAAGATGAGACTTAAACAAGTTGTTGCTAGCAAAACTTGACAAGGCTGACAGTTTGATGTCGTGTGATGATCACCGGTCATGGCCGGATGGTATTTGTTTTGCTACTGATCTCATGACTTTGAGGACTCTATTAGGTTTTTGTTTCTCCCCCTGGCTTTTGGTCTTCAAATTTGGTTACTGAATCCGGGCTAGTTTGGAAACGCCAAACCTCCTGGGATCCTGATTTTCATGTGCACTGATGTTTTTTTTTTGGATAAATCGCGTTGATGTTTTTGTTGTAAAGTCCATCTAATGCAATGAGCCGGTGAGCGATGCTGCCCTGAAAATGGTTGTAGTCCAAATCATAACTAGAAATAGCTACCGAACAAAAAAAAAAGCATAATCTTTTCAAACGAAGTTTGATGAAGGCAATTTTATATTAAAATTATGGAGCTCGACGAGATCTAAAAAATTATAGCTAGCTGATGATTTTTTTAATTTGATTTGAGATCGTTTAGGGGTCATATATTTTGAAATTTTGTTGAATTCCTGCAGAATTCATACAGTAAATTCGTATGGCAAGATTTGCAAAAAGGGGAAAAAAAGACTGAAACGGAGTTTTTTTTTTTTTTTTTTTTTTTTTTTTTAGAATCCGGAGTTTCTGATGTTGCACATAGCTTCTCTCCACCGCCGATCCGAGAAACCCTCGCCGCCCGCTGTTCGTCCTCGGCGATCTAAGCCTAGCCGGAGGAGATCGGCCCTCCGACCCTCCTCTGCCGTCCACAGCTGTTCTTCCTGCGCGCTGCCTCATCGGCGAATTCCGCCGGCTGCTGCAGCACTCGCGCCCCGGGCGCGTCCTGTTCGCGCAAGCGGCGGCGCATCTCGCCACAGCAGGGCACGAGCGGCTGTTGGTCGTCCTTGGTAAGAGTCCTTCAGTACTTCAGTTGGCTTTCCCCACTCTGAAGCTTAGAGATTTTGAAGGATTCAGGCAATTCCTTAGCAATATGTCATACTTTAGTCTGGCTCATTGTCTTTTGTAGAATTAGTAATCATCATTTCTGTTAATAAATGTAGAATTAGTCTGGCTCATTGCCTTCTGTTGCAGCAGCGCACCAAAGAATGCCCTCATTTGTGACTGTTTGCCGCACCATTGGGGTACTTGGATTTGCATTATTGAAGCCACAGTTATCGTGATGCTTCTAAATTTCCAAAGCCACGAGAATATTGAGTGAATTAAGCCCTTTCCTGACCTCCTCCTTAGATACATTCTTAACTGCCTATACCCTATACCACCAGCAAGGTTTGGGGTGTGATGGCAATGAGGCCCAACCACTGGCAAATTATCAACCAAACCTGTCAAGCAAACACAGCGGCACTAAATTGATTCTTCCTCCTTGCCACGAAGAGGGCAGTCTGCCGGAAGAGGTAGTCTTATTTTCTTTTTATTAGGGTGTTTCATTAACGTTTGGATAGAGGAATGAGGCGCTGCATCACCTTCTCATGTATCCATGATTCCATGTTTCATTGGAGGAATGGAAGGATTGATCCATCACCGCCTCATTCCTCACATCACATGAATACATGATTATATAAGAATTCAGTGTTCCGTCCCCCCAAATTCATGGTATATGGACTATAATGGACCATTCCATCTAGGGTGAGTTCATCCATCATGTCTTAATGCAGGAATAAGTTCAGCGGTACTTCTTTGCTTGAATTGTTAACTACACTTAATATCACTGCACATGCCAGTACACATGATTCAATTTTCTATTTATGTTGTGAACCCTGAATTTTGTTTCACTTCTTGCTAGGCTTGGGATCTTTTGTGATGAAAACTACGCAATCTTCATCGTGGCCAGACCTGCCGCCAGAACTCCTTGGACTTGTCCTCAAGCGACTACCCATCCTGGCCGACCGTGTTCGACTGAGAGCAGTCTGCTGGCCATGGCGCTCCAATGCTCGCCTACAAGCACTGCCCCCTCCGAACCCGTGCCTCATCCTTCACGATGGCAGCTTCCTGTGGTGAAATTATCCAAATGCCTGAACAATATGGTTGCTGCTATGGTTTCACTGACAACTGGTTGTTCCTCGTGAAAAGTGATGGTGGATGTTCACTGGTGAACCCCTTTTCCAAGGCCACAGTGGATCTTCCTAAGATAGCCATGGGCATAGAGCCATTTAATATATACTCCATGTCCTATCGATGTCAGTATAAGCTTGTTGTTTCCTCACCTCTGGACTCATCATCACCAGATTCCCCTGTTGCTGTGCTGATCTTGGATAATGGTAGCGCTACAATTGGTGTTTGCCAACCACCAATTGCCTTTGACTTCTCGAGACAAAACTTCCTAGATACATTTCAGCAACTCATTGATGTTTCATTTTTTGATGGGAAGTTTTATGGTCTTGATCGTGGTCGAAACCTCTTAGCATTTGAGATTAGTTATGGCCTTGGTAGTAAGCCAAAGATTTCATCCATAGAAAATGTAATTAACTCCATGGATAACATACCTGCCCTGCCCAAGCCCCTGTCAGAGAAGGAACATATAGTCACCAAATATCTAGTTGGATGCTGTGGTAAACTGTTGATGGTGATACGATGGCTTGAGATTCCCCGGAGACTTTTAGCAGCCAGCAATTACCTTGAGCATGTTCGCACTACTTCATTTGAGATCTTTGAGGCAGATTTGAGCACCAACCCCAACCAATGGAGATGCATAAAAAATTTGGGTGGCCAAGCACTCTTTGTCGGTAGGCATTGCTCCAAGTCTTTCCCTGCTGGAGAAGGCAATGGAATTCAGGAGGATTGCGTATATTTCGTGTCTGACTATTGGCCAGAAAACCCTGGAGATCCTGTTGCAGACTCTGGTGTGTACAATCTTACAACCGGGATGATTACACCTTTGTTGTCAGAGAATGCAACAGTTCCTCGTCATCAGCGTGGCCAGTGGAATCTGACATGGTTTTTCCCTGCTGATGTTGTGTGATGGACTCAGCCTATCTTGCTCGGTGCCTTGGGATTATGTAGTAAACTCTCATGTTATACCTGTGGTTTTGTTATCGGTGCCTTAAGAGATCTGTTTTTTCTTACCTTATTTAGGAGTATGTATTATATCTACTCTCCAAGACAAGTGTTATCTGAGTATGTATTATATCTACTCTCCAAGACTCAAGTGTTATCTGCAGGCGCTATATTTAGACATGCATTTTCATTAATGTTTATTTATGCCCATGCTGTAGCAAGGAGTATGTTTCACCTGGATGTTGAGTGGAGCTCTGGTTGTCCATCTTTGTTTTTAGAAGCAACTTGTTTTGGTTCATGACCTGTGTAATTTGTGGTGACAATGTGATGTCCTGTTCTGCATCCTGCTGCCAATTTTTATAAATGAATGGGATTATTGTTCCATCAATCGAATATGTCTATTTCAATATGGAATCAACAGATTAACTGTGGAATGCTTCCCTGGAACACTGACCACATACGGATGATCAGAATATTTTTCTACTTTCAACACGTATAGTTAGCCAAATTCAGTCTGTTATATTCTAAGCTGCTCCTCAGCTGCAGCATGGAGCATTTTTTTGGGGGTCTTGTAGATTATCTGGAAAGAAAGGAATGACAGAATTTTCTAGCGTCCTGGATTCAAAATTGAATTTTCTAGCTGACGACTATATATGATATGATGTAGCAACAAGGATCATTTCGTTTCATAGAAAAGGCATCGGTAGTAGTATAACCCAATGTTTGAGTTTGCAAGGCCCTCGTTCGGGTTCACCATTCATCTGTTTTCCTGACGAAACAAATATTACTACTGGTAACTTTTTGCAGTGAATCAGTCTACTGGTAACTAGTTTTTATTTTGATCTCACTTTCGGTCGTAAGTTTTTGCATATGTATTTATTTCCGACGATTTTTCTTAAACAAATTTTTTGCATATTTCTTTTGAGATGGAAAGTTGGAAACTGAATGGATTTCTGATGCTATGAGTTTTTTTTTTTTTGAGAAAATTCTGATGTGAAGAAGCATGGGCCAATGGGCCGTACATTTCAGGTTTCACCGGCCCAACCCAACGTTTCCCTTCACCCCTCTCTCGGTCTGTCTCCCAAGTCCCACCGCCCAGGTCACCACGATCTGAAAGCCCTCGCCGTCTCTCGCTTGCTCGCCGCGCATGCTCGTCCTCGGCGAGTCGGTGATGTAAACCTCGCCGGGGAAACCAGAAAAGCCATCCGAGTCTCCGATCCGCCACCCGTATCTACCTCCAAAGAAGACCCCCATCTACCTGCGCCGTGCCTCCTTTGAAGAATCCGTCTCGGAGGTTGAGCAGCAAGTCTCCTCGCTTCTCTGTGAACGGCCGCCATTGGTCCCAGTAAGTCTCCAGCCCCTATCCCCTGATATTCATGTCCTTTTGAGGTGGTTTGATTAATTTGGTATGCGGGTTTGAGCTGCAAACCATTGCATCTGCATGACGACACTGCTTGTTTAACTCATTAATTTTTGGGTGTGCAATGAGAATTCAAATCGGTGGATATTATGTGCTTATATTGGCCATTGCTTATCATTGCTAGGTGGCTAGGGGGTTAAATCCTAGGTAGGCATTATGGGCCTTATTGATTCTTCAGGAAAATTAAAAACATTTCTGGAAAATAAAATGAGATTGTACTGGTTAATAAAATTTATCAACACTACTTGGTCTATTTTTCTTTAAGAATTATAATCGTGTGCTACTACTAGGTCCATGTTGTATCTTAATTGTGTATATTCAGGTTGGTTGCAGTTGCCTTCTCGAATTCCATGTGTTGCTTTATGCTTCTGCTTTTGTCACCACGAGTTTATAAATTTGTTATTTTTATTTATAAACTTTAACTTTGTTGTTATAATAACCTGAAAACAAAAACAGAGATATCAAAGATTTTCAAAACAGACACTATCTATCTATAATTCCTATAAAAGAGTCAATATAATGATTTGAATAAGGCTGCTCGTTTTCATGGTTATGTTTATTGTTTACTGTTAACTTGCTAAAACTCTGAATCCTCAGTCACTTGTTATTTGTGCAGTCTTCTTGCATGATGATGGGCAGAGAATCTTCACCTTGGCCAGACCTTCAGCCGGAGCTTCTGGCTCTGGTCCTTAAGAGGCTCCCCTCCCTTGCTGATCGTGTTCGAGTACGAGCAGTCTGCCGCACATGGCGCTGCAATGCTCGACTTGAGCCACTGCCCCCACCGCTCCCCTGGGTGGCCTTATTTGATGGGACCTTCCTCAGCATTCCAAGTGGTGAAATTTACCATATGCCTATACCGTGTGATGCTTCTTGCCATAGTTCTGTGGACAACTGGCTCTTCCTCGTGCACAATAGTGGCCGCTGCTCATTGATGAATCCCTTCTCCAAGGCTAAGTTACAGCTTCCTGACCTGATCTCTATTTGGCATCATGAGATGAGGTATAGGTATGCCTACTCTAGAAAACTTCTCTATAAGGTGGTGGTGTCCTCATCTGTGAGCTTGACACAAGATTCACTTTTTGCTGCACTTACCACGAACAGCTGTTTTAGTGGTACAGTTTCTATTTTCCAGCCCCCAATTGCCACCGAAAGAGTCACTAACAAATATATTGAGGGCATAGATGATATTGTGTTCTTTGATGGAAGGTTGTATCATCTCAACAGGGATGACAATCTATTTGCCTTGGAGATTGGCGAGGGCCACATAGGCAAACCAAAACTATCAGCCACCAGATCCATTGAGGCTTCAAGGAGACCTAACCAAACCTATGACAAGAGGTGTTTGCGTGCATTCTTCAGTAATCTGATTGAATCTGATGGTAAACTGTTGCATGTGATGAGGCATATCGAAATATTGCTCCCCATGACAGATGAGCATTATGCGCGAGCACGTACTGTTTGGTTTGATGTCTTTGAGGCAGACTTGACTGCAAATTCTTGCCGTAAGTGGAAGATGATCAATACATTGGGAGGCCAAGCACTCTTTGTCGGCAGATGCTCCAAGTCCTTCCCTGCTGCAGACTGTGGGCTTCAGGAGGACTGCATTTACTTCATCTCGGACTATCTCAAGTCAAAACCTCATGTGGATCCTCTCTTTGATTCTGGTGTTTTCAACATGAGAAATGGGAAGATCACACCATTGTTGCCCGAGACTGTGGTGGTGCAAACACAAGGTGTCAGAACATGTAGTGGAACATGGTTTTTCCTTCTGAAGCTATGTAATCTGCTTTCCACAAAACGTGTTTGTTATTTTGGCTCTTATCCTGAATTGGAGACCGGACTCTTCCTTTCAGTAATTCAGTATGTTGGTCATGGGTCTCTTAGCTCACAAGGCAAGTATGATATTGATGACATATGCCCCCATGACAAGTCTTGCTTTGCATCATGTTTCATCTTTTTTTATCGTTATTATTATCTGGCTATGTTGTGTTTTTCATTCACGTGCAACATGTACGCTCAGCAACACTGAAATAATAGACGTTTTCACCTGAATGTTTTTTCCTCACCGTTTTTTTCTCCTGATTTGTCGTGCATATATCCATTTTATTTATGGCTTGTGGCCTATTGCTTCCCCGGTGCTACAGTGAGATTGATAGGCAGAGCTGGTAGTTATGTATGTATGTGTGTTTTGTAGTGGCAATATTATGTGTTCAAAGTAGAAGGCATGTGTCTCTCGATTAGTGTTGGACATGGCACAAATTAAACGTTGCACGGTTATGGTACAATATGGTTGGTCCGAAAACACAATGAACTATAGAATTCAAGGCAGCACCTCGGCATGAGAAAATATCACAGAAAGGCTAAAAAGTGCACAAGTAAACAAAAATCTTGAGCAAGCCAAATGGACCCACAAAGACTCACAGCATGGGCTATTGGCGAAATGGAACACCTTTGGTGTAAGAGCACAACATCAGGCACCGTAGAAATGCAGGGGGCTTGTAGCTGAAACAACTAGCCATTTGTTGAAGATCTTGAAAGCGAACTTGTTCTTGTTGTAGGTAGCCATTATCTTGTACTGGTACACGTATAACAAAGAAATTGCATCAATTAGTAATAACTCAGAATTTCAACGGACGACAACCACTAAAATATCAGAATACGCAGAGGTCACCACTAGAATGTCCAATCAGCAGTTGCAGTTGTAAAATAAAAGAACAAAAAGGGTGACTACAAAAATAACAAATTGTATACGATTCTTAGGGGCATCGTGGCAGCATGCAGAAGATTATTAGACATTATACAATAAGATTCGGTTTAAAAAAAGGTTAATGGTCCGGCTAAAGAAACAGAAAAAAGAAGAGAGTGCGTACATGCGCAGCTGGATCCATTGGCCGTCAATTATGATATCAATATCAGGATGGTTGGGGTGGGCACGTGCCTCTTTCCTCAGCGCCTCTTTTACTTTCATTGCCAACTCTTCACTGACTGTATTCTGTCCATCAAGGCGAACCCGAACAGTCTGAAGGGACTGGAAGTGGCTTAAGGCCAGGCCATTGACAAGAAATTCACAATCATCAAAATCCTCTGGTCGGATATCAAACTTAAAACGTTGAAGCCTGGGCATAGCTCCAGGTGGGAACATTGATGGAACAGTTGAAAACCCATAGAATCCGCATCGTGTCACACATGGGAAGGCATCCGCACTAATCGTGAACCTTTCAAACACTTGTCTGCTGCCAGCCACTTTCACTTTAAGAAAACGAAGCGTCTGCAACATGCTGAGCACTTGGATGTCCTCACCTCGAACTTGACCCACGTTTATGGACAGATGGGATAGGAGGAGAAATGACGCGGGATCGATCCATGTTGGCAACCGACTAGTTCCATAAATATTAAGATGATACAGGCTCCACAGGGAGTCCACTGAGCCCTCAAGATTAACTTCCACATCATCTGAGATTACTATTCCTAGAGTTTGGATTTTGTGCAGTTTGCCAAGGGACCCCACTAGAACTGCACACATCCTTTCATCCCATCTGCCTTTCTTGTCTTTTCTGAGCATAACGGATAGTACCCTCAGTTGTGTGAGATGGCCTAGCTGTTCTGCAATTTGTGCAGATTCCAGACTCATTGATAGGACTTCTAGGGACAACAAATTCCTAAACCCATTTAGCAGCATTGTGCTCTTCCCTGCATCTAGGTACACCAATTGTCTTAGCCCTGAGATACTCAATGGCAGTTCTTTTATATCAGTTCCACCAATATTCAATGTCTGCAAAAACTGTAGCTTCCCAATCTCTTTTGGGACCTCGCCAGCATATCCAGTATCTGCTAGACTTAGATACCTCAGGTGATATAATCTGCTGACATACTCTAGACTTGGATGCTTACTAAGATTGCATTCTTCAAGATCCAAAACACGCAAAAGAGGATAGCATGAAAGGTGTGGCATTGTGTTTATTATAGCAGAACTTCTGATAAGAAGGGACCTCAATTTTGACATGTTAATTGTAGGCCAGGTATTATTATAGATAGAGAGCCTCCGAGCCTTGCATTCTGAAAAAGATTCGATTTGCTTGCTGTCACTAGTTACTGTGGTAGCAAAACTTTCTTCTCTTGACAAGGAGCAAATGAGATCAAGGACCATATCATGAACCCGACAGAAAAAAGGATTCATCCCATCCTCGTCCATGTTTCCTGGCTGGACCAGGCTTCTATTTAGAAGCTCACTGAAGTAACTCTGTCCAATCTCATATAAGCTTTGCCTCCCATCTCCTTGTTGAACAAAACCTTCAGCTATCCACCTCTGTATCAACCGGTATTTATTAATCTCATAGTCTTCAGGAAATATACTTAGATATAGTAAGCAGGTCTTCATTTGAGGAGTCAGGTCATAATAGCTAAGCAGCAATATCTTCCTCATATTGTCCATTTGAGGATTATTTCCTAGTCCGGAACCAATTGAGTCACACACATCATGCCACTCATTTACATTTCTTGACTTGTTAACCAGCAAGCTTGATGTGGTAACGATGGCTAATGGGACACCCCCACATTTCTTCAAAAGGTTTTCAGATACTTCAGATAACTGTTTAGGACAATCGCTTTCAGAGCCAAATATCCGTCCATAGAACAATATTTTTGAGTTGTGGTGGGTAAGAGGTTTCATCTTATAGCAACCACCAACATGCTCAGCAACATCAATTATCCGAGTAGTTGTGATCACTTGGCTCTTGAGGCCATTCTCAGGAAGAGCACATCTTATTATCTCCCATGGTTCTGTATCCCATATATCATCTATAACAATGAGGTACCTGTATGTATGCGGCAATAGAGCGTCATGGAAAGCATAGTAGGCATGATTTGTAATATAAGTATATGCCAATAATAATTTGCACGGTAAGTAAGAATTTGCTTGGCAAACTTATATATAAATAATTCCATTTGCACCCTTTTTCTTGTGTTTTTCTAATTTCTCTGCTAAACACCAAATGTTATACAGTTAGCACTCCACAAAACATAGAATGAGCTAGCTCTTTTCGATGGTACATACTTGGATGATAGGGCAGCAGCTTTTGCAACAACTTGGCTTTCTTTCGGAAATTTTCACAAGTGTGTAAATTATCTATTCTTTGCAGGGGAGTGCTTTTGCTATCCACGTGCTGTACACGTAAGCTATAATCTATATGCCGGCTTCCAAGCGTTTAGTTATGGCAGCTTTGCATCATTTGGCACATGTGGTTAGGCTTATGTGCCACAGTTGTGTAATCATTTCAAATGAAAATTAGAATAGGAAGAAAGTTAAAAATTGATTGGCAGTTTTACCACCGAAAAGAAGATACTCACGCCTTGTTTAGATCGCAAGTTTTTTCAATTTTTGCTACCGTAACACTTTCGTTTGTATTTGATAATTAGTGTCCAATCATGGACTAATTAGGATGGAAAGATTCGTTTCGTAAATTACAAACAAACTATGTAATTAATTATTTTTTTACTTATATTTAGTGCTCGATACATGCGTCTAAACAAGGCCTCATCGGTGACGGAACCAGGGGGGGCCAGCAGGGGCCGTGCCCCCCCACGCATGGTAGATTTCCTAGTCTATATATAGATATATTCAAATTTGTAGCATAAAAATGTGATTTTTTTTACTTATTTTTAATTGAAAAACTATGATTTTAGCTAAAAATAGTGTGATTTTTTTTAAAAAGTTATTGAAACATATTATTATGTATATTTTATCACACTAAAAATGTGATCACATTTGTTCGGCCCCTCTTAATCAAGATCGCTGGTTCCGTCACTGGGCCTCATGCATAGATTGACGACTGTAACATATCATTAACCTGCAATTCTACGTGTGTGCGAAATTACATACCAAGAATACTCGCTCTTGCATGCAAGATGGCACATTTTTTTAGATAAAGATGCAAGATGGCACATACCTCTTATTTATGAGGAATTCATGGACAAGATCGGTGAGATGCTGTTTGCAGTGTTGTGAATGTCTCTGTACTCTTTCTTATCAAGCTCATAAAGAATGTCCTTCAGGACATTTATGATGTCTGGATCACGAGACACTGATACAAATGCCATGCAACTGAATTGTGGTTTAAGCTTGTCATAAACTGCTTTAGCAAGCGTTGTCTTGCCTAGTCCTCCAAAGCCAACAATGGAGACTATCCTTTGTTCAACAGACGGCATGCCACCATCTTCCTTTGTCAACTTTGAGATCAGCTCTTCCCTTGGCTCATCAATGCCAACAAGGTTAGCCGCTTTAGTGTACAGAGCTGTTACGCGAGGGTCAACCGAGGTTCTGGTAGTAGTAGCATCAACCTTGTACCTGTGTAGAAGACGAAAAAACCAGAACAAAGAGGCAAATAAGAGAAAAATTTTGTTGAAATTTAAACGCAAAGCCTGGTGCCCCGGCACTGACCTGTCACGTCGCTCGGCCACCTCCTTGACACGCTCCTTGATGTCCTTGATCTCTTGGCCTATCTCATGGCGAGTCTTGACCTTGCTCACAATACTTGTCATCTTCCTGATGAATCTTTTGATGCTCCTTTTGCTAGGAGGCTCAGAGCCCTGAACACGCACCAGGAAGGTGTCAACAATGTCCTCCGCATCGTAGGAGAGCTCCCGAACATCCTGAGCCCAGATCTTGACTGCTTCTTTGAGCTGGTCCTGTGGCACCTCTCCGACATCACGGAGGGCGGCACGCATACTCTCCAGCTCTCTCGTGACGAACTCGATGTCTTTCTTCACTCCCTTCTGAAGGTTGTACTCATCCTGGAGCAGCTGGCCAAGTTTAGAAAGCAGGTTGCCGAGCGGCCCTGTGGCGAAATCCATGGCTCCCAAGGTCACAACTGACTACTAATATTCCTGAAGCACATGAGAATGAGGATCAAAGTTAAGCCAACACTAAAGAAGTTAAGCCAAATTAAAAGATCTCCAACTCACCATGGTTTCCTGGAGCCTGCAGGCGAGAAGGGGGAAGCAGTGAGAAGTTGGGATTGAGGAAAGGTTAAGGAGTTTGACAAGTCTACTCTCTTGGCTCCAATAAGAATATATCCATGTACTGGCATAAATTTTAAAGTATATCAGACTTGCTTGCAATTGTATCTGTTAATTGGCAACTTGGCACTATCATGTTGTACAACATCCTGGTTAGGTGTAGGCCTGCAAGGTCAAAGTCGTCGAGGCCTCGAGGGAACTACAAGATTTTTATTTCGATTGGTCAAATAGTTGTTATCCATTGCCATCAGGACAGGGGATATTCCAGGTCCATGCTTATGACTACAATTTCATTGTTGACATTGAGGCAAAAACATGTTCTTGTAGGAGGTGGGACTTGACTGGTATCCCATGCCCTCATGCAATATCTTGCCTTAAACATGAAAGGATTGCAGTAGAGTCAGTCTTGCCAGAATGCTATTCAACTAACAGTTATGTGACTGCCTATGGGCAAGCTATTTGGCCTGTTAAGGATAAGAGTGAATGGGAGAATGTGACAGGAAATGAAATTCTACCACCAGTGTATGAAAAAAGGGTTGGAAGACCTCGTAAGTCTACAAGGAAGGAGCCAGTGGAGATACAAGGCCCCAATGGAACTAGGCTATCAAAACATGGGGTAACAATGAATTGCAGCTACTGTGGAGGCTCAGGACACAACAAGAGAGGATGTGCCCTGAAGAAGGCAGGAATCATACCAGAAATGTTTTCCAAACAAGCAGCTGGGGTCTCCACTACACAAGATGGATCTGGAGCATCACACATGGAGGAGTATGATGACCATGCCCAGGTAATCACATCCTGCAAATTCATGTGCATGTCTCTGCATATGTGCTAAACTTTGATTATTTTGTAGACTGTCATGTTCTTTGATGCATCACAACCTCCACCACTAAGTCAGCTGACTGACACCATGCTATCTCAAATGGAAAATGAGGTAAATAAACTGTTCATCATCAATCCATGATCAACAAACAACAAGACATGTGACTGTTAACTCATTTGCAGACAACCAACACTAGAGACTTCAACCAAGGGCCCCTACCTGACTCTACCTTCATTGCAACCAACCAGCCAACAGCAAGGCCAATTCCACCTACAACTGCAACCAGAGTGAGGAAACCTAGCGCAAAGACAAAAGAAGCAGCTCAACAAAAGAAGCCAGTACCTGCAAAGAAGGTTGGTCATGTCAAAAGGAACTGACCACGAGACATGTGATGTTGCTCTGTTATGGTTTTTGTGCAGCAGCAACAAACACTGATATTTTGTTCAGCAGCAACATAAGTCTTTGATGTTGCTCTGATCTTTTGTAAAGCCTAATATGATACATAGTTGTAGAATTGGTACAAATGGTAGGTACCAATGGGTGTCTGACCCTTTTGGATATAGGAGCATAGTATAGCTCATATGGCTGGTAGAAAAATGGTCAGGTGACCAAAACAGTGACTTTGGACATGTCGTTCCTTTTGAATATAGGAGCTTAGGATAGCTCATGGCTGGTAGAAAAATTGTCATGTGACAAAAACAATGACTTTGGACATGTCATCCTTTTGGATATGGTTAAGACCTAAAATATGTCCTTTTGGATGCCAATTCTGTGTGTTTACATGCTTGTCAAAGTGCATACACATAGTTGTTTATGGAGTAGTGTTGTCTATAGGCTGTGCAGTGGCCCAGTCCTTGCCTCCGATCAGCAGCAACGAGAGAGAGAGTGAGGATTGGGGAATGAGAGGAGTAAGAAGTTGAGGGGTTCTTTTTGCTAAAAGTGCATGGCCCAGGGACCTCACGTGCTCTGCATGCGCGCGGGTGGCACGATTAACTTGTCCACGCCGGCAATTAACTTGGACCGATCGGGGTTTGGCCTATCGATGCACAGAAAGTAAAGATGTTGGACAAAAAAATACACTTTTGAAGTTACTGGCCCAAATCGACACAGGCGCGCAAGTTACGGGCCTAAAGAAATGCATGTGCGGAATTAGATCTCTGAAAGCCAGTCGTTCAGTAGACAAATGAACTCATCAGCAGACTTCACATTTTTGTGATCTCAGAGATTGATATTTGTTTTAGAAAAACTTACTCAAATCTGATTCTTTTGACCACGGCCCGCTACAAGCCTCTCTCAGTTCCGGCTGTCCACTCCACTACCTTCTTCTACCTTGCCTTCTCCCCAAACGCTCGGCGCTCGAACTCCCTTGGCTGCCCCCAGATCGACGCCGGCATCGCAATTTCTAGGCTTCTGGCCACCTGCCGCCACCCTATCTGCTCAACCCTCTCAGGCTGTTCCAATGGTGGAACCGTAGCTGCCTCCTCCTTCCCAGCCTCCAAGAACTCCAGGCCGCAGTCGTCCTCCGCTGCGGCAGCCGGCGTCGGAGTCGGCTCCACCTTCTCCCCTCTCTCCGACCGCCCATTTGGCCACAGGCCACCTCGAGTAAGTGGCAAAGCCCCATTGCTCCTTTTCCCGTATTCCCGTGTTCAGGGCCGCAAATCAGCGGTGGATCCACCTTTTGGGCCACCACTAGGTTTTCAATTGTTCCATCTAAACCTGGTAATGGAGGATATCTAAGGAAATAATGCAAAACATATTTTCCATGTTGAGTACCACTACTGAGATCCAGTGTGCATACCCATAGTTTCTGAAGCGGGCTGCAGAAATAATGCGAAAATATTGTTCTCCTGCTTCTAGTTGATTCTGGTTATCACTTGCTCAGAAGATGGTGGGTTCTACTTTATCAGTTTAGTTTGGCACCATGAGTTCTAAACAAGCCAAAGTGTAGTTGCAGTACCTTATTTGTTACCAAATAAATGGATATGGTTTTTTCCTGCCAACTGAAACTGTAGTTACAGTGCTCTTATTTGTTACGAAACAAATGGATATTGTAGAGACTGCAATGATCAAGAATAAGTAGCATTGTAGCACTGTGTAGAGAAACTGGATATTGTTCTGGTCTAATTGTTTGCTGGTCATCTTCAAATTTCGATTGTACTGCTGACATATTTACTGTTGCTTGCTACCATTTGCTATGTTAAACTCTGGACCCTATGACTTCTCTTGCAGAACTTGATGATGGCAGCTGTAGAGTCCTTATCTTGGTCAGACCTCCCACCAGAGCTCCTGGGCCTTGTCCTTAGGCGCCTCCCCTCCCTAGCTGATCGTGTTCGACTGAGAGCAGTCTGCTGGCCATGGCGCTCCAATGCTCGCCTTCAAGCACTGCCCCCTCCGAACCCGTGGCTCATCCTTCTTGATGGCAGCTTCCTGAGCATCCCAGATGGTGAAATTATCCGAACGGCTGTACCAGATGATGCACGCTGCTATGGTTCCATTGACAATGGGTTGTTCCTTGTGAAAAGTGATGGTGGATGCTCACTGGTGAACCCTTTTTCCAAGGCCATGGTGGATCTTCCTAAGATAGCCATGGACATGAAGCCATTCAGTAAACACTCCACATGCAAACCATGTCAGTATAAGCTTGTTGTTTCCTCACCCCTGGACTCATCACCAGATTCCCCTGTAGCTGTGATGTTCTTGGATGATGGTGGTTACACTACAATTGGTATTTGCCAAGCACCAATTGCCTTTGACTTCTACAGAGGAAAGTTTCTAGATCCATTTCAACAGCTCATTGATGTTACATTTTTTGATGGGAAGTTTTATGGTCTTGATTTTGATAACAGACTCTTAGCATTTGAGGTTAGTTATGGTCTTGGTAGTAAGCCAAAGATTTCATCCGTACAAAATGTAATTAACTCCATGGATAACATACCTGACCTTCCCAGGCCCAAGCCCTTGCCAAAGAGGGCATATATGGTCGACAAATATCTGGTTGAATGCTGCGGTAGACTGTTGATGGTGACACACTGGCTTATGATTCCCCAGAGCCGTGAGCATGCTCGCACTGCTTCATTTGACGTCTTTGAGGCAGATTTGAGCACGAAGCCCAACCAATGGAGACACATCCAAAATTTGGGTGGCCAAGCACTCTTTGTTGGTAGGCGTTGCTCCAAGTCTTTCCCTGCTGGAGAAGGCAATGGAATTCAGGAGGATTGCATATATTTCACCCCATCGGGCTTCGCTGCTGAGACTCTTGGTAACTGTGGTGTGTACAACATTACGAATGGGATGATTACACCTTTGTTGTCAGAGACTGCAACAGTTCCTCATCATCAGCCTGGCCAGGGGAGTCGTCTGACATGGTTTTTTTCCTGCTGATGTTGTGTGATGGATCAGCCTATCTTGCTTAGTGCCTTGGGATTATGTAGTATGTACTCTCATGTAACCCCTGTTGTTTTGTTATTTAGGAGTATGTATTATATTATATCTACTTTCCAAGACTCAAGTATTATCTGCATATGCTATGCTTTAATCTAGACATGCGTTTGTGCAAAGTTGTTTCATTGATGTTTATTTATCCCCATGCTGTAGCAAGGAGTATGTTCACCTGGATGTGGAGTGGAGCTCTGTTTGTCCCGTCTTTGTTTTTTAGAAGGAACTTGTTTTGGATCATGACCTGTGTAATTTGTGGTGACAATGTGATTTCCTGTTCTGCATCCTACTGCAAATTTTACATATGAATCAGATTACTGTTCCGTCATCTATGAAATACATGTATTTGCTTCTGAATTCAACATCTCAACCGATGAATGGTAATGTTTGCTGCCCGTGGAATATTTTTCTCTACTTTCCTATACGAGTATGAGGAACTCCTGCTCGGTAGGCTTTGCTGTCGTTCTGCATCAAGATTCTTTTTTTTTTTTTTTCTATTTTTCTATACGAGTATGAAGAACTCAACATCTCAAGCATTTTTTTGGGAGTGTCCTGCATCAAGCATGATACATGGAAAGAAAGGAATGGCACAATTTTGAATTTTCCAGCGTCCTGCATCAAAATTATTTTCTTTTTGAGAGGATCCTGCATCAAGATTCAAGAAATTTGTATTGAGATGGAAACTGAATGAAGAAGCATATGCCCAATGGGCCCAAACAATTGGGAGCGACTAGCGCTCGAACGTTCAATCATTGAACGCTCGACGCTACTGGGCCCGGCCCATCAATCCCCGGGCGCCCCAGCCGCACCCCGCGCGAACGCGCATGCGTACGCCCCTCCCGCTCGGCCTCCGCCACAAGCTCGCCGACCAAGCACCCCGCCCTACCTCGTCGGACCCCTCACCGGAGTTTCACCGGACCCTCGCCGGAGTTTCGCCGGACCCTCGCCGGAGTTTCGCCGGACCATCGCCGTGCTTTATGAAAAAAATGAAACACCCAAAAAACACAAAAAAATGAAACATGGGGAGCGCGAGCGAGAAACATTGCCAATGAAGCCACTGAAACACCAAGACATCGCCAGAGAAACATTGGACCCGAAGGGGGGAGGAGGGCGCCACATCAGAGAAACATCTCATCATATGTGCTCGAAACATCGGCAAACAAAACACTGAAACACCGAGACATCGTCAGAGAAACATTTGATCCTAGAGGGGGAGAGAGAGGAGGGGGCACATCAGAGAAACATCTCATCATATGTGCGCGAAACATTGACAATGATACAATGAAACACCGCGGCATCATGAACCGAAACATTTGATCCAGAGGGGGAGGAGGACAACACATCAGAGAAACATCTCATCATATGTGCTCGAAATATTGGCAAATGATGCACTGAAACACCGCGGCGCCATCAACCGAAACATTTGATCCAGAGGGGGGAGGAGGACAACACATCAGAGAAACATCTCATCATATGTGCTCGAAACATTGCCAATGATACACTGAAACACCGCGGCGCCATCAACCGAAACATTTGATCCAGAGGGGGGGAGGAGGACAACACATCAGAGAAACATCTCATCATATGTGCTCAAAACATTGCCAATGATACACTGAAACACCACGGCACCATCAACAGAAACATTGGATCCCGCAGGGGGGAGGAGAGGGGGATCAGAGAAACATCTCATCATATGAGCATGAAACACTGGCAACCAAACCAATGAAACATCGCGAAAACCATCAGAGACACATTTTGAGTCCGGAGTTGAGGAGAGAAGGTGGGAGGAGAGCGAGGAGTAGGGGCGACCGTGGATCGAGAGGAAGGGAGTACAGGGAGGGAGGACTCAGATCCAGATCACCCCCCACCTACCTCGCTGGAGCCGCCAACGCCGCCGGGGATGGGGAGAGAACGACGGCGGGGGACGAGAAGAGAGGTGGGCTCGCCGTCGGCAAGGCGTGAGGACGCGCAGGCGAGGGCAGTCGCGCGCCGTGGCACGGAATCCGCCACCGGGGCCGCCATAGCCCCGCCCTCGACGTCCGCCGTGGCTGCCGGAGGGGAGGGAGAAGGAGGTGACGGTGCCGGGTCCACGGCCGCCTCCGCCGCTGGATCCGGTGGATCCGCGTCCACCGCGCCGGGATCGAGCGGATCCGTGTCCGCCAACGCTGGATCCGGCGGATCCGCATCTGCCACGCCGGGATCGGGCGGATCCCGCGGTCCACGGCCGCCACCGCGCGCCATGGGGGGAGGGAGCGGAGGAGCGCACGGAGGAGGGAGGATCTCGCCGCCGTCGCCGAAACCCTAGGTCGTCGGGGGTTCGTAGCCGTCCCGCCCGCGCGGATCCGCGGCCGCCGCCGAAATCCTAGGTCGTCGGGGGTTCGTAGCCGCCCCGTCGCGCGGATCCGCGGCCGCCGCCGCCGGATCGCGCGAATCCGCGGCCGCCGCCGCCGAATCCAGCGAATCCGCGGCCGCCGCCATCCAGAAATGTCGCCGCCGCCCCTGGCCGACGGACGGGATGAAACCCTAGCGGAATGGGGGAGCGCGGGAGGCCTAGTGGCGTGGGAGAGGGGGAGGAGCTCGCCGTCGACGAGCCATGGCCGGGTCCGCGGCTCGGCGGCGGCGGCGGCGCGGAGCAGCAGCGGCGCTGGAGCGGAGCGAGAGAGCGCGGGGAGGAAGTGGGAGCAGCGGCGGAAATGCCGATGCCGGGGCGCTCGGGTCGGGGTTGGAGGGGTACACGCGGGCCACCGCCCCCGCCGGCCCACTTGAGGCCCGACGCGCGGCGTTCGACGTGTTGAACGTCCATTGTATACCATTACCGCAAACAATTTCAAGTTCCGCGGCCCCAGTCACTCCCACACTCCCACTGGCCGGACCCAGTCCCTCGCTTGCCCGCAGCGCATGCTCGACCGCTCATCGTCGGCGAATCGGCGATGTAATCCTCGCCGGGGAAACGGGAAAGCATTCCGGATCTCCGATCCGCCACCCCTCTCTACCTGCGCCGTGCCACCTTTGAAGAATCCCTTTCGGCGGTCGTGGAGTCGCCAGGCAAGGCAAGGCCGCAGCAAGTATGCGCGAGTCGATCGGTTCGCTGCCTCCTCGCTTCTCTGTGACCGGACGCCATTGATCCCAGTAAGTCCCGCGCCGTTATCCCCTGATATTCGTGCCCTTTTGAGGCGGCTTGATTAATTAATTTGGTACGCGAGTTTGGTTGATATAGATGATATAGAACTACAGACCATCTCATCTGCATGATGACACTATTCGTTCGATCTGGATTTTTTTTTTTCTTCTGAAGATGAGAATTCAAATCGGTGGATGTTATGTGCTGATATTGTCCATATAGTTTATGCTTATATATAGGTGGCCGGGTCTTTACTCGTTAAATCCATATCTGGAACATAGGAATTTCTATGGAATTCTACAGGATCTTAGGAAGAAGTAAAAATCCTTTTGGCCAACATTTCTGGAACGTAAAATGAGAATTTGCTCAATCACAGAATCCTATGATATCCTTAGGAAAAGCAAAAGAAATGCTACCCTGCGCTGGTATCCCCAGCTTTATATTTCTGTTGTAAGAACTTGGTGGCTTTCAATAAAAGTCGAGGAAACTCTCTTAAAAAAAAAAAAGAAATGCTACCCTCTTCTCTAAGATTGGGGCTTTTGAGTTCGCCAAAAGGGTTAGGTCGCAAGAAGTATATACTGCTAAACCTGTTTTCTTTTAGAACTATATACCACCAGATTTTGGAACCCCTGTCCCAAAGTACAAGCTTGTAGCTTCCTGTCTATATATACTATAAACGAGTCAATGCAATGATTCTAATGACGCTCGTTTTCATAGCTATGTTTATTGATTACTGTTAACTTGGCTAAAACTCCTGAAACCTTGGGTGCTTCTTGTTGTTTATGCAGTCTTCTTGCATGATGATGGGCACACGGTCTTCGCCTTGGCCAGACCTTCAGCCGGAGCTTCTGGGTCTTGTTCTTAAGAGGCTCCCCTCCCTTGCTGATCGTGTTCGATTACGAGCAGTCTGCCGCACATGGCGCTGCAATGCTCGACTTGAGCCCCTGCCCCCACCGCTCCCCTGGGTGGCCTTATTCGATGGGACCTTCCTCAGCATTCCAAGCGGTGAAATTCACCGTATGCATGTACCGTTTTATGCTTCTTGCCATGGTTCTGTGGACAACTGGCTCTTCCTTGTGCACGATACTGGTCGGTGCTCATTGATGAACCCCTTCTCCAAGGCTGAGTTACAGCTTCCTAACCTGGTCACTATTTGGCGTCATGAGATGAGGACCATGAGGTATATGTATGCCTACTCTAGAAAACCGTTACTCTATAAGTTGGCGGTGCCCTCGTCCGTGACTTTGACACCAGATTCACTTTTTGCTGCGTTTACCACGGACAGCTATTTTCATGGTACAATTTCTGTTTGTCAACCTCCAATTGCCACCGATACGGTCAGCAACAAAGGGAGCATCGTTGATATTGTGTTCTTTGATGGAAAGCTGTATGCTCTCAATAGATGTGCAAATCTTTTTGTCTTGGAGATTGGCGAGGGCCACAAAGGCAAGCCAAAAATATCAGCCACCAGATGTATAGTTGACTCCACTGAGGCTTCGAGGAGACCTAACCAAACCTACGACGAGAGGTGCACATATATGTACTTCAATTATCTGATTGAATCTGATGGTAAACTGTTGCGTGTGAGGAGGCATGTCGCAATATTGGCCCCCCTGACAGATGAGCATATGGCGCGTGGACGTACTGTTTGGTTTGATGTCTTTGAGGCAGACTTGACTGCAGATTCTTACCGTAAGTGGAAGATAGTCGATACATTGGGAGGCCAAGCACTCTTTGTCGGCAGATGCTCCAAGTCCTTCCCTGCTGCAGACTGTGGGCTTAAGGAGGACTGCATTTACTTCATTTCTGACTATCTTAAGATGCAACCTCATGTGGATCCTCTCTTTGATTCTGGTGTTTTCAACATGAGAAATGGGAATATCACACCATTGTTGCCCGAGACCGTGGTGGTGCAGACACAAGGTGGCAGAAGAGGTCGTCGAACATGGTTTTTCCCTTCTGAAGCTATGTAATCCGCTTTCCACAAAGAGTGCTTGTATTTTGGGTTTCTGATATATGTTGGTGATGGGTCTCTGCCCGCAAGGCAACTAGGATCTTGGTGAGATACGCCCCCAAGACAAGTCTTGCTTTGCATCATGTTTCATATTTTTATTTATTGTTATTATCTGGCTATGCCGTTTTCAATTCACTTGTAACATGTAAGCTCAGCTACACTGAAATAATAGACGTTTTCAGCTGAATGTTTTTTTCCTCACCGTTTCATCTTCGGATTTGTCATGGCATAGAACCATTTTATTTATGGCTTGTGGCCTATTGTATGCGATGCAGTGGCGGAGCCAAGGCCCGGCCACCCCGGGCCGGTGGCCGGGCTCACCTGCCACTCGTCCGTCGTTGGCTATGTATAGCAATCACTTTCCTCTCTCTAAGTATAGCACTCACTTTGCAATGCATGGGCCAAACGTATATGTATATATACTATACTATGGTACAGTCGTACAGAGACACCACAGAGCGCGACAAGAAACAGGCGAGGCCCACATACTGCCATACCTTCAGCTCCTAGCTAAGCTTTGATGTCTCCCTCTAAACAAAAGCTAAGCTTTGATGCCTTAAGCGCACACAGTACCGAAGACATTACGTCAGCACATCAATCAGGTTTCTTAATTTGCTATTTGGTCTATCTCTAAGGTACGAAAAAGATGCTAATTGTACAGAGGAGTTGTGTATTGTGTAGAGCCATTCAACAATTTCAGAAATTTCTGCTATGCTATCTTTTGAGACACATTCGATGTTATGTCCCATGCTCTATATTATGTGTAAATTATGTGTAAGAATTATGCCGCGTCTCGCCCGGGCTCTATAAAAATCCTGGCTCCGCCACTGGCGATGCATGCTGCTTCCTCGCTGCTATAGTGAGATTGATAAGCAGAGCTGGCAGTCATTTATGCTTGTGTGGTGGCATTATTATATGTTCAAACTAGAATACTCATATATCAGGAGTGCAGCGTCAGTGTCATTGGAGCTATTCTGCCGTGGCCATTTCTGTGCTGAACTGGTAGCTAGTCTATGTATTGTGTTATATGAACTGTTTCAGCTTTTCTACGTTTATCATGGTGTGTTGCCAGTCATCTGTTGTGCTATGCCAATGCATCTGGCAAAAGTGAAACGGTGGATCATTTTACCAACTTGCTCGACAACGTTTGGATCCAACGGGCACGGTGCCATCATGTTCAGGGAAGCTAGGAGGTCAACCAAACCATGCAACAATCCCGATCGTGGACGCCTTGCTATTGCTTCAATTGTCTATGTTGAACCAAACAGCACCACAATGCTTTCAGAAAATGCATATCACACCTTCGAAAACCATTCAGTAGACAAGTGGACTCATCACCAAACTGACATTTTTGTGATTCAGTTGTGCTTCAGACAAGGGATTTACAAAGTGACGAACCAGTCATTCAGTAGACAAATGGAGTCGACCGCAGACTAACATTTCTGTGATTTCAATGGTACTTCAGAGAAGGGGATTTACGAAGAGACGAACCAGTCATTCAGTAGACAAATGGACTCACCAGCAGATTTTAACAATTTATTTTTATTTCAGTGGTATTTCAGAAAAGGGAATTTACAAAGAGACGAACTAAGAATTAGGAAGCATCAGTTGTTAGAATGGCTTTACTATACATGTATTTCGTCTAAGGTTTCTATCACAGCACAACAATAGAAACTGAGGTGCACATGCACCGCATCTCAGGCAGCCCCTGGCTTAAGTGAATCCTGACTTGCTTGCTGTTTTCAGATGCCCGTCCGTTTAGCATTGTCCCTGCTCAGCAGCAGCATACAGTCTTTGCCGAATTTCTGATTGGCTCAGAGTGGCATCAACGCTGAAAATTAACAGTGCAATGAATCAGACTTTCATATTTAAGATGCTAAGGGAGTAGCTGAGGATCAGGGAGTACTAATACTTGAACATCAAACATGAGTCTTAAAAAATGCTTACCAGCACAAGGTATCTCCGCTTTGAGCAGTTTTCTCAGAGATCCAATCTGGAACGAGCTCTTTCAACAGTGTCAGATGCTCCTCAAATTCAACTCGGAGTGCTCATATCAGCAGTGCAGCGTCAGTATCGTTGGAGTTACTCTGCCATGGCCATTTCAGTATCGTTGGAGTTACTCTGCCATGGCCATTTCTGTGCTGAACTGGTAGCTAGTCTTTGTATTGTATTATGAACTGTTTCAGCTTTTCTACGTTCATCATGGTCTCTACTACCATGGCGCCTAGGCGCCTTGGGACAGCGCCTCCCGCGCTTGTAAACTAAGCTGTTTTCACCCCTTCTTATTATAATCCAAAGCCGGTAACGGTTCTTTCAAAAAAAATACGTTCATCATGGTGTGTTGCCAGTCCTCTGTTGTGCTATGCCAATGCGTCTGGCAAAGTGAAACGGTGGATCATTTTGCCTACTTGCTCGACAACGTTTGGATCCAACTGGCACGGTGGATCATCCTCATCTTGCCAGGATCCGGTTCATTACCATGGCGCCAGCAGACCAGAAGAATCACTCTGTGGTCTCTCGCTTGAAGAACGTCATATAGGGCAGCGCAACCGCAAGTTTCAGATCAGGCCTGTCTCCAAGACGAGCGCCATCATGTTCAGGGGCGCTGGAAGGTCAACCAAACCATGCAACACTCCCAATCGTGGACATCTTGCTATTGCTTCAATTGTCTATGTTGACAGAGCTCTTCCATACCTTTTTTTCATTACCACTTCCTCGGCTGAACCAAACACCACAAACACTCCTTTCAGAAAATGCATATCAGATGTTTGGAAGCCAGTCATTCAGTAGACAAGTGGGCTCATCAGCAAAATAACATTTTTGTGATTTCAGTTGTGCTGACAAGGGGATTTACAAAGAGACGAACCAGTCATTCAGTAGACAAATGAACTCATCAGCAGACATTTCTATGATCTCAGTGGTACTTCAGAGAAGGGGATTTACAAAAAGACGAACCAGTCATTCAGTAGACAAATGGACTCATCAGCAGACTTTAACCTTTTTTTTTATTTCAGTGGTATTTCAGAAGAGGGAATTTACAAAGAGACGAACTAAGAATTAGGAAGCATCAGTTGTTAGAATGGCTTCACTATACATGTCATTCGTTTCTTCTAAGGTTTCTATCATAACACAACAATAGAAACTGAAGTGCACATGCACGGCATCCCAGGCGACCCTTTGCTTGAGTGAATCCTGACTGGTTCAGATGCTCGTCCTTGTATCATTCTCCCTACTCAGCAGCAGCATACAGTCTTTGCCGAATTTCTGATTGGCTCAAAGTGGCATTAATGCTGAAAATCAACAGTGCAATGGATCAGACTTCCATATTTAAGATGCTAAGAGCGTAGCTGAGGATCAGGAAGTAATAATACTTGAACATCAAACATGAGTCTTATAAAATGCTTACCAGCAAAGGGCATCTCCGCTTTGAGCAGTTTTCTCAGAGATCCAATCTGGAACGAGCTCTTTCAACAGTGTCAGATGCTCCTCAACTTCACCTGCACAAGTATTCAGTCATGTCAGAATCATCGCAAAAGGTTAAGGAAACAAATGTCTAACAGAGAGAATAGACAGAAATGAAAGCTCACACATACTTCTGTCTGCTATCTTAGGACTGCTTGCAATTATCTTGTGGATTAGCTCCTGCTTTGTCATTACAGACCGCTGTCTTGACTGATAGATAAGGAATATAATGTCAAAGGTGCTTGGCAGGGAAGCAATCAACTTCTGCCTTTTAACCTGATCAGCGAACCCAGTTTCCTTCTCCACCAAAGCCCTCTCTTCCTTCTCTTTCACCTGCAACCAATAAATATGTTATTCTTTGTTCATAATAGAGCAAACAGTCAACTGAGAAATCATTGTACCTATCAGCAAGGACTTACCGATTGAAGGAGGGATTTTGGAAGAAAACTGAGCAACTCATCATCAGCATCGGCACCAGATATGCTTGCACTTTGATTCTCTCCATCCATGCTACTATCCTTTGTTGGAGTGGTAAACAACTTAGCACGAGCTGATCTCTTTGCCATTTTCAGAGGCGGAGTGTCATAACCTGTGGCAGAGATCGGTCTCTTTGGTGTCTTGAGGTCTGGCGTAGGCGCCATCAGCCTCACTGGTGTAGAGACAAATTTTGCAGGGGTGTTTTCTAAAACACCAGACTTGCAGACGACTTCTTTAGCACTTGATTTATCATCAACACACATGCTAGCAGAAACATCACGACTGAAAAGGGAATTTCTGCTCAATGGTGATGGAACAGTGGAAGCAACCTTCACCGGTGGACTGGGAGTAGCTGTTGTAGAGCTGATTGGAGATCTCTGTGAAAACCTTCTATTGAACGACTGTGACATGTGTGACATCACAGCGGTCTGCTGTCCATTGACATCAGATGGCTTCAGTGGGGACGAAGATTCAGGAACAGTCCTTTGTTCATCCTGGGGCATGCTCGATCTTGTTTTGTTAAATGGATGTGGCAACTCATGCTCTGGAATGTCATCTCCCTGAAATTAACAACAGCGTCAACGTTATTATAATCTTCATCTGATTAGAAGAACAAGCCTGAACTTCTGATGAAACAGTAACCAACTGCGAAGCATAAAACGGTTTCCTTACCTCAGGGTGCCCCCTGTAGAATTCCACAAGCCTCTGCCTAAAGACCCTTCTTAATGCTAGGTATGCTGTTTCCCCCTTCTGCTTCACAACGTTCTCAACGGCGTTGACTAGGAGGTTCACCTGAAGATCAGGGTACATGCAGCATGTTGTGTCATCACGCAGAAGGATCTTATTGATGACAATTGCCTCCGGCATTATGTACTTGAGCTGTGCAAGATGGCTGTGGGTAAATCTCCTGTGGATAGTCAGTCACAAAATTAGGTAACTCATTAATACAATAATCCAGCACAGCAGTTATTGTATGACTATTTCTGGACAAGATTTATACCGCTCGGTCAAATGCTGAATGCTGGAGCAGATGTTGGGGAAAGTGGCCTTGGATCCCTTCATACGGAGGAGCCGGGTAGAGCTCTCCAGGCAATTGAAGAACTCACAGAGCATCTCATAGCTGCAATGACAGAAGATATATCATCACCAGAGAAACGAATCGCCTAGGAATTATTTAGTTCTATTCTATTGTATTAGATAAACCCACAAGTGGAGGCTCAGTTATATAAATACGCTGTATTAGATAAACCCACATCCTAAACTGTATTAGATAAAACCACATCCTAACTGCCCCCCTTTTCATCGAGAGATAAACTTCAGATTTGGGAAAAGTAAAATCAGAAACTAAAACGGAATTTGCAAGCAGTTCGATTTCCAAGCGCAAACCAGATCCGGAATCACATCGGGGGACGGGAATCTTTACCTCTCCGGCAGCTTGACCTCCGGCTTGCGCTTGACGGGGCTGCGGCTAGCCCCGGCGCCAACGCCGAGCTCCCGCTCGACGGACTCGAGCTCGTCCTCCTCCGCCGCCGCGGCGGCCTCGGCCTGCGCCGCCGACCGCCGCAGCCCGAGCGCGGCCCGGCGGACCCCCTTGACGGAGAACGCCACGCTGCGCCCGCGGGCCCTCGGCACCTCCTCCGGCTTCTCCGGCGTCGGGATCTGCTCGGAGGCCGTCGCCGCCGCAGGCGCAGGCGCCAGCTTCCTCGCGGGCTTCTCAGGCGTCCGGACCTCGTCCGCCAGAGCGGCGGCGGCCGTCGTCGTCTTGGCCTTCTTGGACGGCGGCGGGGTGGCGGCGTCCATCTTCTCGGTCCTGAGAGGGGGGGACGGGACGGCGACGGCGGCGGCGGCTCGGTGGCTGGTGATTTGGGTGGGGGATTAACGACTGAGGGACCCGGATCAGGACGGTGGATTTATACGGCGGGTTGTTATTACCGGGTGGGAGATGGCGCGAAGATCTGGCGGGAACGCGGGGTGGCGCCAAGACCTGGTGGCGGGAACGGAGATGGCGCCAAGCGACGCGGGCGAGGCCACGTGGGCAACCCAGATGCGGAGGCGCGAGGCGTTCTGCGGGGCGCCAGGCGTTCGCGCCACTTCGATCTAGACTAGGCAACAGTTGTTGCTAAACAAAATAAGAAAAAGTAGACTACAGCCCATGGGCTGCCCCATATTTTATTATTTTACACTGGCCCAGACCGATTGTAGGGCCCACAAGCCCACATGTACGGGGCACGTGCTCTGCCAGTCTGCCTCCGGTCAGGCCGTCAGGCGGTCGCCGGTGACACGAGCCCTCGCCGCCTCGGCAAGACGGCGACGTAAGCCTCACCGGAGAAAAGCCGCAATGCACCGATTCGGTCGCCCTGGCCTACACGCCGACTGCCTAAGCGCCCCTTCGGAGGATCACACTACCGCTGCATTCTCTGCGGATCGCGCTCTGCTGGGCTGCTGGGGCAGCGGCGGCGGGCCACCGCAGCCCAGCTCGAGCACTCGCTGCTGGTCTCCGCTGGAAGTTGGTTGCCGGCCCTCTCATCTGCCCATTCCATCGCCTCGTTGGTCAGCAGCAGTGAGATTATCGCTTCCAGCTTCCCAAGCAAATTCCTAGCAGTACTGCTTTACTAAACCAATCTATGGCATTCAGACAATTTGGTGGGCCGAGTTTTCCATACGCTCATCGGCTCCTCGATTGTCAGCACTGAGATTCCGTTCCTCGTACCCTCTCACCCTCCCTAGGCAAATTGCTACTACTTCACTAACCAAATCTATGCCATCATTCGGATAGGTGTGCTACATGTGTCTCAGGAATTGTCATTTCAGATGGGTGTGATTGGTGCTTACTTACAATGACTGTCATGCATTAGAAGCCCTTTTATAGGGTGGAGATGCCTGCGCATAACCTGTTAAGGGTCAGCAAGCCTTATTTACGGTACACATATACAAAGACATAAAGTTGAGCAATCTTTTTGCAGCGAAAGTTCATACAAGTGCAAGCACACAGGTCTTCAGATTTCAGGAATCCTGAGCACACTCAGGTAGTCGTAGTCAGGTGGCAATTCGAGTTGTTAGTATTGTTTTGAGGCAGCGCGCAAGTTAGCAATATGCATGTGATGCAATTCAGAATGCATATTTTGCAAGATACCTTCAAAGCATGCTACAGCTTCATCATCTTCTGCAGTTGTGCAACTTGGTTCACCTTCCATGCTGACAGCAGCACTTACCTGATGACAGCACCACTAATTGATGCACCTGAAGAATGTTAGAAAACTGCATCAACATTCAGTTTTATCCCATCCCTCTGTCAGTACAGTGAAGTCCACTTCCTCTCCTCCTTACCATCTATCTTCAGTGTCACATAGGCCCTGTTTGGATCCCATGAGTTAGAGTTAGTTTGGACTAGTTTGCACCAAACTAGCTCAAAAGCATCCAAACAGGAGGGCTAGAGCTAGTTTTTTTGCAACTAGCCCATCCAAAAAACTATCCCCTCCAAGGGATGATTATTTGGGCTAGTTTGGGCTAGTTGTGGTGGAAAAAAAAATTGTTATGCGCATGTGAAAGTGAATGTGCGCATGCGAGCACAGCGCGGGAGGAGAAGTGGGCATGCAGATCTTGCACCACGTGGGACACACCTCATATGCAACTACAAAAAAATTTTATGACTAACAAACCAAACATCCAAATAAAATTCTGATTATACTATTGAATTCATTAGAATAAATACTTTAAAAATGGATATATTTGGATGATTTTAAAAATAATTTATTTGTGTGCGGGAGGAGACCACACAAGAGGCTGTCACACTAAATCCGGATGAGAAAGTGGTTTAAATGTGCTAAATGATTAGAAAAGTGTATTTATTATCAAACTAGCTCTTGGATCCAAACACCTCCTTGGCTAGAGCTAGTTTGAGCTAGTTTACAAACTAACTCTAACCTCTAGCTCGCTAGAGTGATCCAAATAGGGCCATACTCACGTTCCTTTTCAGTTTCGAGCCACTAGCCGTTAGAGATTTTCCTTGCATCTTCAGACTCCATGTCAGATGCTCAGCAGTGATCGCCAATAATAACTGACAACGAACCTAACTGATCCAGACACTGATGCTTTACCATTGCCATGTATTGCATCATTCCACAAGTGCATGCTCTCCAGAAGCATAATAGTAGATGGTCTCTTTCCTCCGTTTCTGTGTTCTCTAGCAAAATGAGAAACCATTGGAGTCCTGTTCTCAGCAGGTCATTTTCCAGAAATAGCTCCCACTTTTTCATGAGGTCCTCCCTTAGCGAATTGTCATAGTTTCGAACATCAGAACGCATGGACACCCACTGTAATCTGCATCTTGTCCTTTCACTAATCTCCAACAAAGGCACCTCGGGATCCGACTGTCCCTCACTGTCCCTCTATATTCCCCACCCACCGAATCGACCTTTTTTTCAGTAAATCCAGCCCATTTTCAATTCCCTTCCAGGAAGGCGATAACTAGCTCTGAATACCGTGTTAGTTAGTTCACCAGTTGATAATACCGTGCTTTTAACATTAAAAGCGCAGAGATTTCCACCCAATTTTAGTGTGCTTTATCATCTACAAGACCTGTTTTATTCCATGCCGTGATCATTTCTTTTGCATGCAGTTGATGATTTTTGCATGTATTATCTGAGTTGTGCAGGTGTATCCACACCAATGATTCTGAAAACATGGTAACATGTCCATGCTAAACACAAAACATAGTATGTGAACGAAGGTTGAGTGTCATTTCACCATATTTTTAGTACTCTGTGACTATAACTGCAACTCTTCTTTTATTTCTGCAGACCAAATGTCCCCTGATGAAGAATTTAAGGATAGAAAGAAGTTCAATGCCAGCCATGACTCAGAAGCATAAAAATGGTGACATTTTGTGACTCTGAAGATCTCAGTGTTTATGACTGAATCTGTACAGAACCGCTGAATGAGCTGAGATGTATGAAGAGGTGGAGAAGTGAGAAACAGTTCTGTTTCTGTACTTGTGATTTTTTCCTCTCTCTTTTTTTTTTTTTTTTTGCTGCACATTAGTGCAGTTGTTCTTTATCCTTGTGTATGCAACTAATAGTATATCTGTATAGCTTGTAGATGGACAGGCGCCTAAATTGTATTGTTTATTCAACTTGTTTTACCTTAATTTTTTCGTCTAATGAGCTAGAACACAGCGACTGGTCGTGTACTCATGCATTGTTTTCGAAAGTTTGTACTCATGTATTGTTACTAGAGCGCCTCAAAGGACTGCAACTTTAACAGTACCATACTTCTTCCATTCTACAATATAGTGATATTTTAAACAGAGAAAATTCAACTTATATTGATATTTTTAGCAAATGGCAAAATCTAAATACGGCTCCTTATCATTTCGGAGCGGATGGAGAACAAATTTTTTTCTGAGTTAGAGAAGTCAGCCCACAAAGCCCACTATCCTCTTTCCTGAGGCCGGCCCACTCGTGTGTCTTCTCTTTGCGGCCTTGCGTCTTTGTTCAAGCTCCCCAAATCGGGCCAAACGCCCAAACCCTAGGCAGGACGCAACTCGCAAGAGAGGACGACGCGCGCGGCGCCACGGTGATCGGCGGGCGCAGCGAGGGGGAGGGCCAAGCCGCCAAGGAAGGTGGCGGGCTGCGGGACGACAGGAACGTGCACAAGCCAGAAGGGGAGGTACGTTGTTAGCTACGAACAATCGGAGCTAAACTATGGATTCGATAAATCTCTCAAGTTCGAGTTCGATTACAGCAGGATTCCAAATTGGGGATAAATCTAGCTAGCTAGAACTATGAACTGGAAAGTAGATAACGGAAAGGTAAGCAGCTTGCGAGCAAGATGTTGTTTGATTAATTGATGCCTGTCTCCTTCGGCCGACGATGCTTTTATCCTAGGCGCCACTGGCCTTGGCGTGTCATGCCCATTCTGGGCCGCGGAGCTTCACGTTGGGCTGCCTGGCCCGATCGCCGCGACGAGGCCCATTTGTCTCTTCTTCATTCGCATCAGCAGGTCCAGCGTTGCTGACATCCCCTCCCTGATAACGACCTGCTTGCCCCCAAGCAGGTGCTCGAGGAAAACGGCAGCGCAGAGTCTCCATGTCTTCCCAGGTAGCCATTGTAGCAGGCATAGTGGACCACTGAGTGAGGACTTGAAGACGCACCTCAGAGCCCACCTTGGCGACACGCTTCTGTAGAATCTTGACAGGGACTTGCATACCTTCCAGGGACTGAGGCAATTGCTGAACTGAATGGGTCACCGGCACTGCTTTTTTCAGTTGTGAAACGTGGAAAACCGGATGGATAGAAGAGGACTCTGGCAGTAACAGCTTATATGCAACAGAGCCGATCTTCTCAACAATCTGAAATGGCCCAAAGAACTTGTAAGAAAGTTTCTGATAGGCTCGTGGTGCCACTGAGCTCTGAACATATGGTTGCAATTTGATGTACACCCAAGTGCCCACTTCGAAGTGACGCTCAGTTCTGTTTTTATCAGCCTGTGATTTCATTCTGGTTTTAGCCCGAGATAAGTGATGCTGGATCAGAAGCTGCATTGTCTGTTTGTGTTTCAGCCAACTTTCCAGGCTTTCCACAGTGCAAGCGTCAGTAGAATTGAGTCCAAGTTGCCTAGGTGACTGGCCATACAAAGCCATGAATGGAGACATCTTAATAGCAGAGTGCCACGTGGAGTTATACCAGAATTCAGCCAGATGCAGATAATCCTCCCATTTACTTGGAGCAGCACTAGTGAAACAGCGAAGGAATGTCTCCATACATTGATTGACCCGCTCTGTTTGTCCATCAGATTGTGGGTGGTAAGCTGAGCTAAGTCTGAGCTGAGATCCTGATAGAGCAAACAGCTCCTTCCACAGCTGGTTAGTGAAAATACGATCTCTGTCAGAAATCAGAGCCGTTGGCAGACCATGCAATCGATAGATATGCTTCATGAAGGCCTTAGCAACAGTCAAAGCTGTAAATGGATGCTTCAGTGAGACAAAGTGACTGTACTTGGTGAACATGTCAACTACAACCAAGATACAGTTATACCCATTAGAGACTGGTAATCCCTCCACAAAGTCTAGGGACACCAGCTGCCATGCTGAAGATGGTGTTTCCAATGGCTGTAACAGGCCTGGGTACTTAACCCTTTTAGGTTTAGCCTGCTGACAGACATGACAACTTTTAACAAACTCATGAACCTGTTTCTGCAGTCCAGGCCAAGAAAACAGTGCTTGAATACGCTTGAGAGTTGCTGGTATGCCAGAATGTCCACCCAGAGGAGAGCTATGGAGACTAGTAATGATTTTGAGTTGAAGAGCATCATTGTTGCCAACCCAAGTCTTCCCTTTATGTTTAATCAATCCTTGATCCAAGGAGAATTGTGGGAGGGGAACATCACTACTGGTTAATTTGACCAGTAAGGACTGAGCTTGACTGTCATTTTGATATCCAGCAATGATTTCCTCACACCAAGGAGTAATAACTGAAATGGCCAGACAAGAAGACTCATCATGTACCCTTCGAGAGAGAGCATCAGCTGCAGTATTATCACAGCCCTTCTTGTATACAATTTTATATTGCAATCCCAGTAGCTTGGTAAAAACCTTCTGTTGCCACATGGTATGAAGCCTTTGATCATTGATATGAGTCAAAGCTTTCTGGTCAGTGAAGATAACAAACTCAGCCAGTTGCAGGTAACACCTCCACTGATCAACAGCAATTAGAATGGCCAAATATTCTTTTTCATATGTAGAAAGACCTTGATTTTTTGATTCCCAAAGGTTTGCTGACATAGGCCAAGGGATGACCATCTTGTAGCAAAACAGCACCTACACCCAAGTGACTGGCATCAGTTTCAATAGGAAAAGTTTTGGTGAAGTTGGGAATAGCCAATACAGGTGCAGAACATAAGGCTTGTTTCAGAGTGTCAAAAGCTATCTGATGATCTGATGTCCACAGGAATAGAGTGTGCTTCTTGAGAAGATTGGTAAGAGGCTTGGCAATGACTGCAAAGTTTCTGACAAATTTTCTGTAGTATCCCGCTAAACCCAGAAATCCCCTAACTTCTTTGGTATTAGCAGGTACTGGCCAACTAGCAACTGCCTCAATTTTTGTTGGGTCAGTATGAATTCCATGCCCATTGAGAATATGTCCCAAGTAGTGTATCTGCTGCTTGGCAAAGTGACACTTCTTCAGTTTGATAACCCAGTGATCCTTAGCAAGGAGGGCAAACACTTGTTTCACGTGTTGAAGATGTTCTTCATATGAAGAGCTATACACCAAAATGTCATCAAAGAAGACTATAGCAAACTTCCTCAAAACTGATGCCACTGTTATGTTCATTGCTCCTTGAAATGTACCAGGTGCACCAGACAACCCAAAGGGAACCACAGTAAACTCATAATGGCCAGCATGTGTAGAGAAAGCTGTCTTGTGTTCCTCCCCTGGTTTAAGCCTGATTTGATGATACCCAGCATACAAGTCCAATATTGAGAACCAAGACGCCTGGCCCAATTCATCAACCAGCTGGTCAAACACAGGGATAGGGTAGACTGATTTCACTGTCAAAGCATTGAGATATCTGTAGTCTACACAGAATCTCCAAGAGCCATCCTTCTTGCGTACTAGCAGGACAGGAGAGGAATAAGCAGATGTACTATGCTGAATCAATCCTTGTTTGAGCATTGTTTGCACTTGAGATTCTATCTCATCTTTCAGTTGAGGAGGATACCTGTATGCTCGAACATTGACAGGTGTAGCTCCACTGACCAAAGGAATGGTATGGTCACAGGCTCTCTCTGGAGGCAAACTGCTAGGCACTGCTATTACTTCTGGAAAAGCATCCACAATCTGTTGGACATCAGGATGTAATGGCTCCTTAAGATCTGCAGATGATTGCAGCTCCACAGGCATCAGCTGGAAAATGAGTTCAGAAGGTTGAAAGGTCCTAGATGGCTAGAGGGGGGGTGAATAGCCTATAAAAATTTCTACAAACTCACTAAGCAAACTTCGTTAGATACACAAACGGCGGAAAGCAAGTTTTGCTTAGCCTACTAGATGTTGCAAGCCTCCTATCCAAACAATTCTAGTAGGTGATCACTAGTACACACAATAGCTACCACTAGTGATCAAGAGTTCTACCCACGGGATTTATTCTACACAAGGAGTGGTTCCTGACCGACCACACAAGCAATTCTACCCACGGGATTTAATCTACACAAGAAGTGGTTCCCGACCGACCACACAAGCAATTCTACTTTGCAAGAAAGTAATCAAAGTAATACAAGAGAGGATGAGACTTGTTATACCGACGTGTCGAGTCGAGGTTGCCAATCACCAGGGGAATGAGCAATCAATCACAATCGGCAACACACAATCGATGACGACCAATCACCGGGAACAAGATGAACACAATTATTTTTGTTCACCTGGTGTTCACTTGTACACCGCCAAGCTACGTCACCGGTTGTGTCGACCAACACCTAGATGGTTCTTCAGTGTGACCCTCAAGTCACTAGCCCCTCAAGGCTCGCCCCGCAAGGCACCGCAAGACCCACTCTCAAGCGAGGTACTCAACGACACGCGCAATCCACTAGGATGCTCTTCGTGATCCCCACGAGGTGAGCTCAAACCTCTCACAAATCAACCGGAGGTGGCCAAGAACAATCACCTTCTCTTGCCAACGCCTCCAACAATCTCCAAGCCGGCTAGGAGCGGTACTCTCCAAGAGTAACAAGAAATCCACCGGCAAAACCACCCACAAGTGCCACTAGATGCCCTCAAGCAATGCAATGCACTAGGTGATCTCTCGATCTCACTAGGATTCACAATCAAGCAAGAGAGATGAGAGGGAGAGTGTTTTTTCTGCTCACAAAGATGAATGAATGAGTTGAGAAGTCAAGAGAGAGAGCCAAGCCCGGTGTAAGGTCGAGATGGCGGACTAGAGGGGGGTGAATAGTCCTTTTTAAAACTAATCGCTCCGGCTAACCGATATAAGTGCGGAATTAAATCTATCGGCCTAGCCAAGACTTTCGCCCCTCTATCTATGTCTCTAGATGCACCTTGTAAAAGATCCTAAACAAGAAGACAAGGTGCCAATCTAGCTAGTGCACACTAAACAAGTCTAGCTTGCAAGGTCACACAAAACTAAGCAACTAGTACTTTAGCAACCGGGTGTGCACCTACACAATTCTAATCAGCAAAAGCACAAAGCCAACCTAAGCTCACTAGATGCTCAAGGACAAAGCTACACAAGCCAAACCCAAGAGCTCAAACTTACTTAACTACACAAGCTAAGCAAGGCAACTTACTCTACTTCTAGCTACACAAGCAAGAAGGTGATTAACAAGCTACTCAAGCTAACTAACCACAAGAGCAACTACACAAGCTATACAAGAATGTAAGAAAAGTAAATGCAAAGCTTGTGAAAGAGATTGCAAACCACCGCGAAGTGTGGACACAAGATGACTCGGCGATTTTTCACCAGGTTCACTTGGTTGCCCCCAAGCTACGTCCCGTTGTGTCGACCAACACCTTCGGTGGTTCCTCCGGTCTTTTCACCTAGATGGTTCTTCGGTGTGACCCTCAAGTCACTTGCCCCTCAAGGCACGCCCCGCAAGGCACCGCAAGACACCACTCTCAAGTGAGCCCCTCAAGGCACCGAGCAAACCCACACACTCAAGGGTGGTAACTCAATGACACGCGCAATCCAATAGGGCTACTCTTCGCGATCCCCGCGAGGTGAGTACCGACCTCTCACAATCTCTTCTCCGGAGCACCGTATCTCCACGCGTGCTACCGCGGAGCCTCTTGCCACCAAGCCGTCTAGGAGGTGGCAACCTCCAAGAGTAACAAGCTCTCCGGCTTGCAACACAACCACCTAGTGCCACAAATGCAATCTCACAAAGCACTCGCACTAGAATCGCTCTTCTCACACTATCGGATGGTCACTACCAAGCATATGTGAGTTAGAGGGCTTCCAAGCACCACCACACAAGGCAACATAGCCAGGGCGTGCTCAGCAACGGGCCACAGCCGGCCAAACCACGTATTTATAGACCCAAGGTCTCAACTAGCCATTACCCACCTCGGGCAACATCGCAGTACTCGCCGGACGCGTCCGGAGCAAGCCGCCGGACGCGTCCGGCGCTCCTCCGCGCTCCACGTGTCCCTGCGAGTCAAACATGACCGTTGGCGCCCAACGGCTCTTTCTCCTTCGCTCGGAAGCCATGCGCCGGACGCGCCTGGTGACCACCGCCGGACGCGTCCGGCCAGTGCAACCACCAACGAGCCAGTGCACGCGAAACATACTGGTCCGCGTCCGGCGACCCGCCGGACGCGCGCCCCAGCGTCCGCCGCTCACAACGTTGCGCACCTTCGCAAACTAGCCGTTGGACCACTACACGCGCCGGACGCGTCCGCACCTTTGAGCGCCGGACGCGCGAGAACACCGTAGCGTCCGCCGAACTCTTCAACACGCGCTCGCAAGCCGACGTCGGGTCGTCGGACGCGTCCGCTCGGCGTCCGCAGACCCACGGACGCGCACCGAAAGTCCCGCCACGCCAACTACTTCAGCCTTCACTTCACAACGCGCCGGGACGCGTCGCCGCGTCCGGCCGTTTGGGCCTCGCGCCCCGCCGCCGAAAGCACCGTTTCAACTCCACGACGACGCCTCCTTTTTCTCAACAATTTTGCTTCCGGCGCAATGGGAAATATGCCTCCAATTTTCCCGAAAGCGCCGAATCCCGCCTCGCAAGCTCGGCGGGAGGGAGAGAGGGGCCCAAGCCCAACTCAACCCTACAAACCCAGCGCGAACAAACGCCACCTTTGTAAATGTGCCAACACCACCAAGTGTACAACTCCATGTGCTTGTGTGTTAGCATTTTCACAATCATTTTCAAAGGATTTTCTCTTCATCTCACAACGCCACTCGATCCTAGCACATCGCAATGTTAGATCGCTCAAGTGGCACTAGATGACCGATATGCAAACAAGATTACCCCTCTTGATAGTACGGCCATCTATCCTAAATCCGGTCAAGTACTTCTCTACTCAACCTTAGACCGGTGAAATGAAATGCCCTAGGTTATACCTTTGCCTTGCGCATTTCCATCTTCACCGTCTTCCTCCATTATGCCAATGCACCGCATGCACAACACGATCATCAAATGATATGATCCACTTCATATCATCATGTGACACTCTTGGTCCATCGATCTTGACCTCACTTGCTCTTCACCGTTGCGTCGGTCCATCGGCGCCAAGTCTTGCCCAAGCTTCACCATCGCATGGTCCTTCGCTTTGCAGCCTCAACTTGCCCTTCACACTTGCAACCGGTCCATCAAGCCAAGCCTCATCTTGATCTTCACCTCTTGGTCACATGACTCCATGTCATGTCTCATTTGCAATGAGCTCCTTCATCAACTCATGTGTTGAGCCTCACAACATCTCCAAGCCATCTCCACCATGGCATATGTTGCTCACACACATGTACCGTGAACTAACTCCTGTGTATCTCAACCATCACACATGTTAGTCCACCTAAAGTTGTCACTCAATTATCAAAACCAAACCAGGGCCTTTCAATCTCCCCTTTTTGGTAATTGATGACAACTCTACAAAGATATGGAATTTAAGAATATTTGGACTCTATGCCACTTATCCAACATTTAAGCTCAATGTTATGATTTGGATAAGTACCACAAAGTCAACTTAGTAGTGATAGCTCCCCCTACATGTGTGCCCAAATGGTTTGGTTTCAAGCTTGCACACATGCATAAATATGGAAATTTTGGGAGAGTTAGCACTACTAAGTGATGCTAAGGTGTATAAGATAAACCTTTGAAGCGTGATACAAATCGGAGTTGCACCATTGAAGTTCATCCTTAGCATCATGGTTAGCTAGAAATCACATGAAACAAAACACTAGATACCTCATGAGATCAACATTATAAGCAAGGTTCTAGTACCACTTGTAAAGCACATGTGACTAGCTAAACCATCCTATACGTGCTAGTTTTTCAAATCATCAATCAAGTTCTATAACTAGCATTCACCACACAAGCATTGCATATTGAAATATAAGAACTTATGCGAATGCAAGCAAGCACATGAATATGCACATATCAAATGCAATCAAACAAGTTCATGAGCTTGCTCCCCCTACTTGTGTGCTTCTCTTAATCAGGAATTTTTTATCCTCCTCCATTCTTTAATGTTGCTCCCTCTTGATCCATGTCCATTTTCTACTCCCCTTTGTATGCTTCTTTTGTTCCATATTTCTCCCCTTTGTATGCTTCTTCGCATTCTCCCCTTTGTATGCTTCTTCGCATATCTTTGTACAATTCTCTCCCCCTTTGTCATCAATGATCATCCTCCTCCATTCTTTAATGTTGCTCCCTCTTGATCCATGTCCATTTTCTACTCCCCTTTGTATGCTTCTTTTGTTCCATATTTCTCCCCTTTGTATGCTTCTTCGCATTCTCCCCTTTGTATGCTTCTTCGCATATCTTTGTACAATTCTCTCCCCCTTTGTCATCAATGATCATAAAGGTATGCAGCAATACCACTTGAAGATACCACATGTAAGAAAAACTTCTCTTGATGCAAAGGATTGGAACTAGGGGTAGATGGTTGCTTCTTGAATCTTCATTTTTGATGGACAACACCATATGTTGGAATGACACCACTTGTAAAATCCATATGTAGTTGCATGAAATCCACTGTAACTATGCATTGGGCACTCCCCTTTGTCATAGCACCAAAGATACTACATGTAGGTCACTTGAAGTTTCTTTGTCTCTAATACCGATGAAGTGGGGCTTCTCCCCCTATGACAAAGCATGGGTCAAACCAATCTGTAAACACTTTCTTGTCGGTGAGGGTAGCTTCTCTTGATTTGAATTGATCACTTTAAAGTTGAGGATCACTTGTGGAACCATCATCTTGATGTACTAGATATCACTTGAATGAAAACCATGTGTACCATACCACTTGCAGGAACACCACTTGAAGATAGTGATAGACTAGACATTTCTTGCAAGAACTATCATTATGGTAACCACTTGTTGGATTTATCATGAATAACCAATTCTTGAACTTGATAGTCTTCATGAGCTTCTATTTCTTTGACTTGAGCCAATATGAATCACTTATAAACATCCAAGTCCGGTTTGAACCAATGACAAGCTTCTTCACACCTCACTAGAAGGGTTATCTTGTCAATGTTGTACTTGAAACTTATATGCAATTCAAACTAGATCAAGTACTTGGGTTCACTAGCTCATGAACAAACTCATACTCATACCACTAGATAAATCAAACAATCAAGCAATAGTGGTAGACTATGAATTTAAAACATTTCATTGTTATGCATGATCCTAATAAGCATGTACTATATGCACTAACCGCATACTAGTAAGGGATGAAATGATCATGCACAATACAATGATACCTTTGCTATGTTGGAGTAGAGGATAGTCACATAGATTCCAATTTCATTACTCCAATAGCAATGTGAAGTCCATTTATAAGCTTGATGAAGCCAAAAGATACCATGATTGAACATTATGCTTCATCCATGTGAAATGATAACCACTTATGATCAAGTGCATTTTCTTGTTGTGGTTGGCTTGCTTCTTTTCTTGACTCTTGCTTGTATGAGAGAATACCACTTGAATGGGTACCATTTGTATACCACTTGGATTATTTCTTGACTTGTCATGTATTGCTCTCTATTTTGGGTGTTGCTTGCTTACTTTATCAACCCTTTTGATTGCTTCAACCGAGCATCTCCAATATCTCTTGGATCACCAAGAACTATCCTTGACACTCACTTGAATTGCCTTTCTTTGATTGATCCTTTGGACTTAATATGATGAATCACTTGAAATCTTCCTTAAGTCCTTTTCTTTCTTGTTTAAGTTCTTTTCTTTCTACCAAATGATCTTCAATTTGTCACTAGAACTTAAACTTCATCTTTATCTTGAGTTTGATCTTGATCTTCGATTTGAGTACCCAACTGTGTAACAAATACACTTCACAATCAAATGACCTTGTACTCATTATTCTTCATGCTTCTAGACCAATTCAAAACCAAACTTAGGTTCCTCAACCACTTGTAAACATCAAACCAACTTGAGGACCTTTCAATTTGAGTGACTCTTGATATAACCAATGATAGTCACTTTTCTGGCAGATTCTGTACTCTTCAAAGAATAATTCATATCTCATAATGTACAGCTCCAAATGCCATGAAATTTGGTGGAGATGTGCAACATTGAGTATAACAGCAGCTATAAAAATTTGAGCTTCATTGGCCTTCTAGATTGCTACCAGATTTCACATCTTCACTTACTGTTGCATGCTGAAAACTGATGCACTAATGCTGACAAGATATACTCCAAAACCGAAGAAATTCTTATCCAATCTTCATGAAGTTTGTACAGCATATTGTACCATAAGTGTAGAGCATTCATACCAAATTTCAAGCCAATCCAAATAAATTTGATCACTCAATCATGGCTGTCTTTTCAGCTAGCTCAGATTCTAAATATTTGGACAGATTTTAAGCAATTGAGCTATGCCTCTTCAAATTGAGTCAAACTTGATATCAATTTGTTTGAATACCAACACAAGACATATATCCATTCAAACTTATTAAGAGTCATCTTGTGATCATATCCAACCAAACCAATCCAAATTTGACTACTAAGCAATTAATCCATTCAAACATCTCATAGCAAGCAACGTATGCATATATATCCAATTCAATCAACTCATATGCACCCAAATGAATAGATCAACTAGGAATATACCTTTGATAGCTCATGATCATCCACTAGCAAGCTTCAACTCAAATACTTTGCAAGCCTTCGAATGCCAATAGATTACCACAACTTGATTATTGCACTTGTATGTTGTAGCACATTGGACTTCACTTGTCATGACTTGGCATTGGGAGAGGAATAGCACTAAGCTTCAATACTTGATTCAATCAAATGATGAATGAAATGAACTCAATTGAATCAAGTCTCCAATGCCATGGTACCTACACACAATCATCCACTTTTTGATGGTACCCAAACATGTTTGGGTCCTCTCAAGTTAGGAGCCACATACTTAGGCAAAGCCTTAGTATGAGTAGCGGGATGTTTTTCAATAGAAACCATTGAGGTACCATTGTCATCTTTTCTAAGCATATTATTTGCATCAATTGAAATAGGCTTAGAATTGTTACCTAGGGGACATGAATGAGCCATGTGTCCCCTTTCTCGGCATGAATAGCATCTTCTCTTTAGTTGAGCCTTTTCTTCATTGCTCATGTGATGCTCTTCATTGCCTTGCCTCTTATGAGTTGCTTGAGCCTTCTTCTCAAGCTTGATGGAACACCCCGAGGCATAGTGTCCCATATCTTCGCACTTGAAGCACTTGATGTGAGCCAAATCTTTCTTCTCTTGATTCTTGCTCATCATCATCTTGGCATCTTGAATAGGAGTTGAATGCCTTGCTCTTCCACCCCTTCTTGTTTTCTTTTTCTTCTTCATCTTCAAGTCATCAATTATATCTTCATGATTGATCTTGACTTGATCTTGGGGTTTCTTTTCTTGCTCATCTTGTGGCTTTGGTTGAGACTCCTCTTTGTTTGGGCAAGTTCTTGCTAGATGTCCCATTTCATTGCATTGAAAGCACATGAAATGAGAGAGCCTTTCTTCTTCTAGCTTCTTCATTTCTTTCTCATACTTTCTCTTGCCCCATTTCTTTCCCTTAATGTTGGTGTTGTTGTAGCGGATGCCATTCATGTTGCCAAATCTCTTGTAGCTCTTCAAGAGTTGAGAATGTGTGATGTTTGGCACTTCACTCACCCCAACATTGTCCTTGTTGAAACCAAGGCCACTCTTGTCACCATATCTTCTCTTGTTCTTCAACATGTGTTCAAAGGTGACTTGAGAGTTGTAGCACCTCTCTAGCTTGTTGTTCAAATTCTTCACTTTGCTTTTGAGTCTATTGTTCTCCTTCAAAAGATTAGTCTCACAAGACATAGAAGTAGAACAAGCATCTAATTGTGAAGAACATGGTATATCATGTAAAACATCATAAGAGGTGGATACAAGCTTCTTCCCTACATCACAAAGGTTAGTCATATGTGATTGATCATTCAACCCAAGTGATGAGCTCTCACTAGTTTTAATTTCTTCAATGGAAAACTTCTTAGTGAGAAAAGCATGATCTTGCAACAAAGTTTCATGAGCAACACTAAGTTCCTCATGGGCCAAGTTTAACACATCATGTGAACAATTAATAACATAAAGTAGATGCTTTTGTTGTTCACATGTTGTCTTTAGAAAAGAGTTTTCATTTTCAAGTTTCATTGTTTTGGCTTTCTCTTTTTCCAAAGATATGGTCATGCTAGCAAGTCTACTAACAAGCTCATCATATGAATCATGATCAATCACATTGCAACTTGATACCTTAGTGTCACCTTGTGACATGAAGCAATATGATGATGTTGGAGAGCTTGTAGTTGCATCATCATTGGAGCATGATCCATCATCGCCGTCAAGTGTGCTTGAGGTAGAATCATCACTTGCATCACTTGAGGCAACATCTTCCATCTTGTCAAGTGAGCTTGAGGTAGATTGATCATCTTCCTCACTTGACCATGAGGTGGAGCAATCCTCCACAACAACCTTGTTATGGTCATGCTCAACAACCTCATGTGCCACCAACATGGACTCCTCATCGGAGGCCGCTCCATACTTCTCATTGAGGTATACCCAAATCTCATGCGCGGACTCAAAATCCATGATCTCCTCAAATATGCTATCATCCAAAGATCTATAGAGAATGTTAGTAGCTTGGCAATTGAGAGTGAAGCAATTCTTTTGTGCTTGAGTTTTCCTTTCAATTTCACAAGAGAAGCCCACATCTACAATCCACCACATTTGAGGAGAAATAAACTTAAAATTGCATGACATCCAATTTCTCCACCGTGCAAAGTGTGTGCTATCAAAAATGTGTGGACACTCAACATCTAGCCCATAATCCGCCATCCTCTCGGGTCGGTTAAGACCACTAAATGAGAGACCCGGCTCCGATACCACTTGTAAGGTCGAGATGGCGGACTAGAGGGGGGTGAATAGCCCTTTTTAAAACTAATCGCTCCGGCTAACCGATATAAGTGCGGAATTAAATCTATCGGCCTAGCCAAGACTTTCACCCCTCTATCTATGTCTCTAGATGCACCTTGTAAAAGATCCTAAACAAGAAGACAAGGCGCCAATCTAGCTAGTGCACACTAAACAAGTCTAGCTTGCAAGGTCACACAAAACTAAGCAACTAGTACTTTAGCAACCGGGTGTGCACCTACACAATTCTAATCAGCAAAAGCACAAAGCCAACCTAAGCTCACTAGATGCTCAAGGACAAAGCTACACAAGCCAAACCCAAGAGCTCAAACTTACTTAACTACACAAGCTAAGCAAGGCAACTTACTCTACTTCTAGCTACACAAGCAAGAAGGTGATTAACAAGCTACTCAAGCTAACTAACCACAAGAGCAACTACACAAGCTATACAAGAATGTAAGAAAAGTAAATGCAAAGCTTGTGAAAGAGATTGCAAACCACCGCGAAGTGTGGACACAAGATGACTCGGCGATTTTTCACCAGGTTCACTTGGTTGCCCCCAAGCTACGTCCTGTTGTGTCGACCAACACCTTCGGTGGTTCCTCCGGTCTTTTCACCTAGATGGTTCTTCGGTGTGACCCTCAAGTCACTTGCCCCTCAAGGCACGCCCCGCAAGGCACCGCAAGACACCACTCTCAAGTGAGCCCCTCAAGGCACCGAGCAAACCCACACACTCAAGGGTGGTAACTCAATGACACGCGCAATCCAATAGGGCTACTCTTCGCGATCCCCGCGAGGTGAGTACCGACCTCTCACAATCTCTTCTCCGGAGCACCGTATCTCCACGCGTGCTACCGCGGAGCCTCTTGCCACCAAGCCGTCTAGGAGGTGGCAACCTCCAAGAGTAACAAGCTCTCCGGCTTGCAACACAACCACCTAGTGCCACAAATGCAATCTCACAAAGCACTCGCACTAGAATCGCTCTTCTCACACTATCGGATGGTCACTACCAAGCATATGTGAGTTAGAGGGCTTCCAAGCACCACCACACAAGGCAACATAGCCGGGCGTGCTCAAGAACGGGCCCTGCCCGGCCAAACCACGTATTTATAGACCCAAGGTCTCAACTAGCCATTACCCACCTCGGGCAACATCGCAAGATACTCGCCGGACGCGTCCGGGAGCAAGCCGCCGGACGCGTCCGGCGCTCCTCCGCGCTCCACGTGTCCCCGCGAGTCAAACATGACCGTTGGCGCCCAACGGCTCTTTCTCCTTCGCTCGGAAGCCATGCGCCGGACGCGCGCTCGTGACCCACCGCGGACGCGTCCGGCCGGTGCAACCACCAACGAGCCGGTGCACGCGAAACATACGGTCCGCGTCCGGCGACCCGCCGGACGCGCGCCCGGGTCCGCCGCTCACAACGTTGCGCACCTTCGCAAACTAGCCGTTGGACCACTACACGCGCCGGACGCGTCCGCACCTTTGAGCGCCGGACGCGCGAACACCGTGTAGCGTCCGCCGAACTCTTCAACACCGCGCGCCGCAAGCCGACGTCGGGTCGTCGGGACGCGTCCGCTCGGCGTCCGCAGACCCACCGGACGCGCACCAGAAAGTCCTGCCACGCCAACTACTTCAGCCTTCACTTCACAACGCGCCGGACGCGTCTGCCCTGCGTCCGGCCGTTTGGGCCTCAGCGTCCGCCGCCTTCTGAAAGCACCGTTTCAACTCCACGACGACGCCTCCTTTTTCTCAACAATTTTGCTTCCGGCGCAATGGGAAATATGCCTCCAATTTTCCCGAAAGCGCCGAATCCCGCCTCGCAAGCTCGGCGGGAGGGAGAGAGGGGCCCAAGCCCAACTCAACCCTACAAACCACAGCGCGAACAAACGCCACCTTTGTAAATGTGCCAACACCACCAAGTGTACAACTCCATGTGCTTGTGTGTTAGCATTTTCACAATCATTTTCAAAGGATTTTCTCTTCATCTCACAACGCCACTCGATCCTAGCACATCGCAATGTTAGATCGCTCAAGTGGCACTAGATGACCGATATGCAAACAAGATTACCCCTCTTGATAGTACGGCCATCTATCCTAAATCCGGTCAAGTACTTCTCTACTCAACCTTAGACCGGTGAAATGAAATGCCCTAGGTTATACCTTTGCCTTGCGCATTTCCATCTTCACCGTCTTCCTCCATTATGCCAATGCACCGCATGCACAACACGATCATCAAATGATATGATCCACTTCATATCATCATGTGACACTCTTGGTCCATCGATCTTGACCTCACTTGCTCTTCACCGTGTGCGTCGGTCCATCGGCGCCAAGTCTTGCCCAAGCTTCACCATCGCATGGTCCTTCGCTTTGCAGCCTCAACTTGCCCTTCACACTTGCAACCGGTCCATCAAGCCAAGCCTCATCTTGATCTTCACCTCTTGGTCACATGACTCCATGTCATGTCTCATTTGCAATGAGCTCCTTCATCAACTCATGTGTTGAGCCTCACAACATCTCCAAGCCATCTCCACCATGGCATATGTTGCTCACACACATGTACCTGTGAACTAACTCCTGTGTATCTCAACCATCACACATGTTAGTCCACCTAAAGTTGTCACTCAATTATCAAAACCAAACCAGGGCCTTTCAATCTCCCCCTTTTTGGTAATTGATGACAACTCTACAAAGATATGGAATTTAAGAATATTTGGACTCTATGCCACTTATCCAACATTTAAGCTCAATGTTATGATTTGGATAAGTACCACAAAGTCAACTTAGTAGTGATAGCTCCCCCTACATGTGTGCCCAAATGGTTTGGTTTCAAGCTTGCACACATGCATAAATATGGAAATTTTGGGAGAGTTAGCACTACTAAGTGATGCTAAGGTGTATAAGATAAACCTTTGAAGCGTGATACAAATCGGAGTTGCACCATTGAAGTTCATCCTTAGCATCATGGTTAGCTAGAAATCACATGAAACAAAACACTAGATACCTCATGAGATCAACATTATAAGCAAGGTTCTAGTACCACTTGTAAAGCACATGTGACTAGCTAAACCATCCTATACGTGCTAGTTTTTCAAATCATCAATCAAGTTCTATAACTAGCATTCACCACACAAGCATTGCATATTGAAATATAAGAACTTATGCGAATGCAAGCAAGCACATGAATATGCACATATCAAATGCAATCAAACAAGTTCATGAGCTTGCTCCCCCTACTTGTGTGCTTCTCTTAATCGGGAATTTTTTATCCTCCTCCATTCTTTAATGTTGCTCCCTCTTGATCCATGTCCATTTTCTACTCCCCTTTGTATGCTTCTTTTGTTCCATATTTCTCCCCTTTGTATGCTTCTTCGCATTCTCCCCTTTGTATGCTTCTTCGCATATCTTTGTACAATTCTCTCCCCCTTTGTCATCAATGATCATCCTCCTCCATTCTTTAATGTTGCTCCCTCTTGATCCATGTCCATTTTCTACTCCCCTTTGTATGCTTCTTTTGTTCCATATTTCTCCCCTTTGTATGCTTCTTCGCATTCTCCCCTTTGTATGCTTCTTCGCATATCTTTGTACAATTCTCTCCCCCTTTGTCATCAATGATCATAAAGGTATGCAGCAATACCACTTGAAGATACCACATGTAAGAAAAACTTCTCTTGATGCAAAGGATTGGAACTAGGGGTAGATGGTTGCTTCTTGAATCTTCATTTTTGATGGACAACACCATATGTTGGAATGACACCACTTGTAAAATCCATATGTAGTTGCATGAAATCCACTTGTAACTATGCATTGGGCACTCCCCCTTTGTCATAGCACCAAAGATACTACATGTAGGTCACTTGAAGTTTCTTTGTCTCTAATACCGATGAAGTGGGGCTTCTCCCCCTATGACAAAGCATGGGTCAAACCAATCTGTAAACACTTTCTTGTCGGTGAGGGTAGCTTCTCTTGATTTGAATTGATCACTTTAAAGTTGAGGATCACTTGTGGAACCATCATCTTGATGTACTAGATATCACTTGAATGAAAACCATGTGTACCATACCACTTGCAGGAACACCACTTGAAGATAGTGATAGACTAGACATTTCTTGCAAGAACTATCATTATGGTAACCACTTGTTGGATTTATCATGAATAACCAATTCTTGAACTTGATAGTCTTCATGAGCTTCTATTTCTTTGACTTGAGCCAATATGAATCACTTATAAACATCCAAGTCCGGTTTGAACCAATGACAAGCTTCTTCACACCTCACTAGAAGGGTTATCTTGTCAATGTTGTACTTGAAACTTATATGCAATTCAAACTAGATCAAGTACTTGGGTTCACTAGCTCATGAACAAACTCATACTCATACCACTAGATAAATCAAACAATCAAGCAATAGTGGTAGACTATGAATTTAAAACATTTCATTGTTATGCATGATCCTAATAAGCATGTACTATATGCACTAACCGCATACTAGTAAGGGATGAAATGATCATGCACAATACAATGATACCTTTGCTATGTTGGAGTAGAGGATAGTCACATAGATTCCAATTTCATTACTCCAATAGCAATGTGAAGTCCATTTATAAGCTTGATGAAGCCAAAAGATACCATGATTGAACATTATGCTTCATCCATGTGAAATGATAACCACTTATGATCAAGTGCATTTTCTTGTTGTGGTTGGCTTGCTTCTTTTCTTGACTCTTGCTTGTATGAGAGAATACCACTTGAATGGGTACCATTTGTATACCACTTGGATTATTTCTTGACTTGTCATGTATTGCTCTCTATTTTGGGTGTTGCTTGCTTACTTTATCAACCCTTTTGATTGCTTCAACCGAGCATCTCCAATATCTCTTGGATCACCAAGAACTATCCTTGACACTCACTTGAATTGCCTTTCTTTGATTGATCCTTTGGACTTGATATGATGAATCACTTGAAATCTTCCTTAAGTCCTTTTCTTTCTTGTTTAAGTTCTTTTCTTTCTACCAAATGATCTTCAATTTGTCACTAGAACTTAAACTTCATCTTTATCTTGAGTTTGATCTTGATCTTCGATTTGAGTACCCAACTGTATAACAAATACACTTCAAGCGAGGTACTCAACGACACGCGCAATCCACTAGGATGCTCTTCGTGATCCCCACGAGGTGAGCTCAAACCTCTCACAAATCAACCGGAGGTGGCCAAGAACAATCACCTTCTCTTGCCAACGCCTCCAACAATCTCCAAGCCGGCTAGGAGTGGTACTCTCCAAGAGTAACAAGAAATCCACCGGCAAAACCACCCACAAGTGCCACTAGATGCCCTCAAGCAATGCAATGCACTAGGTGATCTCTCGATCTCACTAGGATTCACAATCAAGCAAGAGAGATGAGAGGGAGAGTGTTTTTTCTGCTCACATAGATGAATGAATGAGTTGAGAAGTCAAGAGAGAGAGCCAAGCCCGGCCACCCATCTATTTATAGCCCGAACTCTTCAAACTAGCCGTTGCCCCCTCGGGGCGATTTTCCTTGCGCCGGACGCGTCCGCCGCAGGCCGCCGCGCACGCGTCCGGCGCTTCAGCCCGCACGCGCGCCCGTGACGATCGTTGGCGCGCGCCAACCGCGTGCCGCCACGTCGGCGTCCGCGGCGTCCGGGCTTCGCTAACGCAGCGTCCGGCGCCGCGTCCGACAGACCGGCCGAAACTCAAAAGTTTCTAGTCCGCGTCCACCGGCCGCGGACGCACGGCCCAAAGATTCGCCGCGGCTCGCCCGGCCAGCAAGACCACGCCAAGACTCGGCATGCGCCGGACGCGCACGAGAGAACACGCCGCGTCCGACGCCCGCGTCCGTCGCGCGTCCGGCGCTCAGCAACGCAGAGCCACCAACCTGAGCCAAGCTAACACGCCGGCGCCAAAGCCCTGCGCGTCCGGCGCTACAAAAACTTCGTTTTTCAGCCCGTCGTGACGCCAACTTCTCCGTCATGCTATCCAACAAGTATACCAACTTGAACAATGGAGATAGCATGATTTCAACCAAATTTTGCATCCGGCGCAATAGAAAATATGCATCCATTTTTCCCTAAAGCGCCGAATCCTGCCTCACAGGCTCGGCGGGAGGAAGAGAGGGACCCAAACCCATCTCTACCCTGCAAACCACAGCGCGCCCAAACGCCACCTTTGTAAATGTGCCAACACCACCAAGTGTACATCTACATGTGCTTGTGTGTTAGCTTTTTACAACCATTTCCCAAAGGTTAGGTTAGCTCACTAGGCCCTACATGCAATGCACTTCATGAATTCACCTAGTGGCACCCGTGCGTCGAATAGCCGATAAGACTTCCCCTCTTAATAGTGCGGCTATCGATCCTAAACCACTCACACCCTCTATGGTGTCTTGAGTGCAAAACAAAATGGCCCTATCGGTTATACCTTTGCCTTGAGCCCATTTTGTTCCTCCAAATGATATGAACACTTCACACCATCATGTGACCGTCTCGATCCATCGACCTCGACTTCACTTGCCCTTCACCGTGCATCGGTCCATCGGCGCCTAGTCTTGCCCGAGCTTCACCATCGCATGGTCCTTCACTCCCAAGCTTTGACTAGCCCTTCACCTTCAACACCGGTCCATGGAGCCAAGCACCGTCTTGATCTTCATCTTTGATCACATGACACGTGTCATGCTTCATATTCAATATACTCATCGTGTAGACAACCTTTCTCTAAATCAACCACTTAGATAAACAAGGTTAGTCCTAGGTTTCATCAATTAGCCAAAACCAAACTAGGGACTTTCAAAGGTGTCTGTGAATTAATACCCTGCAGAACAACATCAGCACCCTGAATAGGGACAGAAAGCCACTTCTGCTCCCAATGCACAGTCATTGGATTGTATAGTTCCAACCAGTCCATTCCCAAAATTAAGTCATAAGAGTCCAGTGGTAAGATCTTCAAATCATGTTGAAAAGAATGACCACAGAGAGTAAACTCACAACTTCTGATAGCAGAAGTACAGTGCAACAATTGGCCATTAGCTATCTTCACAGTTGCATGAGCAGGAACTTGACACATTTGGGGTAGCTTAGCAGCAACATCAGCAGCTAGGAATGAAGATGAACTTCCTGAATCTACTAGCACCACAATGTTCATACCTTGTAGAGTTCCATGAAATCAAATTGTCTTGAGGCCATTAGCTCCCTTCTGGGCATCATGAGACAGGGCCAAGAGGATCTGATCAGTGGGGGTTGTATCTTCTTCATCTGACACTGACTCCATCTGAAACAGATCCAGCACCTCCTGCATAGCATTCAGAGACACAGTGGCTGCACATTTGTGACCTCTGAACCACTTCTCAGCACATCTGTCACATAGGCCTTGCGCTCTGCGTAACTGCTTGAGCTCAGAAAGCTTAGCATCAGTGCTCTTGCTTGTCATGGGCAGTGCTGCAGTCTTGTGATCAACAGCAAACTTGGGGCGATAAGAAGACTTGTGATACTCCTGCTTGGTAGTCATGGCCATCAACTCTTCCTGCATCAATGCCAAGGAATACGCAGTATCCAGAGTAGCAGGGGAATGCATTGCAACAACAAGACGAATGTCCTCCCTCAACCCATCAATGAAACGATGAACATGAAAGTGCATGTCAGGGTTGGGATTATAGGCTTTCAGCTGATCAAACAGAGTTGAGAAACGGTCTACATATTCTGTGGCTGTGGTGGTTTGGGCTATATGCAGCATCTGTCTAACTAGCCTATCACGCTGATCCTTACTGAAACGCTCATGCAGCAATTTACAGAAATCAGGCCATGGAATCTTATCAGGTTGTGGAACAGACTCAATCCAACGGGCTGCAGGACCGCGGAAATTCATGCGAGCAATGCGAACCCACTGGTGAATAGGCACATGATACATGCTATAGTAATCCTCAGCTTGGGAAACCCATAGGCGAGTAGTTTCACCCTCATAGAGTGGGTAATTTTGCTTTGGAAGTTTGCCCAAATCGGACTGCCCCTGGCGAACAGATGCCTCATGATATGCTGACCCATGGAACATAGAAGCAGAGGCAGAGGGCTCAACGGACGTACCATTGGCCGGGGAATGGATTTGGGATACAGAGTTCCCAAATCCATCCACCCGTGTAGTCTGGACGACGCGGTGCCCGCTGGGCCGAGCAGCCGTAACTTCCGCAGGTGTTGGGGCGGCGGTCTGCTCCGACAGCTCTGGAGGTGGCTGGAAGTTCACACCCATCGACGCCGCAGCGTTGTCGAGGTGCGATCGATTCCAGGGAGTTGTGATGTTCTCCACCTTGAGCTTGGGGTTGTTGACAGTAGTGTCAGCTTCACTGCGCCACGTCTCCAGCGCATTCGCGGTCTTCACCAGCTGAATGATGTCGTCGTCGACGCGCTTCTCGTTTTCAGTGTTGAGGGCGCGCAGACGAATCTCGCTGTCGATGATGCGGCGCTCGATGCTGAGATCGACTTCATCGAACCGCTTGGTGAGCGCGATGTCGAGGTCGAGAAAACGCCGGGCGACGCGCTGATCCACATCGGCGAGCTGGTCCTGGATCTGACGACCCAGCGCCGCGTCCACGCCCTCGATGCGCTTCGTGATGGCCGCGTCGAGGTCGGAGATGCGCTTGTCGACGGCGGCGTCAGCTTCGGCGAACCGGTCCTCGATGAGACGGCCGCTGGTGTCGAAGCGCTCGTCCAGCTTGCGATCCGCCTCGGCGAAGCGCGAATCGAGCTGCTCCTTCTGCTCGGCGAAGAGGCGTTTCATCTCCTCCATCAGCAGCTTGGACTCGGGACTCATGGCGCCCAGGCGACGCGCGAAGCGAGTATAGTGCTGGTGAATCGGCGGCGGCGGCGGTGGAGGAGGTGGTGGTGGTGCGGATCTGCGAGCCAGCACCGGAACACGAATTGGATCTCGCGCGTGCTGGGAATTACGCGAATCAGAGCGAATCCAACTCAAGCAACCCGAGGCTGGTGCGCGAAATCAACAATTCGGAGGCGGAAGAGGAATCGAAGGAATGCTGATACCAGATGTTAGCTACGAACAATCGGAGCTAAACTATGGATTCGATAAATCTCTCAAGTTCGAGTTCGATTACAGCAGGATTCCAAATTGGGGATAAATCTAGCTAGCTAGAACTATGAACTGGAAAGTAGATAACGGAAAGGTAAGCAGCTTGCAGAGCAAGATGTTGTTTGATTAATTGATGCCTGTCTCCTTCGGCCGGCGATGCTTTTATCCTAGGCGCCACTGGCCTTGGCGTGTCATGCCCATTCTGGGCCGCGGAGCTTCACGTTGGGCTGCCTGGCCCGATCGCCGCGACGAGGCCCATTTGTCTCTTCTTCATTCGCATCAGCAGGTCCAGCGTTGCTGACATACGTACGTCATGCTTTAGTATCACGGGGATCGACCTTAAATCCCGACGCCCTCTGATGATTGCTACGAGACAGTATGTCTCAGTTTATCACAACTATAGTACACGCCAGGACCCAATCTGGTTAGGAGGAAGCAGTGATCCAGCTAAATTTTGTGTAGTTTGAATATTGAACCGCTCGTTTTAGCATGTCATTGCTGAATATAGATAGAGTAGCATCGAAAAGTTAAAGATTCTGTACGTTCTTTAGTACTTTTTTTTATTGAATTTGTTTTGTGCTTGGGAAAAGGGAATACCCAAATGCAGAATCCTCGCTCCACAACCTGTTTGGAGCACAGGAGTGTAGAAGTCCTGCAAGAATCTAGCAAAATTACAGCCCTCCAAATAAAGATGGGGTTTCTTTACTTTGGAGTTTGCTAAACCCCGAGCTTATCTTTCTGCTATCCAAAACTATGTGCTGCCTTGTTGAATATTATACGGTTCTAGATTTCACTGCTCATTAGTTACACATTGTTAAGTCTGTTGTTTGTTAACTCAGAATCTATGTCACTTTTTCTCAGGCACACTTTGCACGATGGAGCCACAATCTTCATCTTGGCCAGACCTACCGCCAGAACTCTTGGGACTTGTCCTAATGCTGCTTCCTTCCTTAGTTGATCGTGTTCGACTGAGGGCAGTGTGCCGCCCATGGCGCTCCAATGCTCGGTTGCAGCAACTGCCCCCTCCGCTTCCATGGCTCACCCTGCTCGTTGGAACCTTTCTGACCATCCCAGATGGTAAAATTATCAGAATGTTGGGATCAGATGATGCCCGTTGCTGTGGTTCTGTTGATGACTGGCTCTTCTTTGTGCATCATGACGGTGAGTGCTCATTGGTGAACCCTTTCTCTAAGGCCACACGGGACTTTCCTAAGCTAGATATCAACTGGTTCAATACAAGCTATAATTCTCATTTTACTAAGCTGGCAGTGCCCTCGCCCATGGAGTCATCACCAGGTTCCATTGTTGCTGCGTTGATCTTGGGCAATGGCAGTAAAATTCGTTTATTTCAGCAATCAATTGGAACCCGCTTGGCCATAGAGAGCAACCTCGCACGTTTTAACCATCTTTCTGATATTGCTTTCTTTAATGGGAAGTTGTATGGTGTTGATCTTCACTGCGAGCTCTCAATTTTTGAGATTAGTTATGGCGTTGATAGTAAGCCAATGATACCATCAGTCAAATGCATAACTAGGCCTACTAAAAGACATGCACCGCCCCGAGATTTGCCCCATGGGGAAGTGTACATGCAGATGAGTTATCTAGTTGAATGTTGTGGTAGCCTATTGATGGTGATACGGACGGTTGAGTGGGATTATGCGTTATTAGATCACAGTCACGGTGACCACACTGTGGCATTTGAGGTCTTTGAGGCAGACTGGAGCACCAAACTAGGCCAATGGAGATGTGTCTCTAAGTTGGGTGGCCAGGCACTCTTTGTTGGGAAGCATTGCTCCAAGTCTTTCCCAGCTGGAGGGTGCACTGGAATTCAAGAGGACTGCATACACTTCATGTGTGACTACTGTCCAGAGGGCCTTGCTGTTGATCCTCTTCGTGACTCTGGTGTGTACAACATGAGAAATGGAATCATCACTCCTTTGTTATCAGAGACTGCAATTACTCCGCAGCATAGCGGTGGTCAGGGGCGCCCAACGTGGATATTCCCTTGTGATGCGATGTAATCCGCCCAACTTTGCTTGCTGTTTTGGGATTGAGTATGCACTCTTAAATGTTGCTCAATGTTTTTTTATTTTGTCTAGAGACAATTTCTTTACTTATGGTGATGTTTTATGGCAAGGATAATTTCCTATCACTGAATGTACCAGAATGTTTTGAGATAGTTGCGGGCTTTATATTTTTGTCTCTCATGGCATGCCAGTTTGTAGTTTTGGTGTATGACATGTAATCAGTGGCTAGGTGCTACATATTTGGATCTGACTGCATTTCTTGCTTTGTCATCTATTGTACAGTTCCATCATATAGGTACTGATCCAGACACCGATGCTTTACCACTGCCATGTATTGCATCATTCCACAATGCATGCTCTCCAGAAGCAGAATAGTAGATGGGCTCTTTCCTCCATTTCTGTGTTCTATAGCAAAATGAGAAACCATTGGAGTCCTGCAGGTCATTTTCCATAAATAGCTCCCACCTGGACATCCACCGTAATCTGCATCATCTTGTCGTTTCAGTAATCTTCAACAATGGCACCTCGGAGTCCAGTTGTCCCTCTATATTCTGGTACAACCTCCATTCCCCACCCACCAAGTCGACCTTTTTTCAGTAAATCCAGCCCATGTTCAATTCCCTTCCAGGAAGGCGATGCTCAGCTGTGAATACCGTATCAGTTAGTTCACCACTTGATAATACCGTGTTTTTATCATCTATGAGCCCTGTTTTATTCCATGCAGTGATTATTTCTTTTGCATGCAGTTGATGATTTTGCATGTATTTATCTGAGTTTTGCAGGTGTGTCCACACCAATGGTTCTGAAAACATGGTAACATCTCCATGCTAAATACGAAACATAGTATATGAACGAAGGCTGAATGTCATTTCACAATTTTTTTTAGAACTCCATGACTATAACTGTAACTCTTCTTTTATTTCTGCAGACCAAATGTCCCCTGAAGAATTTAGGGATAAAAGGAAGTCCAGCGAACTCAGAAGTCTTGAGTCTTAGACAGTGCCATGTATACTGCCATGACTCTGAACTCTGAAGCATATAAATGGTGACAGTGATGACTCTGAAGATATCAGTGTTTATGACTGCAGCTGTAAAGAACCAACCACAAAATGAGCTGAGATATATGAAGAGGTGGAGAAAGTGAGAAACAGTTCTATCTTTGTACTTGTTGTCCTGATAAATTGATTTTTCCTTTTATTTTTGCTGCACACAAATGCTAGTGTTCAGAACTAGAACACACCGAGTGGTTTTGTACTCATCTATACTATAATGCAATTCTTCTAAAAGAGTGGGAAGCCTAAATCTCACCCCTACCCCACATGGTAGTCAAACTAAACCACACCCCCCTAATCCTCCGCCCACGCACGCGTCGCTTACCACAGTCCGATTCCTGCCGGACTCTCCCCACACCACTTTTTTTTTATTTTTTCTGTTTCCTTCCGAGAGAAGGGTCGGTCATCGGTGGGCGGAGCACGGGTCGGGAGAGGGCGGCGGTGGCTCACGCAGAGTAGCATCTGCGCTAGGGTTTGTGCGAAGGGCACGGCGGCTCCACGCGTCCCGTTGGCTGCCCGCCTTGACCCACTCCATAGGCCAACCACCGCTTTGCTCTCCCCGCTGCGATCCCGTCCGTCACCTCCCCAAGCCCTAGATCGGTGGAAGGAGGAGGAGAGGATGATGGAGCAGAGGATACTGCGGCCGGCGGCTTCTTGATTCGTGGTTCTCGACGCGCGCGGGGCTGCGCCAATGTCCTGGCGTGGGGCTCAGGGGGCGTGGGGCATCGACGGCAGTGACGGGAGCCCGGCCACGGGCTCGGACTGCGTGAGGCGACGACAGCAGCGTCCATGGCTTACGACTGGTCGTCGGATCCCAAAATCTCGCCACCGGTCGCCCTGATGCCCGTGGCCTGGAGGAGGACGTGATCCTGGCCGTCATGGCCAGTTGCACTACGACGGCGGCAATGGTGCTGTGGACACTGGACTACACGAACGCGAACATGAGGCCGCTGCAGGTCATGGAAGAATGGGATCGAAGATTCGGAGGTCAGGAGTCATGGCCTTCGATGTGAGTATGTGACTATTTCCTTCTCCCTCCTTGCCCATTTTATTATTGTGTTTCTCTGAAGTTTTGTTATCAGGTTAGTTATCTCGCCGAGAAGGTTTCATTTCCACGTATTTGAAATCGAATAGTTCCGTTCTTTCTTTTCCCCCAAATAAGATTCTGAAATGAAATAATGCTCTAGGCAGAAGGGAGGAAGGAATGGCTCTCGTCCATCCCTTAGTTACAATCTACAGTCACATGTTATTGCCTTGTAGTCTTGTACTGCACCTATAATCGTTTTCTTATCTTTTATTGAACTTCCCATGCAGATGCTCCATATGATGATGACGATTTTGAGAAATTTCAGAAGGAGGTTACCGAAGAAGAGGTAGAGGTGGACCGGCAAGATCATGAGCGGCCAGCAAGCACGCTAGATGGAGAGGAAGAATTTACTGATAATGATGGCACCATTTACAAATGGGACCATACTTTAAGGGCATGGATTCCTCAAGTAAGTATTGCTGATTTGTCTTTTCCATCCCTGGATAAATAAAATGCTTAGATACATCAATTGATTGCATGACTTGCCACCATTGAAATCATGAGTCTCCTGAGCTTAAAACCTTAGGTCTTCTGTACTTTTGTTATGATTTTTGAATTATCAGTATATATCATCTGATAAAAAATTGTGTTGGTTGTTGAAGGAGGAGAGCGCGTGTGGCAGAACCTCCTAAATAATATGGCCCATATGCATGTATCATTGTCTTAACAGACCTCTGATAACCATGCATGTGGGCCATATTATTTGATATACCGGGACAACAACCACAGCCGTATATCAACCACAACACCCAGTGTGTGGATTTTCTAGGGTCTCGATATCACCGATTCACCATCGAACGGACCTTAGAGCATCAACAGACGGAAACACTACAGAGGGACTCCTTTCCCAATGCAAGTTAGCCGTCCGGACTCAAATTAATTACTAACAACATGATTCAACAATGTAAACCAACCTCATCTTTTTCATTCTTGAACATTTTGAAAACTTAACTAAATAAGCAGGGCTAAGCATTTCTACGCATTTTCTAAACAGTTAATGAGGAATACGGAAATAAGACAGGTAATGCATTTGGTGGGTTTCATTCAACTCCTAGCCTTAAATGCAACAACTCAAGTCTGAGATATAAAAGCTTTAGAAAAACAAGGTAAAGATTTAATGCATCCGGGGCTTGCCTTGGTACTCGGGGTAGACGATTTGGGCTTCTGGATCAACACCTGGCTCCGGGGTCTGCTCTTCCTTGATCTCTGATTTGGACAACGTTAAGCTCTCCGTTAACGAAAGCTACTCGATAACATGATATGATTTAACATGATGAAATAGTAAACATGATGCTTGAAGAATGCAGGAACAAATTGATAACTTGAGTACAACTTTCCTTCGCGATAGAGTTGCAAGCCGACAAAGTTAACGGAAACTCCCTAGGGTTACACAGGTGAAGCTACTCTAGTTAGTCAACCAGCAGATCAAGATAATTCATAAAAATATGACAACTAAACCCTAAAAACTCGAGTAAGTAGGCCCAAATAACTAATCACAGGACCTAATATCGCTAACGGCTAACAGGGCATAAAATAACGGCAAAATAAAAGTTGTCAAAACAATCCCAAAAATTAAACTTAAACTCCTCAGACCCTAAGAAGGCTACAAAATAATTTTCATGATTTTTGGAATAATAAATAAATAACTAAAAATCAAGGAAGACTCATTTTTCAATTAAAAGGGCTAATTTTTGAACATAGCAAAACTACTCAAAATAAATATTTTATATTTTTCCTATGCAGAGAATACCCCAAAGAGCTTTCACAAAAATTTTCAGAATTTTTGGAGCTATAAATATTTTTCTATGAAAATAACAAATGGCATTACTATTCACTAAAATAGAAAAGAATAAAACTAAAAGAAAAAGGAAAACAGCCACTGGGCCGAATCCGGCCTAACTGGCCCGACCAGCCCAGCTCGGCCGCGCGCGAGGGACCAGGCCTGTCCTGGCTGTGCAAGCAGGCCGGCCCAACTGCACAGGCACAGGCCGGCCCAAAAGCGGGATACAGGCCGGCCCACTCGGCCTGCCCATGGCCTGGCGTGGCAGCTTTGCAAAAAGACCCCCATGGTTTTACCAAAACATAAACAGGTCCACTCACTATTCTCTGAGTCATGCGTTTATGCACCAAGACCCCTAGGGTTTTTCAAATTCAAGGACATTGGTCCTCGCGTGGCTTAACGGTAGACCGGCGACTCGGCCGGCTCGGCCTCGCCGGCGGCGGGGTCCCTGGCGATGCTACGAGCATCTACGGCCTCGGCAAGACGCGGCGCACTCGCTGGGGTAGATAGCGGGGCGGCTGACGCAGTGACGCTCGGTCGGCCACAGGCGGAGCGGCACGGCGGCACGCGGTAGCGGCAGCGCTGCTCGTCGGAGACTTCTCCGGCGACGTAGGCGCGTGCAAAACAATCTATGCAACAACACGGACTCAATGGACCGGCTAATTGCCTGAAAACGGCACCCGACGATGATGCTACGCACGCGGCGGCTACGGCAACGCGAAGCTCGTCGGCGGCATCGACGTTCCGGCGGCAACAAAGCCCTCCCGGCCTATTTAATGGCACGAGCACGAGCAGGACGCCAAGGCGATCCTAACACGCATGATGATGAGGATTGAAAGGCGGTGGAGCATAGTTCTCACCGTGAGCGGGGCGGCGGCGAGGATTGAAACGGCGCGCTCCGACTGGTCCGGTGATTCTTTGGGGGTCAGACTGAAAGAGTGAATCAAATACTTGAAGATATGTTGAGAGCTTGTGTTCTTAATTTTCCAGAGAAATGGGATGAATGTTTGACTTTAGCAGAGTTCTCGTACAATAACAGTTATCAGGAAAGTATCAAGATGGCACCATTTGAAGCATTGTATGGCCGCAGATGTAGAACTCCATTAAATTGGTCAGAACCTGGGGAAAGAAGATTCTTTGGGTGGATCTTGTCAAAGAAACAGAAGAGAAGGTGAAGCAGATACAACAGAATATCAAAGTGGCACAGTCACGTCAGAAAAGTTATGCAGATAAAAGGCGTCAACCATTGTGGTTCAATAAAGGAGATTATGTATATCTAAAAGTGTCACCGATGAAGGGAGTTACTCGATTTGGAGTCAAAGGCAAGTTAGCACCTCGATATATTGGGCCGTTTCAGATTATGGGTCAATGTGGAAAATTGGCATACCGTTTACAATTACCTGAACGATTGTCAGCTGTGCACAATGTGTTCCATGTATCCCAACTCAAGAAATGTTTTCTGGTAACCGATAAGGTTGTTGATGTTGAGGGAATTGAACTTGAACCTGACTTGACTTATTCTGAGTATCCTATTCGAGTGTTGGACCAGAAAGACCGTGTTACTAGAAGCAGGACAATTAAGTGGTACAAGATACAGTGGGATAAACATTCTGAGGAAGAAGCTACTTGGGAGACGGAAGATTATCTGTTAGAGAATTTTCCGGAATTCTATGCTTCTATCTAAGTTATAATTCCTCTATGAATTATAACTAATCTAGTGTGAGAGGTAAAAACCCTTTTCCTTATATACTTAGTTGAAGTGTGTTTTTCTTGACACATTTCCTTTTCCATTACTCAGCCCGAGGCTTTAAATCTCGGGGCGAGATTTCTTTAAGGGGGAAGGGCTGTAACACCTCTGGTGTTATATTAACTAAAACATGCCATGTCATCATAATGCATTGTAAAGCATCCATGATTAGGCTCACCTTGATGTGCATCAACTAAAAAACAAGTTTAAATTCCTAGGTTGAATGCGCCCTTTTGTGAAAGTGTGAGTTACCGAAAACCCTATTTTACCCCTTTCTCTGTAATTCAAAATCCGTGAAGAATTAGGGTTTGGTCCAAAAAGCTCAATTGAGCATCTTGATGAGAGCAACAAGGTTGCTATTCAAAGTTTTTCAAGTTTCCAAGAATTTCAAATAAATTTGAAAATTCAGCTTTCCAACAATTGTCCCCTTTTGGTTTTAAAGCTAGATTTCAAAAATTATTCAAAATTTGGAAAAATTGTTTTTGGGAAAAATGTTCTGTTTGAAAAGTTGAGCATTTCATAGTTTTGGAGATTTTCAAGTTCTTTACAAAAATCAAAAGTTATTGCAAAAATTAGTTTCTAGGGTTTTGTCCCCTTTTTGAATTTGATTTCATATTTCAAAAACTAGCCAGAATTTGAAAATGCTCCTTTTGAGAAAATTGTAGATCATAAAAATTCAGTGGGACTTTGTTTTTGGATATTTTCAAGTTCCTATGAAAAATCTTGAGAAAATGGAGATTTTTACTGCTGATTCCATGAAACCCCGTAGCGCTGACGTCACCCTGCCTTTAACCCCTCGCTGTTCATCGTCGTCGCCGTGGCCGTCGCCCCATCCTGGCATGTTGCCGCCGTCCACCAGCGCGTGCTCGCGCCAGAAGCCTCGCTGCCCGCGTGTCACTCTCTCCTGCCTCGCCTCCCTGCTTTAAAAGAAGCCGGCCACAGCTGTTTCTCCTCTTTTCTCCCTGCTCGCCATTGCCGACGACGACCGCTCGCCGCTCGAATTCGCCGTCCTCACTTCGCCATTGTCCAATTGCGTTAGCCAGTAGCTCCGCCTTGCTCTGGTGCTTCGATTGAGCCTGCTTGCGCCAGCCTTTGATGCCGGAGTCGGCCGCAAGCCATCATCTTCTTCGCGCACGACAACAGCGCCGCCACGAGCCGTTCCGCTGGAACAAGTCACCACCGCTGGTTGTTTTCTCTCTTCTTCTTCACCACCTTGTTCGCCTTGATCTCCTGCTCCTTATGCGCACCTTGGTTTGCGCAGCGCATCACCGGACCTCGCCGTGACGCGACCTTGCCGATCGGGCCGGAGCGCGCCGTTTCCATCCTCGCCGCCGCCCGCTCACGGTGAGAACTATGCTCCACCGCCTTTCAATCCTCATCATCATGCGTGTTAGGATCGCCTTGGCGTCCTGCTCGTGCTCGTGCCATTAAATAGGCCGGGAGGGCTTTGTTGCCGCCGGAACGTCGATGCCGCCGACGAGCTTCGCGTTGCCGTAGCCGCCGCGTGCGTAGCATCATCGTCGGGTGCCGTTTTCAGGCAATTAGCCGGTCCATTGAGTCCGTGTTGTCGCATAGATTGTTTTGCACGCGCCTACGTCGCCGGAGAAGTCTCCGACGAGCAGCGCCGCCGCTACCACGTGCCGCCGTGCCGCTCCGCATGTGGCCGACCGAGCGTCACTGCGTCAGCCGCCCCGCTATCTACCCCAGCGAGTGCGCCGCGTCTTGCCGAGGCCGTAGATGCTCGTAGCATCGCGGGGACCCCGCCGCCGGCGAGGCCGAGCCGGCCGAGTCGCCGGCCTCGCCGTTAAGCCACGCGAGGACCAATGTCCTTGAATTTGAAAAACCCTAGGGGTCTTGGTGCATAAACGCATGACTCGAGAGAATAGTGAGTGGACTGTTTATGTTTTGGTAAAACCATGGGGGTCTTTTTGCAAAGCCGCCACGCCAGTGCCATGGGCAAAGCCGAGCGGGCCGGCCCGTATCCCGCTTTTGGGCCGGCCTGTGCCTGTGCAGTTGGGTCGGCCTGCTTGCACAGCCAGGACAGGCGTGGTCCCTCGCGCGCGGCCGAGCTGGGCTGGTCGGGCCAGTTAGGCCGGATTCGGCCCAGTGGCTGTTTTCCTTTTTCTTTTAGTTTTATTCTTTTCTATTTTAGTGAATAGTAATGCCATTTGTTATTTTCATAGAAAAATATTTATAGCTCCAAAAATTCTGAAAATTTTTGTGAAAGCTCTTTGGGGTATTCTCGCATAGGAAAAATATAAAATATTTATTTTGAGTAGTTTTGCTATGTTCAAAAATTAGCCCTTTTAATTGAAAAATGAGTCTTCCTTGATTTTTAATTATTTATTTGTTAATCCAAAAATCATAAAAATTATTTTGTAGCCTTTCGAGGAGTTTAAGTTTAATTTTTGGGATTGTTTTGACAACTTTTATTTTGCCGTTATTTTATGCCCCGTTAGCCGTTAGCGATATTAGGTCCGTGATTAGTTATTTGAGCCTACTTACTCGAGTTTTTAGGGTTTAGTTGTCATATTTTTATGAATTATCTTGATCATTTGGTTGACTAACTAGAGTAGCTTCACCGTGTAACCCTAGGGAGTTTCCGTTAACTTTGTCGGCTTGCAACTCTATCGCGAAGGAAAGTTGTACTCAAATTATCAATTTGTTCCCGCATTCTTCAAGCATCATGTTTACTATTTCATCATGTTAAATCATATCATGTTATCGAGTAGCTTTCGTTAACGGAGAGCTTAACGTTGTCCAAATCGAGATCAAGGAAGAGCGGACCGGAGCCGGTGTTGATCCAAGCCCAAATCGTCTACCCCGAGTACCAAGGCAAGCCCCGGATGCATTAAATCTTTACCTTGTTTTTATAAAGCTTTTATATCTCAGACTTGAGTTGTTGCATTTCAGGCTAGGAGTTGAGTGAAACCCACCAAATGCATTACCTGTCTTATTTCCGTATTCCTCATTAACTGTTTAGAAAATGCGTAGAAATGCTTAGCCCTGCTTATTTAGTTAAATTTTTAAAATGTTCAAGAATGAAAAAGATGAGGTTGGTTTACATTGTTGAATCATGTTGTTAGTAATTAATTTGAGTCCGGACGGCTAACTTGCATTGGGAAAGGAGTCCCTCTGTAGTGTTTCCGTCTGTTGATGCTCTAAGGTCCGTTCGATGGTGAATCGGTGATATCGTGACCCTAGAAAATCCACACACTGGGTGTTGTGGTTGATATATGGCTGTGGTTGTTGTCCCGGTATATCATGTGATCTGATATGCAGCGGAGTTAGAGTCTCCGGTATATCAGTGATCTAGGTCCCAGCTGGGTAAAAATGGATTCGAATCGCCGTGCTTCTCGGAGAAGGAGACTCGATCGGTGTTCATCATCGTAGTAACTACTTAATTAATGATTAGGTTTTAATTGGTGTTAATTGATCAGCTTGAGCTAAGGCAAGAGAGCTGTTAAGTTACAACTTGGTTTTCAAAAGCTTTTCTGCAAAGATATTGATTCTTGCAAGCCTTACCTTGTCCCTCTGACCTGCATTTCTTAGTCTTCACCCCTCTTTTTTGTCGGGTCAGTCTTGTTGAGTACTTTTGTACTCGGGGTTTGTTGAACCCTTGTTGCGGTGTGAGCCTCGGGAGCAGGTTTGCACCGCATCCCGCGTATGACATGTCGTTGCGGAGAGTGACGACGAGTAGAGTGTTTGGCTCTTGGGCAGAGCTCATCGACTGGTTGTGTAATTAAACTATCTACCGCTACTCCACTATTACTATGGTTTGTCATACTTAAACATATGGTTTGTAAGTTTTGAAATAAAAGGGTTTATAAACCTATGTTATTGTAATCCTTCCGCTATTTTACTCTGATGTATATTATTTGAATAAACTGTTGTAATACTGCAATGTCTCTTTATAATGATTGATCCTGCTCGGAGAATCGTGGAAGTTTCGGGAATCTACCCGACAGACTCTTTTAAGTCTTATGGCATACATGCATGGTTATCAGAGGTCTGTTAAGACAATGATACATGCATGTGGGCCATATTATTTAGGAGGTTCTGCCACAGCGCGGGGCTGGCGATGTGGCTGCGCTGAATCCACGAGCAGCCCGAGGGTCTACGAGGAGGTGGAGACCAGCCCCGTGGTCCATGACGAGCTGGACACCCTGGGCGTTGGGTTCCGCATTCTGGTCTCACGTACCGGTGTTGTCGTCACAGCGTGGAGCCAAAAATATAACCAAAGTTTGTAGTGTGTACTGCTCCCGCTTATGCTCGCTCGCCTGACAGATTGTGTGCCGAAGCCTGGAGCTAGGGAATGTGGCTGGGTGGCTCCTGTGGGTTCATCGCCGATCATTCAGGCGACGGCGAAGGTACGAATCCTATGTCATTGACTTGGAGTTCCTTCCACAAGGCACATTAGAGCTCCACGATCTTTCATTTTAATTGCAAACAAACCCCCGCTTGCAGGGTACTCTAAAGCCTCGATGTGTGAGAGCGTTGAAGTGGATATTTATTATATGTGACAATGACAAGGATGGTACTCTGAGTGACAGAACTCCAGGTTTGTGTTCTTATTCTTACTGTTTTACAACCCGATGTTTTAGTGTCTTGTATAGCCTAAACTTTCAGTAGTCAAGAGAATTGTTAAGGAGAACATGCCTGAAGGTGTAAATGAAAGCGGCCTGCTTGACTGGCTTCCTTTTTCTGCCTGTCATATTAATTAAAAAGGTCGTTTGGAAACTACATGGACTGTAGTGAGGAAATTTGGTTACGACTATGACAGCTTAGGGATGATCTCATTGCAATGCCAAATAAAAAAGCTCCTGATAAAGTATGTTTGCTTTGTTTTATGATTGATAAAAAATCTTTCAATACCAATATTATTACTTATTTATAATATCATTTTATCTTTGTCCTCTTCCAATCTATCCATTTTATGACAATGGCGCTTTATTAATAGGGTAGATTAATGGTGTTATATTTTTTCTTGTTCAGCAAATAAAGAAGTTCCCCATGCACAGGGACTTTGAAACACTCTGTTTCTAATTATTAATTATCATAAATAACTATTGTGTTTATGATTAGGATCATGGGAGGATATATCTCTTATTGGAGTACTGTCAAGGTGGTGACTTGCATGCATACCTGCAGCACCATAAAAAATTTCTGAAAAGGTTGCTAAGCATTTCATCATCCATCAGTTAGGCACAGAGCTTGAAGGTGTTGACTTCCGAATGCACCAGTTGATTGGCAGCTCGGATGGTGGCTTCCGGATGTAGGGGAGCTTGACGACCTGCTTGTTATAGATGTGAACACTAATGTTGAAAGCTGCTATCATTCATATTTTGATCAGGTAAGATGGACTTCTTTTGGTTATTTGATCTGCATGTTGATATGTTGTCGTAGTGTTAACACGGGCATTATCTAGATTTTTCAATTGGTAAGACCCACATATGTTACTATCTAGCCTTTTCTAGCGCTTCCAATTGCTCTTCTGAACAATATTAAGCTACTTCTATTTTTGTTGCTTCAGTAATGGAAATGGGAGTTGCCCTTTGTTAAAAAAACATCAACATCTGAAGTACAGTTTGTCGGGCAAAATAAAAGCTTTGTAGTAGAAATGCTTATATGTCGCGATTCGTTTCGTTGATGTGTGGACATGGCAGTACTGCACATTTTTGGTAGGATTGTTGCCAGATTGAATGCTCAAGAGTTTTATCAACTAAACAATTCTGCGGCACTAAATAATTTCAGTGTGATGTTGCTTTGTCCTCAAATAAGCAAACCATTAGTTGCGAGAACTCGAAGTGAAACTTGAATATTGAGTGTTGTAGGCAGGTAGCTAAGATGCTCAGAGATTTTATGTTATTCCAGTCATTTTCCTTAATGGATTGCTCTATACTTGATAAGAGCATTGAAATTCAGTGTTGGCACCTGATCTGTTAGCGCAGAAGATAGGGGGAGAACCACTGTTTTTTTCATAAGGTTGTGGGGAGGCACACCAAGGGAGACGGAAAAAAATTGAATAGGTGGAAGCATGCTGAAGATTTGTGTTGATGATTCCAACACCTCTACTGGTACCACATCCTCCCAATATCATGCATTTTTAGTATTCTTGTCCAAAATGGTCTTGTTTGTTTACAAAGATTTGTTACTTGACTTTCCAAATGCTACAGGGAAGAAAAAACTAATCACCACCTCTTCCCTGACTAAACAGATGAGTGCTCTGAGGGCGGCTGCTGAATGTAAAGGGAGCTTGAGGCGTGTGCTCTTGGAGATTTATGTCTTTGTGTTGTCTTTTTGGCTACCGATTTGGTGTTGCCAGGTGTAGTAGTAAGAGTGTTAGTTGCCTTGGTGGAAATTTGTAGTGAAAACATGCATCACTCTTCTTGCATGAATCATAAATATATCTCAGTGATGCTTAATTGCTTGACATGGCAGTTCATGGGCAACAAAATGTAGGGTTCAATGAAGTGGACACGTACAATAAAGTGGAGAAGTAGAAAAAGACCTATTGTCCACAGTTTGCACAAAGATCTTGTTTACCGACAATGATGAATCTTTAGAGAGTCATTCTAAAACAAATTGTTTTGTTCTAATATAGATATTTCCATTGACCGTTCTAGAATTGCTACAATACATAATTAAGGAGTTAGGTAGAATTTAGATGGTAAGCTACTATTCAATCTCTTTGTATCAAGGAAGCTGGTAGAGGTGCAATACTCCTTTGGCTTTGATTTGTAATCAGTTGTTGTATAGGTGTCTGGTTCTTGTACATACAGCTCCTATCACGTCCCCTGTCCTTTCCTCCCTGCCTTTCATAAGTTTGCCTCCTGCCTTTCTCTCCAAGATAAAACCGTAGCGTTAGCACGGGCATTATACTAGTGTACTCTCCAAGATAAAACCGTAGCGTTAGCACGGGCATTATACTAGTGTACTGTGATTAGACACATCCACTGAATCAGTCATACTACTGAAGGGAAGGATTCTGACCGTTTTATATGCCCTTATCACTCAGTTTTTTGCTATATCTATATGTTCAAGCATGTCAGATTTTGATCGTTTTCTGTACCCTTGCCACTCAGTTTTTATTTTCTTGAACTGAAGGGAAGGCTATTGATGACTGCTAAACACTTGTTGCAGAGCAAACCTATTGAAAGAAAAATAGAAGTTACCCTGTTAACAAATCATTCCTCGAATGTCTTTCCCAAAACAAGAAAGGTCATCCGTTTGGTTGACGTAATATTAAGAAGCCGTGATATTAAGAAATTGTAGTTTTAAAAACATATAGATCACATAACTATGGTTTAGGAAAAAAAAAAGGTGATCCGGAGAACATAAAAAAGCTATTCGTAAAATAATAATTTGATTTTAAACAGAAAAAATCACCTTATACATTATCTGTTTCTTGAGTTAGAGAAGTCAGCCCGCGAAGTAACCGAGCCCACAAAGCCCACTATCCTCTTTCCATTGGGCGGCCCACTCGTGTGGCTTCTCTTCTCCCCTTTCGTCTAGTCTTCTATTCCAGCTCCCCCCGAATTGGGCCATACTCTAGTCGGCAGGACGCAACTCGCAAGAGAGAGGACGACGCCGACGCGGCGGCGCCGCGGTGGTGGCCGGCGGGCGCACTGACCGGCGTAGCCTGTGTGAGGGCCAAGCCGCCAACGCGCGTGAGATTTTGATCGCCATCGCGCTCCCGCGGGACGTCACGAACGTGCACAAGCCACAAGGGGAGGTACGTCATGCTCTGGCATCACTAGGATCGACCTTATGATTGGTACGAGACAATACGGCTCAGTTTATCAGAATTGTAGTACACGCCAGGGACCCAATCTGGATAGGAGGAAGCGGTGGTTTTGTGTAGTTTGATTTGAATATTGGAATGCTCGTTCTAGCATGTCAGAGTAGACTTGTGACTCTAATTTGGGAGTGGACGATTGCCATTTGGATGGACGGAGATACTTCATTGCTGAATATGGAGTAGCATCGAAAAGTTAAAGATTCTGTACCTCCTATATTATTTTTTTATTGAACTTATTTTGTGCTTGGGAAAAAGGAGTACCCAAATGCAGAATCCTGGCCCCACAACCTGTTTGTTTGGAGCACAGGAGTGTAGAAATTCTGCAAGAATCCAGCAAAATTACAGCCCTCCAAATAAAGATGGGGGTTCTTTGTTTAGAGTTTGCTGAACCCTGAGCTTATCTTTCTGCTATCCAAAACTTTGCGCTGCCTTGTTGAATATTACATGGTTCTATTTCACTCATGTTGGTTACATGTCATTAAGTCGGTTGTTTGTTAACTCTGATTCTATGGCATTTCTTCTCAGGCTTGCACTTTGCATGATGAAGGAGCCACAATCTTCATCTTGGCCAGACCTACTGCCGGAACACTTGGGACTGGTCCTAACGCGGCTTCCCTCCTTGGCTGATCGTGTTCGACTAAGGGCAGTGTGCCGCTCATGGCGCTCCAATGCTCGGTTCCAGCAACTGCCCCCTCCGCTTCCATGGCTCACCCTGCTTGACGGAACCTTTCTGACCATCCCAGATGGTAAAATTATCAGAATGCTGGGATCAGATGATGCCCGTTGCTGTGGTTCTGTTGATGACTGGCTCTTCTTTGTGCATCATGACGGTGAGTGCTCATTGGTGAACCCTTTCTCTAAGGCCACACGGGACTTTCCTAAGCTAGATATCAACTGGTTCAATACAAGCTATAATTCTCATTTTACTAAGCTGGCAGTGCCCTCGCCCATGGAGTCATCACCAGGTTCCATTGTTGCTGCGTTGATCTTGGGCAGTGGCAGTAAAATTCGTTTATTTCAGCAATCAATTGGAACCTTCTTGGCCATAGAGAGCAACCTCGCACGTTTTAACCACCTTTCTGATATTGCTTTCTTCAATGGGAAGTTGTATGGTGTTGATCTTCACTGCGAGCTCTCAATTTTTGAGATTAGTTATGGCGTTGATAGTAAGCCAATGATATCATCAGTCAAATGCATAACTAGGCCTACTAAAAGGCCTACTAAAAGACTTGCAGTGCCTCGAGATTTGCCCCATGGGCAAGTGAACGTGCAGAGGAGTTATCTAGTTGAATGTTGTGGTAGCCTATTGATGGTGATACGGACGGTTGAGTGGGATTGTGAGTTAATTAATTATCACAGTTGGCGTGACCACACTGTGGCATTTGAAGTCTTTGAGGCAGACTGGAGCACCAAACCAGGCCAATGGAGATGTGTCTCTAATTTGGGAGGTCAGGCACTCTTTGTTGGGAAGCATTGCTCCAAGTCTTTCCCAGCTGGAGGATGCATTGGAATTCAGGAGGACTGCATACACTTCATGTATGACTACCGTCCAGCAAAGTTTGCTGTTAGTCCTCTTGGTGACTCTGGTGTGTACAACATGAGAAATGGGATCATCACTCCTTTGTTATCAGAGACTGCAATTACTCCACAGCATAGTGGTGGTCAGGGGCGCGCAACGTGGATATTCCCTCGTGATGCTATTTAATCGGTCCAACTTTACTTTCTGTTTTAGGATTGAGTATGCATTCTTAAACGTTGCTCAATGTTTTCTATTTTGTCTAGAGACAATTTGTTTACTTATGGTGATGTTTTCTGGCAAGAATAATTTCCTTTCACAGAATGTACCAGAATGTTTCGAGCTGGTTGTGGACTTCATATTTTTCTCTCTTGGTATGGCAGTTTGTAGTTTCGGTTTATGAGGTGTAATCAGTATCCGTATGCTACTTATTTGTATCATCTGACTCTATTTCTTGCTTTGTCATCTATTGTACAGTTCCATCATATTGGTACCCTTACTATTGTGCCCACTATAATAGGGTGCCATTTCTTTTGCTTTTCCTCATAGGATTCTGTGATGATCCCTTGTGGAGTGTTTCTTTTTCCCTTTTGTAAAATTCTGGGGTGTTTGTTGCTGCTATCGAATCAAACGTTCCCTCCAGAGTTGTGTGGATACATGTAATTTTATTATTGTCTTTTAGCTATAGAAAAAATGAATTGTGCGAGCTGTCGTTTTAATTGTGCTACGTACTAGTTGATTGTTCCTTCAAAATTTCTAAGGATTTTGGCCACTCCAAATTTTTTTGAGCTACAGTATCACGCTTAGCTTCTCTAGGATCTAAATATCTAATGCACGTGAGATTCAAAAAATAAATATCTAATGCACGAGTGTTTCATCGGGATGTAATCATATCTTTTGCTTAGGATTAATTAACGGAGGCGGGAGGAGCCCCCATGATGTAATTATTTTCTACGCTGTAATAAAATTTAGAGTAATCAAATTGCTCGGTAGAATCACAACTCTACGTCGCATTTCCCACGAACAAGAGCAACCCAATGGCCGTAACCGTCGCAAAAGCAAAGTACGCACAGCTGGAGCAGGAGATAAGCGCAAGGACAGTGCGTCATCAACAACAACCACCCAAAAAAAAGGAATCTGAGAATTGTCCCGCCAAAACGGAAATCGCAGAGGCGCAGAGGGGCATTTCCGTCCTTCACCTTGACCAACTTGCTGGCCAAGAGAGCATTCGCATTCGAACCCGAGCCCGTTTGGACGGACCGGCACGGCACCGTCGCGAGTCCGTTCTCGTGCTCTGGCCTCTGCCAATATAAACCCCACTCCGTTTCATTCGCAGGCCGCAGCAGCCTTTCCCCTCGAGCGCCCGCAGCAGAGCAAGCCATGGCGGCACCGCGGTTCCACCTGCCGCTCCTCCTCGCCTTCCTCCTCCTCTCCTCCTCCACCTCCACCGCCGCCGCCGCCCACGGCCAGCACCTCCACCTCCAGCACCACGGCCACGGCCCCGGCCCCCACTTCCACCACCACCCATACCTCCACCACCACCGCTCCTCCCCGTCCACGATGACGGCCACCGCCCGCCTCGACACCGCGCCGTCCATGCACCAGAACCGCATGGAGTCGGAGGCGTCGCTGCGCGTCCTCAACCCCTACTTCGCCACCGCGGCCCAGGCTCCCTCGGCCGAGGACGCCGTGGCGGCCATCGGCGCGGCCGCGGACGCGGGCGACGCCACCGCGCGGCTCGACCTCCCTTCGCCAGCGCCGCCGCAGCCGCAGGCTGGGGACGCGGGCTCGTCCGAGGCGGAGGCCGCGGCTCCTCCACCCGTCGTCGACGAGCCGTTCCGCGGCGACGCGGCGAGCGCTCCACCTCCTCGCCCGTCGCCGATGACGAGCTCTCCGCCTCCTCCCGTCGTCTACGAGGCGTACCGCGACGCGGCGAGCACTCCGCCTCCTCCACCCGTCGCCGACGAGCCGCTCCGCGACGCGACGAGCTCTCCGCCTCCTCCACCCGTGGTCGACGAGGCGTACCGCGACGCGGCGATCCCACCGCCTCCCGTCGTCGACGACGCTGCGGGGTGGTGTCCACGGGCACGGGCGACGACCTCGGCCTGCAGCAGATCGCCAAGGTGCTCGCGTCGCTGGGGTACAACGAGATGGCGTCGTCGGCCACGCTCCTCGCCGACTCGGCGCCCGCCGCGACGTGGCCCGGGGCGATCACCGTCTTCGCGGCCCCCGACGTGTTCCTCCAGTGCCCCGAGTGCGCGCGACGCCACCTCCTGCTCGACCACATGGCCCTGGGCTACTTCCCCTACGCCGAGCTCGCGGCCGCGCCCACCAGGAAGCTCCCGGCGGCGTCCGTCGGCCTCTGCCTCGACGTCGCCGCCCAGCCACAGCGCGGGCCCTTCTCCGTCGCCCACCACGCCAGCCTGTACGTCGACGGCGTCATGGTCTCGGAGCCTGAGCTCTACGACGACGGCCGCTACGTCGTCCACGGCCTCCACGGCTTCATCCCGCCGCTCTCCCGCGCCTCCTGCGTCGAGGACGCCGCGCACGCGCGTCACCACCGCGAGGTCCACCTCCACCACTACCGCCGCCACCACCACCTCAGCGCCAGATCGGCGTCCACCTCCGCCGCGACCGCCGCCTCCGTCGTGCGCATCATGATCCGCGAGGCCATGTCCCGCCTGCGCGACGCCGGCTTCGGCTTCGTGGCGCTGGCCATGCGCGTCAAGTTCCCCGAGCTGGAGAAGCTGTCCAACCTCACGCTGTTCGCGCTCGACGACCAGGTCATCTTCACCGGTGGAGGCCCCGGCTACGTCTCGGCGGTGCGCTTCCACATCGTCCCCGGGCACCGCCTCACCCGCGCCGACCTCCTGCTCCTCCGCCCCGGCACCGTACTGCCCACCCTGGCCGGCGAGGACACGAAGCTCGTCATCACCCTCGGCGCCACCGACGAGATCCGGATCAACTACATACCCGTCAAGCAACCTGACGTGGTGATCAACTCGCGCGTCGCCGTCCACGGCATCTACCTCCCGTTCCCCCGCCTCCGCCTCACCAACCTCGCCGCCTCGGTGGCCGTCGCCTCCGACCACCAGACCAACGACAGCTGCGTCGGGGGACCCTTCGGCGACTGCGCGTCCACACCGACGACCTCTACTGCGACGATCCCAACTGATCAGGGCTACGGCGAGGGGCAGTGATTCGTGAGCCCGTCCGCTCTCTTCTTCTGATCTGAGTTTCTTACCAACTAGTAGGATTTTGAAAATGCAGTTTAGTTGTTAGATGATGGATGAGATTTTGGTAGTCGGGTACTCGGATTGATGGATGTTCATGTCGTCGCGTGATGAAATGTATCCGCACTGCTGCATGGTGAACGAATTCTGGATGGAACTTAATGTGGCCTTGCTGTTTTGCATGATTTGGAAAATTACAGTTACTCATGTTCTGTTCAATTCTGTTCTGCATCTGTTTGCTCTGTTCTGTGGTGGTTGTTACTGTTACATTGCATATGGTGTCTCAATGTCAATGCTAGCAATTCATTGATTTACCCATCTGTGTGTTTGATAGATTAAGTTCCAGCAATCTATTGTGATACTAGTTGCTTGTTGGTACATTAAGTTCATGTGTCTCAACTGATTGTGGTTTGCTTGGAACATTAAGTCCACTCTGTGATAGTAGTCTTACTCTCTGAAAGTCTGAATGCTAAGTTCCAGCAATCTATTGGTCTACCTACTGTGAAACTGTGATTTGAATCTGATAGATCTCTGTTGATCATGGTATGGTTGGGATATTCAAGTTTAGATGGTCAAGTAATGATCTCCGTTGAAAATGTGCTCTTATGATTTATCCTTTGCCATTTCTGATTGTGAGTAGATCGCAGTTACTTGTGGTCTGCAGTGTGCATGGTCTTGGTACATCCAGACTCCTCTGAAAGTTCTCTAGAGTTGCACTGTTGGGAATGGGATCAGGCAGTAGTCATATATGGTTCAGGATGCATAGATGAGTTCATGTGAATGTCGTGTTAGATGGTTCTGAACATGGACCAAAGTATCGTGCAATGAATGAAACTTCCATTGGAATTTGAATTGCAATGCCATTACCTTTCTGAAATGGTAATGGTGTGTTCTGTTACATTGCATATGTTGTCTCTGAGTGTCAGTGCTAGCAATGTGTTGATTTACCAATTTGTGTTTGATAGATCAAGTGCCAGATAGTAGATGCTTGTTGGTGCATTAAGTTCATATGTGTCTCAACTGATCGTGGTTTGGTTGGAGCATTAAGTCCACTTTGTCATAGTAGTTGCTTGCTCTCTGAATGTATAGTTTCAGAAATTGATCTACCTACTGTGAAACTGTGATTTGAATCTGATAGATCTCTGATTCATGGTTTGGTTGGGATATTCAAGTTAAGATGGTCAAGTAATCATCTCCTCAAGTCTGTTCGGCTATTAAAAAAATGTGCTATTATGATTTATCCTTTGCCATTACTGATTGTGAGTAGATCACAGTTACTTGTGGTCTGCAGTCATGCTTGGTCTTGGTACATCCAGAATTCCAGAGTCCTCTGATCAAGACCATAGTTCGCCTAGAGTTGCACTGCTGGGAATGGGATCAGGTAGTCACATATGGTTCAGGATGCATTAGATGAGTTCATGTGGAATGTCCTGTTAGATGGTTCCAAACATGGACCGAGTATCGTTTTGATACCATTACCTTTCTGAAATGGTAATCGTGTGTTCTGTTTTCCTTCTTTGTTATTCGTTTCATGTCCATTGGTGCTCCTGCATGAGTGCTCTCTGAAGTGGCGTTTAGTTCACCAGTGTCCAGTGGATGAACATAGAGAACAATTTTACCAATATATGGGCATGAAAAAACTGAAACAATCTATCCTGTCACTTATACCAACCAAATGAGTATGATATCCTCTTCACTGAGATGTTCCAGTTTACATGGTATGGTCTCCAGGTCCAGGCTTCCAATATCTGAACCTCTTCTTTTCTAGTAGAACACAAGCTCTGATATCTGAACACAAAATTTGGGAGTCATTTGCATCTCTGGATTTCGTAGAGATCTATATTAGGAGTTACAACGTCCATGCAGTGTTTGTGTGGGTGTGTCTTTCCAGCACAGCGTGCTTTGTTGTTCCAGGATTTTTATATATGTTCTTATAATAACTTGGATCCTGGACATGGACTCTGCTCACATATATTTCTGTTGGCCAATTGCTTTAGTATGCACGCATCGATTTGTATCTAGTTCATTCTTTATCTGACAATGATATGCTCTCCGTTCAAATACCCAGCTACACTGAATTTATAGGCATGCAACCCAACCTGATAACCTGAATGCATGAATGTTCTTGATAACCTGAATGCTTATCTGTGGTGCGTGAGCCATGGGGTATCTATTGTCTGGCGAACAATGGGCGTGGTTATAGGTTTTTCTTATTTCCTGGTGAATATTGTGGTTCCAATAAATTTTAAATGTGAAAAGAGGAAGGAATACTGGATGTCAAAGGTGCAGCGTTAATTAAACTGCAGCCGTGCAGCGGCATATTTATATTCAGGAAATGCCCAATGTATGCTGGGTTGCAGTGGCTTACTGTCAATCATTTAGAGTGTCATATTTTCAGTTCTTCCACCAATCATGTCCTGTTGATTTTATTTATTAATTTATTTTGTAAATAAAGTCCTGTTACCTGAAGAGTTTTGCGGTTACTGCAATAATCTGTTTTCATTTTGATATGCCCTGTTGGTGCCCTGCGTGGCGCGTTTTTGTTTCTGCTATGTAACGGTCATGTTTCTAGGCCGTCTCTCTAGTTCGCTGCTTTCCTGAACTTTCTCAGAAAATGCTTGTATTTCCGTTATCTTGATAATGGAAATTGGGATTCCCCTAGTTCGAAAAAAAAATAAAGTCCTGTTGAAATTTGTGGAGCCCTTGGGCATTTTACTGTGTTTCTGTTGTTATTTTGCCAAAGAAGTTATGAACTTATGATCCTTTTTTTTTCGGGACAGTAGACTTGTGAAAAAGTTCACTCGAAGTTTTTACGCGACGGTGCCTAAGCATGTCAGTTAATCGATTGGTAATCAGAATTCAGAGCTGCAGTGTTTTCACAGGGCTCATTTATCAAGTCATGTCTTATCAAGGGGCGTGCTGTTTTGTGCCGCTCATTCAGCCATCTATACATACATAGCTGGCATCAAGCAAGGGAATGAAGCATCGAAGCGACAAGTATGGAGAACGTGGCGGTGACACGAGCGGTGGCGCACTGGCGCGCGGAGGGAGCAGATTGGGAACAATGGAGCTTCGAGGGAATGCCGACAATGGAGCGCATCAACGCCGCGGCCGCGTCCCGGACGCTGGTGACAGCGTCGGACCCGCCGCCGGGCTTCCCCGCCGTGCTCGCGGCCTCCAACCTCGACCTCATCTTGGGCTCCTTCCACATCTACCTCGTTACCGTGTACCCTTCCCCGGCCGCCGCGCTCCCTGCCATGGCCACGGCAGTGCACGCCGCCCTGCCCGCGTTCCTCTCTCGGTTCTTCCCCTTGGCCGCCGGGCGCGTGGTCACCGACGCGTCCACCCGCGTTCCCGACATCGCCTGCACCAACGCCACGTCCGAGCTCGTGGTGGCCGACGTGGACGTGGCGCTCGCCGCGGTCGACTTCGCCGACGACGCCGACCGCTCAGATCATGCATCCCGGTGCCGTTCGAGCAGGGCCTCGCGCTGTCTCTGCAGCTGGTGCGGTTCGCGTGCGGCGGCTTCGCGCTGGTGTGGTGTGGGACTGTGGGGGAATGGACCACCTGGTCGTCTGGAAGCTGCACGCGGCGGGCGTGGGCGCAGGCGGCTCCGACACGCACTGCCGCCTCGCGTGGTTCGTCAATGGTCGGACGCACCGGCACCTTGACCCCGCTGAGTACGACGGCAGGGCCCGGTTGAGCCGGTACCTCGGCAACGTGCTGACGAACGTGTCGCGCGAGGCCGCCGTGGAGTCCGTCTCGTCGGCGCTGACCGCGGACGTGGCGGCGACGGCGGGCGCGGCCATCAGGAAGGCGCTCCGTACGAGGAGCTGGTGGACTGGATGGAGGAGCACAAGGGCGTGTTCCGCTCGGCCGCGCCCGCCTGGTGATGCCGTGGGTGCGGCCGGGGCGACCGGGGTCGGCGAGCATGATCGTGGCCCGGAACCCGGCGCAGTACGCGTCGTGGGTGGTGAGCTCCAGGCAAGGCTGTGGCCGCGCGCCCGCGCCTCGCCCAAGCCATGGAGGCGGATCCGGAGGCGGTGTTCAGAGACCAGCCACCGTGGCGCGGCTCGGGTTCGGCGTGCGTGAACCGGCCGGCCTCGAAGCCGGTTCTAATTTCCGGTGTGTTCATCTCGTCTTTTTTTTTTTTTCTTTGATGAGAATGTGTTCATCCCATCTTACGTGTGTGCTGTGCGCACCTTGACGTGTAGGTGAAGTTTCCCAATCCGATTAATGAGGTTGAAGCTTCTGTCCATTTCAGTTGGTCATAGTCGTATATCTATGCAAATTCTGGTGAATTTTCCAGATCGAATTGACGAAAATTCGAATATGTAGTGATAGATCATTTATGCAAATCTTGTCTAGTTAATTATAGTTTTTGTAAAATATAAAAATAAAATTCCTAAATTTAGAACATGGACCGGACTGTAACCCATATCTGTTTGTTGTTCTTCTCGAGTATCTGTTTCCGTTTGTCAAAATTTGGGGAGTTTGTTCTATGCAGCTACCAAGTCGCACATGTCAAATTTGTTTGAGATTTCGTTCGCAAAAAAAAAAAAAGTTGAAATCAAAACATTAACTTCTTCTGATTTCAAAAGAAAAACTTCTTCTGGACGGGCCGCCTATTCATCTCTTTTCACCTCATCTGGTTCGCGCAGCCTTTGCAGGTCCACCACCGTGAATCCGCGACGAGGAAGGATGCAGGCCCATTACAAGCTATATATATTTCGACCCAGAACAGGGCTACAGCCCATGCAAATTTTGTCTTGGTCTTTCAATTATAGTCCAATAGGAAGGCCCACAGGTTTCTCTCGCTATCAACTAGTAAAACGTAGCATGGATATATTGCAAAGCATAGTAATTGCAACAAAACGCAAACCTTTTCGCGATCGGGTCTTTTACCCGTATTTCTAACAAAACGCAAACCGTTGAAAAAACTTTTCCTCACCTGGTTTTCTGAACGACTGCCAACGAAAGTGACATCGTGTTAATTCGTAAATGTTGCTATGATTTTGGCTATCAGAACGAGCGACTTTTGCCAGCGGCAGGGAAATGTCGCGCAAGGGATTTTTTTTTTTTTGTTAGTGCTGCTAGCGGTGCGTCACCATGAAAGAGAAATCAGACGTACTAGTCCAGTCATTGAGTGGCGCGGCTGGTGACCCTTGGCTGATTCGTCTATCACTGTGTCTGTGTTTATCTTTTGCAAGCGTCCGATGACACGCACGAGCGCGAGATCCATTTGTGGCAGCTGGCAAGATTTGGAGGGGTGCAATCTTTCGCGGGATTAAATTGCAAGATTTTTTGAGGAAAAAGCACATAATATAATGTATATATGTGAAGAATTTTAGGAGCTAGAAATGCAGGTAACCTGAGGATTGGGAGCTGAATTTTTTGGGGTGCTCTTTTCTGAATTTACTTAACTGAAAGTTTAAGCATCCACGTTGAGTAGTCATGTACAGTGAATGGATACGAATATACGATCGTGTTGCAAGTAGCTGATGAATATTGTGGCCATTCCTCCTTAAAACCATAATAATACATACTCCCTTCATCCTATTAAAAATCTAGTTTTAGACTTTTTAGACTTCTTATTTGACTATTCATCCCATTAAAACGACTCTTTTAATGGAACGAGGGAGTACATACTATACTCCCACATAACTTAGATTAAGAGACAGAGGTCACTCACCCAAAGTTATTGTAGGTACTATTTGTCCCTTTGTTAGCAATATCTGCACAAATGTATCGCTATAACTTCTCTCAAAGGGAAAGGGATATTAATAAGTTTTTTTTTTTGGCGTAGTACATATCTAGATTATATAAGACAATACAATATTCTATCTAGGTCCTTCTATAGTCTTATTCGTTAGTGTAAATGATTCTTTGGATAAATAGAGTCTCGCTAAACACTGAAGGTAGAATGAAATCCCCATGCCAAAACTACTCACGAACCCCAAAACATTTGATTTGCCGAAAGATTTGACATTCTACAATTAGATTGGAACTCATATAAACCAATAAAAGAATATCAATGGTTGCATCATCAATGCAAGTTGAGTCGTGGATACACATCATACATCATTATGTTGTTTGTCGAAAAAATCATTTGTTTTTTCATAACTATCAATGCAAAGATTCACTTGGAAATTTGTAACTCTTTTAGAAGTTATTAAAAGTATAATGATCAAAGTTAAAAATATTTAAGTTTTACATGGTCCAATCCTTAAAATCCAAAATTCAACTTCCTAAATTCCAAGTTTCTTCTGAAATTCCTCACATATACTTTTGCACCATGATCCTCAAAAGATCTCGTTATTCCACTCTGAATATCGTGGAGCTATGCTACAAGTGGACCCAACGCCCCTGTCAACTAATGCAACCTCGTAGAAACAAAGACTACCCACGGATTGGATGTAGTTTTGTAACCCCATGTATGGTTAGATCCTTTCCTTAGTTTTGTATGGATTAGTGGTTTGTTAATCTTCTTATTATGAATCAATGTGAGGAGTGTTGATTAAAGAAATAAGGAAATTTCTATATTTTAGGTGCCTGAAATATAGTATGTTACCTGTCAGAGATTTAGGTAGATGAGGAAAAATGAAGACAAGAGTTTATACGGTTGTCTGAGCGTTGCATCAGGACATTAGGAAAAGTGGAAAAAAAATTAAACCATTCAAGGAAAAAGGGTCTCTAACACTTTAGTTCCTACGTTCAGCTTCACATGGAAGCTAATATTCCAAGATTTAATGAGTTGTTCCTTTAATGGTAGGCGACGGATGATCTTTGAAGATGCTCATAGGGTAGGATCTGTGTGCATGTATACTTGTGTGCGTTGTATTGTACTGCGTAATTCACTAGCAAAAGATATTTTGAACCCGTCATTTTGAAGTTTTTATAAACTCGTGTCATCATCTAGAAGTACAAGCTGCGTGTCACACTCAATGAAATAATGCAGAATTCAGTTTTCATATCTAGCGACTACCGACTAGCAGTATTTAGTACAAGGAAACCATGCGTCTTCATAATCAGGAGGAGTCACGTCGGCACAGCTTGGACGACGAGGCGGTGCCCTGGCCCCTGCCGCCTTAAATTATCGCGCGTGCGCACACACCCAACTGCGAGCTCCATCGACACGTTGACGCGTCCTTACACCATCATGTACACCGATCGCGTATAAGTATGTCGCCAATGCGTCGGCCACGGCCAGGTACGTGTGCAAGAGACGAGAGAGCGCAATTAAGCACATGGCGTCGTCGTCCATGGTAGCGTCGCAGCTGGTCCTTGTGTGCCTGCTTGTAGCGTTGGCGGCGGTGACAGTGATGAACGGCGGCGGCGCTCAGGCGCAACCGATTGTGCCGGCGGTCATCTCGTTCGGCGACTCCACTATCGACGTCGGCAACAACAACTACCTGCCCCACGCGGCGTTCAGGGCCGACTACGCGCCGTACGGGCAGGGCTTCGTGCGCCACGAGGCCACCGGCCGATTCTCCGACGGCAAGATCGTCACCGACATCACCGGTTGTTGATATGCTACCACTACGCATGCTACTCTGTACACCGTAGTACACTCTGCTAACAGTAGGTTGTTGCAGCTGAAACGCTCGGCTTCGAGAGCTACGCGCCGCCGTACCTCAGCCCACAGGCGTCCGGGAAGAACCTGCTCATCGGCGCCAACTTCGCCTCCGCGGCGTCCAGCTACTCCGACGACACGGCGGCCATGTATGTAAGTATCTTGCACATATATATGTATGTGTGTCTGTAAATTTTTTTGCTTCAACAACCCATTTGGGGCCTTTGTGTACACGTGCAGGACGCGATCACGCTGACCCAGCAGCTCAAGTACTACAAGGAGTACCAGTCGAAGCTGGCCGCGGTGGCCGGGCGCGCCAAGGCTCGCGCCATCCTCGCCGACGCGCTCTACGTCGTCAGCACGGGCACCGGCGACTTCCTCCAGAACTACTACCACAACGCTTCCCTGTCCCGCCTCTACGACGTCGACCGGTACTGCGACCTCCTCGTCGGCATCTTCTCCGGCTTCGCCAACGTACGTCATCGACCTGATCAGTCTACTCGTGCATCTCGATCAGCTTGCGTCATTCATGTGTGCCGCCCGGCCGGCCGCCATCCTTTTTGCTTCGTGTTGAGCTTGGTCGATCGAATCTGCGCGTTGTTGCAGGAGCTGTACAGGCTGGGGGCGCGGCGGCTCGGCGTCACGTCCCTGCCGCCGCTGGGCTGCCTGCCGGCGTCCATTAGGCTGTACGGCGAGGGCCGGGGCGCGTGCGTGCCGAGGCTCGACCGCGACGCCGAGACCTTCAACGGGAAGCTGAACGCCACCGTCAAGGCGCTCAAGCGTCGGCACGCCGACCTCAAGCTCGCCATCTTCGACATCTACACGCCTCTCCGCAAACTAGCCCAAGACCCGGCGGCTTATGGTACGTGCGTGTTCAATAATGCCGTGATCATGCCATGGCGACGTGAGTTAACATATATGCTGACGACCATCGACATGCGTCGTTTCCGTTTATGCAGGATTCGCGGACGCGAGGGGGACGTGCTGCCGGACGGGGACGGCCAAGACGAGGGTGTACCTCTGCAACCCGACGACGGTGGCCGGAACGTGCCGGAACGCCAGCAGCTACGTGTTCTTCGACGGCGTCCACCCGTCGGAGGCGGCCAACGTCTTCATAGCGGAGTCCATGGTCGAGGCGGGCATCGAGCTGGTCACCTAGCTAGGAGCGTCAATAAATTAGACGACAGCTGCAGATGCCGCAGCGACAGACGGTAGTCGGTAGACCATAAGCATGTGTCCCTGCGTCATCTGTTTCCTCATTTCCTGTTCCATCGAACAAAACTACAGTGTCCTGTGAAATTGCACCGTCGGCCCTACAGTTTTCGTAATGTTGCTAATCATATAGTGTGCGTAACATCTGTAGCCGCTCATCAGTTTCCTGTTCCATCCAAGAAAACAACAGTATCTCGAATAGCCTGTGAAATTACACCGTCGCCGTACCATTTTTTTTTTTTGTAATATTGTTGATCATATACTATGAGTTTTCCTATATATACATAATACAACTGTAAACAAGTACTGTTCTGTGTCCTAGAAAGATCGTGTTTTTCTCTTTATTTTTCATATGCAAGTCTATAGTACATGCTCCCAGCAATGCTATTGAGCATTAGCATTTCAATAAAATATATTAAATCATCACAAAATTTGAAGTGAGCAACAAACTAATAACAAATACACTGGACTTGTCAATCCAATAACTAACTATATTTACTAACAAAGTATAGTCAGCATTTTCAACATCGTATTTCGACAATGGATACACACACACACAAAGTCTACAACACAAAAGCCAACCATATACAAAGCGGTGAAACTGACAAGCTGCAAGCCTTCAAGGCTTCAACAGCCAACAGCCTACAGGGTACAGCTGTACAGGTATATATCAAATCCAGCAGTTGAAATCAATGCTTGATGTCCTAAGGAAACGCAATTCATTCGCCTGCATTAACTCAAAAGGGAAATAATACGTTACCTGCAGACCATTTGTGTTCCGGTGTCTCAACTAGCAGTGGAAAAGGGCAGTGTTCAGAGTAGACTATTCTTTCCCAGTACCCATACCGGAACCATGAACATTGCGCCTGAACACATGTCGTACATGCTGCTTTCGCGTGAGAAGCAGGTTCTAGTGTTCCTGGAAAGATATTAAGGCTTCGTTAACAGAAATATGTATAGCCGAGTGAGAGCAAGAAATGAAAACCTGGAACACTACATTTCAGGCAAACCAGTTCAATCATGCACGTACTTGATGTTTCCTTTCCTCTTCATGGGAATTGGGTCAACCTTGAAGTAAATAAAAGTACAACCAAAGCACCATCACCATCATTACGATTTATCTGGTTTGGGTGTCTGAACTAAGGAGTTAGCCATGTAAACCTTAGAACCCTGAAAATAGAAAGCAACTATTCAAAAGTGGGGATATGAATAACATTAGCCCGTGATAAACCTACGAACAATAGTTAGCATTCATGACTTTGAGCAAGAGGTGCAAATATGAAATTATTCTTGTCAGTTCAAGCTGATGGCTGGCCCACTATTAATGGCTCCTCAGACAGCAGTAGCACGGTGCCGCATGTGTGGAGACGTGAACAGTTACTAGAATCAAGGATTCAGGGAAAAGAAAGAGAAATGTAGCAATGAATTGGGTTGGCAGAAATGTGACACTGATCCGCAACTTCACAAAGTTTAATTTCTTTTATGTAAGTTCTAAACTACCAAATGCAATTTCATGTTAGCAAAGTTAAAGATGTAGGCAGGAAAATACTACGCTCCCAGAATAAATTATCCAGTCTGGTAAGGCAAAACTAAAACTAGTAAATTAACTCACCTCGGTTGTTATGTTTGAATCCAATACATTAAGATTCCTTCAAGATGTTTCGGCTCCTGTCCTTTCCATGTGATGTTTGATGTCACTAGCTTGGAGCAAGTATGAATATAAGCAAATAAGTTATATTAACACTTGCAAAGAGAAAAATGTGTAAAATAACTTGTTCCTCAAAAGCAATTTGATATTTTAATGTTCACATGAACAGCTCAAAAGCTTTCATATTGCAACAACAAGCACTATTTGTAGTAAGTCCATTCCAAAAAAATAAGTTGGCCAACTAACCTTAGACTTTGCAAGCAGAAACAGAGTCGACAGGGTGCATTTAAAAGCTCTTTACAGTAAATTACTGAGGAAACTGGAAAGTTCCAGATTGGAGCCAGTACTTACATCTGCAAGTCAACTTTTACTACTTCACTTATCCATGCTACATCTCATATTTGTATATACTTTAAGTTAGCTATAGCTTTTAAGTTATCTATAACTGACATATATTATATTAAATTATCTTTGAAATGATCAGGATTTATTTCACTATTTAAATGGACATGACTTACCTCTCTGGAGGGAAATGATCCTTATCTGCAATGGATCTGGTCCAACTCAACAGTTCAGAGTTCAGACTATTGTGCTGTGCTCCTTCAACTACATTACCATTACTATCATAGTGGAGGCTGACAATCAATTTACACATTCAAATATTCAAGAGCTGCATAAAATCCCTGGTCACTGCTACACAGGAAGATTAAACCTCTTGTTCATTTCAAGGATAATGTCCCCGAATATCTCACAGCCTTGCCCATTCTTATTCCAGTTTAACAACCTATTATGAAGATCAATCACCAAATCTTTATCTTGATTTGCCTGTTCCAACACCTTCAATAATGACTTTACACACTTGAGCAGGTATGGGCCTGTCTTATTTCTGAGTTGGCTGACAAAACGATGACATCTATCTTCGCAATCAAATATCAATGAGGACATATCCTCAACTATGTCAATCCATCCAAATATGAGATATGCTCCGTTCAAAGCCCATCTCTCAGCAGTATCAATGCAGCTGCCTAAAAAACCATCATTAGTGGCATGGTCTTTTGTTTTGATCTGTGCTTCATTTGACCCCAGAACCTGTCCAGTGCTTGTGTAGCGCAGAAGAGTGTCACAGTTCTGCTCATCAACACAACTAGATGAAACAAGCAATAATCCTAAAGGAATCCACTGATGCAACAAGTTAAAGTACGAGGGATGGAGGTCCAATAGTTTTCCAACTTGCACTTGAGGAAAGGCAGTTGTTCTACAATATTTTACACAGCGATCATCAAATTCTTTAACCAGGGAGCTTACAGTGTTTATTGGCACATGGAATTTCTCTGAACTCGCAGTTGTGGGTAGTCGCAGTTTCCTCCTATGAGTCACAGTACTTTGGTAGCTTTGGCGCTTTTTGTTGTTCCTAGCCCAAGAATGTGATATTTCCAAAATATTGTTTGACAGCATCTCGCATTGATCATCATTACAAGGGCATAGCACCCAAGAAAGGTAAAAGGCTGCCCTCTGAACAAGACTGACATCACTTATTGATTCTGCAGTTATCTCTCTGGATAATGTTTCTGATAAATAATCTTGTGAGTCTTCTCTGTGGAAAAGTAAAGCAGTTGCAAAAGTGAACCAAACAGGGAAACTAATAATCATGTACCTGCAGAACCACAGTTATAGCCGGTGCAGTTAACTTCTGTCAGACAAATGCTAAACATCTAGCTGTGTTGCATAGTTATAAACACATACCAAGCAGAATTGTATTTTACCAATCCTTTCGATGGTTGTAGTTGTAAGTTTTTCTGCGAAGAGCATGTAGTTCTTGTGTTGTCCAAATGAACCAACCCACTGATATAAGAAACTAGATCTAAAAAAGCTTTACAAGATAAGGGTCCAGTTAGTATCGCAAGCAAGTCACTTTGTTGGCTTGGGAAGTAAGCATGTGAAAAAGGGAATCTCTGCCCCAATTCTATGGTTATTCCCCATGACATAGGCTTGAGAAGAATGTCTAATGCTGATGATACCAATGCATTGTGAAGTTCTAGCACAGAACCCAAACCCCTGCACAAATAAAGGATGAATAAAGAGATTTTACAAGAAGCAGTCCTTAAACAGCGAGCCCACAATGTATAACTAGTTCAGACAATATATAGAGATGTGTAAATGTAACATCCATAATAGTGTTGTTGGTAAAATATCATTTAGGGCTACAGAAAGCAAGTATACAAAAAAGAAACCTAAAAATTCAGTAAAATGTATTTCTTTGACAAAAGTAAGGTCAAATTGGAATTCAAAATTAAGTGACGAATGTGGAATATGTTTGGTACTGTTTGTCATGAAATCTGTTTCAAACCACTTTCCTAAGATAACTTTAACCTACGGCCTGTTTGGTGCATTCCTAATTTTGCCTTGCCTATGCTTAGTCATGTCGGAGTTTCTGAAATAATTATTTGGTGGTCTGCCATGATGTGGCAAGCTACTCTTAACCATTGCTACTATGAAGTTCTATTTGTAAGATTAAAAGTATGTGTAGAAGCCCATTGACCGCGACAGAGACACGTCAAACTCAGTGCAAACAAGAGTATAGGGCATTTGTGTTTGAGGTGTGAACTTACGTTGCTAGAAACCAGAAGTGTAATAATGATCTCATCTCCATAAATATTGTTGGGGAGCAAACCAGGCAAATTATGATGATACGCCATTCCATCCTATTATACAATTCCTTTCTCAGGCAAAGCAACGGCCTTCTAATTACCTCCTGGAGAATCACTGAGAGATCATGCCTAGTAATTGATGGATCAAGATGCCATAAAAGCAACCTACCACAGACACAAGATATGACTAAATCAGTATACTCCATGCTGTGACAACAAAGATACACTTGAGCATAATTATAGAAAGCAAATGTTTAAAAGTCCATGCACTGATAACAAAGATACACTTAAGCATAATTAAGATGGTACTGCCTGTCAGTGTACTACAGATAAAAATAAAGTCGAGTGGTTTGCTGGTGAGCAACAACACTACAAAGCAGGAGTGGAGACAGGGCCGCTGCTGCCGGGGCTACAGCACCGGCCCTAGGGCACAAAATGTTCGATGATATATTATTTTGGTAGCTCAGTGCAGCATAGAATTAAATATGTGTTAATCATATATGAGATCTGCAGTGTACTTAGCACCCCTCTTGGTTAAGTTCTGGCTCCGCCCCTGCTACAGAGATTATTATCCAGTAAGCACAAAATTGCACTCCAAGCTTTCAAGATCCCCCTTTGCCCTTTACAATCATTACTCAAATTCCACACGTAAGTTGTTTTAATATCTGTGTTGGTCAAACACTCAGACTTCTTAAAATTCTCAAAATCAATATATAAACAGCTATTAAGACTGGGAACACGAACTTGATCTTATTACACTCCTCAATCCTCATTATAAATCCTTTCACAATTTGTAATTCCTTTTTTTTCTGAAATAACATGTTTTCACAGAAATCACCAGTCAAAGTGTCTGATTAGAGACCATGGCAATGTCCTAAATGACTTACTTTGGAATCAGAGGAACTGTTTCAGTATTCCTACTACAATTTGCAGCAAAGAAATTGTGTACATTTAACAATAGCACAGAAACTACAATACCAACACATCTTTTTACTCCTTTAAGTCTTACTTTACTAATAGCACACGATGATCCACAAGTAATTGCTGCAAGTATACTGCATACCTCAGTGGGATTGAGTGGTCACTAGGAAGGACCTGATTGGAAGGATGGTTTATTAACTCTGCAGCAATGATTCCCATATGAGATGCTCCTTCTCCCTCTTCCTTATAATATGGTAAAGGGAAAAGACACTGGTAGTGAGGGGATAGCACAACCGTTTTCGCAACAGCATACAACAGATCATAGGAATGCCTTCCGTCTACATTGAAGAAATAAAAGTGTCAACATTAACAAAAAAACAGATAATCAACCTGCAAGGGGAAAGTATCATTTATAAGCTGATCTCTCAACTGTGAAACTGCTCACTACTCCTAAACATTATGAATGCCACATCATCTGACCACAGCATTGATGTGCACTTCCTGTGACATTAGACATGCCGAATTGCAATGTGACCGAAGAGAGACCTGTAAAAAGAATCTCACCACCACAATCCCCCAATTTCTCCACAAGAGCTGCACACGACCGGAGCAGCTCGCGGCAATCCACGGGCGATACAGAGCTCCCGACACAGAGCATCTCCTCGCCATCGTCCCCATCGGGCCGGACCACACGGCACGAGACTGATGCCGAGAGCGCGGAGACGAGGGTGCGGACAAGGCAGTCGACGCGGGCACGATTCACCTGCATCCACACGCAGTTCCATCAGCACGATGGTTCAGCTAAAATGCCAACAGTGCTAACGATCCAATAGGGAGTCGCCTTGCCTCTAGCGGGTCGAAGCACATGAGGGAGAGCGCGGCGTCCAGAACCCTGGTTCCGGACGAGGCGCCGCCGCCGCCGGCGCCGCTGGGGTTGAGGGCGGCGGCGAGGGAGGAGATGGAGGCCGAGAGGGAGTCCCCGGAGGAGGCGGCGCCGCCGCCGGCGGGAGGCCGGGAGAGGCGCGCGGCGAGCTCGGCGAGTACCCGGGTGAGGTCTTCGAGGGGAGGCGCCATTTTCGGGGAGCGGAGCAGCGGGAGGAAATGGGACGGTGGCCGCCGGGAGAAGGCAAAGGGATCCAGCGTGGTAGTGCCGCGACGGAAATTGGACAATGGGCTGAAATAAATCGGGTCAGTTGTAAAGAGGCCCACGAATCGGCCAATAAAAATTGTTCCCAGCATTTAAGCATTACACCTGATTTTGTTCCCTCCTACATCGCTCTAAAAAACGGTTTCTGTTCTCTTGATCCTAAAAAACGGTTTCTGTTCTCTTGATCCTAAAAAATTGTTTCTGTTCTCTTGATCCTCAAAAAAAAAAAAACTGTTATTGTTCTTTCTAAAAAAACTGTTTCTGTCACTCTCAAAAAAAGTGCAAAAAAAAAAAAAAATGGTCCTGGTCACTCTAAAAAAGTGCTCCCCAGGCTCTGATCTTAGGTTTGACATAAAAAAAAGTGCGATTTGGCTAGCATATATAGACCGATAGAGGTCCCTTCTAGTTGAAAAAAAAAAGGTAAAGGAATTGCTCCAGTTTGTGTTCTATGCATTTGTTGTTGGAACAGCACTTTCTCATCAACTCATCGTTACATAAGGAGCATGCTATGAATAAAAAAGGTAAAACAATGTTCGACAGTTTGAGATACTTCAATAGTTCAATTATACAACAGATGCTGATGTAAATCACTAGGATTTTACACATGAAGTTGCACAAGACCATAAGGATCTTGCTGTGCAAACAGAATATGGCAGGCAGATGCATTGCGCCCCCAGAATCTGGCACAGAAATCAGGCTACTCATACAGTATGACTAACATTCAACAACCGAAATTGTTGGCACAAAATCATACTTTGGGGAAAACTCAACTGTAATTCTTATTCCCAAGACAAACACATGGAGCGTGAAAAATTGCTCCAGTAACTTATTGACTATGCATGCATCACTTCTCTTCTGAACCTCTGGATTGGCAATTTCATACTGCTCGGCCAATCCATGGGCCATATCATTTTGTTTCTGCCTTTGAAGTGTCTTCTTTTGCATCTTTTCCAGATACAGCAGCAGATGCTGCAGCTGTCACAGCTGCAGCTGCTGCACCAATCTTGACACCTCCTGCGGCTTTCATGGCCCCACCGATCTTCGCAAACGCTGCTACCCCACCAACTAGGGCAGCACGCAGAGCTACCATCGGTCTGACCTCCATGGTATATTCCTGAAGTGGTTACAACATACATGAGGAATTTCACCAAAGTTTAACACAAGCTTCACCCTTGTCAAATACATTCAAGGAAGCAAAATGGGAATATTTTTTCCATCATTTCAGTGATAACTTACAGATGAAAGAGCAGTAAAGATCACACAGACTACATTATTTTCACTGGCATTGTGTTACGTTTTAGTTATCGTGTCATGTATCAAGAAATTCAGAAACACCATTCTGTTATTTTGTAGTTACCTAATCTCTTAAGAGTATTGTCATAATTGTGGACAACTGAATTGAACAGATGGCTAGATATGGGCTAACCAAGGTACTACTTGAATAGAATAAAGCTGAATCTCATTCATAGCTACCTGATCTCTTAAGAATATTGTCATAATTGTGGACAACTAAATTGAACAGATGGCTAGATATGGGCTAACCAAGGTACTACTTGAATAGGATAAAATTGATTCCCCGTTTGTGCATAGATGATCCTTAAGAGCCTGTACAATGCATACATGTGCAGGGCACTTATGAACAGTTCATCGTATTATGCCAAGGTGGAGGATGTGAAGGCGCTCTAGCCCCGCATTGCCAGCCGACACTCGAAGCGGCATGATATGATGTGGCGACTGGCAACTACCAAAGGCGTAGGGCGCTATAACTGAATCAGAAGTTGTGGCTTATTCTAATGGAAAAACAAAGTTTGCAAGAGTCCATGCGTTGTGGGCTTAAGAGGATTTCTAACCATACAGAATTATTTACGCATCATCAGGTTAGTCTTTACCACTGTAGGATGAGACTCTTGTCTGATTTCTTCTCCCTTTAAGCGTCTAAGCAGCTATACGTGCCCTAAGTCCTACCTAGTTCTATCTTGCATTGTTATAGACCCGAACAATATGAAATACACTGGGGAACCTAACGGAAATAAGATATACTAGCCATAAACTTGGAAAGAAAGCTTACATTGCACCAAGCAATTATTAAATAAAGTACATACATAGGTTTTTTTCATAAGTATAAAGTACATAGGTAACTGAACTCTAGAAGGTTTAGTCAGTTTTTGCTCGGTAGTCAGGGTTCCTGGACAAACTACAACCTTACCTGTTCCCTAAATTCTTCTTTTCCTAGAGTACCAGACTACCAGGGCAAGGTAACCCCAACTAAATCTATAAGCTAATAAAAATATATCAAAACAGTACCCAAAAAAATCCTTGTTAGGGGTATAGAAGTGCAAGCTTATCTGCCTGCAGCCATGGGCGGACCCAGCAAAGGGCATGGATACACACATGTACACCGATAACTTTTTGCCAAAAAAAATAAACAAAAATCGAAGCTACCAAGCATAATAATACATGGATACACTTGCAACTATATCAGATCCGATTGCAAAATAGCCAAGTAGCTTAGGTTAGGCTTAGGTGCTCGGATTCGCACAGCAGGAATGGGGAAGAAGGGGCAGGCATACCTGGTGGGCGCTCGGTGCTGGAGAAAGGCCAGACGAAGACCTAAACACCTGGCGTAGGGCGCCGGTGGCGGCGGTAGTACCCCGGTCGTCGCCGAGACAGGGAAGCGGGCGGGCGAAGCCGGGTGACTCGGGGGCTGTTGGCCGGAGGGGAAGCGCACCCGCAGACACGGGCCTGCTGCTGAGGCATATGGGCCGTTCTTTTTCCAAACAGTTCTTTTTGCGGTCTTTTTCTTTTTTTTTGCAATTTTTTTAATTCTTCTTGATGCGTTTTTAAAAATTTTCATTTGCAAAACACTGCCGATGGTTAATGAGCATTGGTTTAAAATTATTTTGAAAAATAATAATATTTATTTGAACATTGAAAATAAGAAAAATAAACCTATTTTCATTTTTTTTATGGTGGAACTTTTTTTTCTTGTATAGAACTTGAAACATGCTTCACCTCAACATTATTCTTGGAAATTTTTTTAGCTATAATTTTTCCTTGTGAACCCAAAACAATTTTCCTATGATTATGAACCCAGATTTTTTTTTCCTATGACCAATTGATTATGGATGATAGGCTGTTTTTTGTTTGGAGGCCTCCTCTGGTGGTCCATAGAGCTAAACCATTTTTGTTTAATGAAAAATAACATCTTTTAGCTTCATTAAAAAAATGTTCTTTGAGGAAGTAGAGTCTAAGTATATTCAATTGGGTATTATTTTGTAGCTTTCGACTTTGCACTAGGAAACAACAGATCAATCGTGAGTTTTGTTTGAGATGATGAACTTTTATATATAGTTTTTTTTTTTTCCTTTTGTTCTTGTAATAAGCGATGATTTTAGTGGTGACATCTAGCCCTTGTGTTTGAAGCTGTTGGCCTACATATTTTAATCCACATGTATCACAATGAAAAAAAGGTTGTTTTTTGTTTACAAAAAAATAACATCTTTTAGCCTCATTAGAAAAATTTCATTAAGGACAAAGACACTAAGTATATCTTGGAGTTGGGTTTATTTTAGTTTGCATATTCAAGGTATATAACGGGTTTCACCATCGGATTAGGCTAATTTCACCATCAAGGAACAAATACATTAATACAGATTGACTGAGTACCAATTTTATGCACAACGTATAACACGAACCCCTCGCGCGATGGTGTGACCCCCTTTCCCACGTAACCTTGGCCTCCCTCTCCTTCAGCGCTCGCATCTCCCTCTTCCTCCTGGCAACTACACCTGGCCACGTTCTTTCACGGGGGGCGAGGATGTGGACGATGGTTAGGGTGGGCGGCGGAGGTTAGAGTGGACGGTGGAGGCACTCATAGTGGTACACGGTGGATGACGCGGGCGACAACAAGGAAGCTAGTGGCGGTGGGGAGGGGTGGTAAATTGCGAGCGAGAGGAGGAACACGAGAGCGGGTGTAAAACTAGGTCGTGCACTCCCTTTAACTTTGTCTAATTTTATGATAACATAGAAATTGCAAGATTTAGGAGGATTTGCACGCCCCCTTTTCTATTTGTTCTTGTGAGAAGGATGTAATAAAAGATTCCAAAATAGTCCAAGGACATAACATAGCACAATTTGCATGCGAATTATTCTTATTATTCTCCTCAAGGTAAATTGGGTGGCATTGCTAGTTTCCCACACATCCAAGGTCCGAAACGAAAAACACACGAGCCGCTTGCCCGAGCGGCGCCTCCCACCCTTCTTATACCCGGGAGACTAGGGTTTTAGTGGCCTCATTCTCTCTCTTCTCCCGCCGCCCAACTCCGCGGCCCTTCTCTCTCCCCGGCGGCGCCGCGGCGATCGAGTGCGAGGCGGGCCTAGTCGAAGAATCGACCATGGGCGGCGAGAAGGAGAACCTCGATATCTCCGACCTCAATGCCTCCCTCCCCGCCGCCGCTGCAGGTAACCTCCGGTCCGCCGACACCGTATCGCATATGCTCGCCTTCGAGTTCGCCCCTAATCGATCCGCGTGATTTGCCTGTAGCCCTCAGCGCCGAGGACCGCGCCGGCCTCGTCAATGCCCTTAAGGTACGCCGATTTGGGATTTGGGTTGTAGGCCTTTGTGATTTCCTTGCATGTCTTTTGTTCATGTGGTGTCTGATTCGGTTGCAGGATAAGCTGCAGAGCCTGGCGGGCCAGCACGCCGACGTGCTGGAGACGCTTTCGCCCAATGTTAGGAAGCGTGTCGAGTTTTTGAGAGAGATCCAGGTTGACCAGACTGTTCCCTTCTCTTTCCGCTTCTCGACAAATCTGATATAAGCTTTTGAACTGACATAACTACTTATGAACATCATATGAATGTGGTATGCCTTTTCAGGTTTAACTTATTTTCTGTGATTGTCTTTTAGAATGAACTGATGATACACAATGCCCTTAGTTATAATGTAATCCTGAGTGTTTGTCCTTGTTCTTTGAGGCTATGAAGGACTACAATTTGTTGATTTGATGGATTGACCAGACTGCCTTTTGTTGACCATAGATGTAGTTATTAGATAACATCTGGATGATGTCTGAACCTGTTGGACATATATATTCAGTTGCTTATTCTACTTTGTTTTGATTGATGATAATACTAATGGGTCAAGAGAGCACATCTCATTAAGCGGTCAATTTTTAATAACTATAATAGTTTGATAGTTGGTCCCAGGGAGTTGGTTACGAATAAAACACATAAGATTACATGTAGAGTGGATCATTCCATTTGAATCAGTTAAGTATTGATAAAAAATGCCTCGGGTGTATTCTGTATATCGTTGACTGTTAATAACATCCCACACGCCATTCATTCCCCACTAGTCACCACTGTGGTCAAGGTGCTCTGTTATTCAATCTTCGTATTTCTATTTATCTTGACTTTTAATAATAGGAAAAAATGCCTAAACTGGTGTCAGGTTTTGTTTGATTTAGTAAGAAACCTATTACACGGTACCATTGTTACGTGACAGGGGTGGGGGTGTCGGTTTCTAATTTGAGTTCGAATGTCTGATTTGGCATTTTTCCTTGGGAGACGTGCCAAATATACCACTTGGAATTTGATATGGTTGCCTGGGTAACAGTGAAACACACAATTATTATTTTGGGTGTTGATGTGTCAAGGATACATAATTTCAAGCAACAGACAATCAAGGAGGGCATGTGTATGAAACATCATGTGGCCTGACCTATGTGCTGCCATTCAAATTGCAATACCAATGGATGGAAACACCTAGGCCTATGCAATACCTGTTATTACCATTTTTTTACATTATTGGGGAGCCAAATTTTGCGGTATAGTATATAAAAACATTCTATTTTCTTTATATCTTGAAAGTATTTCAGTGCAATACCATTTTGTGTCCTTCTTCTAACAACTAATTGTGATCCTTCTAACAACTAATTGTGATAACCTATCTAAACTATGTCAAAGGCCAGTTGCTGAGCCTTTTTCCATTTTTGGTTTCCAAGCATAAAGTTTCTTGTTTGTTTCTTTTTCTGCCCTTGAATGTCTGAAGCCTGCTTGGGGATGCACAAACCTTTCTCACTCTGCTCCCTTACATTGCTCTTAACCATCATGGTTGGAACTGAATTCTTTCAAACCTTTTTCTCTTTAATAATGATTTAGAGCCAACATGATGAAATTGAGGCCAAGTTTTTGAAGAGCGAGCTGCACTTGAGGCAAAGTACCAGAAGCTTTATGAACCTTTATACACAAAGGTACACAAGTTTTATTTTTTTTATTTATTCTGTTTCATCTAAATTTTGAAAACATCCAGTTTGTGGTGGTGTCTTTTTTTTGTACAAATCGCTGATGTCACCTGTTTTATTTTATTTTGTCAGAGGTATGACATTGTAAATGGAGTAGTGGAGGTTGATGGTGTCAGTGATGAACCGACCAGTGAGAATGCTGCCGAGGGAAAAGAACCAGATGGTATAAAACTGAATTTAAACTCTGTTTAGTTCCCATTCTGAATGACTGATTTGTGTTTAAACTATTTATTATTAGCTAAAGGAGTTCCAGATTTTTGGCTTACTGCTATGAAAACAAACGAAATTTTGTCTGAGGAGGTGAGTAATTAGACCGCCTTTCTTTCTGTGTTTTTTCCTTTCAATACATTGTTCTATGATACTGACTAGATTTCTGCTTAAAGATCCAAGAGCGTGATGAACCTGCATTGAAATATCTAAAAGATATCAAGTGGTCCAGAATTGATGATCCTAAGGGTTTCAAGCTGGAGTTTTTCTTTGATACAAACCCGTTCTTCAAGAATTCTGTCCTGTCAAAAACTTACCACATGGTTGATGAAGATGACCCAATTCTGGAGAAAGCTATCGGGTTGGTGTTTTGTATTCTCTTTTCCCTCTGTAGATTGCTGTCGGTTTGTTCTTCTGTATCGCTGCATGTTTGTGCATGGGTTGCTGAACACATTGTGTTTGCAGAACTGAAATCGAATGGTATCCTGGGAAAAACCTAACACAGAAGATTCTAAAAAGAAACCCAAGAAAGGTTCAAAGAATACGAAGCCTATTACTAAAACTGAGGACTGTGAGAGTTTCTTCAACTTCTTCAATCCCCCACATGTCCCTGAAGACGATGAGGACATTGATGAAGAAATAGTACGTCTAAGATCTGTTGACCTTTTTTTTTTGAGTTATCACATTTCATATTGCTCCATAGTGAACTGCATTCAATGTTCTCTGTAGGCTGATGAGCTGCAGGGTCAAATGGAGCATGATTATGACATCGGGTAAGTGCAGTTTGTTTCCATGTCCCAAGCAATTTTGAATCAATCGCCTGCTTATAGTATTCCCGTCTATTATGTCGCTCATTCACTGATATATTACTGAAATTGGTCTTCAGTACCACCATAAGGGATAAAATTATCCCTCATGCAGTTTCTTGGTTTACTGGTGAGGCTGTACAAGGTGAGGATTTTGCTGATGACTTGGGTGACGATGATGAGGATGATGATGAAGACGACGATGATGAGGATGAAGAAGAGGACGAGGATGAGGACGAGGAAGAAGATGAGGAAGAAAGCACAGCAAGGAAGGTAGGCCTGCAGTAGACCTGCAATCTGTTTATGGAAATTGAACCTTTCTGCTTGCTAATACATTTCATGTCTAATTTTCTGAACAGTCGGGATCTGGTCGCAAACATAAGGTACATGATCTGAAATTCCCACATTGAACTAAAGTGTCCCTATATACCTATTTTCTTATTTTCCAGGTATAATATCGATGCACATATCTAACTAATATAATGGTGTGTTACAGGCACCGCAGAAGGTGTCGCAAGGAAATGCTGAACAACCAGCGGAGTGCAAGCAGCAGTAAACAGGCTGGTGACCATTTCCGGCCTGTTGATGTTGGTGTTTGGTTGATGCAGTATTTTCCATTGAGCTGCCTAGAGGCTATGTCAGGTGGTGGTGTGCGCAGGCCAGATGTTGATGTTGATATCTCGAGTGTGGTTTCTATTAGGTGGTGAGGGGGTTGTGTGCAGCACTTTGTGCTGCGTTGGTGGATGGATATTGGTTTGCAACTTGTCTGCTAGTGTCTTGGGGTTTTAGCTAAGTGCAATCGGATGATATTATAAGGTTTTGTAATTATCTTTGCACTCAGCCGATAATGGCTTTTTATTCGCCCTAGGTCTATATTGGCTATCTTCAATTGATTTGTACTCCGTGGTTTTTATCTTAGGTTGTTTAATTAGTTTGCCAGGGACGACTGAGAAGCTCTTGTTACGAACCATTATTTGGTGTTACGTTTGCTTGTCTGTGCTCTGTATGTAGTTTAGACTGCTGAGTTGCCCTGTTAGATCGTAACGCACGGACGATTCTTCACGTGTCTGAGTCGTACCTGTGGCTGTGTAGCGTGCTGGAGATGAAGATATCAGATTCTTTTAAATTGGGAGTTTGATGATTTTCTTTTAAAGGAAAATTCTGAGTTTGATAGTTTTGACAGCAACAGCAACCCTGTATTGTTAACTTGACGGTGACGATAAGAACAGGAGGAAGACACCAATTACGTCCCTTTGTTTTCGAGCTGTGCGTCTTTGAGGGCTAAATCTGGACGTCCATAATCATAGCGTGTAGAAATTCCATATTCCGGAGTGTTGGACACTTGCAGTTGTGGTCAGCATCCAATGGCGTACGATGATTGGGGCATTATTATCCACATGGTTCTTTGAGGGCTAAATCGGGCAACCATGGAAGTGTATAGCCATCTTAAGCATAAGGCGAAGAACTTCCACTTTGAGGAGTGTCGGACACTCTTGCAGTTGTCGGCATGACAGCATCCAATGCCATCATCTTATTTTCAGCCACAATTGCAACATTCACCAATTCATTGAAATCCTTTCGAGGTCAGACTCATAGGCAACCTCTCTTGAAGCCTCAAGCTCAACCCGTATGTTTCTAATGCACTTTTGAAGCCTCAAGTTCAATCCATTCTTGTATCTAATGCACTTGAGCTGCCTCAAGCTCAACCCATTTTTGTATCTTATGCACTTGACCTTATCAGTGGACATGTCTAGTGGGAGGGCATGGATGATCTTTTCTTTATTTTTTAGATTGCTATTTTAAAAGCAATGTGGTTACGTAGATATTGTACAAGATCGGTATTGGTGACTTCTGGTTCACTATTGCAGTGTATCGCAGGCACTAGAACTAGAAGTACTTGTGATTATTCATAACCAAATTTCACCATGAAATACAATACAACCCTCGTGAACATTAGGAAGGTGATTTGGTAAACATTAATATTTGGAAGGTCACACAAGAAACAAAGTAAGCATGAAGTGCATCAGTGTTGTACAGAAGCCTATCAACAGTTAGCCAAAAAAAAAAAAGCTCACCACAAAAATGTTTAAGCATCATCTGTGCTCAACATTGAACCTGATATTTGCACATATGCCATCTGAGTGTAACCATTGAACACTGAGGCATCCAATCTTGCCAGACCGATTTTTCGAAACAAGCCATAGCGACCATCTTCAATGATTGGGTCAACTGCACGTGCTGGGTCATACCTTGTTTGATGTGTTAAGGATGGACCAGCAACAGGAGGAAGCTCCCAATACAAATCCATCACAGATTCCACGAGCCTACTGTTTTGAAAATGCTCTTTGTGCGAGATGGCCTTATTGCTATGGTTGAAATTGTCTCGCATGTAACCTTTAACACCCCACCATGCATCGTCCTTTCCACATAGATCATCTATCTCCACAGCCTTCTCCCAGAACTTCTTCCGTTTAGATCTTAATCTTGCCTCATCACTATCCCAAAAGCAGCTATGTCCACCACCTGGATGCAAGAGAATGCGGTGATTACATTTTGCAATTATGGTTCGTTATGACTATGTTCTTTTAGAATAATACTATACTTTTATCAAAAGGAATCTTCAGGCTACAGAACATATATCACAACAATGTGTGCAAACAAATACTACAGACTAATAAAAACCCTTTGCTCCATAACAGGTAATCTTGGAATCTTAGATAAGTTGAGCAAAGGGGAAACAATTATGTTATTCTATGGGCAATGTTGACAAATACATTCCTTGTCATTAATTAAAATAAGATGCAGATCTGATGTATGATTGATCACAGATCTGTTGCACAGTGGATATGCTGTACCATGGACATTTAGAATCTAAGGTGACAAGCCACAAACCTCTGATGTATGATTGATCACAGATCTGCCTCAATGAATAATGGTCCCCTGTACCAGTATCATAGTTGTCCTCAAATATGAGATGCCTGAATCCAGCCTTCAGCGCTTGCTTTAACCTAAGCATAATATGTTTTAATATAAGAATTAAAACAAAAATAATAATAATTGCTTGATTGCTCGTCACGTTCATGCTTAGAATTGGTGACAAAAAGAGTGGTAAGAAAACACTACAAACATGGAATCGGAATTACAGTTTACCACAAGATAAAAAACAAACAGAAAAGTTCTATGAATAGATTTTACCTTTTCAACTCACTTTGGTGGTCATCAAAGAAAACAAGCACCTTTTCGGGATCAGAAATGCCATGATTTCTCAATACTTTTCCCCAATCAACGCTTCCGAAATCAACAAAATCCTTCCCAGCGAGGTAAGTGCAGTTTCCATCAACATATGCAGGGCCCTTCTTAAGATATTTCTCAGGGTGCCTGGGAGACAGCGATATAATCCTAGTATTTGGCATGGCCTTCCGCAAAACCCAAGTAGAGTGCCCCTTGAAAGCACCACTCTCAATCATCAGATCCGGTTTAAGCCAGCGAGCCATAAACCAAAGCCCAAAACTGTGGTCAAAGCCCATTCCATACACATTATTCTTGATGGGACGTGTCTCATATATTGGTACAAATTCTTCCAATCCATTAAGAAGGTCTTTAGACGTCCATTCCACAGTCTTCCCTGTTTTTGATCTGCCTTTTGTGACGGAGAAAAAGGATAAGATATGGCATCCCACATAATGTAAGTTTAACATATCGAATAAAATGACACAAGGAAATTATGGGTGGCATCATCGAATAAAGCCTCACTTCAGAATTCACAGCATGAACCCCCCCACTAACATAAAAAACTGTTCATGGCAGCCAAGTCTATTTCTAAAGGAATGCCCAGGAAGTGCCAATAATTATGGACTGGCATTTTGAAGAAAAAGTCGAACAACTTATGCATATATGGGGAAGTTGAAATCAGCAGGTTATATGTAGCCAATTAGCCCTTGCAGATTATAAAACTAACAAATTAGCCATTGCGGAGGGTGAGGTTTCAAATGATAGTACCAGACTACCAGGCAGCATTTCAGCTGAATCTGTGAAGTGGCTAAGTGAATTACCTATACAGAAAAAGTACTAACAAACAGAACAATCAAATACTCAGACTGGAGAAAGCAGATTGGTATGGCACGTGAGGATTACTTCCCCCCCTGACGAATCGATTAGGTTGGCAAAGCACGAAGAAGAACCAGAGTGCTTGCACGAAGCAACAAGATCTCTATCTCCGAAAGTGAAAGGAAGGAAGGAAGCAACACTGCAACAGGCGGCGCGAGTGCTTACACCATGGGACGCCGAGGGAGCCGAAGTCGGAGGCGGCGGCGGCGTCGGGGAGGGCGAGGAATCGCGCGTCGAGGCGCGGCGGCGCGCAGTCGACGCCGCCGGGGCGGGCGCGGCCCGCGAGGAACGCGGCGACGGCGACGGTGAGGAGGAGCAGCAGGGAGGCGACCGCGCGGTGGGAGGAGTGCAGGCGGGCGTCCGCGGCGACGAAGCCCGGGTGCGCCTTCCGGGTCTTGGACTCGTCCCCGCCGCCGCCGCCGCCGGCGGCGGCGGCGGAGGCGGAGGAAGATGTCGCGCCGGCCGCGCGCGGAGAGGCCAATGTCGTGCATGCCGACGGCGATGGGAAGACGGTGAGGAGACGGCAGATCGGGGGAAAGTTTCTCGGTGGTGGACTCCGGGTTCGAGTGCGATGTAACTGTGCGCGAGTGGGAGTGGAGGAGGAGGAAATTGGTTATCTCTCCACTCCTAGTCTTTCCTAAAAGGCCGGTGAGGATCTCGGGGCTCCTCCACTGGTCCGCACTCGCCGCCGCCGCCGCCGCCGCCGCTACCACCGCCGGCTTCCGTATCTACCAAGCGAGGAAGCGGCTGAGCTGAGGAGAAGAACCCCTACGCGGCGTGCCTTGCACGTGGCTCAGTTTGCCCATCGCACGTGACAGGTAGAAATCACTTTCTTTTGTATCGTTCTCATCGTGTACAAGCTGCGTATACTGAATAAAATATCTGCTGGAGACATTTTATATCACAAATTGGATCAAAATCGAAAATAGCATCTGTCTTAAGTTGCCCTAAAACGCCAAGATGGGTTTCGCGAGGGACTTGAAGAGGCTGTTTGAGTTGCTCTTAATGTCCTCTTTGAAGCATCTCCAAGAAGGCCACAAAAGACTTTGCCATCCTTATTATTTTCAAGAAACTAGAAAAATACATGCTCTAAGAGTTTGGCAAAGGATTTGGCAAATTTTGCCAACTTGCCATCCCGGAGTGTTTGGCGCATATTTGCGAGCGCTCCTCCACTTGCCATCGTAGTTTTTTCGGCGTTGCGCTCCTCTCCCGCGCACAAAGGGAAAGTTCCTCCCAGTTCCCGCGATCGACCAGGACTCCGATCGCTACATATTCCCCAAGCGCGAGTCGAAGGGACTCATTGCGGCGCGCGGCCTCCTCCTCTCTCGTCTTCCCGGTCATCGTGCGCGGCCTCCCTCCGTCGTCTCCTCATCCCCCCGGCCTCCTCCGGTGGATCTTCAAGCGCGAAAGTGGAGGTCGGTTCCTCTCCCAAGATCTTCAAGTTTCCTTGTTCATTGATCTGGTTTAGTCGTCGATCTCCATGCCTCTATTCATGCTAGATTGGTTTTTGCTAGATAGGGTTCATATCACTAGATTGGTTTCGCTAGGGTTTATAGATATATATGGTTCATAAACATTGATTTGTTCATGCTAGAACTTGCTAGGGATGAAGCGAGATGAAGCAACATTGATTTGATCATGGTCTATGTATTTTTTTTCAGCAACATTGATTTGTTCATGCTCGTTGTCTCTGTAATTTTTTTCAGCAACCTAGTACATCTTATAAAAAAAACAGCAAGTTCTTATTGTTTCATTTATAGGAATGGAGATGCAAGCGAGATGACCCGAGTTCTTGTCGACATTCTTGGAGAAAATTTGGTGCTCTTCTGGTTTGGATGAATTGGACATTGGATTAACTCAAGACACTCAAACTCATGAACCGAGAGAAAGTTAGCCGCAGTACAAAGAAGGGAGCTGCGAGAGGAGGAAAAAGAATTTCCATTGGAAGGAAGATGAAGTTATCTGCTCGGGCTGGTTGCATGTAAGCAAAGATCCCCTTCATGGTGCCAATCAAACTCGTTCATCTTTTTGGGGAAGAATTCTTGCATATTTTGAGGAAAACAAGGAAACTCCTGATGTGAGGACAGCAAACAGTCTTATGCATAGGTGGCTGACAATTCAATTGCAAGTGAACAAGTTCATGCTATGAAGCCATTCTACGTAGGAATCAAAGTGGGTTAACTATTGATGACAAGGTATGCAAACATTTGTTGTTTTACTTTAATTCGGTTTTTATACATGATATTTGCACTGACAGTATCCATGTACAGATTGTTGAAGCAAAAAAATTGTATGTGGAATGGGACAAGGAGGACAAAACTTTGGGTCTTCTACATTGTTGGAAAATTTTGAAGGGGGACGACAAGTGGAAATCCAAGATGATAGAACTTGCTGAAATAGAGAAAGAGAAGAAAGCAAGCAACAAAAAAAAGAAGAGTCCCAGGCCGAGGGATGAAGGAACCACAAATGATGATGCCACACAAAATGATGCTCTCATAGAAGGTGAAGCTGAAGAAACCGTACCAAAAAAAGAAGTCAGAAGGGATAAAGAAAGTGAAAGCAAATATGAAGCGTGGTGGTAGCGATGCTTGCATGGAAGCTTTGGCATTCCAAAATCATGTGATGCTTGCATGGAAGCTTGCATGGAAGCTTTGGCATTCCAAGTTATCAAACAATGGAGACCTATGAAGAACATTGATATCGTTATGAGAGCCGGGCATTCCAAAAAAAGGCGTGCCATATCCAAAGGTCGTCCGAAGCAATGACCTCCAAAATGATAGTAGGCTTCTCCTCTTTCCCCTAGTCGACCCTGTTTCTCGTATGGACAGTTCTTCCACGCCCAGTGCATACAATCTATGGACCCTAGCATCCCTGGGAACCCTTGTTTCTCACCCATTGCAAGTAAGCGTGCCGTGTCTTTCTCATTGGGATGTCGAGGTATTCTTCTCCAAATATTTCATCAATTGCGGTAACAAACCTTCGTAAACTCTCTATATGGCGGTGCTTTCGCCAATGCGAACGTACTCGTCGTCGCATCGGGAACACCATAAGTGAGCATACGCATTGCTGCGGTGACTTTTTGCGAGGCAACTCAATCTAAGGACATTAGCCGCGCTCCTTTTCGCACAAAATACTCATCGTGTGCTTCCACATCATTCATGATGCGTACGAAAAAGGTCTCTAGACATCTTGTACCCGAAGAAATCAAAACTAAACTTTTAAAACTCGAATAGTATATAATAACATACAACAAATAAACGTAAGTCAAATAAGAACTACCTTCGATGGAACATTTCGGGGGTATATGTTGGATTCTCCGCCATATAACCTTGAAACAACCTCTCGTGGCCGCCTTCTCTATCACGGTGAAGAACTCTATGGCATTCGACAGCCACCGTGTTTCTTTTCGGCATTAGCAAAGGAGTCCACAATCATAGCGGCCGCTAACATGTCGAAATCATCATCATCGGATCTGATTCATCCAACTGTCTACGAAAAAGGGACCTCTTCCTAGACATGATTCCTAAAAGTAAATCTTGGAATATGTCAAAATCATAATCAACGAGAGAGAGACTATCTTTGATTCATCCAACCATGTCTACGAAAGATTGATCTATTCCTAGACATAATTCAGCATCTATCATCAATCGATGGGAACATTACCTAGCATCTATCAGAGAACTATTCCTAGACATAATTCATCCAACATAAAGAGACTTCAGCAACTATCGATCAGAGAAAGTCGAGGAGATGGGGGGCGCCTTGCAGATCGAGGTCCAACTATTACCTGGAGGTCGAGGAGATGGGGGCGCCTTGCAGATCGCCGGCAGGATGATCTCGCCGGCTCGATCAAGGAGACGACGATGTGTGGCGGCGTGCGGCCAGTCGAAGAGTCGCGGTTGCGGGGGGCGGGGGGAGGCACGATGGATTATGTCGCGGGCGGCCAGCAGGTGAAGCGTCGAAGTTAGTTGACGGTGGTTTGGAGGTGGGCCTACTTTTTAAGTTTTTGCAAAGCCCATTTGGCAAACTATTGGAGAGACTAGAAAATTCCACTTGCCATATGTTTTGGCAACTTGCCAAATCACAAGATTTGGCAAGTGAGTTTTGCGAACTCTTGGAGATGCTCTTATCCGGCAGCCATAGAAGAAAATCAGCAATCAGGCTGTGGTGGTTTCTTGCCACGAGTTTTGGACATGATTATCATACAGAATTTGAACGAAAGGTCAAGGGTTCAGGTTCCAAAGGACTTGAACCACGTCGCAAGCCAAATAGAGATTTCATGAAACATAGCTTCAGTAAGCGATATTGGAGATTTGAAAAGAAACAAAAAGAGTACAGAGATTGTTTTTTTTTTTGTCTGCACATGTTAGAGTTGGGAAATGATCATGCGAAACGGGCTTTGCTATACAACAGTCACCTGGGATTTTGAATCTTTCTCAGGCGATGCACATGACTGTTAACAAACGGTCCAGAAATTAGGGAAACGAAGGTGTGTGCTGCATGCTGCATGTCGCTAAACAAACCAAGGATCAGGCATCTGGTGTACAAATAATTAACACAACAAACCAAAAATTCAGAACCTAAACTGCTAAAAGTTACAAGGAATAATTATACCTACCCAACAAAATACAACACCCCATTTAAATTGGATGCATGAGCATCAGGACTAGTTTCTTTTTTTCGCGAATACGCACGAGTGTGCATATCTTTGTATTAAGAAGAAGCAGAGTTTATGTACAAGATTGCCGGAACTCGGCACCCCCAAAAAAACTAAAGATAATTACATAATAAGAAAACTATGAGCGAGCAAGACACCATACTCATGGCTGAGCCAAAGCTCGAAGCCCGCTTGCTCCGGCTTCAATCCATAGTTTCATTACTACTGCCGCCTCCTGGTACTGCGCCTCACCGGCTCGGACTCAACAAGTCTTTTGAGGAATGGTTGGGGAGCAGAAAGCCCCACTGATTCTGGGATGTCAAGATCACCATTAGCTGTTGGAACAGCCAGCTCTGGTTGCTTACTTGACATGCGCAGCGGCTGGATTCTTGATTTCTCCACCAGCTCCTGGTGAAAAGTATGAGAATAAGCTTCAGAAAGCCTTCTCTGCAGATCATCTTCCTTTTTCCTTTCATAATCAGAGTTCTCCATTTCATTTTCCTTCTCTTCCAGTTCACGATATAGCTCTGCAAATACTGACAAGATCCAGATTTGGGTTGGAATATCAAATAGCGTCTTAGCTAAGGTCAACGAAGACTTGAGGATCTCTCTGGCCTGTCCTGCATCATGTAGCTGAAGCGCTAATGTGCCCAGCATTGTCAAATACTGAGAAACTAACTGGATGTTACCCAACTGTTGGTGTGCTATTTTCAAACCACTTGCAAGGCGGTGCCGTGCTTCTTGTGGATTATGCTGTCTCATAAGTAATAGTCCATAAACAAAAATGATACAGGTCTTCTCTCGTACGCCAACAAATGAGTCCATTGTTCTATAAGCAGGACCAACCAATTCTAGTGCCTGTGAAGACGATTCTGCATCACCCTTACAAATGTAGGACACAGCTGCATAGGCTTCGCACATCGATTGCATCGATTTACTCTCTGTCAGCTTTTTTGCTTCAAGGAAGTGGAAAGCGGCTTCTTCTTGTAGAACTAGAGCATACTATTCTGGTAAAATTTCGTACTTGATTGGCATGGAAACGTATACTAGTTGCAGTTCAGAACTTCATTTAGTTTGCAATCTCGTAAGTACATACGAATTGTTATGTGAATCTAGTAGGTCGAAATGCCACTAAGCTAGTGAGAGTTCCCTGTTCTAAGTGTGGAGGTTATGCTCTTGCACTTGACTCGCCAAAGTGCTTTGCTACACTAGCGTGATGTCATTTTGTATACTGTACTGAATTTACAATTTTCTGCGCCAAGAGTGTAGGGACTTAACAACACATCATATAGTGCCAAAATTCCAATATGGAAAACAGTTTGTGGGTTGCACATTTGCCCTCTTGGAGCCATATTTGAGAGAATTGTTTATAAGTTACAATTTTCCCATTTGACAACGCATACCATTTTATCCATTTGAGGTTTCCTGTCCAATTAGTATTTTTTGGTTCTAGGATTCTGTTGTAAAAAATGCTTGCGCTATACTGTCACCCAGATTGAATGAGATTACATAAAAAGCATGAATTACACATCAAGGGTTTTTTTATAGCTGCAGTTCTGCAAATGTTTGGTTATGCTCTTTTCCTTGTTCATGTATTAGGCACCCCAATCACATTGTACTAATAGTCTAATACTGGTACTTAACAATGACGATGTGCAGAATGTATTTATTCTTTGTCAAAACTTAAATTATCATGCAGTCCATATCTCAATGGTACATGTTCTGGTTGTCCATGTTCTCTGTTTTTCTGATGAGAGAGAAGAAAAGTAGCGACTTAATGTGCCTTGGAGGTGTGGAGTATGCATATTTGTTCTTTTGTTATATGGCATTATGAATTCATAATTTCTCCATCAACCATGCCTTAATCTATACATGTTGGCATGACTTTACCATAAGAGTCCCTCAACAAGTGCGTTGTTGGGGATTCTGACTTTTCCTTCTCAGTTCTTGAACTAGAAATCTTTGGGTCGCAACATCACATCAACATTTTCTTTCCAAAACAAAAGCATCACATGTACATTGCTTGCGGCAAGTAATTGCGAAAATGAGTAGCCCACTGATTTTGTATCTGATTTTGAATGCATCGTGGCTGTAATAAAACCATTGGTCTTTTCAATATGCTAAAACCATTGGTCTTTTCAATATGCAGGATCAGATGCTGGGGAGGAATCGTTCACCATAGCCTGAACTCTTTTGCACCTTTCCAATCGAGCGTGTCGTGTATAGCATGGCCGGCTTTCATGAAGGCTAGGGTGATTTGTTAGATAATCATGAGTAGTTATGTACTGAATGGCAAATAATTTCCATGGACCTAACGTAAGGAACAGTGGTGTCTGAGGTCGGGCTTTTCAGAGCTGTACCGTGGACTGACATGAAGGACCACTCAATGTTGTATTTTCGTTGCTACGAATATAGTGAGCTTATTAAGGCTCTATATACTAGATGTTTTGTGTAATTCAAATGCTGTGCTTCAAGCAAAGTCGAGTGTCAACGGACAAAGAAATAAACAGCAAAACGTACACGATTTGAAAGCCATGCAGGATACGACGAAGCTGCAGGCATAACTGTGTTTGTCTCCAAAGGTTTGCATTCCCCATAAGAACTGACGAGTGCTTATGTTTTGCATCGTTTTTTTACACAGAAAACCTCATAACCGGTGAAAGTAGGCGCTCCTTATCTTGAGAATTTTCAAATGCTAGCTGTTTGAAGGCGACGTTTTGGATAGTTGAGACTGAGCACATTGGATAGCAACATGCACTTGTCCTGAGTTAAAGAAAAAAAATGCTCTTATTCGAAAAAAAAAAATGCTCTCAGCCTGTGAAATACTTAGGGGTGGATGCAGACCTAGCCTGATGGAGAGGCTTCATCTTCAACCTTAAGCCTCCAGCGCCCGCCCACACCCCCCCCATGTTCTATGCATTCAAAAACAAAGCAGGGTTCGGGGAGGGGCTTTAGGGCTTGCAGTGGGCAGGAGGGCTCAGGCCCACCCGCTGGATCCATGCTCCTAACTAGATAACACTACTACTGCTAAAAAAAACTAGATACTAGTTTATTAGGAAATTGTACTTACTTTTGTATAAAGTACAGTCAGAGCAGATGAAATCGAGTAGTGCTAGGAGTCAGTAGATCGAGGTAGCTGGAGAGCAACACACTTCCACTCTCTCGTTTCACTGAGAAAGGACTAAAAGAGCAAGCAGAGAGCATGGAGGAAGGGACAGGGAGGAGAGGGATCCCTTGGCTGCTGAAATCACCGGTGCCGGCTGAAACCGAAGCCACTTCTTTGCAGCAGGAGCACATCGCTTCTGATATTACCCAGGTGAGGCCATCTTATCTAGTCTCTCTGCCCTGGGCTCCTGGCATCGGTTTTGACTTCTTTTTTTCCAGTTTATTTTCTTGCTTGTTTGCAATCTCTTCTGTAAAAGATTTGTTTCCATGTATTTTAGTGTTGGTTTGAACTGCCATATATATACATATGTATTAACCCCAGTTTCCTTGCAGCTTATAGGATGGACGCCACTGATAGAACTGAAGAGAATAGCTGAGAAGGACAATGTCAACGCCCGGATTGTTGGCAAGCTGGAGTGCTACCAGCCCCTCTGCTCTGTCAAGGACCGTAGCGCTCTGAGGTATTATCTAGGGTTTGAAATCATATCATATTGAAGCTACTCGCCGATGCAAAGATTACTATCCAGTCTCTATCAGAAAATAATCCATGTCATTTCATTGGTCCTTTACCAATGGCCGGCACTGTGACTAATGTTCTTCACAGAATGATTGAAGATGCAGAGGAGAAAGGGCTGATCTCGCCTGGCATCACGACACTGGTTGAGCCGACGAGCGGCAATATGGGCATAGGTCTGGCGTACATTGCTTTGACCAGAGGTTACAGATTCGTTGCAGTCATGCCTGCCGAGTACTCACTTGACAAGCAGATCTTGCTGAGGTACCTGGGAGCTGATTTGGTGTTAACCGGTAAGGATTGCAGTTATGGAGCACACAGTGTCATCTTGAGCCTTGAGACCAATGTCAGAAATGGAGTAGCGCATTTGATGTTTGTTTAGTTTTCACATTTGCAGGATATTCTGAATTTTAATATCTAATTTTAGTATGCTATGCTGTTTTCAGATCCTACGCTTGGCTTTCAGGGACAACTTGACAAGGTGGAACAGCTCAAGAAAGAAATACCCAATGTGCATGTCCTTGACCAGTTTGCAAATTCAGCAAATCCTGAAGCACACTTTAAATGGACCGGTACCTATCCTTACAAAGGACCATCTAATCGTATGAGAATCATAAATGAACTTGCGTATTACAAATTAGCCACTTATATTTATTTAATCTAGATCAGAAAATGTCATGTTTATGATACATCACCTCTGTCCATTTGTACTTAGGACCTGAGATATGGAAGGATACAGCAGGCAAAGTAGACATCTTTGTGGCCGGTTCAGGCACAGGAGGTACTGTTTCTGGTGTCGGCAAGTACTTGAAGATGAAGAACCCTGCTGTGAAGGTCATTTGTGTTGAGCCTGCTGAGAGTCCAGTTATTTCAGGTAAACTGCTAACTCTGCAATCATGTAAACCTGTAACAATAAATACCTCACCTAATGATGAAATGCTACAAGAAATCAAAATAAAAAAAATGTAAACTGGCCACTTACAACGAATTTACTACACGAGTTAATAATTGATTTGATAATAGATTTGCTGATTTTGTTACAGGTGGCAAGCCTTCTAGGCATAAAATTCAGGGTGTTGGCCCAGGATTTGTGCCCAAGAACTTGGACACCTCAGTCACTGACGAGATCATCACAGTGACTGCAGTAGATGCAATGGCAAACGCTAAGAGGTTGGCCAGGGAAGAAGGCCTGCTAGTTGGCATTTCATCTGGAGCAAATCTGGCAGCTTGCCTGAAGGTTAGCGCTATTGCAAAGTCCTTCTTACTGGATGTAGCTCCAGGCATTTCTTTCGTATCTTTGCTCACCTTACCTTATATTTTAAATGATTAAATGTATTTTTAGGTGGCATCAAGAGAAGAGAACAAAGGGAAGATGATTGTCACTGTGTTTCCTAGTGGTGGGAGAGATACATGAACTCTGATCTCTTTGCAGCTATAAGAGAAGAATGCATCGCCATGACCTTCTGATCTCGACGCTTGTGCATATCTGTAGCAGTGGTCTGTTATGGCTCAGCAGTCAGCATGTAATAAGTTTTTGTTATCATTGATCCATCCAACTCAACAAGTTGCTGAGGCTGGCGGGCTTCAAGATTTGGAACCTGCTGGCAGAAGATTGCTACGCATGTGCATTCCATTAACAGGAAAAAAATGTATATGCTATTGGCTAGGGACCATTACAGCCTTTTGAGAATTGATGTAATTGGTCGTGCTTGTTCGCTTCCTAGTTTCCATATTTCTTTGCACGGAAATTTCAGCAAAGAATTGTACCACAAACTATAAACCGAGAGCTGCCAATTTTCTCTGAATAAATACATCAATTCACCTCAGTTTACTTCATTTATTTGCCGGAATTACAGTTTGTATCTTGTAGTTCTAGCAAAGCCACGACGCAGTAGTAACAAACCTCCACCCTCAAACAAAGTAGTCATAAGTCATAACCGATGAACAATTAAGCAGGCCCTCCTTTAACAAAGCAGTCATAACTCATTCATAACCGATGGACAATTAAGCAGGCCCGTGTTCCAAATGTGGACTGCCCATTTCATTTTTGTCGTGCTGCGACTCACACTGTCGACGAGCAACGGAGGAAAGCCCACTTCTGAGCTGTCACAGTGTCACTTCAGCTTAGTGTTTAGCACCACCTCGCTAATCCTCACTCCAAACACCAGCTTAAATACTCATTCCGACAGCCCACTCTCGCCGAGCTCAGCAGCGAGAGCTTGTAACCCAAGTGGGGGCATTAAGGTGGTGTGGATGCTTAATGTTGGCTACTGGGCTTGGGCCTGTGGTGTGCCTTTGCTGGCTTGCCCGTCCCAAGTTGGTAGTGGTTGGTGGGGGCTTAGGCAAAAGCTTGGGTCTCTCTAAACCTAAAGTGGCAGGAATGGCGTGAGGCTGGCTTCACAGAGCAGCGATCACTGCCCGCTTCCAACGGTGGGAGGATAACAGGCCGCTGCATCATGAGCCCAATTCAGGCCTAGTGCCTCACTATAGCAGACCACCATCTTTTTTTAATCCAATCCCTACTTACCTCTATTTCCTATAGCTTAGCTACCATGTCTGCGATCCGTATAGAGTTTTGAGTAGCTGCCTGCTAATGCCAATGACAACAAGTCAAACAACATGAGGGAGCAAAGTCAGACCGGGAGTGTTCCTTCTCTTCTGTTATTCAAGTGAATGAGATGAGGTACTCACTTAGTTTTTTCAGTTTGACCGATGTGATTCGTGCACCTCATCATTTATATATTCGCTTCTTCAAATCGATCACAATCTACTGTGAAGCTAAACTATTTGGACGTAAGGCTGAACTCTGATGAGCTTCAATTTTTCTATTCTAGTGTTTCTGAACTTTCTTTAGTTTCTAAATCAAATTTGTTCTTTAGCATTCATTTGTTCAGCCAGTAAAGTACCTCTTGATGTGGACGCCAGTGGACCATAAACATTTGTCCAAACAAGATTAGTAGCCATGGGTAGCTACAACAAATATTTATATCTCCAAGCTGCAGGGTACAGTCGTCTCTGCCTACCTACTTCCTCCTCCAGTGAAGAGAATCCAAGAAGCCAGCAGCCATGGGTGGCGAGGAGGTTGGCAGGAGGGGTATTCCTTCTCTGCTGAAGCCATCTTCCTCCTCCAGCGATGGTGGTGCAGGGGAACAAGAGCACATCGCTTCTGACATCACTCAGGTCCCCCTCCCCCTCCCCCTCTTGAATCTTGTCATCCAATCTTTTTGGTTCTACTACTATCTGTTGCTGCTGCTAGTGGTGGTGGACTAAGGTCAAATTTGAGATTTATTGTTCTTGTCCGACAACAACAATTTCCTCAGCTCATAGGATGGACACCACTGATCGAGCTGAAGCGAATCACCAGCATGGCTGGGATTGATGCGCGGATCATTGGCAAGATGGAGGCTTACCAGCCGCTTTGCTCCATCAAGGATCGCTCTGCTTTAAGGTACCATCTTTTCTTTCCCTTTCCCTTTCCCTTTCCCTTTCCCTTTCTTTCTGCAGAATGACACAAGATGCATACTTCCATTTTTCCTCGAAGAATGATAGAAGATGCAGAGGAGAGGGGGTTAATTTCACCTGGAGTCACAACACTAGTGGAGCCGACAAGTGGTAACATGGGGTTAGGATTGGTCCTCTTTGCCATTCAGAAAGGTTACAGGCTCATTGCAGTTATGCCGGCTAAATATTCGCTTGACAAGCAGATCTTGCTGAGGTTCATGGGTGCTGAGCTGTACTTAACTGGTATGATTAGCTGAAGAAAGTTATGGCATAACCTTAATTGTTTTTTTCAGACAAATTCACTTAAATTTATGGGTGACCTTGCATTAGGTGTACTGTATGTGCAGATCCAGCCCTTGGTTTTCCTGGCATGTTTGACAAAGTTGAACAGCTCCGGAAACAACTGCCAAATGTACATGTGCTGAATCAAGTTACAAATAGAGCAAATTCTGAAGCGCACTTTAGATTGACCGGTATGGACCAAATGATGCTTATATCTTGGTATAAACAGGAGTTAGCTGCTGTGGAATAGTTTTTTCTGAGAAAGTATCATTTATGCATTTACTGTATTTATATGAAAGTTTTATTTCTTATGGCTTCAACACATGCCAACAGGCCTGTAAATGGTGTGAATATTCCCCGACTGACGGTCATGCTATGCTAGTGCAAATATCATCACTGTATCAGAAATTCAGAACCTGAATCCTTCGTGTAACATATGTTACTCTACAGGCCATGTTGCCATCATAGTTTAGAATCCCACCAAAATCCTGGAACTTTGTATTCTAGAACATTAATAGTTACTGGTCAGGATTTGTATTATTATACAATTTTTTCTGTTAGCTCAATACAATATTGATACTACATGGTGTCATAATACCTTGCCTATTGTTTACAAACACAGGACCTGAGATCTGGAAGGACACAGCAGGCAAGGTGGACATATTTGTGGCCGGTTCAGGTACAGGAGGCACTGTTTCTGGTGTCGGAAAGTATCTGAAGATGCAAAATCCAGAAATCAAGATCATCTGTGTTGAGCCTGCAGAAAGTCCAGTGATTTCAGGTAGTATTACACAAATGTAGAAACAACAGTTAATTCAAAATAATCTTTCAGAAGCCTTGAGTCTTGAGCAGTGTGGCTTATAACAAAATACAATATTTGCTATAAAAATCACAATCTCTAAAATTGTATCTGCACATTGATAAGCATTGGTATTCTTCAGGTGGTGCGCCTGGCAAGCATAAAATCCAGGGAGTAGGGCCAGGATTTATACCTGAAGTCCTGGACACCTCAGTCATTGACGAGACTGTCAACGTGACAACCGAGGAGGCCATGGCGAATGCGAGGAGGCTGGCCAAGGAAGAGGGCCTGCTTGCGGGCATTTCTTCCGGAGCAAACCTGGCAGCTTGCTTGAAGGTTCAGACACACATCCTAGCTGACTCTTCTTCTAGCATTTCAATTCCCTTCTTGAAGATTCATACAGTGATCCTTCGAGTGCGTCTTCAGGTCGCTTCGAGAGAAGACAACAAGGGCAAGATGATCGTCACCGTGTTCCCAAGTGGTGGCGAGAGATACATGAATTCCGACCTCTTTGCAGATGTACGAGAGGAGTGTATTGCCATGACATTTTGATCTTTCTTTTTGGGAAGATAGCACTACAATTTGGACTGAAAAAACTGAAAGCCAGAGCATGATACTGTCAGCACTCAGCAGTCTCCACACAAACAGATTTCTGGGACTATGTACGGGATATTCTATAAAGATAACTCTTGTAGTCTTTGTCACTACACACATTCCATAGAAAATTAGGCATGCGATTGGCCTATCTCTTTTCCTGCTTCCGCACATAAGCTATGGAAATCTGGACAGCAGCCGAACTTAATCTTACAAGCAAACAAGGAATTCTCCACAGGCCTGGAATTTCAGAAGCAGCTCAAAACACAAGGCGCTGGTGGTTACAACGGCCTTGTGATCATGCTTAGAAAACGCATCAAGTTCTTGAGCACATCATGTAAACTGTCATAAACCCAGAATGCATAGTATGGCATATAGAAAGAGAAGTCTATAAACAGTACCGTGCTACTTATCCATCATACATCATACACAGACTATAAAAGTCCAAATATGCTGAGAAAAATTTCTACTTCTCAAAATCACAAGATTAATCAAAATGGTAATAAACAAGTTCAAACCTTTGATTTTAAAACATTTTGTTTCCTTATTTAATGGATTTATTTCCAGAATGAAATGTTCTATATATATGACAAGCCAATTTATCCTAGGTGGCCAAGTCAAGATGCCAGTATATAAGGGTGATTCTTTCTCTGTGTATATTCTGTGGGGGAAAATGCAAGACAGCAAAATAGTCGTCTGCAAAGCCTTCTCCCTTGCTACTTGCCATTAATTTTCCATGTTTTATCTATCCACTTAAGGCCGAACAGACAACCATCTTTGGTGCGTAGGCAGAGCTCCATGGCACCAAAACATTCCTTAGAAATCAAGGATATATATTTTGTTGTCACTTGCAAGTCACAACACCGGCTTTACAAAATTGTCTCATATCCTGTAGAAAGTTTCTTCTCAGTAGCAATTTGGCCACTAACTGAAAGTACTAGTTTAGGTTCAGTGAAGTAATGTACAATGCAAACATCAGTACAAGTAAAAGTAAACACCTCAGCTAAAAACAAAACTGGAAGTGCTAAAAAAGTATGAATGACTAATGTAGATATAGGTAAAACAATGGTTTAAATAGAATATCCTGGGCAAGCACGGTTAGAGAAAAGGAAAAGCTAATCCCGTCAAAGTTGAAAGTCCCAATAATTAGGTAATTACAAGGACCTAGCAGAAGAACAACTAAGTTAAACACTTAAACTTCAGCCATTTGTGAGGCAGAAGCGACTGACGAACACGTGTAGTGAGGCTTCAAAATAAGTCAAACTAGTTCCTTCATAGATAACCAAAACATAACTTGAGCAATGCTACTCACACATCACTAGTGGTTCAATTGCAGGAACCAAGAATATAGAAGGAGAGCACCATGGACACTTGTTAATGAGTGTGAGTTGCAGTTCTACCATCTGCCTAGAAAATATAATGGATTTAGACATCCATTCAAGATGTCATAATTAGGCTCCAGAGGGCACAAGGCCAGCCCGAGCTGTGTCATAAGTATGTGCTAGCCCAGAAACAGAGTCGTTGTGACGGTCGATGAACTTCAATCTGAACTTCTTCTCTCCCATTTTAGCTAATGTGCAAAATTTGCTATTCGTCAGACCCTTTGCCAGCAGGATCTTCATCACACAATATCGGGGCACTAGCCGCTTCTCCAGGCTGAATGTGAGCAGGTTTGGGCTTTGCAGAATGTCCTGCGGCTGCAATCCAACCTCGTTGATCAAGAATTGAATCTTGGGGAGAAGGGACTCATCAGATTGTGCTAGAATGGTTGGCATCTTGCACACAGCAATGGCAGCTTCGCTCTCAGAGCAACCAAGACTCCTCTTCAGAAACTCGAGCGTAGCAGCATTCTTCTCTTTGTTGGTCCGGGCCATCGCTGCTACCATGTGCTTGAACATGGACGATCGGCGGGACACCCCAAGGTCTTCTGCACGCAGCAGGAAATCCTTGACGCGCTCTGGTTGGAACCCAATCAGCCACGGGCAATAGAAACACATCTGGGCAATATCCCCAGCACTTAGACCGCACTGGCGAAGCTGCGCGACATTAGGCTTGATCACGATATCAAGATCCTTGGTCAGGATGTTGTTGTTCCCCTTCATGACGGCCAAGACCGGCTCGAGCGAGCCGAAGGAGGAGATCAAGAACTCGAGGTTGGGACAGACGTCGCCTCTCCGGAGCTCCCGGGAGCCGCCGACCAAGAGGAAGCGTGCGATCTGCGGAGGGGACAGCCCGATGCGGTCACGGAGAGCGAGGAGGCGGGGCCCGATGTTGTTTACATAGGAGCGGAGGATCAGCGGGTCCGCGGCGACGACGGCGGCGATGTCGGCGCGGGAGAAGCCGACGCGGGAGAGTAGGGCGAGGACGGCGTCGGGGTTGGAGGCGGAGTCGAGGCGGGAGCTCCTAAGCTCCCCGAATGGCTTCCCGGCTTCTCTGGCTCTCTCCTGGAACGCCTGCTTGGACGTCTTGCGGGCTTGCGCTGGGCTGAGGCCGCAGGCGGCCACGAGGTAGTCCTCGAGGGAGAATGGGGCAGCCGCGGACGCGGAGAGGAGGCACGAGCAGTGGTGGTGGATGGGAGAGAGCAGCGGGGACGACGCGGCGCGGAGCAGAGGGAGGAGGTGATTTCGGAGGTGCAGCATCGCGGCGGCGCAGCGGGTTCCGGCGGCGGCGGCGGCGGCGCTGGGTAGGTGGAGCCGTAGAGGTGAAGGTGAAGGTGAAGCCTTCGATGCTGGAGTGGACTGAGCGGTGCCTACTGCTTATTGGGCCAGTAGGAGCACGAGGGCCCTGCCCATTACGAAGACGGGCCTCATATAGAGACCCATTGGGAAACTGAGCGCACGTTCAGTTCATCGCTTGTTGTTTCCATGCAGCTAGCTCGTCGTTGGCGAGCTCTCTTCTCCATGAGTGAGAACATACTCGCGAGAACTGGCCTCTCTTTCTTTTCTTTTCTTTTCTTTTCTTTTTGACTATTGGCCTCTCTTTCTTTGGAGACAGCGCCAAGCTTGCCATGCCAGGATCTCCACTCAGGAGTATAGGTGCTGTAGCACGGATGCACACTACCTGTTCGACGGAAAGCCGCCTCAGAGGTATGCATGTGTTTATGACCGAAAAAAACCGTTTGTTAAACAAGAGGTCTAATAACATCACAAAATACATTACAGTTAAAATGCTATATAGAAAGTCATTTAGTAATGATGGTCTGAACTGGAGATTCTATATAATCATCGATGCACCCAATTTTTCAGATAATAACTACTCAGAACTTCATTGTCTCAATTAAGCTGCAAGCAGTTTATATGCAGGCATATATTTTTTTTTCAAAAAGAAGTTATATGCAGGCATAGATCAGTTCCTTTTGGTATGTCCAAAATTATCCTTTTACTTGTTTTTTTTTTCGTGCTCGGCACTTCACCCGTTTTTCCTTTTACTTGTTGGAAAACTGTATTGCAAACAAATTGGTTGCCTTTTTTCATGCGTACCTTTTTATTGTCAGACTGTAGCATTTCAAAAAGGAGATTATGTTGAACCAAAGGAAATCAGTTACATTTATCAATATATTTCACAGTCACTGCAAGATAAAAATAGGTTCTGCACAGATTAGGCTTGCCCTTAGGGATTCATAATTTCATTTCTACTCATGATTATTACCAGTTTGCAATTTTATATAATGCTATAATGGCTAAATGCCCTAGGGCTAAGGGTTCATAGTTCCATTTCTAACCATGATATGAATTCGTTGCTTTGGTTCTTGGAGCAATATCTGGAATAGGATCATCAGTATCTCACAGGCACTAGCCCAGTGTTCTGAAGGTTCTATTGCCATTTAGTAATTCTTTCTCAAAGATTCTTTTCCTGTTTGTGTGAACTGGACAATCAACATGACAACTTCAACTTCGATGATCCGGACTCTTCCGGAAAAGCTGAGATGCTGAGTACTCATGTAGTGTATGTCTGCACTTAACAACAAAGAAATATGAATAGTGATGTGAGTGCTAAACCAAGACATGGTTTCTGCAGTGTTTTGGTTGGATCTTCGCCCTTTGTGTTTTGCCTGGAGTGGTTGTCCATGCCTAAATTGAAATTGCACTTGAGTTGGTAGAAGAGGCACACTTTGAATTCGAGGTCACTTGTCCTTTTCCAGTTCTATGAGGCTGCGGTTGCCTCGGTTTCTTAGACAGATGATTCATGGTGTGCCGCGAAGTGCGCGAGAATTCTAGTTAATGTTATATGCATGCCTATGTTTCACTCTTATCTGCAATATAAGCTCTTGTTTAATCAATGTTGTATTTATGAATTCAGAAATATTTCAAGAAAACAAGATGGCCATTAATTTGAAGTAGTACATAGGTCGGTGATTTTCTATGTTATCATGTTTTAGGGTCAGAATTGCTAGTTTCACATATCTCAGATGTCGTTCTTCTTTTGCAGATCCAGCGTACATGATACGTGCCATCCCTAGCAATGCTTCTGATAATGTTTATTGCATACTGCTGGCCGGTGACCCGGTGTGATCGATCACACGAGGTACCCTGAAGCCATGGACGCTCGAGTGGGCTGGGCGGTTCCTACTGCCAAGTGGGCCAGCGGCAGCACGAGGGCCATGTCCTTACGACGTACGAGCGCACGTTTAGGCCGGCCCGTGGAGGAGAGGAGGCGCGTGGCCCATGATAACTCAAAAGGGCCCAGGTGGGAACGGAAAGCCCCGTCGGCTGTGAGCAGCAGAGCAGTCGCGCAATGCGCTATGTACTGTATGCGCTATGCGGGATGGTTTTTGTCCCACTTCGGAAGCGGAGGGACGAGTCGCAGGTGGAGGCGGGTATAAGACGCTAGGATGGGCTCACAACCAAACTCATCTTTGCGCTTGGGGCAATGACGCAGCTTATGAGGTCATACCGAGGCGCGTCAATTGCTGGTTGAAAACTATTTCCAAACCCCCTCACTGTGCCCTCTGGGCCTTTTGAGAATTTCTGGAAGGGTTCCTTCTCTTTGGAGAGGGGAAAGCCCTACAAATCAACTCGAGGTTTATTTAGTATCAAATTTGAATTCCCTTCAAAAAAGGTTTTTGAATTGCAATCGTTTTGTTAACTAAACAACTTCTCAGAATTGGCTTCACAGCAGAGCCTGGTTTTCAAATTATTTTGCCAGCTGATGATCAGAAGATGGCAGGCCTTCGCATCTTTGGGCCGTGTATTTTATGGACTAGGTCGGATGGCCATATTAATTAAAATCTATTTGGAAATCAGATTTTAATTTTTTTAAATCTAATCAAATTAAAAAAAATAACTTAAACCAACAACTGTATTTTTGTACTAGAACGGAAGATGTACATCGAATACGGTACCATTTCATCTTCAGTTTTGATTCAAGGCTTTGTTTAGCTGATCCTTTCATCTCTTATGCCAAGTTCTCCTTCCCCTGGTGCTAAGTCAGAACCCATTTTCAGTTTTGCTTCAAAGGCTTTGTTTAGCTGACCCTTAATTTCATCTCTTCTTCCGAGGTCTTCCTCCTTGGTTCTAGCAAAGTCAGAAGTCACAACCAATCAGGCAGTCAAAACATGGCTCTACACAATATCATGCTACCAAATGGACATCCCTAGCATGACATGCTTTACTTGATACTACGTGAACGTGTTATTTATCAGTAAACAATTATGCAGGCCGTCACCGAACATGTCACTTCGTTATCTCGTGCTGAGACTCGCTACCAACCAATCGAAAACCTCCAATCCGGAAACATTTGCAAATTTATTAGACGACATGGACGCCGGTGTCTGGTGGTGCTGTACTGGACTGCCGTATTACTACAATTTAATACTAGCCTATAAAAAATCAGAAGTGCAGCTACTAGTAAAAGAGTTCTGCGGCTCGCAAGAAGCAAAGCTTCAGTCATCGGTCTTCACTGACAGCACGCTGCGAGTGCGAGAGGCCAAGAAACGCTCGGTAGTCTGGACTTTGGAGCAGCAGCCATGGCCATGGCGGGAGAGGAGGCCGGGAGGAGGGGGATTCCCTCTCTCCTCAACCCGTCGCCGTCGTCCGCTTCCAGCGACGGGCAGCAGGAGCACATCGCCTCCGATGTCACGCAGGTCAGCCTTCCCCCCTCATGTTCTCCTCCTCCTCTTTCTTTCTCTTGTATCTTCCTGCGTGCTTGCCTTTGGGGGCGCCATGAGAGGTTAACTGTTCGTGACGAGGCATTCTTCAGCTCATCGGGTGGACACCTCTGATTGAGCTCAAGCGAATCGCCGGCAAGGAAGGGGTCGATGCTCGGATCGTCGGCAAGGTCGAGGCTTACCAGCCTCTCTGCTCCATCAAGGATCGCAGCGCTTTGAGGTCTGACATTTTCCCAGCTGGTTAGGGAGGAACTCGAATAGTTTTAGTTATCCTGTTTCTCCATCATCCGATTTAGCTGAAAAATAGCAAACTGGGAAGAGGAAACATAAAAGTCAACGGGCAATCTTGTGTCTGTCCTGCACCAAGTTCACACTGGTCTGTATTTTTGCCATGTTCAGAAACACTAGACTATTTGATGGTCCTCGACTTTCTGGATTTAATGCTGTAGGTAACTAATTGTTCTACTAGCACCACTTTGTCACTTTCTAGATTTACGCTGTAGCCAACTAATTTTTCCCTGTTGTTCCTCTGTTATGTCGTTGTACTACCACAGACTGCACAGTAACATTTCTATTTTCTTCTGAAGAATGATTGAAGATGCAGAGGAGAGGGGGTTGATTTCACCTGGTGTCATGACACTCGTCGAGCCGACAAGCGGCAACTTGGGGTTGGGATTAGTCCTCATTGCTCTTCACAAGGGTTATAGGTTTGTTGCAGTTATGCCAGGTCTATACTCTCTCGATAAGCAGATCCTGTTGAGATACATGGGTGCAGAGTTGTATTTAACAGGTAAGACAATTTCTAGGATGCTACTGCAGCACCTTGTTTGACTTTTTCATTTCGGATGCTACTTATGTTGGAAATAAAAGCAATTTAGCGATGCATAAATTAATTCCGACAAACAGGAAAATACCAACAACATGTAGGTGATCTAACAACAGCACTACGATCGAGGCAAAGCCGCTGAATCTAGTGCTATCAACAAAGAGAGACGAAGACGAACAACAACGAAACAAGAGACATCCTTACGGGGATGTCGCGCGCAGCGAAGACGAAGACGAAGACGAAGCGGGCCGTTGACGCAGATCCGGATCGGCGGCGTAGAGGAAGAAGACGTCCGGCGAGCGATCGCGGACGGCGCTTCCCAAAAACCCGATACGTCCCTACCCCGTGCGGGACGCGAGGGAGACGCGGGCCGGAGCCGCTCTCCCGGCAGACCGATGGCACGTCGGCGACGGGATGGGGAAGACGGCGGCAAAGACAAGCCGTGAGACGGGAGAGAATGAATTCTCGGTGTGCGAGGACGACGTCTCGCCCCTTATTTATACACGCGTCGCAGCTAACAAAGGAAACCGATTAGCCGCGTAATCACGGCGTTATGGTAATTAACCCGCCGTTTGTGCACTTACCATAACACGAGAATAATTGCTTACCAAATAGGCCAGCGCAATTTTCTCCATGCATGCAAAAAATATCGAGTGGCAAAAGGAAGCCGCGCACCCGCAAGGTCGGAGGCGGGAAATCGCCGGACCATTCACGCGCGTGTCGTGTGTGCGCGCCCTTCGCCACGCCACGCCACGCCACGCCCGCCCGCCCGCCCGCCCGCCCCGCCGGCCCGCCGGCGAGGCGAGCGCGCGCGCGCGCGTGGTGCTTCCTTTTCCTCTCCTCATCCATAGCTTCAACAAGCAAGAGATAGCTCAACTATTTAAGTTGGCCTCACTCCACTTGGAGTAGCAATGTGGGACTAAAGTCCCCACCATACCTCATATACATGCATGTGTGAGTGGGCCTTTGGGATTTATTTGGAATTGTTTGGCCCATGGCCCAAAACATCTAACAATCCCCCACCACATCCCAAGGGCACGCGAGTCATACTCCTGTACACGCATGCGTTAATATACCGGCTATTCGGTGGAGACCGGTTAAGGTTGAACATCCACCTAGAACAACAAGATAGGCTCATCCGCAATCGCACAATGGACTAAGCCTTGAATTGGCGGTTTGGTGCGAATGAGCTTCACTTGAAGTCTTGAGCGATACTAGGCTGCCATAGCCATCCCCGCGAGTGGAGCGTATAAGTCGTACTCCTAACTCACTTCATGAGCTTTTAAAGAATACCCAATTCTTATAAACCGCGACTAACGGTTGGGCTCACATAGGTGTGTTCTTACGGGGATACTCGTAGGACAAAGTATCTCGCTATGAAGCCTCGAACACATTAAGACAAAGTCAACCCGCCTTACGTAAATGAGAGTACCTTGCATCTCCAACGGAGTGGGTTAAAGGAAAAGATTGTACTCTGATTCACGGGATCTCCGATCACATAGGTTGGGTTACCGCTGAGATTAACTCACATGGGTCTCAATCCCATCTCCTTCGATGCATTGTCAATCACGGTGCGTGATAGTCCCTTTGTAAAGGGATCTCGGGTTCTTAGCTGTCTGGATGTAGTCCACGGCTATTACTCCGGAGCTCCTTAATTTCCCGACGAGACTTCGATCTACGCTTTATATGTTTGCTTTGGACTTCTTTCCATTATCCGACTATTCTTCACCTTTGTGATCACAGTTTGATTATCACAATTTATGAGAATAGCGGGAATTGGTTTCTCAACTATAGGTAAGTCCATCAACATCTCTCTTAACCATTCGGCCTCGTAGAGCCGTATCCAGCCGTAAGCTCGCCTCCATTGTAGATTTTGTAAGTATTGTCTCGCTTACAAGACCTCCAAGAGACAAGCACCACCACCCAAAGTGAATATGTATCCACTTGTGGCCTTAAGCTCATCGGCCACGTGATCCAATTTGAATCACTATATCCTTCTAGTACCCCGGGTACCTTTGAATAGTGAATTCCATAACTCATTGTGCCTTTTAGATAGCGCATTACTCGATCAATACCTTGCCAATGATCAGTTCCTGGATTAGAGGAAAATCTACTCAGCTTGCTTACAGCAAATGAGATATCAGGCCGGGTTGCGCTAGCTAAGTACATCAATGAGCCAATAATTTGAGAGTATCTCAGATGATCCTTCCCTAGCCTTTTATTCTTTCGAAGTATTAGGCTAGGGTCATAGGGTGTTGGAGCAGGTTTGCAATCCATATAACCAAAACGGTTCAAAACCTTTTCCACATAGTGAGACTGCAAAAGAGTAATCCCATTCTCACCCTTATTAAGTTTAATATTGAGGATCACATCGGCTTCTCCCAAATCCTTCATGTCAAAATTTTGGGATAAGAATGACTTTACGTCATTAATCTCATCGATACTTGTCCCAAAAATTAGTATGTCGTCCACATACAAACACAGGATTACTCCTTTGCCCCCACCATAACGGTAGTACACACAAGTGTCGGCCTCATTTATTGCAAACCCAGCAGAAGTTAAAGTCTTTTCGAACTTCTCATGCCACTGCTTTGGTGCCTGCTTTAGGCCGTACAAGGATTTGAGTAACTTACACACCTTGCCCTCTTGTCCTTGTGCTATAAATCCATCGGCCGATTCATATATATCTCTTCCTCTAACTCTCCATTAAGGAAAGCCGTCTTCACGTCCATCGGTGGACAAGAAGACCATGGGAAGCGACCAAGGATAATAGCACTCGGATAGTAGTTAATCCGGCAACGGGTGAGTAGGTATCAAAGTAATCCTCGTCTTCCTTTTGTGTAAACCCTTTAGCAACAAGCCTTGCCTTGTACTTTTCAATAGTACCATCGGGCCTAAGCTTCTTCTTAAATACCCATTTGCGGCCAATCGGCTTGCAACCCTTGGTTTGTCTACTACTTCCCATGTGCCATTTGCGGTGATGGAGTCCATCTCACTAAGGATCGCATCCTTCCGTGATTCCGCATCTGGTGATGCATATGCTTCTGCAATGGTCGTGGGAGTATCATCTATGAGATACACAGTGAAGTCATCACCAAAGGATTTTGCAACCCTTTGTCTCTTACTCCTTCTAGGAGCTACAACACTGTCATCCTCTTCATTTCCAAGTGGGCTTACATTTGGCTCAAAAGAGGGTGTGGGTACAGAATAACTTCATTAGACGAACTCGCGGAATGATCAACATTCATCGGGAAAATGTTCTCAAAGAAGGTAACATCCCGTGACTCCAAAAGTGAACCAACTATAACCTCGGGCGATTCAGATTTTATCACTAAGAACTTATATGCAATCTGGCCGTGGTACGCATAACCCAAAAAGATACAATCAACGGTCTTTGGTCCGAGCTTGCGTTTCTTATTAATTGGTACAATCGACCATGGCCAAACAGCCCACGTACGCAAGTAATGGAGTGATGGCTTCCTACCTTTCCATCCTTCATACGGAGTAATATCACTATTTTTAGTTGGAACTCTATTTAGAACATGACATGCTGTTAAAACAGCCTCCCCCCACCATGACATAGCCATACCGGACGTTCCTAACATGGCATTCACCAAGTCCATTAACGTCCGGTTCTTTCTCTCGGCAACCCCATTGGATTGGGGCGAATATGGAGGTGTCCGTTCATGAATTATTCCATTCTCCGCACAGAAAAGATCGAACTCATTGGAAAAATACTCACCACCGCGATCGGACCTAACACGCTTGATTTTCTTTTCCAATTGATTTTCTACCTCGCTTTATAAGTCTTAAAACATTCGAACGCCTCATCTTTAGTTTTTAGAAGGAACACATAGCAATATTTAGTTGCATCATCAATTAAAGTCATAAAATATCTTTTTCCTCCTTTTGTCAACACACCATTCATTTCACAAAGATCCGAATGTATGAGCTCTAACACTTGTCGTGCACCTCCCGTCTATAGCCTTATGTGGCTTACGAGGTTGCTTTGCTTGCACACATGCTTGACATTTAGAGCCTTTGACGTAGTAAAATTCGAATTAAACTCATACCTGGATAAACGCGACATACAACCAAAATTAATGTGACACAAACGTGAATGCCATATATCACCCACCGAATTGTTTGAATCACACACATGGTTCACAACTTTATTACGTAAATCGGAGAGTGAAAAGCGGAACAAGCCTCATTGTCATAGCCTTTGCCAATGAATTGGCCAAACCTCGAAATGACTACTTTATTCGACTCAAATACCAGCTTGAATCCATCTCGACACAAGAGGGATCCACTAACGAGGTTCTTCTTTATTGAGGGCGCATCCGCACGTTCTTGAGCCGCACGATCTTTCCCGAAGTGAACTTCGGATCGCCAGAACCAACACCAAGAACGAAGTATGCGAGCCGTTCCCCATCATGACGGTTGAACCTCGTGTGACCTGGTAGGAAGAAAACATGGAGATATCGGTACAAACATGAATATTGGCACTGTATCTATCCACCAATCATTAGATTGAAATACGAAAAATACACTAGGTAAAGAATTACCGTACCCGGATCCGTTAGGATCGCCAATAGTCACGTTGGCGATTACCCTGCGATTCTTCTTGCCCTTGCGGTTCTTGCACTTCTTGGCGATGTGCCCATTCTCACCGCGAGACATAGCACACAATCTCGTCCATGTTCATCTTCTTTTCTTGAATTGAGTAGTCCGGACAGCCTTCGCTTGTTCTTGCCAAAGATCGCATCACATTGGCGCTAGACTGTTCGGGTGCTTTGGGTGGAGCATCCTTTCCCGAGCCTTCTCTTCAACATCAAGACCAGCCAACGAGATCCTCAACAGAGATCTTTGTCTTTTATGTTTAAGAGCGTGGCAAAGTTCCTCCAAGACGAAGGCAACTTGGCAATAATGCCACCGGCCACAAACTTGTCAGGCAAAGCATGCCCGAGCTGTTCGAGTTCCCTCACAATAAGTTGGAACTCATGAGCTTGTTCCACGACCGAACGGTTTTCAACCATTTTGAAGTCGTGGTACTTCTCCATCACATACAGCTCGTGCCCAGCATCTGCAGCACCGTACTTATGTTCGAGTGCCTCCCACGGTTCAACAAAGCATTTTTGATGTTCATGTAAACATCACAACCGGTCGAGAGAACGCTAAGAATGCATCCGACGAAAATCGTCGTAGCCGCGGTAAACTCCGCACCTCTTTCTCCGATGGGAGAGGTAGTGCGGGAGGAGTACCGACGACCCAAAATACACCCATAGCCGTGAGCCACAAGCTGGGCCCTCGTCGCCATCTCTTAAAATTCACACCGGTGAATTTCTCCGGTTTCATCGCGTCGGTATATCCCTTAGTCATCGCTAAATGCCTATCAGGTTTTTGGATTGTTGGAAATAAAAGCAATTTAGCGATGCATAAATTAATTCCGACAAACAGGAAAATACCAACAACATGTAGGTGATCTAACAACAGCACTACGATCCGAGGCAAAGCCGCTGAATCTAGTGCTATCAACAAAAGAGAGACGAAGACGAACAACAACGAAACAAGAGACATCCTTACAGCGGGGATGTCGGCGCAAGCAGCGAAGACGAAGACGAAGACGAAGCACCGTTGACGCAGATCCGGATCGGCGGCGTAGAGGAAGAAGACGTCCAAATGGTTAGTCGCGACGGCGCTTCCCAAAACCCGATACGTCCCCTACCCCGTGCGGGGACGCGAGGAGACGCGGGCCCCGGCTGCTCTCCCGGCACTGGATGGCACGTCGGCGACGGGATGGGGAAGACGGCGGCGGCACGACAAAGACGTGAGACGGGAGAGAATGAATTCTCGGTGTGCGAGGACGACGTCTCGCCCCTTATTTATACACGCGTCGCAGCTAACAAAGGAAACCGATTAGCCGCGTAATCACGGCGTTATGGTAATTAACCGCCGTTTGTGCACTTACCATAACACGAGAATAATTGCTTACCAAATAGGCCAGCGCAATTTTCTCCATGCATGCAAAAAATATCGAGTGGCAAAAGGAAGCCGCGCACCCGCAAGGTCGGAGGCGGGAAATCGCCGGACCATTCACGCGCATGTCGTGTGTGCGCGCCCTTCGCCACGCCACGCCACGCCACGCCCCGCCCCGCCACGCCCGGCCCGGCGAGGCGAGGCGAGGCGAGGCGAGCGAGCGCGCGCGCGCGTGTGGTGCTTCCTTTTCCTCTCCTCATCCATAGCTTCAACAAGCAAGAGATAGCTCAACTATTTAAGTTGGCCTCACTCCACTTGGAGTAGCAATGTGGGACTAAAGTCCCCCACCATACCTCATATACATGCATGTGTGAGTGGGCCTTTGGGATTTATTTGGAATTGTTTGGCCCATGGCCCAAAACATCTAACAACTTACATTACATGCTGCAGTGGCAGTGTAAATTCAGTGGAATTGTATGGGTGACATATGCAGATCCAGCCCTCGGGTTCCCAGGCATAGATGCTAAGGTTGAGGAGCTCAAAAAAGAATTGCCCAATGTACATGTTCTTGATCAGTTCAAGAACAAAGCAAATCCTGAAGCACATATTAGATGGACTGGTATGGATATTGAATGAGTTTGGACATGATTTTATTTCAGTACAGATTAGTTAGCTTATGGAGACTACTCTTTTTTCTCTGAAATTTATACTTTCTCAATGTTTCAAGATGCAAAATTACACTAAGCATTCATTTAATTTTTTTCCTCTTCACATGATGACGATGCAAATCTGATAACATGATTGCTTACACTGTATTTATTGGCCCTGATGTCACTGATAGTTCTAAAACCAAAGGGTTGCACCGAACGTTCTGTACACTTCAAGGACTTTATATTACAAGTACAGAGTAGTGATAGTTATTAGTATTTTCTGTTCTATTTAATATACTTTGTTGGAACTGGTACAGGTGACAATGTCGCTTCTACATGCTACCATAATAAATTGCATGTTATTGGCGTATACTGATATACAGGACCAGAGATTTGGAAGGACACTGCTGGCAAGGTGGACATATTTGTAGCTGGTTCAGGATCAGGAGGTACAGTATCTAGTGTTGGGAAGTATCTGAAGATGCAGAATCCTAGTATCAAGATTGTATGTGTTGAGCCTGCAGAGAGTCCAGTTGTTTCAGGTAGTGTACCATTCAGAACCATCGATTCGGTTAATATGATCTTTGGAGTGAATGATCGTGGTACATATAGGAAGTTAGAGAGCCAGAGAAAAATGCACTATATTGAGTGCTTCTATGCTCCAAGAAAGTATTCCTAAGTAGCTAACATTTCTTTAGAGATACCTCAGTTTCGATTATAGCTGTCCCCTATTGATGGTCCATCAGTTTTCAGCAAGTCAAAAGCTCTAACCAATTATTAAGCACAGTGGAATTTCACTAAATGAGTTTTAATCAGGGATAAACATAGCTGTATGACCCATACTGTACGTACTTCCAGAACATAGATTACTTTCTACTTTGCTTGGATGATCACAAAGCAAAGTTTCTGCACTGAACAATAGCAATCCATGTGCACATTGAGTGATAATGACATAGTATTACTGTCCTTCAGGTGGCGAACCAGGAAAACACAAAATCCAGGGAATAGGACCAGGATTTCTACCTGAAGTACTGGATACATCAGTTATTGATGAGGCTGTCACAGTGACCACCGAGGAGGCAATGGTGCACGCTAGGAGGCTGGCCAGGAAGAGGGCCTTCTTGTGGGCATATCATCTGGAGCGAACTTGGCTGCTTGCTTGAAGGTTTGCAAGAATCCTAATAAAATTTCTTCCATTAATTGTTATTTCCCATTTTGATTTTTTTTTAGTAAACCTTGAAATGAATGCGTCTTTAGGTTGCATCGAGAGAAGAAAACAAGGGGAAGATGATTGTCACCATGTTTCCAAGTGGGGGTGAGAGATACATGAACTCTGACCTGTTTGCCGCTGCGAGAGAGGAGTGTATTGCCATGACATGGTGATCTTTTTCAGAAGAGGGCTATGGGCTATTTTCGATGTAGCGGACGACATGTGTTGCATCTATTCAGTCATACCACAATGAATTGTGTGAAATTTGTACACGACGAATATGTATGAATTAACTGAAGAAGAAATTGACAACTAATGTGTTCCAGGATTATTTCAAAATTTAGTTTATATCCTATAATTGCTAAACATATGGCTAACACAAACTGCCTCTGAAAGAAAAGAAAAGAAAGAAAGGCAGATATGTTGTGTATCTTTATCTTCATATGCTATTCGTTTACTTTGTACATTTACTAGTTCTCATAACATGTGTGTGTCAGCACGTGCATGACCATTGCAAGATATGCAAGATAACCTTATTCACTCAAAACAAATAAACACACAAGTGCAAAGAAACAAAGTTCAACTTGGGAAACTCCATTCATACTAATATAAACATCATAAAGTACGTTACAATAATGTCTCAGCAGGTTTTGCATTATATTAGATAAGACCAAAAGCATAAAAAGGATGACATCCCAGCAGAGATAGAACGTCTCACCTATGTTCACTAAAATCCAGCCAAATTTGCTAGCTGCTCCATGGTTAGAGCAGACAGACATTCACATTCTAAATTCAGTTCTTATTTGTGAGCGCCGGTAACTCTGAGAAATAGGGGATATAAGGAACGATTTGCCCCGCTGAATTTTCACTTAATGTGGCAATAACACTCACTTCCTTAGTGTCCATGTCATAAGCTATCAGTCCCTTCAATTTCTCAACAAAGAAAACCACATTGCGATCTGGATGGATGTCAACGAAGTCCCACTTCCGGGCTCTCATTCTTCCAAAGAGGCTAAGGAAGCTCACGACATCCTTCAACACCCATTCTTGTGTATCATAATCTGAAGGACCCAAATGGACAATTTACGATCATGAGTATCAAAATTTTGGTTGATGTAATGCAGGCGCCCTTGGGATTGACCAATATAAGAACAACGCCTCCCTGTGCTGCAGCTGGCATTTTGATAGTCCTTTTTATCCTCCCTTGTACATCTACAACAACTATCGATCTTGACCCCGATTGAAAAACATCAAATGCAGGATGCCATTAACAAATGCTCGCTGACCACACCCATGATTGTGTCTGTATCCTTTCAATTGTCCCTGTTCATTCCAGTCATTTTGGCTGTGACTCCACACCCCAGACTCAGATGAGTAGGTGTGCATCACATCGCAGCCCCCATTCCAGAAGTGGATCAAATGAAAATGAGAGGAGACAGCTGGATTGAAAGCCAGATAGGTATGCGACTCAAAAATTTGTAATGGTGTCCGATTGCAGGCACAGACAGGGACGGTCGCCCAATGTTTTGTGGTTGGGTTGCACACGATATAGCCCAATTGGTCAAGTGAGTTCTTCACGTGATGCCTTAAAAGAAGAAGCCCATTGCAGGAATCTACGAAGCTGAGCCACTCAATCTCCGGCACCTTTGTCGTCAGGAAGGAGAAGCAAGGTTCGATGTCGAGAGGCACGGAACTCGCAGGATACTCGACGAAAAGATGGTCCCAGTTGCTCCGGGTATGGAATATGGAGAAGAACCCTCGCAAGGTCTGGGGGAGCCTCCCGCGGTTGAGGGGGTCGTCGATGAGGTCACGCCAGGCTTTGGCGACGCACTTGGATGTGCAGACGGACCTGAAGGGCGCGCGCGCGAGGATCTCCAGCATGGCTTCGTCGGGGAGGCCGGCCAGCGCGTTCCCGTTCCCCTTGGGGCAGTCCATTGATCGAGCAACCTGCAAGCGAGGGGGAGCGAGCTAAAGATGTGAGGGGGATGATGTCCGCGCGCGGGAGGGAGAGAAATGTGGACACGGAGCTAGCGGCGGAGGGAACTTACCGGCCGCCAGTCGCCGGAGATGGCCGGGATCGACGCGCCGGCGCTGGGCGGTGCCGAGAGGAAGCGAGATGGAGGGAGACGAGTCGTGGTGGGGTCGCCCTGACAGCCGCAATAAACCGAGAGAAAGGAAACGCCGCAATGCCAACCAAATAGGGGCTTGGGCCGTATCCAGTGAGCCCAGCCCACGGCCATAATGGTTACAGCAGGTCCAGTTCTGAGGAAAAGATTATTTAATATGGAGTACATATGAAAATGGACAAAAAGCATTGTTCGGATAAATTTCGTTTGTAGGATGATACTCGGGTGAAACTCACCGTTTGACAATAGCAAACTTTCAATTTTCTCCAAACCTGGCCTTGTTTCGACGGAAAGAAATCCGGTGGAGACAGTATGCATGTTGTCGGCGTGCATAGGTATTTCTCTTATATAGCATATTATTAAAAAATTATTTCATTTGTTTTAAAATAATTGTGCGTCTTATTTTTAAGTAGTCAAAAGTTTTTAGATTTTACCAACTATAGAACCGAAGTTACTGATTATTTATGATGTGTAATAGTAGATTAGTCATGGCATATAAAAAAACTCGACCTACATGCAGCCCCTGGCATTGTGCTTAAGAAAAAAAACTTCTCACGTAGGCCGAGAAAATCCCCGAACCTCCACCCCATCCATACACAGTGGCACCCGAACTTAGGACCTCCACCACCAGGAGGGTGCAGAACCCAGGACCTCCACTACCAGGAAGGTGCAACGTGCACTCCTCGACTAGCCATTGCACCTCCTGGTTATATGTTTTTATAATAAGTTTATTTGTTAATATTATTTCTTATAAGGTCAGTTAATTTTTTTAATAAAACGTTCTAGAAATGAGTTATTTTGATAGGCACGAGCGGTAAGCAGTTAGTTGAGAATTTTCAGAGTGCACATGCGGTTGAAACTTCAGTTAATTATAGAAAAAAATTTGACTATATTATGAAGTTATTTTAGAACGCATGATCGAGCGGTAAGGCGGTAAGCAGTCTCCGGTTCAGACTTCAGACTTCGGAGTGCACGCGCGGCTGGTAAAGACTCCTCTTGCGGCTCGCAAGAGGCAAGCTTCAGTATCACTCATCAGTCTTCACTGACAGCAAGTCACGACTGCGAGAGTCCAAGAAACGCTCTGCTGCATCCATGGCGGCAGAGGAGGAAGCCGGGAGGAGGGGGATTCCCTCTCTGCTCTATCCATCGTACGCTTGCAGCGAAGCGCAGCAGGAATACATCGTCTCTGATATCACGCAGGTCAGGCAGGCTCCTTTGTGGCTTTGTGTTCTCTTCCTTTTCTCTGTTTCATGTTCCTGCTTGCCTCTTGGGCTCAATAAAGCGACATGACTACATGAAAGATTCATTGTGTTTGTGTGTGAGCTATGATTCCGTCAGCTCATTGGGTGGACACCTCTGATCGAGCTCAAGCGAATCACCTGCAAGGAAGGGATTGATGCCCGGATCGTTGGCAAGGTCGAGGCTTACCAGCCTCTCTGCTCTGTCAAGGATCGCTGCGCTTTGAGGTCTGACCTTTTTTCCTTCTCGTTTTTAGCCAACTGGTTAGGGAATTCAGATGAAACTCCGACCAGTTTTAGCTATCCATTTTCTTGATAATCTGATTCGATTTTTAGCTGATAAATACTTCATCTATTGCAAATTGTAAGTCACTTTGGCTTTTGTAGATACATAGTTTTTCTACGTAGAAACGCCAACACGACTTGTAGTATGGAAGGGAGAGAGTATTGTTACGAACGACGTATAGATATGAAATCAATCACAGCAAAGACACACGATTTAACGTGGAAAACCCCTTCAATGTGAAGGGGAAAAAACACGGGCACCAGCCAAAAGCAACAATCTCACTATCTCAAGAGTTTTGGGTTACACGCCGTTGGCGGCTTACAAGAGAATCTAGCCCCCCCGCCCCCGTGTGGGCGCGGGCCGTGATTCGGATGGGCCGGCTTCGACTACGCTCCGCCCCAAGCCTCCGGCGACGGGCCTCCGCTCCGCTCGTCAGAAGCCCGGCCATTATCTTGAAGTGAATTTGGAACAACTCCAACAAACTTCACCTTGAGACAAATTCTGCTTGTATCATCAATCAACCAATCATCTTGATCAACAAAGATAGAAAACCGCTGGTGCCAACAATAGTCTCTTGGACTATTCAATTAAACCAACTAAGTTTGAGCACAGCTCAAACTTAGCAACAGAGATAGGCTTTGTCATCATATCAGCAGGATTATCATGAGTACTAATCTTGCATACCTTGACTTACCTTCTTCAATCACATCACGCACAAAATGATACTTGATATCTATGTGCTTAGTTCTCTCATGGAACATCGATCTTTAGTGAGGTAAATTGCACTTTGACTATCACAATGCAAACTTATGCAAGATTCAACTCCACTGAGCTCAAGCATACAAACCTTTTAGCCAAATCAGCTCTTTGCACGCTTCACAAATAGCCATATATTCCGCCTCGTAGTTGACAAAGCAACAACAGATGTAAAGTAGCCCTCCAACTCACAGCACAACTGCCAACAGTAAACACATAACCTGTAAGTGATTTTTACTTGTCCAGATCAGCAGCATAATCAGAATCCACATATCCAATAAGGCCCTTATCAGTTCTTCCAAACTTCAGACATGAATATGTTGTGCCTCGAGGTACCGAAAATCTACCGAACCGCCCTCCAATGTTCTTTGCCGAATTAGTCATATATCTACTAACAAGACTCATAGCATATGACAAACGGACAAGAGCAAACCATGGCATACATCAAAGACCCAACAAGCACTAGAATAAGGAACCCTTGACATGTACTCAATCTCGCATTGTACTAGGACACTTTGCGGTGACAACTTAAAGTGAGGTGCAATAGGGGTACTAATGGCCTTAGCATTTTGCATGTTGAAACTTATTTGAAGAACTTTCTTGATATAATTATGTTGACTTAGAAATAGCAAACCAGATTTTCTGTCTCTACTAATTTCCATACCAAGAATTTTCTTAGCACTACCAAGATCTTTCATATCAAACTCACTACTCAACATCTTCTTTAACTTAGTGATTTCAATCTTACTCTTGGCAAAGAATCAGCATATCATCAACATATAGCAAAGTAGATATATAGGTGATCCATTCACATGCTTGATATAAACACAACTATCATATTTAGATCTTTTGAAACCGTGTGACAGCATAAATGAATCAAACCTCTTGTTCCACTGACGAGGGGACTGTTTCAAATCATACAAGGAGCGCTTCAACTTGCACACATATTTTTCCTTGCCAGGCACTATGAACCCTTCCAGTTGGTCCATGTAAATGTCCTCCTCTAGCTCTCCATGCAAAAACGCAGTCTTCACATCTAACTGCTCAAGCTCAAGATCATGTGAAGCAACAATACTAAGAAAAGTACGAATTGAACTGTGTTTTACCACTGGAGAGAACACATCATTATAGTCAACACCCAGAATTTGACTGTAACCTCTTGCAACTAACCTTGCCTTATACTTTGGAGGCTCGCTTGAGGATAAACCCTCCTTTCTCTTGAAGATCCACTTGCAGCTAATGGTCTTCTTTTTCTTAGGCAAAGGTACAACCTCCCATGTCTTGTTCTTATCAAGGGACCGCATCTCATCATGCATAGCGAAATCCAATTCTCGCTATCTCCACAACGAAATGACTTCTTTATAGGTTCTTTGGCTCATGAATATTCTCCACATTGTTCAAGACAACTCAAAGCATAGTAAGACAAATTACATTCTTCAATAAGACGATTGGGAGGTTTTGTTGTCCTTTTTGACTTGCGTTGAGCAATAGGTAAATCCTCCTCTAGCTGCAAAATAGGAGGAGTTTCTTGAACATCATCATGAGCATCATCATCAGCAACATCATTATTATGGTCATCCTTGCTCATCTACGGTGCTCCACCGAACATCGTATCATCCTCAACATGCTCCACCCGCATGCGCATACGCCGCAACTCTTTTCCGGAACATGTTCGAGGGCAAACCGTTAGTAAACATCACAGATTCATTGAATACAACACTCCGCTCGTAAAAGTCTTCCCAGTTTCGGGATTCCACAGTTTATAACCTTTGACTCCCGAACCATAACCAAGGAAAAGACACTTAACAACTCTAGGCTCTAATTTTCCATTGTCAACATGAGCATAAGCAAGTGCATCCAAAAACTTTTAACCGTGAATAATCGCGGGCTTACCACACCATACTGTTAGGATACAAGATAATTGCTAACGATTACTGGCTAGAACTCGAGAATTTGAGTGGAATTTGGGATAGGAAGCAGGGAGTTCGGGGAAGAATAGACAGCAATTTGGGGAAAGTTCAGATGAATTGTCTGGAGGGAATTCGAATTGCGGTTACAAGACTTGGCCACTACGGCGGACCAGCCTGGGTTCATATACCCACGCGACTCGGCCCAAAACCACTGTTGGCGGTCCTTATCGCACATTTTAGACCGCCAATAAGAATATAAAATCTATCCCAAACTTAGCAAATAGGACTTTATGCTAACATATTCCACGAGTTTCGGTGATTGTCGCTTGCGGGGAAGACAACTCCGGAAATGCACACAAATGGGCCAAAGCACACAAGAAAATCATGAATAAGAGGGTGGCCCATTTGCCTGACAATTGTGAGTCTCATACATGGGCCAAAATGCCAAACATAAGCCCAAAAGATGGAAGACCAAAACCCGGTCCAACTCCATCTCGGGCTGGATGAGTGGGTCCCAGTAAATGGGCCATATCTCACTCATACGGACTCCGATTCAGGCAAACGAATATGCGTTGCGAAGCTATCGACGAGGCCCATCCACTCACCAAATTTCAGCCCATTTGGCCCAGGACCTGGCGCGGCCGCGCCAGGGGCGCGAGCGCGCCCGCGCGGCTGCCAAACCAGACCCACTTTTGCAGGTCGGTGCATTAACTCGTGGGAGGTCGGTTCGGGGTGCGTCCAGGTTCATTGCATCTCAAACCGACGTATGGAGGTCGGTTTGCCACCTTCCAAGTGGGGATGACACATTTGCAATGACCCCCTCCTCTCTAGATATAAAAGGGGCTCTTTTCTCTTCATTCACAATCAACCATTCAAAGGGGAAGAGCACCACACTAGAGCCTCATTCCAAAGGGCTATGCCCTACTAGCTATAGAGTTAGAGAGAGAGATGTGAGGGAAGAGAGCGGGGAAGCGCCGGGCTTGTCGGTGTCTCCCCGACCTTGTACCTCTGCGGATATTCTACTCGGCTCCCTAACGGGATCTCGGCTAAGTGAGTATTCGTGTTTCTTATAGTCTTTTGTGTCTTTTATTTAGTTGAGCTTAACCAGGCTTGCTCATGGGTTCGTTGTCCGTCCTCATGGCGGATGCTCTAGTAGAGGGCCCCTGATAAAGATGGGTCACCCTGATCGACGCTAGAGTAGTAGTCGCTAGCGTAGACGTGGTGTCTAGGCTAGAGGCTACCTTCATTTGCCTCGTATCTCGACGGTTGAGGTGGTAGGCGGCAGGTGGTGACAGCCCTGTCCGTCCCTTGTAATCCCCCACGTCTGAGTGCGGCGTAGAGCTGTAGGCCGGGATCACCTGGCAGACCAGGTGTGCTCCGGTGCCCGAAGTGAACAAGTAGAAGTATTGTATCGTTAAGCTTAGGACCCTGAAGCTATAGGAATCCATCTCTACCCACCTTTCTATCTCAACCCTTGGGTTGTTCCTTGAACGAATTAGCTAGGAGAAATACCTCCGTTCCCTGTGGAAATTACGATACCCTGAATACTTCCGGGTGAAGGCTATAACGGTACTTCCGTACGCTTGCGGATTCTCTGCATACGTTAAGAAATACCAACAACCACCACACTCGGCCCATGGCCCAACACACACACTTAACCAGAGAATGCTTCAAATCCAGCCCATCGTCGTAGCACTTGAATCATCAGCTTCCCGCGCCACTCAACCACCGATCAGGGTCTCGCCGGTCAGGGTCCTGACATTGCTCCCTCCTTCAGAACCAGCTTGACCCCAAGCTGGATGATCTGGAAAACGCCGACGCAAATCCGCAGATTCTTCCCATGTCAGCATATGAGACGACAAGCCAGACCACTGCACCTGAATCTGCATAAGACAGGATGCTCCCTTCTGCACACACCGAGTGGACACAAAGTGCAAAGGAGTAGTAGCTGCATCTGGTTCAGTTGGAAAGGAACTGAGATCAGTCTCAACAATTGCTTGAGCAGGGACATGAAGCTTCAGTTGGGATACATGAACGACTGGATGAATCTTGGCATCATCTGGAAGGTCCAGCTTGTAAGCCACCGCCCCCACCCTTGCCAACACCTTGTAAGGTCCATAGAACCGAAAGCTCGGCTTCCGATTACCCCGAGCGACCACCGATGTCTGGATGAATGGTTGTAACTTCAAATACACCAAATCACCCACTGAAAACTCTCTTTCAGACCTGTGCTTATCAGCTTGCATCTTCATTCTTAGCTGAGCCCTTTGCAGATTGTGAAAGAGCACATCATGCAACAGATTTTTCTCAAGTAACCACTGTTTCAGATCAGGAGAATGACAGTGAACAGGAGATGGAATTCCCAGCATTCTTGGAGCATAGCCATAGAGAGCCTCAAATGGTGTCAATCCAAGAGCAGAATGGTAACTAGTGTTATACCAGTGCTCAGCCAGAGTCAGCCATTTGTGCCACTGCCTGGGACAGGAGTGTACACTGCATCTTAGAAATGTTTCCAGACATTGATTCAGACGTTCAGTTTGTCCATCAGCCTGAGGATGGTAAGAGGAGCTCATCAAAAGTTGAGAATCAGATAAAGTGATCAATTCTTTCTAGAATTTGCTTGTAAAAATCTTGTCCCTGTCTGACACAATACCCACAGGCATCCCATGCAACCTGTATACATTATCCATGAATGCTTGAGCAACCTGCACAGCACCAAATGGATGTGACAAGGGCACAAAGTGGCCATATTTTGCAAACTTGTCAATGATGACCAAGATTGTGTCAAATCTATTGGACTTAGGTAAACCCTCAATGAAATCCATACAAACCACCTTCCATGCTTGATCAGGCACTGGCAAAGGCTGTAAGAGACCAGGAATTTTGGTATGCTCAATCTTTGCTTGCTGACAGACTGAGCAGCTTTTGATGAAGTCTTTGATATCTTGCTTCATATTTGGCCAAGTGAAGATCTGCTTTAAGTCTATGATATGTAGGTAAAAACCCAGAGTGACCACCAATTCCTGACTGATGAACAGCTTGTAAGATATGAACCTGAGCTAACTTGTTTTCACCCAGCCATGCCTTACCATTGAGTCGAATTATGCCATCAGACAAACTGAACCCAGAAGAACTAGGGTCTCCAGGAGGTTCATCCTTTAACTCAAGCAACAATTTCTGAGCCTTCTCATCATCCTCATAACCCAACTTAATTTTATCTAGCCAACTCTGATATAATGTGGAAATAGCAAAAACTTGGTCAGAGTAGGGATACCTGGACAAGGCATCAGCAGCTTGATTATGGATGCCTTGCTTGTACTCAACCTTGTACTGCAAATCCATTAACTTCATGATGGCCTTAAGCTGTAGTTTAGTTGCCACCCTCTGCTCAGCAATGAATGCCAAACTTCTATGATCTGTTCTAATGATGAACAGTTGATGTTGCAGATAAGCTCTCCATTTGTCCACAGCCATCAATATAACCAAGCATTCTTTTTCATATGTGGATAAGGCCCTGTTCTTTGGACACACAGCTTTACTCAAGTAGGCAATTGGATGTTTATTCTGCATTAACACTGCCCCAAAACCCACATCACAAGCATCTGTTTCTATGATAAACTGCTGAGAAAAATCTGGTAGTGCCAAAACAGGAGCAGTGACTAAGGCATTTTTTAGCAACTGAAAAGCCTGATCATGATCAGGTTGCCAAGAATAACTCACACCTTTCTTCAACAACTCCACCAGAGGTCTACTAATCACCCCATAATCTTTCACAAACCTCCTGTAGTATCCAGTGAGACCCAAAAATTCCCTTAATTGTTTTAGATTCTTTGGTACTGGCCAATCCATGATAGCTTGGACTTTAGAATATTCAGTAGAAACCCCTTGAGCAGAAATCACATGGCCCAAGTACTCTACCTCAGGTTTGGCAAAAGAGCACTTGGATAGTTTGACAAAAAACTGATGTTGCCTAAGAATGGCAAACACCTTTTCCAGCAACTGCAAATGGGTTGACAGATCATCAGAATATATCAACACATCATCCATAAACACCAGAACTCCTTTTCTAAGCAAGGGACCAAATATGATATTCATGATATTCGAAAAGTTCTTTGGAGCATTTGTTAATCCAAAGGGCATGACGAAACTCATACAACCCTTCATGTGTTCTAATTGCAGTCTTGTATGTATCGGTTGCATGAATACGATCCGATGATAACCGGCTACGAAGTCAAGTTTGGTAAACCATTTGGCCCCATTAAGCTCATCCAATAACTCCTCAACCAATGGCATGGGATGCTTATTCTTGACGGTTTGTGCATTTAATCCCCGTAATCCACACAAAACCTCCATGATCCATCCTTTTTCTTCACCAACAAAACAGGAGATGCATAAGGACTTGTGCTATGCTTGATAATACCACTTGACAACATCTCATTAATTTGCTTTTCAATCTCATTCTTCTGCAATGGAGAATACCGATAGGGTCTAATATTCACTGGTTTGACTCCAGGCAGCAGGTCAATATGATGATCAAATGCTCTAGGAGGTGGTAAGACAGATGGATTCTGAAAAAGATCTTCATACTGATTGACTAGCTTCTCCACCTCTGGAGGCACCTCACTCAACTAGACAGAAGTGACCTCGTCATCTCCTGGTACTGATAGAGTATCCTCCACTGGACACAACAACACTCCTTAGGTAATTGCATCCCTATTCAACAACCCAAGCATCTTTGCATCAGATATAGCCACAGGTTTATAGTGATCTCGTGATCAAACCCGCAATGTGATTCTCTTCTGCTGATAAGTGAATCTCATCTTCTTCTTGATCCAATCTACCCACATAGGGCTTGCACTCTCCAACCAATCTTGGCCCAATATCATATCAAAGCAAGATAAGGGCAACACCCCCACATCAGTACAAAAAGAATAGCCCTGGCAACTCCATTGCAACTTTGGAATTCTCTTATCACACAACATAGCACCACCATTTGCTGTAGTGAACTTCATAGGCTGAGCTGGTACACATAGCGAAGCCAACTGATTAGCCAAGTTGGAACTGACAAATGAACTGACAGAGCCTGAATCCACCAAGATTAACACAGACTGCTTGCCAATATTACCAACCAATCTCAGGGTCTTTCTTCGATTTGGTGGCACCAGACCAGATTGATCAACAGCCATGACAACACCTTCTTCTTCATTATCAGCAGCATCATTTGCTTCTTCCTCAGTTACCTCCAGTGCATCAAACAATTCCTCAACTACATGAAGTGGAACCTGAGGAGGACATTTGTGATCTCTGCTCCAAGGCCCACCACATTTATAACAGAGATTATTTTTCCCCTATGAGCCTTGAGATTAGCTAAGGCATCCAGCTTAGCATGATTAGCCTGCCCTTTAGAAGACTCTGGATCACCATGTTTACCCTTCTCATAAGACTTGGACACAGATCTGCTATTATCTTTCCATGGTTGTTTACCCTTGTGCTTAGCTAATTCAGCCTCTTGAATCAGAGCCAATGCACTAGCAGTATCCACATCAGGTGGCTGATGCAACACAATAGCAGTTCTAATCTCATCCTTAAGTCCACCCATAAATCTCTTGACAAAATAAGTTTCATCATAGTTGGAGTTGTAGAGAAGCAGGCTATGTGAAGCTTGTTCAAATGCTATGAGATACTCATCCACAGAACCACATTGTTTCACAGCCTCAAACAGGTTTAGAACAATGGAGTATTGATTTTTGTCGAACCTGTCCATCACAAGGCAGACTGTCCCAATTGTCAATCCGACCACGCCGCTCCACCGTGTACGCCCGGGTCTTCGCCGCTCCAACGAAGTTCAACGCCGTGAACCTTGTCTTCGATTTGGATTCACCGAGTACACCTCAAAATATTTGAGACAATCATCCCACCACAACCGAGGATTAGAGCCGTCAAATTTGGGAAAGTCAAGCTTAGGAAATGGCGGTGGTCGAAAATTAGGATCAGAGTATTGTTCAGAAGGCATACCCCTATCAAATCTCGGCTGTCGGGTAAACCCGCCGCCGTGTGCGCCACTCCCGTTGGCCGCTGCCGCGGCCGCCGTCGGTGATAGAGACGACGCCGCAGGCACGGAATTCAAGTCGAACCCCCGATGTGGAGGTTGTACGACTCCGGTGAGCGCGACGGGTGGCGCGCCACCGACGGTAGGAGCAGGTGCTCCTCCGCTGGGCTGCTGCGGCAATCCGCCGAGCACCCCAGGTCCTGGTACAGGTCCCGCGCCCTCCGTGTCCAAGGCGTTGACGTGGCGGTAGAGGCCGTCGACCCTGGTGATGGTGTTGGCCAGCAACGTCATAGATTCCTCGGCCTTCGACGTGAGGTCGGCGAGCATCATGTCCGACTCCGTCTGCTTGTCGCGGATGTCGTGGGCGGAGTCGAAGGTCTTCTTCACCATGTCGTTGAGGCCGGCGAACTCGCGCGTAACCTGCGCGAATCCCTCGAGCGTGGTCTTCATCTCCTCGAACTTGGCCACAAGCTCATCCAACGAGGCAGCCATGGCGGACTGGAACTTGCTCAGCTTGCGCGCAGGAGCCAGCCCAAAGAATTTTGCAGTGGAAAACAAAAATTGAGCCAATGAATCGATGGAGCTGGATACCAATTGTTAGGATACAAGATAATCGCTAACGATTACTGGCTAGAACTCGAGAATTTGAGCGGAATTTGGGATAGGAAGCAGGGAGTTCGGGGAAGAACAGACAGCAATTTGGGGAAGTTTAGATGAATTGTCTGGAGGGAATTCGAATTGCGGTTACAAGACTTGGCCGCTACGGCGGACCAGCCTGGGTTCATATACCCACGCGACTCGGCCCAAAACCACCACACTCGGCCCATGACCCAACACACACACTTAACCGGAGAATGCTTCAAATCCAGCCCATCATCGTAGTGCTTGAATCATCACACGCCACTCAGCCACCGATCAGGGTCTCGCCGGTCAGGGTCCTGACACATACCTCAATAGGTGTTTTCTTGTTTAGTGGAATAGAAGGCGACCTGTTTATTAAATAACAGGCAGTACTTGCAGCTTCAGCCCAGAAATGCTTGTTCATCCTTGCATGAGACAACATACAACGCGCCCTGGATATAATGGTCCTGTTCATTCACTCAGCCACACCATTCTGTTGTGGAGTATGGGGTATGGTGTGATGCCTGACAATGCCTTCCTGTCTGCAGTAATCATTAAAGGCATGCGAATAAAATTCTCCACCATTATCAGTACGAAGCAATTTTACCTTCCTTTCAGTTTGCTTTTCAATCATCACTTTCCAGTTCTTAAAAGCAGTAAAAGTATCATCTTTATGTTTCAAAAAATAAGGCCAAACCCTTCTAGAGTAATCATCAATAATTGTAAGCATATAACGAGCACCACCAAGTGAGGGCTTCTTAGAAGGACCCCATAAATCAGCATGCTCATAATCAAGAGTACCTTTGGTGGTGTGAACAGAAGTGTTGAACTGTACCCTTTTATGCTTGCCAAAAATACAATGCTCACAAAACTTGATCTTACTCGAAGTGCAGCCCTTTAGCAGGTTTCTCTTCACTAATTCTGCCATACCAAGGTGACTCATATGTCCCAAACGCATGTGCCAAAGGTTAGTCTTACTAGGTTCTTCATTAGAAACAGCAGCGGCAGCGGAATTAGAACCAGATAAAGTACACCCTCTAAGGACATATAACTTTGCAGAATTAAGATCACCTTTCAAACAGATATTATCTTTGCACTCAGCCGATAATGGCTTTTTATTCGCCCTAGGTCTATATTGGCTATCTTCAATTGATTTGTACTCCGTGGTTTTTATCTTAGGTTGTTTCATTAGTTTGCCAGGGATGACTGAGCAGCTCTTGTTACGAACCATTATTTGGTGTTACGTTTGCTTGTCTGTGCTCGTATGTAGTTTAGGCCGCCGAGTTGCCCTGTTAGATCGTAACGCACGGACGATTCTTCACGTGTATGAGTCGTACTGTGGGTGTAGCGTCTTGGAGATGAAGATATCGATTCTTTTAAATTGGGAGTTTGATGATTTTCTTTTAAAGGAAAATTTCGAGTTTGATAGTTTTGACAAAGAATAAAGAAACCCGTATTGTTAAGTTGACGGTGACGATAAGAACAGGAGGAAGACACCAATTACGTCCCTTGTTTTCGAGCCGTGCGTCTTTGAGGGCTAAAACGGACGTCCATAATCATAGCGTGTAGAAATTCCATATTCGGAGTGTTGGACACTTGCGTTGTTGTCGCATCCAATGGCGTACGATGATTGGGGCATTATTATCCACATGGTTCTTTGAGGGCTAAATCTGGGCAACCATGGAAGTGTATAGCCATCTTAAGCATAAGGCGAAGAACTTCCACTTTGAGGAGTGTCGGACACTCTTGCGGTTGTCGGCATGACAAAGATCCAATGCCATCATCTTATTTTCACCACAATTGCAACATTCACCAATTCATTGAAATCCTTCGAGGTCGACTCATAGGCAACCTCTCTTGAAGCCTCAAGCTCAACCCATATGTTTCTAATGCACTTTTGAAGCCTCAAGTTCAATCCATTCTTGTATCTAATGCACTTGAGCTGCCTCAAGCTCAACCCATTTTTGTATCTTATGCACTTGACCTTATCAGTGGACATGTCTAGTGGGAGTATATTGCACCGGTGATGTATTTATAGAGCTGCTGCTGCAGCCTGCAGGATGAACGATGGCGGTGGAGATAAATGGATCAGGTGACGTGTTCTGCTTTCCTCTGAACGCAGATATCCCAATCCACAAGCAATCTTGTGTGGACAATAGAGAATAGACACACAAATTTGATCAGAACTAGTCACAGGCCACGCAAGCTCAACGTGCAATCTATCTTTTGATCTTTCTACTGAACACATGTAGTCGTACGTTCTTGCTACCTGTGGTACGGCAAGATGCACGGTCAAGTCATATGTATGGCTTATCCACCATCACTGATAGAGACATCACACGAAGATGCAGCATACAGACGTTGGCTTCTTAGGGCTTCTTCAACGCGGTGACGTAGCGTGCTGCCTCAACCGCCAACTAGGCTCGGACGGCAGGTTTGGAAGTAAAGCGGTGGCTTGCAGATTGTCAGAGCATCTTGCAGGGGAGTCGACCTCCTCATCTGACAGAAAGTCGAAGCAGCACGCCGGGCGAGCGATGGAGCAAATGATTCCTCGACAAGCGCGAAACCGGCGGCAGAGAGAACGTAAAAGCGTCAAAAGCAAAGAGTGAAAGCTGGCAACTGCATGTATGTGGAGCCCACAATAAAGTAACTTCTACAATTACTTGCACCGGTGGATTGTTTGTCTCAGCTGCTCCTAGCCTACGTGGACTGCGCGTACAGTTGAGGCTGTTCGCCTGCGTTGGCCCTGCCCTTATTAGCTAACGTGTTGGACATGCAAATAAACAGGATATTCCACCGAACTAATTCAAGAGAACAATATCTGTAAGGACTAAGGAATATATCGTCGTGGAAGATGAATAACGCACCAAATTGTCAAAGCTCAATGCGTGTAATGCGGCCACGGATTCTTCCCAATCGTCTTTTGTCAACACGATTGTGCAGATTTCAAAGTTAAATAAATGACTCTGTCTACTAAGTTTAGGCGACTGAGACATCTGAAAGTTAATTTGATGCCATATTAAAAATTCACAAACTAGCCAGAGCACTCTGCAGTTAAATATATGTGGTATATATGAAGAGTGGTACTCACTGTCTATGTTCTTTTCATTTTACTTGAAAAAAAAAGCGCACGCAGTTAGTCATCTTGCCACATTGAAAAGTGATGAATGTACGTACGAAGTGATGATGGACAAATCATTCATCAGACACAAATGTGCCACATTGAAAAGTGCACAGCTGACCATTCCTTTACAAGAAACTTCGTTGCACTTATGAACAGCGTACAGAGTGTATCGCCTAAAAGGCTCCGAATTCAGAGGTTAAATTAGTGCTTCCTTAACAAGGTACTGATTGACATGAGCAACATGTGTGCAAGATAACTAATGACTGCATGCTCTTTTTTTTCAAGTAAAATGAAAAGAACCAGAGACACTACGTACCACTCTTTCATATATACCACATATATTTAACTGCAGAGCTCTGCCTACTTTGTAAATTTTCAATGGCATCAAACTTTCAGATTTTTTTTCAAACAAGGGGTATCCTCCATTTCCATTAACCAAGTAACGGAAATACAAGAGTGTTCAAAGATATGTTCAGAAGAAGCAAAGAAACGTCCCAGAAAACGGCCTAACAGCCATGGACAGAAAATGGCGACTATCAAACTTTTAGATATCTCAATATAATCGACTAAACTGTAAGGTGGCATCCAACTGGGAAGAAAACAACTTCAATCAGTTCAAGTTAGTAGACAGAGTCTTTATTTAACTTTGAAGTCTGCACAATCGTGTTGACAAAAGACGATTGGGAAGAGTTGGAAGAATCCGCGTGGCCGCATTACACGCATTCATATTTGACAATTTGGTGCGTTCTTCATCTTCCACGACGATATTGTTCTTCAATTATTAGTTCGGTGGATTATATATCCTGTTTGTTTGCATGTCCAACACGTTAGCAAATAAAGCCAACAGCTGTGCACCATCTTCGTGTGATGTCTCTATCAATAATGTGGATAAACTGTACATATGAGACATGACCATGCATCTTGCCGTACCACGTACGACTAGTAGTAGCATACATACCAGCCATGTGTTCTGAATGGATCCGGATGTGTCTGAGCTTATGTTACATCAAAAGCCATTGTAGTATTCAGTCTAGACATCTAATGACAAGTGTGGACGAAGAGGTAATGGAACACTATTCATCTAAATTAGAATTGAAGTAAGAGACCTTTTATGATACTTGAAATTGTCTCTCCCATCGTCTTCATAAATTATTAATTTTATTAAAAAAGGATATTACAAAGTCATGCACTTGGTCAACCACCCCCGCTTGACCCCGTCCCCAATCCGCCTGACCCCGACACCGGGAGTCCGTCCGTCTCTCTCGCCCTCGTCGTTCTTCACCTCACCATAGCCGCCGCCACCCGCCGCCCCTCGCCCTGCACCGGCTGGCCTGCTCTTCGTCATCGTCGTCCCTGCACCGCCGTCGGCACTCCCTCACCCGCCCTGTGCCGCCAACCCTCGCCATCGCCCGGCGCCGCCTACGGCCCTCCCTCACCATCGTCCGGCGTCGCAGCCGGCCGCCCTCTCCATCACCGTGGGGCGTGCACGGCACCACAACGTGGGCCTGCGCGCCTAACCAGTCTGCTGACGACCTCCGCCGCTACCTCGCCGCCTGGGGAGGTGCCGACGGCGAGGTCCCGGAGCAGATCGTCGATGTATCCTGTACGATCGCAGCCGCATCCCGCGGTTCGGGAGGCTGGCGCTCACCGTCGACGACTTCGTACACTTCCTCTTCTCCGAGGACCTGAACCCACCCCTCTGCCACTCCAAGGTAAATCCACCAGAAAGTTGCTCGATCCCCAATCCACCCGGAAACCTGTTGTCTGAATCAAGAAAGTGGTATTAACATAGGCACGATTGTGTTAGACAGTGCGCCCTTGTCTGAATCAAGATCCAACTAGTTGTCCAGCACTCCAAGTTCCAATAGTAATTGAAACAAATATTTAGAACTGAAATTGGTATTGAAGTGGCAATAAGCGGGAGATTTAATTTTTCACCATCCTTATAGTTAGACAGTCTTCAAATACCAGGTTTAGAATGCCATCTAATTTGATACCATGGGAGGCATAGAGATTTTACCATCTTTGCCTACGTGGCGTGCCAAATCATCCTACTAGCGTGGCAACGGGGACAAAGAGCCTGTAAAATGATCGGCCCTGCCCCTGGCTTATTCCCTTCTCCTCGGTCCAGCCTGCTCGCTCCGTCCTTGCTCCAATTCCCTGTTTCCCTTCGTCCGCGAACCGCGACGCCGCCAGGGGACACACACCGCCTAGAAAGCGCGACGAACTCCGGGGAGGCGCACGCATCAGGCGGGTGGAACACGAGTCCATGCTGCCGCAGGAGGGGGTGGTCCCGGTCCGCCCACCCGACGTTAACGTTGTAGGATGCGGCGAGGCAGTGCACGCCGAGCGCCTCGGCGTTGGGGAACCGCGCGGCCTCGGCCGCCGCGAACGCCGCCATGCGGTCGTGGAGGACGACGAAGACGCGACGGTGGGTTGCGGCGGGGTCCGACAGCAACGCGGACATGGAGAGGCAGGGGCGCGGCCCCAGTCTTATCTCATCTAGTTTCGTTCCCGGTCTTGCTCGTCGTCGGCGGCGGACAGTGACGAGGGTGCCCACCAGCCGCTGGTGACGGGGTGCCAGTGCGTCTACTCCCTCCTACCGCGCCAAGATGCGCGCGCAGTAACTGCTGCATCCACTGCTGCTGCGAGTGCTGCGCGCTCTGCCAGGAGTACCGCGAGCTCAAGAAGCAAGGGTTCGACACATGAACATAGGTACGCACTTACACTAATACCAGTGAAGCATCAACAAGCATCCGTTGTGGAGGACCTCAAAGATACACGTTGGTCGCCTTGTCTGTGGAGATCCAGAATCTCACAGATCAAGTCTTGGCCAAAATGGCCGAGCTTTACTGAACTCTTGTTAAATTCATTTGAGATAAAATGATGAATGCGGACTGCTGAACTATTTGATCCTTGCTGATGGCCAGTACTCCGGAAAGGCCCCTGTCCATGTTAGAGGGTGTACTATGATCTGCCCTATTGTTATTGGGACCGTCCACAGATAACAGACGTACTCCTGGACTGTTTGGATCTTCCACACATAACACACGTACTCGGGTTCCTGTCAGTACCATGCCAACACAAGCCTGTACCATGCCAACACGAGCATGTATCCTTGGAGAAAAACTCCCCATCAGCTGCTTCAAATTTCAAAAGTAACAGTGGACGACAAAACACAATACAACTTCATTTCCTATTACTGTAATAACACAGTCGCAAAAATGTTCCCAGATTCTTGATGAAACAGAAGTGCGGCAGTGCTTCATCTGAGAGATCGGCGGCGGCTGCAGGGAGCAGCCCCCGCCGGACGCAATGAAAATACTAGCTCTTCACTGCCGGGACTTGGGCCAGTCCGAGGCAGTTCAAGAAGTGTGTGGCTTGATACAGCTACACAGGCCCGCGATGGTGTTTCTTTCTGAAACACGCAAGTTCTCGAATGATGTGCAAGTGCTGCGGCAGAGCTTGGGTTTTGCCAACGGTGTGGGAGTTGGAAGCTGGGGCCGTGGTGGGGGTTTAGCCCTGCTGTGGACGCATGAGATTTGTGTGAAGTTGGAGACTCATGACAAACTTCACATTGATGTCAAAGTGGTTGATCCAATCTCCGACTTGGTGCGGTGGAGGTTCACGGGGTTCTATGGAGAACCCAGGAGAGAGATGCGGCACAGAAGCTGGGAGCTCCTGAGCTTTCTTAACGCTCAATGCGACGCCCCTTGGCTATGTGCGGGCGATTTCAATGAAGTGCTTGACGCTGGGGAGCAGTTTGGCGGTGTCCAGTGACCTGAGAGGCAGATGGAGGGTTTCCGGGAGGCGGTGGCGGAGTGTGGGTTCATGGACCTGGGTTTTGTTGGTTTGCCTTACACGTGGGACAACCGACAACCAGGAACCCATAACGTGAAAGTTCGGTTGGATCGGGCGCTAGCGAATGCTGCCTTTGCGGCCCGATTCAAAGATATGAAAGTAACACACCTACAAACAACTGAGTCAGATCACTGTGCTCTGCTCATTGAGTTCAAACGGAGTGGAAGGGGTGCAAGGAGGAAACGCAGGTCATTCAAGTATGAAAATATGTGGCGAAGAGATCCATCCTACGCAAACCTGGTGAGAGAAACTTGGGGGGATGGAGATTTGGTGCAGAACATGCATCAGCTGCAGGAGGCGATGGGTAACATGCAGGGCTCCCTACTGCATTGGGAGCGGTCGGTTTTTGGCTCAGTAAGAGATGAGCTAACAAAGTTGCGGAGCGAGCTCGAGAGAAAAGGAAGAACACCTTGTACTCCGGTCCGACGGGCAGGGAGAAGCAGCTTATGGCCAGACTTTCTGAGCTGCTGGCGCGGGAGGAGATCATGGCCAAGCAGCGCGCCAGGGTAGCTTGGTTGAAGGAAGGGGATCGGAATACAAAGTTTTTCCATGAACGTGCTAGAGAAAGGGCTAGAGTGAATCGCATCTCGGCACTTCGAGATGAAAACGGTGAAGTGGTCACGGAGCAAGCCGAGCTTGAGTCATTAGCATCGGCGTTCTATGAAGCTTTGTTTACCGCCCAACGTGCATCGCAGCCGGAGGGTGCTAGATTTTGTGCCGGTGAAGGTGAATGAGTATATGAACGAAGAGCACGATAAACCGTTCTCGGCCCAAGAGGTGTACGAGCCCCGTCTATGATGGGATCGAACAAAGCACCCGGGCCGGACGGTTTTACGGTTTGGTTTTTTTCGTGCACACCGGGAGACGGTTGGGCCGAGTATATGCAATGGAGTGCTCGATTTTCGAATGGAGGGGATTTGCGGAAGGTTTGAATCGACTACCTTAGTGCTGATTCCAAAGGTGAAGCACCCGCAAGAACTAAAAAATTTTCGCCCTATTTCTTTATGCAATGTGATTTATAAAATTTGCTCCAAGGTTCTTGCAAATCGACTTTGAGTGGTTCTAGATGAAATCATATCACCGGAACAGAGTGCATTTGTTCCCGGTAGGTTGATTACTGACAACGTGTTGGTGGCATATGAGTGTATTCACTATCTGAAGAGGAAGAAGGGCAAGGTTGGGGCTTGTGCTGTCAAACTGGACATGGCAAAAGCTTATGATAGGGTGGAGTGGCAATACCTACAGGGAATCATGCTGAAATTGGGTTTTTCTGAATCCTTTGTTAATAAAATTATGAGGTGTGTCACTACGGCATCTTTGTCAGTTAGAGTGAATGGACAGTTGTCTGACCCCTTCTCTCCGACGAGGGGGCTTCGGCAGGGCGACCCCATCTCACCATATTTGTTCCTACTCGTGCGGAGGGCCTGTCTTGCTTCTGCGGTCTTGGGGGACAGCTCAGTTGGCGAGAGGAGTGAGGGTGGTGTCGACGAAATATCGGCGATAGTCCGACCAGGGGTATGCCCTGACCGGTAATGGATTGGCGGAAGGCGCACGAGATTGCGAGCAAGACGTAAACAGGGAGCAATCACACAAGGTTTACCCAGGTTCGGGCCGCTATGAAGCGTAATACCCTACGTCCTGCTCTCTGTTTCGATTATGATGTGGATGTATGAGTCGTGCGTTATGCCGATTCCGTCCTCGGCATGGGGGTCCTTGCTCTCCTTATATATCACGGGAGCAAGGTTACAAGTCGGAACTAGCCTATCGGTACTAAGTTTACATACTTTACAAGTCTAAACTTTCCTATCTCGCTAGGTCTTGTCCTCCTTGTCGGTCTTCGATATTCCGCCCGTTTTAGGGTCCGTCCAGGCCCGGCCGAGCCGATCGGTCTTGGAGCTTGATGGGCCGGCTCGGTGATAGCGTGTTGGCCCAAACTAGGCCGTGAGGGTATATGGAGTTTATACCTCCACAGCTAGTCCCCGAGCATCATGGATCTTGAGGGAAAAAACACCGTCTTGCTTGGTTGAGTGAGAAAGGGTGGTCGGACACACGTTCGACATGTGGTCCGAGCAGGGCTGGAGGACCGCCTAGTGTTTCCAACCACACTTTTGCTTACACTTGGTTGACGTTTTCGGTTTTGACCGAAAGATTTATGATGCTCCTGAAAAGAAAAAAAGAATTTTGAAAGGGTCCCAAATCTGGAGACGTGGGCCCTCGTTAGCGCGTGATGACTGCCATCACATGGTATCTGTCGTGATTGGTCGTTGCCTTAGCTTAGTTTTGAAACTAAACTCTTTGTGAATAGAAAGGATCAGGCCGAGTCATGCAAATGACGTGGGCCCACGTAGTCCCCGAGGTTGCTGTGAGATAGTATATGTTGCAAAGCAAGCTCTAAAAGAAAGGTCTAGCCCATGTCACCTCGGGTGACGTGGGCCCACGTAGTCCCCGAGCCCGAGATGATGTGGAACACATTATGTCGTGGTCTAAAAAAGAAGACAACCGATCATTATATCGTGCTTTATGTGTTTCCGACCACTCTTTGAGTGAGACCGAGCGAGCCAAATTTCATTTGGGCTGGTCGGTTTGAACCATGCCATGACTTTGTCATGATTAAGTTAAGGTAGCTTTGCTACTTAACTCAGTCCCCAGCATGGCTGTGAGACCATGGTTTTGAATCTAAACCCATAAAAATAGCTTAGCTATTTCTGCGCCAGAATAACCGGTATCATTGGCGAAAAAATCCCAGCTCAGCTGTCGGATTGTGTGGGTTGAAATGTTGATGATATACTGCTGCTATACTGTAACTTGTGGATAAGTTCTTCGAATTATTACTGCAAAGAGAAAATTTGGTATGAGTGATTGTTTTGACAAGGTATGCTGAATCGTGTTGATTTGATATAATCTATGACATAGAGTTGTATCAAAATGTGTTGTTTGAGAATGGTTTTTAGTAATCGCCTCTCCTTAGAGTTAATCAGTCCGCAGGTGTGTAGGTGACCTATAATGAATAGCGCGTTTGGCCGAATCACTTAGGGCCCTATTTCCATTGGAGGCGACCGCTGACACCCCTGTGTTGTATAGCGTTGGAGCTGTGAACACGTAGCGGGGTTGATCAGAGACAGTGCACGCTGATTGTTTTCTGTTGGAGGGGTGACGTACTTGGCCATTTGATGCAAAGAAAAAAGGTGTTTTTAACTTTGTAAAGAGTTTTTCGAACGTACTTTGAAGTAGTTCGTGTAAGGAAATCTTTTGTGAAAAAAGATTGGTGAAGGCATGTATGTTAGGTTAATAGAGCACTTATCGTATTTTCTTTGTAGGCCACTGTCTTCCCAATGTGGACTTTTGATCATGCCTTTGTTCCCGAAAGAATGGTCATAAGGTATATAAAATTCTGTTATGCAGAAATGTAACTCATGCTTATTACAAATTTGGAAGAAAAAATTGCCAGCAACACTCTTCTCTTTCTCATTCAAGAGCCGACCAGTCCTTAGGGATTAGATGATCCTAAACAAATAGCACGGTGCCGGAATGTTTGGAGCCCTTTTCCTTTTGGGAGCGACCGCTGGATCACTCTGTGTTGTATAGCGTTAGAGCTGTGAACACGTAGCGAGTGGGACCAGAGACAGTGCATTCCTGGTTTGCTTCATGTTTGAGGTAAGAAATTTGTGAAAACTGGTTTTTCTAAAGTGTGGTCTTTTGAAACAGGTGAACGGAATAAAAATAAAAAATTTCTTAGAGATGTTGGGTACTTATCTTTTGTCCGTCGTGGCACGTCATGATTGCGTGCGGGGCGAAAATATTCGGTTGCTGATGCAACCGTACATCAGCAACCGGGTTGTCACGTCAAACCGGCGTACGATTTTTCGTCTTTGGTCAAGTCGATTCTTGGTGATGTGGTGGGTCCATTGTGTCGGTGACTCAATCGTTCCACCTTCCTGACGTCGTGCGTCAGCGAGCGCACGGGGGGTTCCCGATGCGAGGGGAACGTATAAATGCACGTCGCTTGAGTGGAGCGGTTTTCGTCGCTTCGTGTTCTTGGGAAACGAGAGGGCCGCGGGGTTTTGATTACCCACGATCTCGTCGGTTGCCTTCTCGAGTCCTCCGGGCTCTTCTATAAATCGGCGCCTGCGCTGGGAGTTCTGTACACGCAACGCATTCTTTGTTCTTGCTCCTCTCCTTCTGCTTCCGCAATCTTAGGGTTTTAGATCCCATACTCGCGCCGCCGCCATCAAGATGGATCGCCGTCACGGTAAGCACCCGGCGGGGGAGGAGGAGTCGGTGAACTCCCCTCGGGAGGTGAGGCCGCGGCGGAGGTGAGCTTGGGTTGGAATTTTCCTTGATTAGTCTTGGGGTCTTCGTCTTTTTGTGTAACCGCAATTCGTCATTCATAATGTAGGTACACCCTCCTGACTATTGGAGGTGCGGCAGGCACCTCCGCCACGGGCGCCGCCGAGGCGGCGAGGAGGACGGCGGAGGGGCGGCGGGTGGCGCCGGGGGCTGTGGCCCCCGAGCAGGTGGCTCCGGTCGTGGAGGCCGGGGCCATTGTTGCTGCGGCGGCGGAGCAGTGGCTCTGTCGTGGCGAGGCGGCGGCGGGCCGAGGAGGTGGCGGCGGCGGCCGGTGTCTCCACGCCGCGTTCAGCGAGCGGTGCCTCGGTGAACTCCCGGCGGCGTCCGTGCTCGACCGTCGTCGGGCGGAGCGGAGCGCGTCGGGGACCTCTACTCGAGGCCACCAAGCAAACTGGGACAGGCGGAGGCGAACGCCGACCTGTTCCTGAACGCACTCTCCTCCGCCCAGGAAGAGCCGGAGGCGGAGAAGCAGCGGGCCGCCGACTTCGACACCGAAGCCAACGCCGCCGTCAATGAGGCGGCGGACGAGAGGCTGGCCCGCAAGGTCCAGGTGGACACGCTGCTTCGGCAGCGCGAGGCTGCCGACATTAGGGTCGGCGGTAAGTACCGAGTTCTCCATTGTCCATATGCCCTGGGTTGTGCTTGTCTTGGTATTTCTAATTTTACTGTTTTTGCGAGAAAGCCGACGGAGCTGGCAGAGTTGGCGGAGCAGCCGGGGCAGAGGCCGCTCATGCGGCGGCGGATGCGGTGAACGCCCGGGCGGCGATGTCATCGCGCGGGCGGGCGGCGATCCGGCCAAGTGGCCGCGGTGGCGGTTCATGGCGTTCGCCATGGTGCCTCGCCGCTTATGCCACCGTCGACGCCATCTCGGGCGTTGATGTCCGTGGCATGGAGCTGTCGGTGGCGGCGCATGACGCCATGGAGGGCGGCGCCGTCGAGTTCACGGGCGGCGGAGGCCGTCGTCGCCGCGACTCCGTCGACGGTGGTCGGCAAGTTGTTCGGGGATGACTAGATTGCTTAGATGCAATCGGTCCCCGTTTGTAAAAATTTTTATATTTTTAATGAAAGAAGTGGATCTTTTTTGAGATGTGTCTGTCCGGAATCCTTCGAGATTCTTTTTATTTATCTCTTTATTTTGATCTGTTTTATGACTTTGTCATGTTTATGCGATAGGATTTTGTTTCGGGATTTGGAATCCTTTGTTTAGAGAATGTCGTAACGCGTCGTAGCTGAGGGATGATTTTCCTTTAAATGACAAGAAAAATTCATGTGCTCAAGTGTTTGACACGAAAACTTGACTTCTTATTATAAAATAGTACACATTAGATTGCTTTTTTGTCATTTGAAATGACTTACAACGATGTGTACGACTGACGCTAACTTAAACCTTGAAAGGGAAATTGCCTAAAAAAGAAAATTTGTGCTGATAAAAGAGGAGGACGTATCTCTCAATCTTTTTAGTTTTCCGGCTCTGCTTCTCCTTTTTCCAAGTCGTGAATCATGACTGGATCTTCTTCGGTGCAGAGTAGTAGGTCGTCATCGTCCAAGACTTGATCGTCGCGGCGTCGGGCGTGGTCGGATATAGTTATCCCGTTCCGAGTAGTATTGAGATTGTCCTTTTTTGGAAAAGGTACATCTGTAAAAGAATCTAAGGAGCTTGAGTTCTTCTCAAACTGGCTTCCTTGTTGTACTACTTCATACCACTCGCCGTTTATGAACATGCCTTCGGATGTTTTGCGCCCTGGTGATCGGACTGTTCTGATGGGCCGAAGATTGGCTGGGTTTATTGGATTAGGGAATATGTGCTCGGTGTGCGGAGGTATCCCGTCCTCAGGAGGAGTTGGACTAGGGAGCCTCCAGTTTGGTTCTCTGGTCTGCAAATTGTCCAAGAAGGGAGTGATGAAACCATTATGGTTTGTTTGAACAGACGGAACCATTCGTCTAGGAGGAGGGCTCCGAGCACGTTTGTATACAGTAGTCGTCTGAGTTGGTTGCTGGGTGCAACCATGAGGCTCGTCAATGTCAGGCGAGTCCCTTGTATCTTCCCTTAATGGGCTCTTGCCGTTACTGCGGCGATTTTCTCTGACTGCTGCCATGTGTTTCTGATGCGCTTCCCTCCATTTTCTTTCTACGTCTTGGTGTCGGTCAGCAAGTGCCCTAGCCCTGCGTGCCGATGCCATTGTCATTGAAGGGGATTGAGTTGAACGTGCTCGTGGTCGTTCAGCTCTTTGCTCTGTTGCGTTTGCCATGGCAGCCAATACCTCTTGCCGTAGCCTTTCCCTTCGTTGTTCATCACGACGAAGGGCGCGGCTAGCTTCGGTGCGTTCTGCGAACAACCGGGCGTTAGATGTGTTATTTTGTGGGGATCGTTCTTGCTTTGCATTGCCGTAGTAGGTGCGGCCGGGCGGGTTCCGACCGGTTCGTCGGATTTCTCGGCGACGTCGCCGTCGTTCGTTGCGACGGGCGTTTCTGCGTATCTTGTTGACACGTAACTCCGACTGGGTACATCGTGTCGGGTAGTTTGTGTTGTTTGATCTGGACTGCTGTTGTCCCGTGAGGCTTGTTGTGAAGTCCTCTCTCTCTCAGATCTTGGATGTCGGCCAGGATTCTCTGCCGTATGTTGCTTGGCTGGCCTCTCCGACCACCGCGTATGATGATCGACCGTGGTTGGAGCTGCTGTGAGTTTCTGCCGCCATCTGGCCGTGTATGGTTGCCACGAGGATTTGTTGGAACGCGTGGTTGTAGATTCACCGGCTGCAAACGTGGCCGTTCGGGACGCCAAAAGGTGACTCTACGATTGTTGTTCTGCCTTCGTGTCGATGGATTAGGAACTTGTTGTTGTCGCGCGATTTGTAGATCGCGATTGACGCGTCGTCGGAGCGACTCAAAGTTGGCATGGGTTTCTGTCAACCTCATGTCTTGTTGATGGATCAAACGGAGTAGATCCGTATTGCTGACATGCCTCCTTTGGTTAGGACCGGTCGGAGGTGTTGATGCCGCGCCGTCAACTATCAGTAGTGGATTGGTTGGGACTGCAATGGTGGTCACCGGGATGAGTTGGATCTGGTTTGGCGCAGCCACCATTGTTGGTGCCATTGTCGGCGTGATCGCCGGAGGCGTGAGGACTGTAGTGTGCGATTCGAGCCGGAAGTCCGGTGAACGTTCCGAAGTTGAAGGTGAGGCCGGCTTCGAAAGTCATGGAAGCCGGGAAGGAAACCATCTTGATCGACGTGAAATCTCGGTGCGCACCCTACCTCGGGCGCGCCCTTGTCGACGAAATATCGGCGATAGTCCGACTGGGGTATGTCCCGACCGTAATGGATTGGCGGAAGGCGCACGAGATTGCGAGCAAGACGTAAACGGGGAGCAATCACACAAGGTTTACCCGGGTTCGGGTCGCTATGAAGCGTAATACCCTACGTCCTGCTCTCTGTTTCGATTATTGATGTGGATGTATGAGTCTGTGCGTTATGCCAGATTCCGTCCTCTGGCCTGGGGGTCCTTGCTCTCCTTATATATCACGGGGAGCAAGGTTACAAGTCGGAACTAGCCTATCTGGTACTAAGTTTACATACTTTACAAGTCTAAACTTTCCTATCTCAGCTAGGTCTTGTCCTCCTTGTCGGTCTTCGATATTACTGCCCGTTTTAGGCTGTCCGACCAGCCTGAGCCGATCGGTCTTGGAGCTTGATGGGCCGGCCTGGTGATAGCGTGTCGGCCCAAACTAGGCCGTGAGGGTATATGGAGTTTATACCTCCACAGGTGGGCATCCATGCACCGTGGGTGTCGCACCTCCTCTTTGCAGATGACTGCATAGTCTTCTCAGAGGCTTCAGCGAGGGGAGCAAACAGGCTGCAGGAAATTCTGAAAATATACGCAATGGGGTCTGGGCAGATGGTCAATAAGGAGAAGTCCGCGGTTTTCTTCAGTAGAAACTGTGAGGAGGAGTGCAAGTAGGAGGTGAGAGCAGTGCTTCAGATTGATACAGAAGCACTAGCAGAGAAATACCTGGGTTTGCCCACGGCGGTGGGACGCTCAACAAAGGAGGCCTTTGAGTTTACAACTACAAGAGTACGAAATCTAGTGGGCACTTGGAGTGGGAAGCAAGCGAGTGGTGCGGGCGGGGAAATTCTGCGAAAGCGTAGCGCAAGCAATGCCGACCTACCCGATGAGCTATTTCCGCTTCCAAAGGAGACGTGCAAGAAGACACGTCTTTGTGATGATGAATTACGGTGGGGAGGTCTTTGCCGATAGCGGCGCATCCATTGGCAACGATGGGAGCTACCGACGAGACCAAAAATAGAAGGCGGTATGGGTTTCGAGAGATCGAGGCTGTTCAACCTGGCTATGCTAGGCAAAAACGGGGATGGAGGGCGGTGCAAAATCCCGATTCCCTTTGCGCTCATGTTCGAAGGGAAGATACTACCATGACACGACCTTCATGAAGGCAACTAGGAAGAAGCACGCTAGTCATACCCGGATAGCAATCATGGAAGGGAGGAAAGCACTTGAGAAGGGCTTGATCCGAAGGATAGGAGATGGAGCGTCGGCGAAATATGGGGGGATAGATGGCTGCCGAGATCACTTCAATGGTATGCCAATTACCCCTCCGGTCCCCGATCAAGGAAAGTATGTCTCGACTGCTATCTCCGAGTGGGCGGTGGAATTCGAATTGATCAAGCGGCTATTCTTCAATGTCGATGCCCAAGCCATCCTCGGCCTTGCCGTGCCGAGGTGCGGTGAGGATTCATGGGCATGGGAGCACGAGAGGCACGGGATTTATTCGGATCAAGTCGGCATACAAATGCTTGTATGAAGCGGAGATGCGGCAAAGTGCGAGGCCGGCTTCGACATCGAGTGATCCGGCCGGGCGCGCATCCGGAGATTGTGCGTGCCACCGAAGGTTCGCGTCTTCTGGTGGCGGGTGGTGAACAACTTCCTCCCGGCGAGGGAGGAGTTGCATAGACGACACCTTGAACCTACAGCGCATTGTGAACTCTGCGGGTCGGACAGGGAGTCGGTGAAACATGTTCTGATGGAGTGTACAATGGCAAGAAGATTTTGGAAGGAAGTGAAGTCTCTAGCTGGAGTTAAAATCCCTCCCCTACACCCAAATACTTGGGCATGGGATCTGATTGATCCGGGAGTGATTCCAGCAAAGGACGCCGCGATAATTCTCCGTGGGATGTGGTCATTGTGGATGGCGAGGAATGACGGGAGACATGGCAATGCTCAAGTGCCACTACGGGTTGCGGTAAAATGGGCGATTGACATTGCTCACGATCTATGGCAGCTAGGGCATCGGAGAAAGGAGGACAAGCACGTCCATCTCCAGCAAGATCGGGACAAGCCGAGGCCCTACTGGATCAAGTGCAATGTGGACGCGCATTTAATCATGGTGATCGGTCGGCGGCCTCGGGGGTCATCATGCGTGATCAAGATGGCGGGACATGCGGAGGAACGGCGAAGTGGTACGAGTTCGGTATGCATGCTCGGCCGCTTTGAAGCCCGGGCATGTGTTGATGGCCTGAACTTTGCCAAGGCGCAAGGCTTCATGAAGATCCAGTTGGAGACGGATTGCCAGGTTCTTGTCAACCTGTGGGAGAAGAGATCGGGCCAACAATCGGATATTGCAGCCATTCTTGAAGAGATGGAGTTGCTGAGCCGGAGCTTGGAGGGTTTTAGTTTTTCCTTTATTAAACGATCTTGTAATTTTGCTGCTCATGAGTGTGCACGTCTTGTTTCTAAAGAGCATCAGGCAGTAGTGTGGCAGGATACGCCGCCTGAGCTCGAAAGAGCTGTGTACGCTGATTGTAACCCTCCTCCTATTACTTAATGAAGCTCCGGTTTCCCCTCAAAAAAAAAAAAGATTCTTGATGAAAATGGTGCAAGGCAATCATACAATGACCCCAATGGCAGTGACAAAGCCATATCTATCCACTAACCTTATTACTTGACACATTTTATTGCTCCCAGCTGCAGCCACGTCGCCTACTTACCATGCCCCTAGGATTTACAATCAACGTCCACCATTAACCCTTCCAGCAGTTTCCAGTCTCATCTGGGCAGCCGCCTACCATCGAACATCGAAGAAAACAGGCCCTTCCCGTCCACACGGCAGCCACGCCACAGCGCGCCGCTTCCGCCATTGCCGCTGCCGCTGCTGCCCCAGTGAACTTCTCCCTCTCTCCCTCGCTCACGCCTCCCTCTGCGTCCCCCGCTCCTGACAGCCCGACGTCTCTCTTCCCGGCGCCGCAGTCGCCTCCTGCACAGTTGCAGCTCGCCGTTGTCTCCGCCGCACATCTGCTCCACCCGTCGTCCACCGCCGCGCCTAGCCCGGTGCTGGCCCACCGTCGTCCCTGCCTCGGCAGCGCCTGCACGAGCGCAGGTCTCCCCAACCACCAAAGGAACACCATGCGAGCGAGCATCTCCCCAGTCAGCGCGGAGGACACCGGACCTCCGATCTAGCCTCTTCGCCGAGGTAAACCTCGATTTCCCCTCTCTTGCTCTTCAATATCCTAGCATACATGGGATGGTGATGTGCCTTCGATGGCTTCTCCTTGATGAGCACCGTGACCATGACAACCCGATTTGTTGTTTGTTTGCTCTTGGTATCATCTGCCCTCCAGTTGCTTGATGAAATGACCAAAAGAGCTTTTCTTCCTGATTTTGCATCAATTTGGGCCCTTTCCAGTCATCTATCCATTCCTCTGTGATGCTTATTAATTAATTAACAAGTGCTACCTTTGCACCTTGATATGCCTTGACATTGTTGCATGGTCATTTATAATTAGTGTTATCAAATTATTTTTGCTCCTTCTACTACTGTGGAGTGTAGTTCCTTCAGGTACGGACAAAGGCCCCAAGCGAAGAGCTACTCATGGACATGAGTCGCAGCGAAGTATTGTTGTTACTTATATCTGTGAAGTTTTGAATTCTCCAGGCTGAACAATAGTGCCCATAACATCACATGATTTACTGCTTACAGTGTGATATCTCCAATATTGTTCAGTATTAACAATTCATTCATTATGTTGACAAAGAAAAAAAACTTCCAGCTACTTACAAACACAACAATTTAGTCAGACATGCGGCTGTTTATATTTCTTAATATTTTTCAAATGATCTGACTTAGGTTCTATCGTCTTTTCTCTCCATTTCCCATGCACTAACATGTGCACCTTAACCTGATCCCCAGGTTTCACATGTTCAAAATCATTCTTTCTTTTTTCTCCCAACGTAACCAGGATCAATCTACTGTCACCCTGATTGGCAGGCCTACTACATCACCAACCATGCGAGATTAGCCCATAAAAAAAATACAGGCTTATACGTTCTCATGCCATTAAATGCCGATTCTTTTTTGTCATGTTCCGGTGGGATTATCCAAACATGTTTCACCATTGTTGTCTTCCTGAATTTTCTACTACTATTTACCAAACATAAAAATGGTGTGTGAGAGCTATTCACTCCTACAATAACATGTACTACAATGTATTTCAACAATCTTTTAGCCTTCGGCCAACAAGTTTGCACTACAGATTCAATGATTTGCTGCAAATTTGATATTCAGACTCACTAATAAGAATACAACACTCTGCTTTGATGCACTCCTTCTATAACATGCTTTCACTGAAAAAATTCAGGTTTTCTGATGTTTATTATCGTAAAACTGCAGATCCCATTTCCTATGGTCATCCTACGTTGTGTGCTCACAAGATGAATATTCTACAGTCTTAACTCCCTGACTACGGTATGTTCTGGCATAATGTGTGATCTATTTGAAGATTCTTCTTATGCATTGCAATTGGTTGACTGATTACAAATGTGTTTATGTGTAGTTTTGTACAAAAGCTCATGTAAACTTGGGTGCTCACCTGATATTTAGATATGCTGATTTTTCTCATTACATTTCTACCTCCAATATTAGAACTCAGTTCCTCTTTGTCTGTGTAGGCATATGGCTTCTATATATTCTTCGAGAAGTGTATACATATTCCGAACATTAACGCTTTCATCTTTCAGCATCGTTGCACAACTTCTTCCTCTATGACTTTGTCATGGGCATAAAGAGGGGCGCCGTAGGGCGCAAGTGTCCTAGTTGGGCCTTAAGCCCATTAGTGTTAATTAGTGTCTCTCTTAGTTATTTGTCTATAGGAATAGTACCATATTGTCTAGGCACAAGAGGTGTTAGTCCTATGTACCTTTTATATTCAGCCCATGGGGCACAATGGAAGGCAAGCAATCAGTTATGAAGAAACAATCTAGTCTCCCCCTATCTCTCAAGCTCTTGGCATAGCATAAGGCCAACCTCTCAAGCTCTTGGCAAAACATAAGGCCTAGTTATCCCCAATTATCCCCCCAAACTATTCACGTACATTGCACCTGGAATGTGCTGTTACTTCTCAACTATCACAAGCTAACATGTAATCAGATAAAAAAACCGGGGCATTGGGAATTGGCATGTCATCAGACCATTGTCTACTTTTAAGTATGTGTTTGGTTTCAAGGATGGAAGAGGATGCGATGGGTCGATCCAAAAAATTGGTGGTGTTTGGATGAGGATGGGATCACCCCGATTGGCCTTGTAGATGAGGATGGAGCCAGCCCTTCAAATCTAGGGCACGGGGACATACCTCTTGGTCCTTGTTAAACATCGCGCCTTCTTTGTTCCTTCACGCGTGGGTCCGTGATGGGGAAACGTGCTTCGGCGCGGAGGCACAAGTGGTGTGGCTCCACGATGGGATACGGTGTGCTTGTGGCTTAGGCGCGGGGGCACGGTTCTCCGGACGGCGGCGCGATAGTGAAAAGCGGCACCGCCGCGGGAGAGGACAAGCGGTAGAGAAGAGGGGTGGCGAGCATGATAGGTTGGGCCGGCCCATTAATGACAGCCGTGGTATATGGAAAGCGTAGCTGACGGTGTTAGAAACTCCATCCATCCCTTTCCACTCAATCACTCCAACCAAAAACTTATTTTTTAAAAAAACTCCAACCAAACAAAATAAAAAGGATGGATGCATCCATTCCTCTAAACCAAACAATTGCTGGGACAATCCGATCCCCCAAAATAGGAATGGAACCATTCCATTCCATTCCACCTCGACCCACACATGCTACTACATTGACACCGAGTTCTTTTGCGTGTTTGAGAAAAAGAAAAGATTTAAGGTCAAAGTATCAATATTTCAAAAGCTGAAGTACGTCTAAAGTAGGAGAAAAATAATCAATGTTTGCCCTTGAGAGGATGACCGGTTTTATTTTCGTGTCAAACCTGTTGATGCGAGATGAGGGCACATGCATTCCATGCGGTTGCTATACCTATAGATATGGCAATAACCTGGTTTCTCGTGCAATACACACACAAAATGATGAAATATTTATCTAGAAAAAGGCAAGGTTTCAAACAGTATTAGCTATGTTCCAAAACAAGAATCAATAAAGCGACTTGCCCCTCAAAATCCATGCATCAAATATATGTAATGTGCTATGGAAGCAGCTTCTGTTTTTACCAAAAAGCTACTTGCTGGCCCATAGGTTGTTATGACTGCCTAAACAAATGTTGTTTGTGAGTTTACACGGTTTTTCAGAGACGGAGTAGGTAACCATGAGGGAAATGGGGAGAGATGGCTCAAAAAAAGGTCATGTTGGATTGTATGCAGACACCATCACCCCACTGATCAGTGAGTCAGGGAGAAAAGATGGAGAGACAAAGAAACAAAACAGGGGGAACATAACAGTTACTAGTATTAAACAAGCATCCCTTTGGTAAAAAGCATCCTCATTTCTTTTGTCTTTTCCTTGAAAGAATAAAATATAGGCATTTGTAGATGTAGTAGATTCTCCTACACGACCATCATTTATGTAAAAATCTAAAATTCTATGCATTGCCTTTCTTACAATACAAGAGGCGCAACGTGACCTGACGAAGGCAGAAAAGGACAAGAAGGAAGTCACACTTATATCCCTTGTGCTCTACTATATATATTTTATTCAACGCGCGGCGAAATGCATATATAGAATAAAGAAAGACGTGCAGTAAAGGACACGGTGTGCACATGTACACCAAATCGAAGTCAGAAGACATAATAACACATGTATGCACTTGCGATTCGATCAGATCGGCATGCATACAAGCAGCCAAATAGCTCCATTTAGGGTTGGGGTGCCCCCAATTTCGCACGGCGGGAATGGAGGGAGGGGAGGGGAAGGGGCGGGGGCATACCTGGTGGTGTGGTGGGTTCTCCTCGTCTTCGTCGCCGGGAAAGCGGTGGCTGGAGCGGCGGCGCGGCGGCGGTGGTCGCCTAGCTCTTGTCGTTGTACGTAGGCGGCGAGAGAAGAAGGTGAAGGCGACAATGAAAGGAAGGAAACAGGTGTGAACGCCCGCAGCAAGAGTCTTCCCCTTTCCTCCGCTCGCGCGTGTTACTGGGCCGATTTCGGTTCTCTGCAGAAAGCGGCCCATGGGTTTTGTGTTCTCTCTCGGGTTCCAAAAACCTTAAAGATAAGAAAGAAAAATATGACAAAGTTTTCTTCTATGGTTAACTTACTGTGAGACATATCATGCAGTGTGTGAGTACGGTGTCATACAAGATCAAGGTCAATGGGGATTTGACAGAGAGTATTGTTCCAATCGAGGTTTACGCCAAGGGGATCTCTCTCGCCATATTTATTTCGATCGTGCGGAGGGATTTTCTTGTCTACTCAATGAAGGAGAAAGGAGTGGTCAGTTGCAAGGAGTCACTATATGTGCAAATGTCTCTTCAAATAAGAAAACATCTTTGATTTAGATCTTGTTTAGTTCTAGATGATTCTTTGCCTCCGGGATAATTGTAAAATGCAATCAAGGGAATGCAAATCATCTACAACATGTTATCCTGCAATTATATGAGGAGTGCTCGGCACATGTTGTAGATGATGATCAATAAGGATAAGTCATCGGTTTTGTTTAGTAGGAATTGTGATCAGTCAAGTGTACATGATTCGTTGCTTCTCTTAAAATGCAATCAGTAGACAAGAAAATCCCTGCACTTGATCGAGAAATAAATATGGCGAGGGAATGCAAATCATCTACAACATGTCTTTGTCAAATCAACCTTATATGAGGAGTGCTCGGGTCAGATGATCAATAAGGATATGTCATCGGTTTTGTTTAGTAGGAATTGTGATCAATAAGGAATTGCTTCTCTTAAAATGCAATCAAGGGAATGCAAATCACCTGTTTCCTTCCTTTCATTGTCGCCTTCACCTTCTTCTCTCGCGTGCGCCACAGACAACGACAAGAGCTAGGGCGACCACCGCCGCCGCCCGCTCCCGGCCGGCTGCCCTTTCCGCGACGAAGACGAGGAGAACCCACCACACCACTAGGTATGCCCCCGCCCCTTCCCCTCCCCTCCCCTCCATTCTGCCGTGCGAAATTGGGGCACCCCAACCCTAAATGGAGCTATTTGGCTGCTTGTATGCATGCCGATCTGATCGAATCGCAAGTGCATACATGTGTTATTATGTCTTCTGACTTCGATTTGGTGTACATGTGCACACCGTGTCCTTTACTGCACGTCTTTCTTTATTCTATATATGCATTTCGCCGCGCGTTGAATAGAATATATATAGTAGAGCACAAGGGATATAAGTGTGACTTCCTTCTTGTCCTTTTCTGCCTTCGTCAGGTCACGTTGCGCCTCTTGTATTGTAAGAAAGGCAATGCATAGAATTTTAGATTTTTACATAAATGATGGTCGTGTAGGAGAATCTACTACATCTACAGCATCTATATTTTATTCTTTCAAGGAAAAGACAAAAGAAATGAGGATGCTTTTTACCAAAGGGATGCTTGTTTAATACTAGTAAGCTGTTATGTTCCCCTGTTTTGTTTCTTTGTCTCTCCATCTTTTCTCCCGACTCACTGATCAGTGGGGTGATGGTGTCTGCATACAATCCAACATGACCTTTTTTTGAGCCATCTCTCCCCATTTCCCTCATGGTTACCTACTCCGTCTCTGAAAAACCGTGTAAACTCACAAACAACATTTGTTTAGGCAGTCATAACAACCTATGGGCCAGCAAGTAGCTTTTTGGTAAAAACAGAAGCTGCTTCCATAGCACATTACATATATTTGATGCATGGATTTTGAGGGGCAAGTCGCTTTATTGATTCTTGTTTTGGAACATAGCTAATACTGTTTGAAACCTTGCCTTTTTCTAGATAAATATTTCATCATTTTGTGTGTGTATTGCACGAGAAACCAGGTTATTGCCATATCTATAGGTATAGCAACCTTGCATGGAATGCATGTGCCCTCATCTCGCATCAACGGGTTTGACACGAAATAAAACCGGTCATCCCTCTCGCAAAGCAAACATTGATTATTTTTCTCCTACTTTAGACAGACTTCAGCTTTTGAAATATTGATACTTTGACCTTAAATCTTTTCTTTTTCTCAAACACGCAAAAGAACTCGGTGTCGATGTAGTAGCATGTGTGGGTCGAGGTGGAATGGAATGGAATGGTTCCATTCCTATTTTGGGGATCGGATTGTCCCAAAGAATTGTTTGGTTTAGAGGAATGGATGCATCCATCCTTTTTATTTTGTTTGGTTGGAGTTTTTTTTAAAAAATAAGTTTTTGGTTGGAGTGATTGAGTGGAAAGGGATGGATGGAGTTTCTAACACCGTCGCCTACGCTTTCCATATACCACATTTGTCATTAATGGGCCGGCCCAACCTATCATGCTCGCCCCCCTCTTCTCTATCGCTTGTCCCTCTCCGCGGCGGTCTTGCCTCACTATCGCGCCGCCGTCTTTGGGGCTTGTGCCCTCGCGCCTAAGCCACAAGCACACCGTATCCCATCGTGGAGCCACACCACTTGTGCCTCCGCGCCGAAGCACGTTTCCCATCACGGACCCACGCGTGAAGGAACGAGAACAGCGGCGATGTTTAACAAGGACCAAGAGGTATGTCCTTTGTGCCCTAGATTTGAAGGGCTGGCTCCATCCCTCATCTACAAGGCCAATCGGGGTGATCCCATCCTCATCCAAACACCACCAATTTTTGGATCGACCCATCGCATCCTCTTCCATCCTTGAAACCAAACACATACTTAAAAGTAGACAATGGTCTGATGACATGCCAATTCCCAATGCCCCGGTTTTTTTATCTGATTACATGTTAGCTTGTGATAGTTGAGAAGTAACAGCACATTCCAGGTGCAATGTACGTGAATAGTTTGGGGGGATAATTGGGGATAACTAGGCCTTATGCTTTGCCAAGAGCTTGAGAGGTTGGCCTTATGCTATGCCAAGAGCTTGAGAGATAGGGGGAGACTAGATTGTTTCTTCATAACTGATTGCTTGCCTTCCATTGTGCCCCATGGGCTGAATATAAAAGGTACATAGGACTAACACCTCTTGTGCCTAGACAATATGGTACTATTCCTATAGACAAATAACTAAGAGAGACACTAATGGGCTTAAGGCCCAACTAGGACACTTGCGCCCTACGGCGCCCCTCTTTATGCCCATGACATCTCCCCCGCCCTTGGAGACCCAGCTCGTCCTCGAGCTGGAGAGCTGACGCGAAATAGGGTTAAACCTTTTACATCTCGGCTTCCCCTTTTTATTGAAGACTAAAATACAAAGATATCCACCTGGATCCCATGGGAAGAGCGCCTGGCGGCTTCATGTAATTTGAAGGGTGGAGTGTGAAACGGCCGGCTCTTATCTTTGGAAGTGTCTAGCACCACGGCGAGGCATAAGGATGGATGAGATAGCCTTTGATGACGATCTTTGGATCTTTGGCGAGGTCGCCGCAGACCGGAAACGCCCATACTTGGACCTCCACTGCAATTGGAGCAGCAGGCCGTATTGGCGAGTTCGAGTGGATGAACACGCACGGCAACGACGAGCTGAGGAGCATGCGTATCTGCCGCACCATGCGACGGACAAACATTCCTCGCACTGCTGCCTGGAGGCGCACCGTTGCTTGCTCCTTCGATGCTTTTGCGGCACGAAGAGCCTGTGCTCGGCGGCGTGCCAGGAGTCCCCGTGCTGCTGCCTGGAGGCGTACAGCCGCCCGGCGTTCACGGTCCTTCTTGTCCATCGCCTGGAGACGCGCTCTAATGTGATCCAGCTGTGTGGACACATCAGCAAGGATGCGTAGAGTGTTGGCAACATCAAGGGATACCTGATGAAGCAGTTTGGGGCACGGGTGCGGCTTGAAGCGCCGTTGCAGGAGCTCGGTGAAGCGGCGCCATGTCGGGTATTCATCTTGCTCGACTTGGTGGAACCAAACTCGGGCGTCAGCTTTCAAATTGCGGGAAGCCAGCCATACCCGTTCTTCCGCCATGATGCGCTCCCGGCGGAAGTAGAGCTCGCACTGGTTGATGAAGGCCACCGGATCGGAGGTCCCATCAAACTGCGGAAAATCCATCGAGGGCCGGGGTGGTGGCTGAATGCCGCGGGCGGCTCGATGAACCCCGCGGACGGCGCGGCGTGCTTGGCGACGGGCCGCGCAGACGAGACGCGACGACGCCCTGGTGGTGAGGAAGGCGGCGCGTCGGCTGTGGTGGAGATGGGCCGCGGACGGCGCAACGAAGATCCCCGCGACGACGCGGTCGACGGCGGCGGCGCGCAGTGAACGGCGGAGCTGGATGACGGGAATTAGGGTTGGGCTGGATCGGGATTGTGCTGTTTTTTTTTTGGAAGATCGGGATGGAGTGGTTGGATTGGGAAATTTGTTTGTTTGTTTTTGTTTTTTTTTTTGTAGGATGGATGGCTGGATCGGCTGTAATGGAAAAAAGTGGCGCGTACGTCCTTGTTGTGGCGGCGGCTGTCGGTGGTGGAGGGGATGGAGAAAAAGTGGATCTGGATCGACGAATTCTGTTTTTTTTTTCCTGTGATGATGGAGAGGATCGACAGGCTTTGATACCAGCTGTTATGAACCAGGATATTTAGGGGATAATTGGGGATAACTAGGCCTTATGCTTTGCCAAGAGCTATGCCAAGAGCTTGAGAGATAGGGGGAGACTAGATTGTTTCTTCATAACTGATTGCTTGCCTTCCATTGTGCCCCATGGGCTGAATATAAAAGGTACATAGGACTAACACCTCTTGTGCCTAGACAATATGGTACTATTCCTATAGACAAATAACTAAGAGAGACACTAATTAACACTAATGGGCTTAAGGCCCAACTAGGACACTTGCGCCCTACGGCGCCCCTCTTTATGCCCATGACACCAGGACTAGCTATTTTATTTGCCGGTTCTCACATGTACTTGTCTTTTGCTTGACAGATGCAGGAAGTTTTTGATCCACCAGAAACAGAAAGGAAAGCAGAAACAAAAATTGGTGCATCCATTAGGAAGGATGTGATTTTCGAGCAAGATTCATGTTCTTCATATCAATTATGTATGTATTCTGGTAGTTTCCAAAGAAACCAAATTCTATTAGTGAGGTTCCCTTTGGTTTGTGCTTATTTGCCACCCAATTGTGCTTTCATTCTGTAGGGGGCAGTATGAAATTTGAAGAAGATGGCCATTTGCTGTCTCAATCAAAGAGGGATTTGTCACATTTGGTACAGGCTTTCTCTTGATTATATCTGTCCTTTCCTTTTTTTTGTTACAATACTTGCATCCTTTATGGCATCTTGCCTAACCATACGAATTATAAACTTTCAAGTTTTAAATATGAAATAGTTCAGCAGAAATGCTGAATAAAACATTTACTAGATAGTTCTGAATGGGTTCAAACACTTAAGCTTGTTTGCATAAGCTCGGAACATCAGCTTGGTTTTAAGAAAAAGATAATCAGTTACATTCACATCTCAATGATTTCTTGAATTCTTGGTGCACTTCTTATGTCCGCTTGTTGAATATCATTCCTTGCTAGTTGCATTTTCTATGTCATATGTCCAAACTTGAGGCTACTCAGCCACTATCTGTGGTTTAGATAGATCAGTGAATAAAATTGTTACTCAAGAGCTATGTACCATGACGTGTATGTGTTAGATATGTATATATCTAGGGGTCTACAGACCCCCAATGGGTATGCTGTGATTCCGCTAGATATATACATATCTAACAGTATGTTCTAAATTCAACCATGGGATAAAGTTCTCGGGATCTTTATTAAACTCTTGTTCGCTCTCTACTTGAACAAATCCTCCCTTCTCAGGAATATCAAGCACAGTGTGTCGACACCAAACATGTTACTGAACTTGGGTCACATGCATGTTCGAAGGATCCATTGCCACTGGGAAGAGATTATCATAGGCAGAAGCCACACTTTCCTACTTCAGTCTGTTCTTGGGAGAAGTCTTCTGCATTAGAAGCAGCATCAAGTAGCCCAGATGCATTAGGGCATGCATTCGGGACAATGAGAACCAGAACCAACACCCTCAGTGCAAGGCCAGATTATCTTGCTTCGTATCCTACTAGTGCTCCTCACATGCGGCAGTCTCCAGGAACAGTTGAACTTGATTATGGTTTAGATCATTCAGAACATTGCTACAGAGGATCAGACCGTGCTTCCTTTTCAAGCCGCAATGGTCGATCTGTAGAACATTGCAAAGAGGTATATCTGCTGACCATTCTGACTGTTCTAAAATCGCAACTTATGTCTATGTTTTTATCTGACGCAAGTATAACAATTAGCCTTTTTCTGTGTAAACAGATGGTTGAATATGCCAGAGGGTTCCGCTATGCAGATGAGATCAATCCCATTCCATGTCAATGGTGCTTTCAGGATGAGATCCCTTCTTTGTCTAGAAAGAAGTATGATGAGGCGCCTTCAGTACCAAGAGGCCTGCAGTATGGTGATGAGATCCCTTCTTTATCTAGAAAGAAGTATGATGAGGCACCTTCACGCTCAAGTCAGTGGCACTATGGTCCTCAAACTGCACTGTCCTCAAGGAGACTTGACTATGGTGATGAGATCCCGTCACTGTCTCTTCACCATGGTTACCGAGATAGGATCCCTTTGCGTTCTGGTCATTGGTGCCATGATGCTGAAGCACGTATACTGCCAAGATACCAGCAAGGTACTTCTCATGGGAATAATCGCTCAAGGCAAAATTTTGCCAGGATTAATACCAATGAGCAAGCCAAAGTTATCACAAGCAAACATAATTTTGCAAAACCGAGGGTGGTTAACAGAGTTGTAAACAGTAGCAACCACCATACGATCAATATGAGAGGTAATCGCTGGAGAAATTCTGAGGATTTGAGGGACCAAGTTCGTGGGCCACGGGCAAATAAATTGAACAACGCTTCAGTATCATCCACTGTGAAAGATATCACAAGTCCATTGATCCGTAGAAATCAGTATAATAGATCAGATTTTTCAGTTGAGTATAAACAGGCCAAGTTTTTTATGATAAAGTCATATAGTGAAGATGACATTCATAAAGGTGTCAAATATAATGTTTGGGCAAGTACACCAAATGGGAACAATAAGCTGGATGCTGCATACCATGAAGCTCAAAATTTAATGAATGACAATGGTGAAAGGTGTCCTGTCTTCCTATTCTTCTCGGTCAGTAAGGATCAAATACTCTGTTCAGATTATTTATTACCTTTTTGCCTGTTTTTAGGTTGTAACAGTTGTAAATGATAGTTTATAGTAGCAAAGGCTTCTGCCTTGTATTTTTAGAGGCCAGTGGTCCTAATATCTTCTAAAATCAATGTTTGTGAAGATACTTAATCAAGACATCACTGCTTCTCTGAGGGGATTCTAGGACTGGTCTTGTCTTAAGTTACAAAGTTTTAGATGATTGGCTGTTGTCTGGACTCTTTAGTGGCCCACTACGATGCTACATAAACATAATGAAGGCATGCGAGGAGTTCACTTTTTGTTACAGATTACTAATGAGCACTTGTGACAATATTAAAGAAAATTGTAGTGTTTGGCAACTATGAATCTAGATTCTATAGATAACCTGCTTCATTTTTTTCGTCCTTCTCAAATTTGTACCCTATTGAAGGTTTCTTAGGATAATTGTTTAGTTTTTTTGTCACATAAACATAAAGACTCAAAAGGTTGAATAAACTTCTGATCATACACTGGTTTAACCAAGACATGTCTGAGGTTTCTAAAAAAAGACATGTATGAGGTGATGCTCGCTTCATTACCTGTGCAATTTGAGAACTAAAGTAAAAAAAAAAAAAAAAAAAAAAGGATTGTTGTTGGCTAGTTGCTACTTACGAGCATGAAAAGATTGCTTCATGCTACTTCTTTTATAATATTTGTTGCTATCTGTTGTTTGGTTTGTGTATCAGTTGTGGCCATTATTTCAAATTGTATTGCTTTTCTTAGCGGACCACTTTAACCTGATTCTTGCCCAGACTGTCCTGCCATTAGAATAAGTGAAGCAGTTCCATGACTATTTTATTGATTTGTAAATTTTAATACATTTATGTTCCTCGTGTTCCCTTTTTTTCAGGTCAACACCAGCGGACAGTTTGTAGGTTTGGCTGAAATGTTAGGTCCTGTTGATTTCAAGAAGACCATGGACTTTTGGGAAGAAGATAAATGGAATGGCTTTTTCCCTATAAAATGGCATATTATAAAGGATGTTCCAAATCGGTTGTTCAAACATATAATTCTTGAAAACAATGACAACAGGCAGGTTACTTTTAGCAGGGACACGCAGGAGGTATCAAACTTCTAGCCTATTGTTCTGAAATTCTGATACCCATCTGTTCTAAAAGTAAAGATTGCAAATGAGGTTATTTTCTTATATTAACACATTGGGGATTTGGAGAACATAGAAGCTAAAAAGAATCTGTTTTATGCAATGTAATGAATTATTTGGTGATGTTACAGTAAAAAGCATTAACTTATATTATTTTCAAGCAGGATAGTAGAAGTTTTTATAGAAATGCTCTAAGGTTTTCCCAATTCATTATGAATGCTCTAATAGACATCAAAAGTTTTCTCATCATATGTTTTTGAGGGCATAATTTTGTACCATTTTAGGCACTATTTTCTTGTTGTTTCTTTAATGTAGATCGGGCTGCCGCAAGGTGTGCAAATGTTGAAAATTTTCAAGGATCATCCTCAGGGAACATCACTTCTGGATGATTTTGATTTTTATGAAGAAAAAGCTAAGGCACGCCGTGCTGAAAAGAGAGGAAATTCAGAGTCGACATATGATGTTCGATTCTCTGATGACTTGAAACCTATGGTATGTATATTTGTGTTTAGAGCTGTGAAGCTGTGACAAAGGGCACCTTCTGTTACCTGATCTTTATAATAGAACTGGATGCATTCTGCAAAGGATGGGTAGCATTGCATAGCATCTGTGAATATATTATTGCACACCTCTTTTCTTAGAAAGACATGGCTCGTACGCAGCGGCTGCATTCCCCTTTTCTTAGACACGGCTCGTAGGCAGCCGCTGGCGTTCTATCCGAAATAAAGAAAATAAGAACGCAGGTTCAAATTCTGTTAGAAATCATCTGGTCCTGAAACTAGAGGGCCAGGTGCCAGGAATCTGAACTCTGCTGTCTGTATACTCTCATGCTGTGTGTGTAGCACCTACTCTATATGTTATATTCTGATATTCCTAATTTGCAGGAAAATTTGGAGGCAAGCATGGAGAGTTGGGATTTGTTTGAGAATCGGGAGTAACACAAATATAGATGACTGCACAACTGGAATAAAGATCAAGATGAGTCGGTGAACTAGTTGAAGGCACTGACAGTCTGACACCCCTTCACAGAACGATTTGTATCTGACATGTATCTATATGGGGTCAACTTAAACTGCTTATAATTGTTATATAGTGGCTTAGAAGCATAGATGTGCTGGTAAATACAGCCCCATGCGATTTGAACACCAGATGTTTCCTGAAACATGGTGTACTTTGATATATTTCCTGAGATCCAGTTACTGTAATAGAGTTCGAATTCTAGAGTTTGTCCTTTTGGTGATCCATGCTATAGAGTCGATCTTAGAGCGAGCCTGTTGGAAACAGGAACCCTGCAGAACAAAACAATCAGGAACCCGAGAATAGCTTTGTTGCTGCAGAACGAAACGGTAGCTTGTGAGGCAACCATTGTTTTCAAAAGAATGTTGTTCAAAAAAATGTCAGAGCAAGCAAGGTGACCATTGTTTTCACCTCGTTGCGTTGCAAATACATGTGTATATACAAAAAATGCAGTACCCGTTTTTGCAAAACAAATTTAATTTCAAAGGTTGTACTACGGGCAGCCGCTGGATCTGCCGAGAAAATGATCGTAATTGAAATACAAGCGGTGTACATACAAGTCAGGTTTCCTAAGAAGAATGTTGAAACTCTTTACTTGCAATGCACCACAAGATCAAATGCACATTGGCGAGACTCCTCTTGGGGCAATGAGCTTTAACTTTGTTCATTCATCAAGTGGATACTCATCGTCAGGTACCATGGCTGTTAAGAGCGAATACTTCACCCGCAGCGATATCTTGCCCCTCTCCAGCTGCAGCTTGGCACCAGAGACCACCCAGTATCCTGGCATGTCCTGCGGTCCGCGCACCATCTCTGCTGTGTCCACATACTTGAGAAGCTTTGGTGCCTGTGCTGGTGCTGGCGGACCGCCAGGGTACACAGCTGAGTTGATGTTCACATCTGCAGGGCGAGGGGCAGGCTTCTGAGCCGCTGTAGAGAAATGCGTGCTGATGAGCGTCGAGATGAGACCAGATTTCTGCCCCAGATTCGGTGACCCTTCCCACTCGGGGTTCTTAACAAGGGCAGCATTGCTGACTTTGGAGAAATTGAGGCGAAGGAAGAGGACCTTCTTCAACCCATGGCTGCTCACATGTAGCTGTGCCCCGGTCACAATTGAGGAGTCCTCGTCTGACTCCACTGGTGCCGTGTAAACATGAGAAAAACGCTTCCAGGATCCAAATGGTTCCAGGTACTTGTGGTCATATAGTTCTGGAGTTCGGTGGTTGTATGGATCATCCTGGAGCTGCAGGATTTGAGGAAGCGAGCATAGATGCTGAAGGTGGATAGCCAGCATGTTGCTCTTCTTCCCCTCAAGATACAACCGAATCCCAGTAACAGGTCTTTCACCCACATCAACCTGTATCAAACACCACGAAACATGTAAGGAAACGGCATGAATACAACTTCTCTCCAGGCACCAAAGCTTCTTAAATGAATCTGCGTGAGGACTGACAATGTGGAGTCACTCAACAACCCATACAAAGTGTACAACTTATATTTCTCTATCGAAGTCAGTTCTTTAGCAGAAATATCACTTGGAACTACTAGAGATTATTTCCACATATTTTTTAAAAACCTAATTTTGTTATGCTAACAAAGGTAATTCATTTTTCTTGTTATGGTTCAATTAGCATGACAAAGGGGAAAATGATGAACATTACATAGAAGCACTTTATGGCTACTTGCAAGGATAAACAATCTCATAATGCAGAGTGACACTGTATGAAGTCTATAAACTGATGAAGCCACAAGAATAACGGTACCGTATTAGTGCAGACATAGAGCCTCGGTCCCAAAAAACTTAAGGGCAAAGATGAACTGCTCTGTTTTCTCCTCTGAGGTCCAAGAGGGTGGTCACTGTACACAGGTGCCCACTGTCTTGGTAGCTGGAACTCCAAAAATTGATGTAGTTCTTCAATCGGTGGCTTATCTGCAATAAATTGAATAAATCTATCACCCAGTTTTTATGGCATTGTTACATCAGCTGTTCACAGTCACATTCTTGTAAGTCGGCAACTTGGCATGTTTGTAAACTGCATGCTAACTGATAGAGTTAGGAATCTGGCTGTTCTTTATTGATGAATTAGAGAATGATTACAATGGCTAAACCTAGAAATGGCCGCAACAACAGAGTTTGTTCGCCCTCCCTGGGAGACTCTGAACATGATGACTCTATCTCCGCTTAACCTCCTACTCAGCTGGCCCTTCGTTATATATCCTAATGACCGGCTCAGCACCACAAGCTGATAACTGAACTCCTATTTCTCCTCCCTAGATCCTAAATTAAAGGAACAGCCTCCTAACAGGTAACTGTGGCCGAGGTTTAGCCATAGAGGCTGCTGGCGCTTCTTCTTCCTGATGTACTGCTTTCCAATGAAAGCGTCCACAACACTAACACATAATATGAACCTACTAGGCAAGTCAACATGTTATGTAGCAAATTCCTGTGCAGCTTGTTGAATTCAATGGTTTTTTCCCTTTCACAGACATTACACTCTTTCAAGCATCAAGGAAGGCATACTACGTCATAACTTTCCAGCTATACCAAGCATCAAGTGGCACACTTAAGCAGGCAGTAGCTCTAAACAACAAAGCAATCCAAGGATCGGAAAGTATGCATTACATACAACCATATCCATATACATTGCCAATGGTCTAGGCCTTCTCAAATAATAGCATCTAAACTTGTGCCGAATACTAGCAACTTGATAAAATCAATGGACATGAGCGACTAGATGTTTAGGAAACGAATTAATAAAGGGATGCTCAGTCACATGAATGGGGAGCGAAAGACAGACTTACAGCGTAGGTATAGATTAATTGCATGATTGAGAAAGCCACAGCCAGGTACACCATTCAACAAAGAAGTAATAGGTAAGAAGGACATTGAGATAACATCAGGCTCTGATTGAACAGTGTTTATCCATTCACTGTGAGGCATATCTTTGTCCCATTCCTTTCCACCTCTCCGCTTAACCACCATCACCAAGTCCTAAAATACCAAGAAAGGAGTTATATGAATAGGGACACCAGAAAAGTGATAAGCACACTTCCTAGATAGAAAAAGAAAAAAAAAAAAAACTCTATACCTCCTTTGAACAGTATGAACTCGATGGGCTTGATTCCACAAATCTTAGCCGTTGGTCTCTTGCATCGTGCTGCACAGGACATTACATCAAATTACTAAAGGCTCATCTTTGAAAGACAGGAAACATTGATCATCATGCAGTTTTCACAAACTTAACAATGATTTATCAAAACTACAACACTAAGGTTAACAAGCAGATTTCTGCATATTTGGTGATTGCTTGGAATACACACAACAGGAACAACAACAACAAAATGCAGAGTAGGAGACTACCTTGTCCTTCCCATAGACATCCTTGTTATTCATGTCATACTGTCCATTTCCATCCAGAAATCTCTTGTCTGACATGTCCTTGAGTCGTTTCTGTACAACAGCCGGTTGCAAGCTTGATGAATGTTGTTGTTTCAAATAGATAACATCTTTCCCTCCCATCTTGACACCAACAACTATGTGTGTTCCAAACTTGTCAATAAACCTGGAACATGAAGCAGCAAGGCTCAAAGGTTCATTCAGGTGCAGTATAATGTCCACTTATTATACAATAAAACATGAGAAACTCCAAAGGACAAAAACAATATATGAATGTAGGTATATTTCTGTAGTAGGGTCCTAAACACAATGACAATATGGTCTAACTAACCTTGCCAAAGCAGCAGGGTCCCAGGTTGAAGGAACTGCCTGAGTAACATGGTCGCGCAGTAGGATCCGAGATTTTGATAGCGCAACTTTGTAGAGCGAAATGTACCAACCATCAAAGGCAAGTGACTTGGTGTTAGCTGCATCTTTCTGCCAGCACCCGGAGAAATCAAACATGCTGTTGAACATGCCGGAGGGGATTTTCCCAGTCAATGATAGCTCCCGGTTGAAAAACTCGGACATCTGCCCAAAAGAAAAGTAGATTTCTTGGTTGGTTGAGAAGAAACAACAAAGCAGCGGTCATCCATCCATCCATGAACCAAAGCGATGACAGCAGCATGTTCAAGGCTTTATAGTAAGTAAAAGAATGAAACCAAAATCAATCAGAATCAACGGGCAGAGTAGACACCTGCTGGAAGGAGAGGACGTCGGAGCGGAATCGCGTGCGCTCGCCCTTGTCGCACGTGATGGACCTGGGGACGGCGGCGACCCTGACCCCGCCGGGGAGCAGGGCGTCGTGGAGGTCATCGCGGGAGAGGTCAATGAGGCGCGCGTGCGCGTCCGGGTCCGCGAGGAGCTTGCCGCCCTTGCAGTACTTGAGGCGGACGTCGGAGACGACGTCGTAGCCCCGGCCGATGGCCGCCACGGCCGCCTCCGCGGCGCCGTGCGCCGTCGCCTTAAGCGCCATTCCCGACCATCACAGGAGCCCTAAAGAAAGCGCTTCGCTGCCGAGCCAGCGGCCTCGGTCTTGACGAAGCCGGACGGCGCAGAGCAGCTCCGGGCGGCCAAAGATTTGGAATTTGAGGAAGAATTCGATTCGGCAGGAGGAAGAGGAACCTTGGGAGGGAGAGGAAGATCTGTGCAGCGAGTGGGTCGAGCTTCTAGTAGACTTGTGCCGACGTCGTCTCCTACTCTGTGGATTGATTGAAGCAGCAGCAGGCTGCAGGCCAGGACGCCAGGCGAGCAGTTGAGTGGAAGTCAGCGAGCAGGAGAGCAGGACGAGCAATTCAGCGACCCGTGAGCGGATTGCGGCGGGATTGCGGTTTGGAATTTGCGGCGGGAGAGCAGAAGAGTGGAAGAGGAGCTCTCCCCCGCCACCTCTTAATGAAATACAGGCACAATGCCTCTGCTCGCGAAAAAAGAGGGAAGAGGAGCAGCAGGACGCCGGACGGGACAAGCAATAAAAGTTGCCGTGCTGTGCAGTGCTGTGTGTCCATCTGCAGCCTGCTGCTGGATTTGGGATTTGGTTTGGAATTCGGTGGCGGCGACGCTGAACAAGAGGATTCGAGAGGGGAGCAGCAGGACGAGACGACGGGACAAGCAATAAAAGTTGCCGTGCTGTGTGTCCTGCTGGTTTTGGCATTTGGTTGGGTCAAACGCAGGCAAAAAAAAAAAAAAAACCTTTTTTTTTTTCTGTTGCAGAGGAAAGAGAAGAGAGACCGAAAGAGTGGTTGGTCGCGAATCAGCAGGGTCACACCTTTTTCCATTCCCTTCCCTCTGGTTTTGGCGTCTTTTGTGCTGTTTTTAGCAAGATAGAAAACTAGTCAAAGATGTTGTCATTCTTTTCCCCACGCCTTTGTTTCCTGGACAGAGAGTGCTATCATCAGCTGAAATTTCGCTGCAGATGCTACTGCTGCCACATGCATTTGCTAGGCTTTGAGCTTGGTTGGGATCATATAGGCCCACAGCTAGACTCCATTTGGAACGCAGGGAGACCTTGCTTAACATTTCTCAATGACATTGACATGCTTCTTACTATTCTCTCTGAATTCATACAAATATGTACAGTATCTGTGGAGAAATTTACCTCACCTGCTGACCCTTGTCACCTTGTGCGCAGTGCTCCGTGGCCCTTGTGCTCCAACAAATTTTATTTACCGCTACTATCCAGAATTTGAGAATTCAGAAATACACATCTCACTACATGATTTTGAGGCCAGCATACAGAACTACAGAGGACAGATGCCCCTCCTGAGGTCTAATTATATGATGCAAGTTTTGTAGTCAGTAACAATATATCATAACAAACTTGTGGTCAAAGTTCAAGTTACAAACCATGCCACATTAAAAAGCGCCTTAAGCTTTGTGAATGGAGGGAGTACCTCACCAGGCAGACATAAGCGAAAATTATTTACATGCTGAATTGAATCACTAACTTCAAATGTAGGCCAAGCATAGGCCGTATATTTACAATTTACCACCAAGAATCCACAGCAATTTACATGAGATTCACAGATTTAAACTAGAGTGTGGGGAACAAGAGGCCAGTGGTGTTTGATGGGCATAAAAGTAGTTTCACAAACATGCGATATCCCAGTCTCCACCGCAAATAGGATTCCTATTTTCATCTATGTCGATGACCAGCAGGCGGTCTGGATTCGAACCGTTTGGTCCATCTTTGTATAGTGTGGGCAGATATGCGTTGTATGCCGGTAGGTAGCGTGATACAAAATCCATAACCTGCAAGAATTACCACTGTTATACTTTTGTAAGTAGAGATTATCAATAGCTCTAGAAAAGAACTAAAGTTAGTCGCTGGATAAATGTGTAGATATAATGAATGTCACATAAAATAATTTACCGAAGAAACCACATCACACAACCATCAGTAAGGCTCCAACAAATAACTTCTGTTACTAGGATAACAGAGGGGTTATTCTAAGGAGTGAATAGCTTTGTAAGAGAACGCACCTCCTCATCTGACATTCCAGGTTTTCCATCTGCTCTCATAGCTACCTCTGCCTGCAAATCCAAATACCAAACTCAGAAACTTCAACTCATGATTTGTTATGAGTTCAACAGCACCACTTTGTTAGATTATTCGAGTAATGACCTGCAGCCTCCACTGGTATACACAACTGGGCTCTCTTATTTTAATAACAATCCATGACTGGATGAACCTGTCCCAAGCACCGTAGTATGCTTCAAGGTTCTTGTTAACCACCTCAAGCTGAAAGATCACAGAATTAGTGTCATACTATTACTGCACGTAAAATAAACAAAAACAACAAAATCAGACAAGAAACTTGCCTGTGGATCCACCTCTGTCACAACTTCGTTTGGAAGAGGTTTAAATCCAAGCATCCATCCTTCAAACAGAACAACCTAGACATCAAAGAAGATACACTATAAGTTGATGAGAATCACATATTTCTCAAACTAATACTCCTCGACTAAATATGATGATATTACCTCTAAGGGCCCTTCAACCTCTGGCCATACAGAAGGATCAGCCCGGTCACCCCTTCCCCCAAAAGCAGACTACATGAACATGGCATGTATCATGCAGCTGATCAGCATCAGCTATAAACATCAGCTAGAGGAATGTTAACTGCAACCTTTTACCTTGTCATACCGTGGAACCTTCATCTTCATACCTAGAATGTTGTAAAATAACTGTTAGTTCACTAAACTCTATTTTACAAGGATGCAAAACATTGTAACAATTACCAAAAAGGAAAAGAAGAGAAGCCCTACGAACAGCTCATAGAGAAGAAACAGAAATAGCTCGAAGAAGGTTGAAATACTTGTCTGAACTGGTACCTTCCTTTGTTAGTTTCATCAGTGACTCAAGTGTTTCAACTGAGAATTGGAGATCATGGCTTCCAGCATTTCCACGGAGCTGGAAAGTTTTCATCAGTAATTCAAATTTCACCTTCTCTTACAAAATTCAAAGTAAAGCACAGCCTAGCAGCCTACTGGAGTGAGGGAGCTTGTACCTCTAAAAGAGCATTTCCAGGATTTCTGTCCCTCAGTTCATTCTGGATATAAGAAAAATAACGTAAGTGTCAGCTATTTCAACACTTGCTCTCATGAAAAAAACAGAAGACTATTTCTGAATATATGGCTGACATTTTTTCCGTATTTACTAGAAGCTTCACACCTGTTCTTTTGCTGTCAAATAGAAGTCATCAATAGACAATGTGACAGAATTCCTGTGTCACACAGAAGTTTGGCTCTTAGACCCAATTCATACAAACAAGCAGATGCACTATGATCAGCTTCGATAAGAAGAACTCACCTACCAGCAACCTTAAAAAGATAATCAAGTGCGAAGACAAGTGTCGTCTTTCCACTTCCTTGGGGAGCGCTGACCCCAATCTGCGTTACATATAAAGATGACTGATTTATCAAATGTGAACTGAAATTGCTAAGCTGTTCATTCTTGTATACTCTGTAATCAGACATCCCATCTCATTTTTTTTAATAAAATATCTCCTTTAGTGATTTTCTTGATCATCAGGTGTGGGATCAGACTAAGGCTTAGATCAGAAGTACATTTCTTCGTTATTACGTAAATCTCATGGACAGTATATGCTCTTTTTTCATTATATATACATTTTGCAGCATCCACTGTATGTGTCATGTGTGTGGTGGACGAATAATTCAGAAGTATGCATGTTCTCTTGTGCACGGATTATGAGCCCTTTGGATTCTATCCTCACTAGCCCTAGTAATAAAGGACAAAGTAGTGTTCACAACAACAACAACAACAAAAAAAGGGACAAAGTTGTGTGACAGAAATGTGTGCTGAGGCCCAACGCCCCCAAGCTTCACGTCTGCATCAACCAGTATGCATATCATTGGTTTCGCAAAGCAGAAGCAGCAGCTAGAGTGCATTAGACTACCCGCACTGGGAGCCGCAATAGCCAACGCAAAACGCTTTTGCGTTACTCAAGCCCCGCAGCGGGGAACGCAACGCCTTACGCAACGCTTGCGTTCGGGCAGGGAAACGCTGGCTTTAGGGGTCGTACGGCTCGAACGCAAAGACTCTGCGGGGCCCGGAGGAGAGAGAAGAGAGGGAGGGAGCAGAGAGGAAAAGGTCGCCGTTCGCCGCGCGGCCGCCGTGCCGGAGAAGAGGCCGGCGCGCCCGCCATGGCCGCTCGCCGTGTCAGAGAAGAGGCCGGCGCGTGCGACATGGCCGCCCGCCGTGCCGGAGAAGAGGCCGGCGAACAAGTGAGGAGGCAGAGCAGGGTGAGGCCGCCATGGCCGCGCGCCCATGTCCGCCGCCGGCCGCACGAGCTCCGGGCCGCGCGAGCTCCCGTCCATGTCCGCCGCCGGCCGCACGAGCTCCAGGCCGCGCGAGCTCCAGCCATGGCCGCGCACCGGGCCGCGCCGCGCCGTGGCCCCTGCTCCCGCGCGCGAGGAGGGAGGGAGGCGGCGAGCGGGAGCTCCGCCCGTCCCGCGCTGGGGAAGATGAGGCGGCCGGAGCAGGGGACGAGGAGGCGGCCGGAGCGAGGTCCCGCAGCGAGCTACGGCCGGCCCTGCGCGCGTCGGGGCCGGGGGCCGCGCTCGTGTTGGCCACCGGCGGGTCACGCCCCCAGCGCCGCCGCCCAGCGCTCGCGAGTGGATAAGGAGAGAGAATGGGGGAGGGAGGAGAGAGAGGGAGAGAGAAAAATTAAAATAATTATGACACGCGGGTCCCACGATGGATAAAGGGAGATATAAAGGATGTATGAGTGCGGAAGAAAACGATATAGAGGAGAGAATCTCGATGACCAGGCTGGAATATTCCTTTTGAGGTTGGATTTTGGAGGTTTATGAGTGCGGATAGTCTTATGGCAAAGAATTGACTTCCTCCGAAAAGCAGAACATGGGAGACAAAGAAAGGAGAGAGAGAGCAATGGGACCGCCATAAAGGTGGAAGTTGTTGCCTTCGTTTGCCATTGCCCTTAATTTATCAGTTTCTACATGGACTGTTGTAGTCGTAGCTTTTTGTTGAGGCCAACGTTTGATGCTGCCTACGTTACGTTGTTGCTGCTCTGATTGCATAGTTCTAACTTGTAATGACTTGCATGTGAGTGAAGAAAAAAAAAACAATTTTCGATGATGACACGAGGTGTAGTGCGTACCACCAATGGTGGGATGTCATCGCCGTCGTTGTACTTGGCTCTGTGCTCCACGACCTGGTCCTCGCACCAGAGGAAGACGGGGATGTAGAAGTGGTATATCCGGGCCTTCTCGGCCTCCGACAGCTGGAGCTCGTCGAGGCGGAAGAGGCGCGCCAGCCGAGCCCCGGCGAGGAGCCAGCGGTCCATGGACTCGGCGATCTTCTCGTCGGTGTAGCCGATCCTGTCCACCAGCGGGCCGCAGTAGATGAAGTCGTACAGGTCCTGCACGGACTCGGTGAGCGCCGGGGACGACGACGAGGACGGCGAGGGGATGGCGCGCGGCGGCAAGGCCGTGGTCCAGTGGTCCGCCGGGCAGGACAGGAACGCTGCTGGGCGGCGGGCCGGGCGGCGCGACGAGGACCCAAGAAATCAGACACCTTTCTTATGGCTTTGCCGAAGAGAGGAGAACAAGAAAGATTACCTTTTCTCCACGAGGGAGCGGCGGCGGCGGCGGCGAGCGAGCAGGAGGCCGTGGCCGCCTTGCGGGGGTGGTACGGAGAGCGGGCGAGGAAGACAGGCGGGGCTGCCGCGTGGTGGTGGTGAGCGGCGGCAGAGGGCGGCGGCAGCGCGGCGTGGAGCGGCGCCATTGTGTTGTCGATCAAGCACCAGCACGAGATCCCGGGGCCGAGGAGGCCAAGGCCGGAGCCTTCGGCGAGAGAGACGTGGCGTTGAAGGGGCACGAGGCGGAGGGGATTAGATCGAAAGAGGATTGGGGGCGGGGCGCAGGCAGCCTCTCGATGGAGCTCCAGCTTCCCGCCGCGCCGCCGGTCGCTTTCGCCATTCCGTTTGGCGTCGGCAGGCAGAGCACACTCAGCTAGTCAGCTGTCAGCTCAAACAGGACGCCCGTGGGCTGCTGGTGCTGGCGGCTCCACGGATGCCGGCTAGCCACAGGAGATGGCGAAAGAGTCCAATAAAAGAAAAATCACGCAGCGGCGTCAGTCATTCAAACGTGACGCGCCGGGAAGCTGAACGAGGGTGTTCGGCGAAATGCCCCGAGCTCTGAATTCCTGGTTTCTACTGCCATCATAAGGTAATGCCCGACTCTCACGTCTTTTTCTGTGCCGTGTGTGTCTGAAACAGTCCAAATGTCACTCGCTGGCTCCACTGCCACCGTATTTGACCCGCGAAAATAGGCGACCTTGTTACTCTTACTTATGAGCAGAGCACGCACTTGGTTTGCAGTATATGCATCGGTGATATGGTCATTCGGTTGCCTGCCTGCCTGCCAAGGAGTATCCCTGAAATGGAGAAGGCAATCGGTTGGAGGTCCTTGTTCCCATCTCCCTTCGTTTTACTACTTCCTTCCCTGATGATCAGCCTTGTATGTGCAACAGAAACCCTCCTTCCAGGCCAAATCCTGAATGCAAGCCAGAGTTTAGTCTCCAAGAATGGCGCCTTCAAGTTGGGTCATGACTGCACCAGTTCTCAAGATGATATTTATTCCTTCTGCAGTTGGGGCATCTGGTTTGCTAACTCATCATCTTGCAGATCTGATAATGTTCCAGTTTGGTATCCTCATACGGATACTAATACTTATCCTTATTTCTCATCATCATATAACCTCTCAGTCTCAGATGACGGATTGCTTCAGATCACAAACGGTTCTGTGTCTTGGTCCTCAGCATCCTACATGACGACTGCTTCTATCTCTGCTGTTGCAGTGCTTCTTGACAATGGAAATCTTGTGGTAAGAGACAAAGAAAACAGTTCCATAGTGATTTGGCAGAGTTTCGATTTCCCAACTAATATACTGCTGCCTGGAGGATACCTCGGATTCAATAAGATAACCGGCAAGAATGCTACGCTTACTATGAATTCCTATTCTTTTAGCTATAGTGTACTTACATATACTTTGTCACTGGATGCCACTAGAAGGAGAGGTTTTATTATCCAGCTGAATCGTGATGGTCTGACATTTGCTGGTACCCTCCCTGGATGGATGGATATTCGTGAAGAAATAGACTATGCCCTGACATTCAACGATGCACACACATACCTACAGTTAACTAGATCCGGGTTTATTAAACTTCTTAAACAAGGGGAATGTGATTCTATTTTATGGTCTGCCCCAGATAGCTTATGCAACTTTGATTCATATTGTGGACCTTACGGCCTCTGCACAACTTCAGGCTCTTGTGTATGCCCTGTTGGTTTTGAACAACCAGTAGCATGGATTGCTGCTGGTTGTTCAAGAAAGGTCCCTCTAAACTGTGGGAGTGTCGAAGTGACATTTCATCCAATAGATGGCATCCATACATATCCTCAGAATGCTCTGAAGTTGGAAGCTGCAAACATGAGTGAGTGCCGATCCTCTTGCTTAAGGGACTGTACCTGTACTGCCTTTGCTTACAATACAAGTTGCTTACTATGGTTTTGGGAGCTGCGGAATACAGTAGTGCTTGATTCTGGTCCAAATGGCAACCGTATGTACATGCGCATAGCAACCAACCAACAGTCAGGTTCTAGAACCACTCCACTGTTTTCTTTCAGGAAAAGAGTGGTTCTTGGATCCACGATTGGTGTGATAGCGGTATTTGCTATTGGTTTGATTCTTTTTTTGAGATGCAATCGGATGATATTATAAGGTTTTGTAATTATCTTTGCACTCAGCCGATAATGGCTTTTTATTCGCCCTAGGTCTATATTGGCTATCTTCAATTGATTTGTACTCCGTGGTTTTTATCTTAGGTTGTTTCATTAGTTTGCCAGGGACGACTGAGCAGCTCTTGTTACGAACCATTATTTGGTGTTACGTTTGCTTGTCTGTGCTCTGTATGTAGTTTAGACTGCTGAGTTGCCCTGTTAGATCGTAACGCACGGACGATTCTTCACGTGTATGAGTCGTACCTGTGGCTGTGTAGCGTGCTGGAGATGAAGATATCAGATTCTTTTAAATTGGGAGTTTGATGATTTTCTTTTAAAGGAAAATTCTGAGTTTGATAGTTTTGACAGCAACAGCAACCCTGTATTGTTAAGTTGACGGTGACGATAAGAACAGGAGGAAGACACCAATTACGTCCCTTGTTTTCGAGCTGTGCGTCTTTGAGGGCTAAATCTGGACGTCCATAATCATAGCGTGTAGAAATTCCATATTCCGGAGTGTTGGACACTTGCAGTTGTTGTCAGCATCCAATGGCGTACGATGATTGGGGCATTATTATCCACATGGTTCTTTGAGGGCTAAATCTGGGCAACCATGGAAGTGTATAGCCATCTTAAGCATAAGGCGAAGAACTTCCACTTTGAGGAGTGTCGGACACTCTTGCAGTTGTCGGCATGACAGCATCCAATGCCATCATCTTATTTTCAGCCACAATTGCAACATTCACCAATTCATTGAAATCCTTCGAGGTCAGACTCATAGGCAACCTCTCTTGAAGCCTCAAGCTCAACCCATATGTTTCTAATGCACTTTTGAAGCCTCAAGTTCAATCCATTCTTGTATCTAATGCACTTGAGCTGTCTCAAGCTCAACCCATTTTTGTACCTTATGCACTTGACCTTATCAGTGGACATGTCTAGTGGGAGGGCATGGATGATCTTTTCTTTATTTTTTAGATTGCTATTTTAAAAGCAATGTGGTTACGCAGATATTGTACAAGATTGGTATTGGTGACTTCTGCTTCACTATTGCAATGTATCGCAGGCACTAGAACTAGAAGTACTTGTGATTATTCATAACCAAATTTCACAGAAAAAGGTGACCTTACCCATGAAATACAATACAACCATCGTGACCATTAGGAAGGTGATTTGGTAAACATTAATATTTGGAAGGTCACACAAGAAACAAAGCAAGCATGAAGTGCATCAGTGTTGTACAGAAGCCTATCAACAGTTAGCCAAAAAAAAAAAAAAAAGCTCACCACAAAAATCTTTAAGCATCATCTGTGCTCAACATTGAACCTGATATTTGCACATATGCCATCTGAGTGTAACCATTGAACACTGAGGCATCCAATCTCGCCAGACCGATTTTTCGAAACAAGCCATAGCAACCATCTTCAATGATTGGGTCAACTGCACGTGCTGGGTCATACCTTGTTTGATGTGTTAAGGATGGACCAGCAACAGGAGGAAGCTCCCAATACAAATCCATCACAGATTCCACGAGCCTACTGTTTTGAAAATGCTCTTTGTGCGAGATGGCCTTATTGCTATGGTTGAAATTGTCTCGCATGTAACCTTTAACACCCCACCATGCATCGTCCTTTCCACATAGATCATCCATCTCCACAGCCTTCTCCCAGAACTTCTTCCGTTTAGATCTTAATCTTGCCTCATCACTATCCCAAAAGCAGCTATGTCCACCACCTGGATGCAAGAGAATGCAGTGATTACATTTTGCAATTATGGTTCGTTATGACTATGTTCTTTTAGAATAATACTATACTTTTGTCACAAGGAATCTTCAGGCTACAGAACATATATCACAATAATGTGTGCAAACAAATACTACAGACTAATAAAAACCCTTTGCTCCATAACAGGTAATCTTGGAATCTTAGATAAGGTGAGCAAAGGGGAAACAATTATGTTATTCTATGGGCAATGTTGACAAATACATTCCTTGTCATTAATTAAAATAAGATGCAGATCTGATGTATGATTGATCACAGATCTGTTGCACAGTGGATATGCTGTACCATGGACATTTAGAATCTAAGGTGACAAGCCACAAACCTCTGATGTATGATTGATCACAGATCTGCCTCAATGAATAATGGTCCCCTGTACCAGTATCATAGTTGTCCTCAAATATGAGATGCCTGAATCCAGCCTTCAGCGCTTGCTTTAACCTAAGCATAATATGTTTTAATATAAGAATTAAAACAAAAATAATAATAATTGCTTGATTGCTCGTCACGTTCATGCTTAGAATTGGTGACAAAAAGAGTGGTAAGAAAACACTAAAAACATGGAATCGGAATTACAGTTTACCACAAGATAAAAAACAAACAGAAAAGTTCTATGAATAGATTTTACCTTTTCAACTCACTTTGGTGGTCATCAAAGAAAACAAGCACCTTTTCGGGATCAGAAATGCCATGATTTCTCAATACTTTTCCCCAATCAACGCTTCCGAAATCAACAAAATCCTTCCCAGCGAGGTAAGTGCAGTTTCCATCAACATATGCAGGTCCCTTCTTAAGATATTTCTCAGGGTGCCTGGGAGAGAGTGATATAATCCTAGTATTTGGCATGGCCTTCCGCAAAACCCAAGTAGAGTGCCCCTTGAAAGCACCACTCTCAATCATCAGATCCGGTTTAAGCCAGCGAGCCATAAACCAAAGCCCAAAACTGTGGTCAAAGCCCATTCCATACATGTTATTTTTGATGGGGCGTGTCTCATATATTGGTACAAATTCTTCCAATCCATTAAGTAGGTCTTTAGACGTCCATTCCACAGTCTTCCCTGTTTTTGATCTGCCTTTTGTGATGGAGAAAAAGGATAAGATATGGCATCCGACATAATGTAAGTTCAATGCATCGAATAAAATGACACAAGGAAATTATGGGTGGCATCATCGAATAAAGCATCACTTCAGAATTCACAGCATCAACAAACCCACTAACATAAATAACTGTTCATGGCAGCCAACAAGTCTATTTCTAAAGGAATACCAAGGAAGTGCCAATAATTATGGATTGGCATTTTGAAGAAAAAAATTGAACTTATGCACATATGGGGTAGTTGAAATCAGTGGGTTATACGTAGCCAATTAGCCCTTGCAGATTGTAAAACTAACAAATTAGCCATCGCGGAGGGTGAGGCTTCAAATGATAGTGCCAGACTACCAGGCAGCATTTCAGCTGAATATGTGAAGTGGCTAAGTCAATTACCTATACAGAAAAGTACTAACAAACAGAACAATCAAACACTCAGACTGGAGAACGCGAGAAATTGGCTATTATAGGACTCCAATCGTGGTGGCTTCTCCCTAATAGGACTCCAATCATTTCGTCCTCCAAAATAGGACTCCAATCATTTTTTATAAGCTATAATAGGATTCTAATACATTTAACCCATTTTCTTATCCTAAATACATGTATTTAGTCATGGCATTGACTCTTTTGCCCCTGGGCTTTATTAGCGTGTACTGCTGGTCGCTGCCTGGCCGCTCCCGGGCCTGGTTTCTGTACGTGAGCATGGCGAGATCTCGAGCATGGCTTCCCTGGTGTATTAACGTTGACTGAACCCTTTAAAAAAACGTGTACGTGAACCATGGCTTCCAGCCTGTACACTCGTTCATGGCTATAGCAGTTAACAGCTTGGTCGTTCGTGACATGGCTGGCTGGCCCGGCCGCCGCCTGACCATGGCTGACCATGTTCAGTTTCCTCAAAAAAAAAAAAAAAAAAAAAAACTCCAGCATGTAAAGTATTCTGCATATTTCCATCATACACGAAGAATTGCTTGGGAGCTGAAATGAAAGAGTGAGGCGTGCGTCTCGGCGTGGGTCTCAGCGTGCGGCGGCGGCAGGAGCAGAAACGTCGCGATGAACGAGATCTCGCGATGAATAGTTTTCAAGTCCGTGTAGCAGTAGCAGTACGTAAGGGTACAAAGGGTACTTTAGGCATTACTGCAAAATACATGTATTTGGAATATAAGAAAATGAGTTAAATGTATTAGAATCCTATTTGAGAGGATGGAAAATGATTGGAGTCCTATTTAGGAGGATGAAACGATTGGAGTCCTATTAGGGAGAAGCCACCACGATTGGAGTCCTATAATAGCCAATTTCTCGGAGAACGCAGGTTGGTATGGCACGCGCACGTGAGGACTATTTTTTTCCCAAGCCGAATCGATTAGGTTGGCAAAGCCTGAAGAAGAACTAGAGTGCTTGCACGAAGCAACCCGATCTCTCTCTCCGAAAGTGAAAGGAAGGAAGCAAAACACTGCAACAGGCGGTGCGAGTGCTTACACCAGGGGACGCCGAGGGAGCCGAAGTCGGAGGCGGCGGCGGCGTCGGGGAGGGCGAGGAAGCGCGCGTCGAGGCGCGGCGGCGCGCAGTCGACGCCGCCGGGGCGGGCGCGGCCCGCGAGGAACGCGGCGACGGCGACGGTGAGGAGGAGCAGCAGGGAGGCGACCGCGCGGTGGGAGGAGTGCAGGCGGGCGTACGCGGCGACGAAGCCCGGGTGCGCCTTCCGGGTCTTGGACTCGTCCCCGCCGCCGCCGCCGCCGGCGGCGGCGGCGGAGGCGGAGGAAGATGTCGCGCCGGCCGCGCGCGCGGAGAGGCCAATGTCGTGCATGCCGACGGCGATGGGAAGACGGTGAGGAGACGGCAGATCGGGGGGAAAGTTTCTCGGTGGTGGACTCCGGGTTCGAGTGCGATGTAACTGTGCGCGAGTGGGAGTGGAGGAGGAGGAAATTGGTTATCTCTCCACTCCTAGTCTTTCCTAAAAGGCCGGTGAGGATCTCGGGGCTCCTCCACTGGTCCGCACTCGCCGCCGCCGCCGCCGCCGCCGCTACCACCGCCGGCTTCCGTATCTACCAAGCGAGGAAGCGGCTGAGCTGAGGAGAAGAACCCCTACGCGGCGTGCCTTGCACGTGGCTCAGTTTGCCCATCGCACGTGACAGGTAGAAATCACTTTCTTTTGTATCGTTCTCATCGTGTACAAGCTGCGTATACTGAATAAAATACATTTTATATCACAAATTGGATCAAAATCGAAAATAGCATCTGTCTTAAGTTGCTCTAAAACGCCAAGATGGGTTTCGCGAGGGACTTGAAGAGGCTGTTTGAGTTGCTCTTAATGTCCTCTTTAGAGCATCTACAAGAGTTTGCCAAAAGCACTTGCCATCCTTATTATTTTGGCAAAACTAGAAAAATACATGCTCCAAGAGTTTGGCAAAGGATTTGGCAAATTTTGCCAACTTGCCATCCAGCAGGTGTTTCGGCGCATATTTGCGAGCGCTCCTCCACTTGCCATCGTAGTTTTTTCGGCGTTGCGCTCCTCTCCCGCGCACAAAGGGAAAGTTCCCCTCCCAGTTCCCGCGCGATCGACCAGGACTCCGATCGCTACATATTCCCCAAGCGCGAGTCGAAGGGACTCATTGCGGCGCGCGGCCTCCCTCCTCTCTCGTCTTCCCGGTCATCGTGCGCGGCCTCCCTCCGTCGTCTCCTCATCCCCCCGGCCTCCTCCAGTGGATCTTCAAGCGCAGCAGGTGGAGGTCAGTTCCTCTCCCACGATCTTCAAGTTTCCTTGTTCATTGATCTGGTTTAGTCGTCGATCTCCATGCCTCTATTCATGCTAGATTGGTTTTCGCTAGATAGGGTTCATATCACTAGATTGGTTTCTGCTAGGGTTTATAGATATATATGGTTCATAAACATTGATTTGTTCATGCTAGAACTTGCTAGGGATGAAGCGAGATGAAGCAACATTGATTTGATCATGGTCTATGTATTTTTTTCAGCAACATTGATTTGTTCATGCTCGTTGTCTCTGTAATTTTTTTCAGCAACCTAGTACATCTTATAAAAAAACAGCAAGTTCTTATTGTTTCATTTATAGGAATGGAGATGCAAGCAGATGACCCAGAGTTCTTGTCTGACATTCTTGGAGAAGCTGGTGCTGCTGCTGGTTTGGATGAATTGGACATTGGATTAACTCAAGACACTCAAACTCATGAACCAGAGAAAGTTAGCCGCAGTACAAAGAAGGGAGCTGTCCAGAGGAAAAAGAATTTCCATTGGAAGGAAGATGAAGTTATCTGCTCGGGCTGGTTGAATGTAAGCAAAGATCCCCTTCATGGTGCCAATCAAACTCGTTCATCTTTTTGGGGAAGAATTCTTGCATATTTTGAGGAAAACAAGGAAACTCCTGATGTGAGGACAGCAAACAGTCTTATGCATAGGTGGCTGACAATTCAATTGCAAGTGAACAAGTTCATGCTATGAAAGCCATTCTACGTAGGAATCAAAGTGGATTAACTATTGATGACAAGGTATGCAAACATTTGTTGTTTTACTTTAATTCGGTTTTTATACATGATATTTGCACTGACGGTATCCATGTACAGATTGTTGAAGCAAAAAAATTGTATGTGTTATGGGACAAGGAGGACAAAACTTTGGGTCTTCTACATTGTTGGAAAATTTTGAAGGGGGACGACAAGTGGAAATCCAAGATGATAGAACTTGCTGAAATAGAGAAAGAGAAGAAAGCAAGCAACAAAAAAAAGAAGAGTCCCAGGCCGAGGGATGAAGGAACCACAAATGATGATGCCACACAAAATGATGCTCTCATAGAAGGTGAAGTTTGAAGAAACCGTACCAAAAAAAGAAGTCGAAGGGATAAAGAAAGTGAAAGCAAATATGAAGCGTGGTGGTAGCGATGCTTGCATGGAAGCTTTGGCATTCCAAAATCATGTGATGCTTGCATGGAAGCTTGCATGGAAGCTTTGGCATTCCAAGTTATCAAACAATGGAGACCTATGAAGAACATTGATATCGTTATGAGAGCCGGGCATTCCAAAAAAGGCGTGCCATATCCAAAGGTCGTCCGAAGCAACAGCCTCCAAAATGATAGTAGGCTTCTCCTCTTTCCCCTTGTACTGACCCTGTTTCTCGTATGGACAGTTCTTCCACGCCCAGTGCATACAATCTATGGACCCTAGCATCCCTGGGAACCCTTGTTTCTCACCCATTGCAAGTAAGCGTGCCGTGTCTTTCTCATTGGGATGTCTGAGGTATTCTTCTCCAAATATTTCATCAATTGCAGTAACAAACCTTCGTAAACTCTCTATGGCAGTACTTTCGCCAATGCGAACGTACTCGTCTGTCGCATCAGCGGGAACACCATAAGTGAGCATACGCATTGCTGCAGTGACTTTTTGCAGGCAACTCAATCTAAGGACATTAGCCGCGCTCCTTTTCTGCACAAAATACTCATCGTGTGCTTCCACATCATTCATGATGCGTACGAAAAGGTCTCTAGACATCCTGTACTTGAAGAAATCAAAACTAAACTTTTAAAACTCGAATAGTATATAATAACATACAACAAATAAACGTAAGTCAAATAAGAACTACCTTCGATGGAACATTTCAGGGGTATATGTTGGATTCTCCGCCATATAACCTTGAAACAACCTCTCGTGGCCGCCTTCTCTATCACGGTGAAGAACTCTATGGCATTCGACAGAGCCACCGTGTTTCTTTTCGGCATTAGCAAAGGAGTCCACAATCATAGCAGCCGCTAACATGTCGAAATCATCATCATCGGATCCTGATTCATCCAACTGTCTACGAAAAAGGGACCTCTTCCTAGACATGATTCCTAAAAGTAAAGTACTGGAATATGTCAAAATCATAATCAACAGAGAGAGACTATGCTGATTCATCCAACTGTCTACGAAAGATTGATCTATTCCTAGACATAATTCAGCATCTATCATCAATCGATGGGAACATTACCTAGCATCTATCAGAGAACTATTCCTAGACATAATTCATCCAACATAAAGAGACTTCAGCAACTATCGATCAGAGAAAGTCGAGGAGATGGGGGGCGAGGAGATGGGGGCGCCTTATAGATCGAGGTCCAACTATTACCTGGAGGTCGAGGAGATGGGGGCGCCTTGCAGATCGCCGGCAGGATGATCTCGCCGGCTCGATCAAGGAGACGACGATGTGTGGCGGCGTGCGGCCAGTCGAAGAGTCGCGGTTGCGGGGGGCGGGGGGAGGCACGATGGATTATGTCGCGGGCGGCCAGCAGGTGAAGCGTCGAAGTTAGTTGACGGTGGTTTGGAGGTGGGCCTACTTTTTAAGTTTTTGCAAAGCCCATTTGGCAAACTATTGGAGAGACTAGAAAATTCCACTTGCCATATGTTTTGGCAACTTGCCAAATCACAAGATTTGGCAAGTGAGTTTTACCGAACTCTTGGAGATGCTCTTATCCGGCAGCCATAGAAGAAAATCAGCAATCAGGCTGTGGTGGTTTCTTGCCACGAGTTTTGGACATGATTATCATACAGAATTTGAACGAAAGGTCAAGGGTTCAGGTTCCAAAGGACTTGAACCACGTCGCAAGCCAAATAGAGATTTCATGAAACATAGCTTCAGTAAGCGATATTGGAGATTTGAAAAGAAACAAAAAGAGTACAGAGATTGTTTTTTTTTTGTCTGCACATGTTAGAGTTGGGAAATGATCATGCGAAACGGGCTTTGCTATACAACAGTCACCTGGGATTTTGAATCTTTCTCAGGCGATGCACATGACTGTTAACAAACGGTCCAGAAATTAGGGAAACGAAGGTGTGTGCTGCATGCTGCATGTCGCTAAACAAACCAAGGATCAGGCATCTGGTGTACAAATAATTAACACAACAAACCAAAAATTCAGAACCTAAACTGCTAAAAGTTACAAGGAATAATTATACCTACCCAACAAAATACAACACCCCATTTAAATTGGATGCATGAGCATCAGGACTAGTTTCTTTTTTTTCGCGAATACACACGAGTGTGCATATCTTTGTATTAAGGAGCAGAGTTTATGTGCAAGATTGTCGGAACCTGGCACCCAAAAACGCTAATGATAATTACATAATAAGAAAACTACTGGCGAGCAAGACACTATACTCATGGCTGAGCCAAAGCTCGAAGCCCGCTTGCTCCGGCTTGAATCCATAGTTTCATTACTACTGCCGCCTCCTGGTACTGCGCCTCACCGGCTCGGACTCAACAAGTCTTTTGAGGAATGGTTGGGGAGCAGAAAGCCCCACTGATTCTGGGATGTCAAGATCACCATTAGCTGTTGGAACAGCCAGCTCTGGTTGCTTACTTGACATGCGCAGCGGCTGGATTCTTGATTTCTCCACCAGCTCCTGGTGAAAAGTATGAGAATAAGCTTCAGAAAGCCTTCTCTGCAGATCATCTTCCTTTTTCCTTTCATAATCAGAGTTCTCCATTTCATTTTCCTTCTCTTCCAGTTCACGATATAGCTCTGCAAATACTGACAAGATCCAGATTTGGGTTGGAATATCAAATAGCGTCTTAGCTAAGGTCAACGAAGACTTGAGGATCTCTCTGGCCTGTCCTGCATCATGTAGCTGAAGCGCTAATGTGCCCAGCATTGTCAAATACTGAGAAACTAACTGGATGTTACCCAACTGTTGGTGTGCTATTTTCAAACCACTTGCAAGGCGGTGCCGTGCTTCTTGTGGATTATGCTGTCTCATAAGTAATAGTCCATAAACAAAAATGATACAGGTCTTCTCTCGTACGCCAACAAATGAGTCCATTGTTCTATAAGCAGGACCAACCAATTCTAGTGCCTGTGAAGACGATTCTGCATCACCCTTACAAATGTAGGACACAGCTGCATAGGCTTCGCACATCGATTGCATTGATTTACTCTCTGTCAGCTTTTTTGCTTCAAGGAAGTGGAAAGCGGCTTCATCGAAGCAGCCAACAGAATGTGCATACTGTCCCCTTAAATTTTCAATGGTGCTTTCACAGCCTTTAAGAATTGTTGGGAAGCGAGTAAACCAGTTTTTCATCTGAGCTAAAGCCTCTTGGGCTTCAACAAATTCTGACCTTGTAAGTTCCACGGCAACTTTGTTTTCCAGAAACTGAAGCAAAAGGATCAAGTACAGCTCTGCTGTCCACATTGTTGAGTGCTCCAAATTTTCCTCCATCACACCATCCACAATCCCAAGCTTCACAAGTTCATCATGGATGAGCCAAGTCCGGAATTTATTCTCTTCCCACACTCCTTAAATGTCCCTTTCGGGCGGCCTACCATAACAACCATGAGATCAACGAGCACAAACACCGCCGTCCGAGGGAGCCACTCCCCATGCATCAGCGGCGGTGCCAAGAACAGCTTATCCCCATAATCCAACACATGATTCAATGAGTCAATGCCATAGCCACACAATGCTCGCAGCTGAGCCTTGAGCTGCCTTTGCTTGTGCGACAATGCCGACCTCTCCCGCTCCTTCACCCCGGACTGTCCTAGTGTCCTCTCCACTGTGCTGAGATCATCAGCAAGCTCCTTAATTTGCCGTCCTCTCTGCATCTCGCCCTTCACAGCTGCATCCAACCTCTCTACGCGCTGTGAGGCAGCCTTGTAGTCGCAGATCCTGAGCAGGTAGAAAGTCTGCAGCAGCTGCGTGTAGAAGAAGAGCCCTACCCAGTGCTGCTCCATCTGCTCGGCGTCCCAGAGCCGCGAGGCGCGAGTGAAGGCGCTCTCAACAGCGGCGCTGTCCTCCCAGCAGAGGAGGTGCACGTGGAGCTCGGAGGCGGCGAAGAAGAGCTCGAGCTGGGGGCTCCCGAGCTCGCCGGCGGCGGATGCCCCCACGGATAGGGCGGAGAGCGCAGACGCGGCGTCCCCGTCCATGGTGAGCGCGGACGCGAGCTGCGCCTGGAGGTTGCAGGTCCACAGCAGCGCCGGCTCGCGCTGGAGGAGCCCCGAAGCGGACGCGGAGTCCACGAGGCCCAGGCCGCGGCGGAGCACGTGCTTCTGCGACGCGATCGCCCCCAGGACGGCGTAGGCGCCCGCGAGGTGGGAGTGGGCCAGCAGCCTGAGCCCCGGCGGCGCGGAGGGGAGCGGGGAGAGGATGAGCAGCGCGCGCTCGAGGTGCGCCTTGGCGGCGTCGGGGCCGCCGGCGCGGGAGGAGCCACCGCGGGGTTCCAGGAGGAGCGAGGCGAGGCGGAGCCGCGCGCGGGCCTCGGTGAGTGGGAGGAGCGCGGCGGCGTGGGGCGCACGCAGCGCCGAATCGAGGCAGGCGGCCGCGGCGGCGAAGTCGTTCCGGCGCTCCGCCTCGTCGGCCAGCGCGAGGAGCCCGTCGGCGGACGCGGCGGCGACGGACATGGCGGCGTGGGGAATTTGGGGGCTTGGAGGCGGGAGCTTGCAGCGGAAGGAGGAAGGGTGTGTGTGCTGCCTCGAAAAAAAAAAGAAAATGGGCTAATCTTTGTAAACTGGGCCCCCAACACGCGGCCCACTAAACGCTACGTCCCGATGGGCCGTTGTCACGTTCACGGCCGGGCCCAACTAACCGCACGAGTCGCCGCCGCCGGCACTCTGCAAGTCTGCGCAGACGACGACGCGAGGAGGCGAGATGGAGGCGGCGGTGCGCGGGATCAGGGCGAAGCTGACGGAGCAACGGGAGAAGGTGATCAGCGGCCTGCTGCTGGGCTCGTTCGTGGTGCTGGGGTGGCGGTCGTCGGAGCAGCAGCGCGAGATCGACGATCTGCTGGCCGAGAAGCGCTCGCTCCGCGCCGCCAACGCCTCCATGTCCGCCGCCATGTGGGCCTGGCGGGAGGAGCTCTTCGCCCTCGCCGCCAAGCCCTCCTCCCCCATCTCCCTGTCCCGGCTCCGCCACATCTACGGCGAGGAGGAGCCCGCGCCGCCCGCGTCCAACCTGCCAGGTGGGTGTACCTCCAGTGCTCGCTGCAGTGATGTGATTTGTGTGCTAGATAATTTGATACTGTATTTTTTTTTCTTCTTGTAGAACTAGAGCATACTATTCTGGTAAAATTTCGTACTTGATTGGCATGGAAACGTATACTAGTTGCAGTTCAGAACTTCATTTAGTTTGCAATCTCGTAAGTACATACGAATTGTTATGTGAATCTAGTAGGTCGAAATGCCACTAAGCTAGTGAGAGTTCCCTGTTCTAAGTGTGGAGGTTATGCTCTTGCACTTGACTCGCCAAAGTGCTTTGCTACACTAGCGTGATGTCATTTTGTATACTGTACTGAATTTACAATTTTCTGCGCCAAGAGTGTAGGGACTTAACAACACATCATATAGTGCCAAAATTCCAATATGGAAAACAGTTTGTGGGTTGCACATTTGCCCTCTTGGAGCCATATTTGAGAGAATTGTTTATAAGTTACAATTTTCCCATTTGACAACGCATACCATTTTATCCATTTGAGGTTTCCTGTCCAATTAGTATTTTTTTTTGGTTCTAGGATTCTGTTGTAAAAAATGCTTGCGCTATACTGTCACCCAGATTGAATGAGATTACATAAAAAGCATGAATTACACATCAAGGTTTTTTTATAGCTGCAGTTCTGCAAATGTTTGGTTATGCTCTTTTCCTTGTTCATGTATTAGGCACCCCAATCACATTGTACTAATAGTCTAATACTGGTACTTAACAATGACGATGTGCAGAATGTATTTATTCTTTGTCAAAACTTAAATTATCATGCAGTCCATATCTCAATGGTACATGTTCTGGTTGTCCATGTTCTCTGTTTTTCTGATGAGAGAGAAGAAAAGTAGCGACTTAATGTGCCTTGGAGGTGTGGAGTATGCATATTTGTTCTTTTGTTATATGGCATTATGAATTCATAATTTCTCCATCAACCATGCCTTAATCTATACATGTTGGCATGACTTTACCATAAGAGTCCCTCAACAAGTGCGTTGTTGGGGATTCTGACTTTTCCTTCTCAGTTCTTGAACTAGAAATCTTTGGGTCGCAACATCACATCAACATTTTCTTTCCAAAACAAAAGCATCACATGTACATTGCTTGCGGCAAGTAATTGCGAAAATGAGTAGCCCACTGATTTTGTATCTGATTTTGAATGCATCGTGGCTGTAATAAAACCATTGGTCTTTTCAATATGCTAAAACCATTGGTCTTTTCAATATGCAGGATCAGATGCTGGGGAGGAATCGTTCACCATAGCCTGAACTCTTTTGCACCTTTCCAATCGAGCGTGTCGTGTATAGCATGGCCGGCTTTCATGAAGGCTAGGGTGATTTGTTAGATAATCATGAGTAGTTATGTACTGAATGGCAAATAATTTCCATGGACCTAACGTAAGGAACAGTGGTGTCTGAGGTCGGGCTTTTCAGAGCTGTACCGTGGACTGACATGAAGGACCACTCAATGTTGTATTTTCGTTGCTACGAATATAGTGAGCTTATTAAGGCTCTATATACTAGATGTTTTGTGTAATTCAAATGCTGTGCTTCAAGCAAAGTCGAGTGTCAACGGACAAAGAAATAAACAGCAAAACGTACACGATTTGAAAGCCATGCAGGATACGACGAAGCTGCAGGCATAACTGTGTTTGTCTCCAAAGGTTTGCATTCCCCATAAGAACTGACGAGTGCTTATGTTTTGCATCGTTTTTTTACACAGAAAACCTCATAACCGGTGAAAGTAGGCGCTCCTTATCTTGAGAATTTTCAAATGCTAGCTGTTTGAAGGCGACGTTTTGGATAGTTGAGACTGAGCACATTGGATAGCAACATGCACTTGTCCTGAGTTAAAGAAAAAAAAATGCTCTTATTCGAAAAAAAAAAAAAAAAAGCTCTCAGCCTGTGAAATACTTAGGGGTGGATGCAGACCTAGCCTGATGGAGAGGCTTCATCTTCAACCTTAAGCTCCAGCGCCCGCCCACACCCCCCATGTTCTATGCATTCAAAAACAAAGAGGGTTCGGGGAGGGGCTTTGGAGAGGCCCACCCGCTGGATCCATGCTCCTAACTTCCACTGCTCTAGATACTAGTTTCGTTTCACTGAGAAAGCAGATGAAACGAGTAGTGCTAGGAGTCAGTAGATCGAAAGAGCAAGTTTCAGAGAGCATGGAGAGAAGCAGAGACATGGGAGGAGGAGAGGGATCCCTTGGCTGCTGAAATCACCGGTGCCGGCTGAAACCGAAGCCACTTCTTTGCAGCAGGAGCACATCGCTTCTGATATTACCCAGGTGAGGCCATCTTATCTAGTCTCTCTGCCCTGGGCTCCTGGCATCGGTTTTGACTTCTTTTTTTCCAGTTTATTTTCTTGCTTGTTTGCAATCTCTTCTGTAAAAGATTTGTTTCCATGTATTTTAGTGTTGGTTTGAACTGCCATATATATACATATGTATTAACCCCAGTTTCCTTGCAGCTTATAGGATGGACGCCACTGATAGAACTGAAGAGAATAGCTGAGAAGGACAATGTCAACGCCCGGATTGTTGGCAAGCTGGAGTGCTACCAGCCCCTCTGCTCTGTCAAGGACCGTAGCGCTCTGAGGTATTATCTAGGGTTTGAAATCATATCATATTGAAGCTACTCGCCGATGCAAAGATTACTATCCAGTCTCTATCAGAAAATAATCCATGTCATTTCATTGGTCCTTTACCAATGGCCGGCACTGTGACTAATGTTCTTCACAGAATGATTGAAGATGCAGAGGAGAAAGGGCTGATCTCGCCTGGCATCACGACACTGGTTGAGCCGACGAGCGGCAATATGGGCATAGGTCTGGCGTACATTGCTTTGACCAGAGGTTACAGATTCGTTGCAGTCATGCCTGCCGAGTACTCACTTGACAAGCAGATCTTGCTGAGGTACCTGGGAGCTGATTTGGTGTTAACCGGTAAGGATTGCAGTTATGGAGCACACAGTGTCATCTTGAGCCTTGAGACCAATGTCAGAAATGGAGTAGCGCATTTGATGTTTGTTTAGTTTTCACATTTGCAGGATATTCTGAATTTTAATATCTAATTTTAGTATGCTATGCTGTTTTCAGATCCTACGCTTGGCTTTCAGGGACAACTTGACAAGGTGGAACAGCTCAAGAAAGAAATACCCAATGTGCATGTCCTTGACCAGTTTGCAAATTCAGCAAATCCTGAAGCACACTTTAAATGGACCGGTACCTATCCTTACAAAGGACCATCTAATCGTATGAGAATCATAAATGAACTTGCGTATTACAAATTAGCCACTTATATTTATTTAATCTAGATCAGAAAATGTCATGTTTATGATACATCACCTCTGTCCATTTGTACTTAGGACCTGAGATATGGAAGGATACAGCAGGCAAAGTAGACATCTTTGTGGCCGGTTCAGGCACAGGAGGTACTGTTTCTGGTGTCGGCAAGTACTTGAAGATGAAGAACCCTGCTGTGAAGGTCATTTGTGTTGAGCCTGCTGAGAGTCCAGTTATTTCAGGTAAACTGCTAACTCTGCAATCATGTAAACCTGTAACAATAAATACCTCACCGAATGATGAAATGCTACAAGAAATCAAAATAAAAAAAAAAATGTAAACTGGCCACTTACAACGAATTTACTACACGAGTTAATAATTGATTTGATAATAGATTTGCTGATTTTGTTACAGGTGGCAAGCCTTCTAGGCATAAAATTCAGGGTGTTGGCCCAGGATTTGTGCCCAAGAACTTGGACACCTCAGTCACTGACGAGATCATCACAGTAACTGCAGTAGATGCAATGGCAAACGCTAAGAGGTTGGCCAGGGAAGAAGGCCTGCTAGTTGGCATTTCATCTGGAGCAAATCTGGCAGCTTGCCTGAAGGTTAGCGCTATTGCAAAGTCCTTCTTACTGGATGTAGCTCCAGGCATTTCTTTCGTATCTTTGCTCACCTTACCTTATATTTTAAATGATTAAATGTATTTTTAGGTGGCATCAAGAGAAGAGAACAAAGGGAAGATGATTGTCACTGTGTTTCCTAGTGGTGGCGAGAGATACATGAACTCTGATCTCTTTGCAGCTATAAGAGAAGAATGCATCGCCATGACCTTCTGATCTCGACGCTTGTGCATATCTGTAGCAGTGGTCTGTTATGGCTCAGCAGTCAGCATGTAATAAGTTTTTGTTATCATTGATCCATCCAACTCAACAAGTTGCTGAGGCTGGCGGGCTTCAAGATTTGGAACCTGCTGGCAGAAGATTGCTACGCATGTGCATTCCATTAACAGGAAAAAAATGTATATGCTATTGGCTAGGGACCTTTACAGCCTTTTGAGAATTGATGTAATTGGTCGTGCTTGTTCGCTTCCTAGTTTCCATATTTCTTTGCACGGAAATTTCAGCAAAGAATTGTACCACGAACTATAAACCGAGAGCTGCCAATTTTCTCTGAATAAATACATCAATTCACCTCAGTTTACTTCATTTATTTGCCGGAATTACAGTTTGCATCTTGTAGTTCTAGCAAAGCCACGACGCAGTAGTAACAAACCTCCACCCTCAACAAAGTAGTCATAAGTCATAACCGATGAACAATTAAGCAGGCCCTCCTTTAACAAAGCAGTCATAACTCATTCATAACCGATGGACAATTAAGCAGGCCCGTGTTCCAAATGTGGACTGCCCATTTCATTTTTGTCGTGCTGCGACTCACACTGTCGACGAGCAACGGAGGAAAGCCCACTTCTGAGCTGTCACAGTGTCACTTCAGCTTAGTGTTTAGCACCACCTCGCTAATCCTCACTCCAAACACCAGCTTAAATACTCGCCAATGACAACAAGTCAAACAACAGGAGGGAGCAAAGTCAGACCGGGAGTGTTCCTTCTGTTATTCAAGTGAATGAGATGAGGTACTCACTTAGTTTTTTCAGTTTGACCGATGTGATTCGTGCACCTCATCATTTATATATTCGCTTCTTCAAATCGATCACAATCTACTGTGAAGCTAAACTATTTGGACGTAAGGCTGAACTCTGATGAGCTTCAATTTTTCTATTCTAGTGTTTCTGAACTTTCTTTAGTTTCTAAATCAAATTTGTTCTTTAGCATTCATTTGTTCAGCTAGTAAAGTACCTCTTGATGTGGACGCGAGTGGACCATAAACGTTTGTCCAAACAAGATTAGTAGCCACGGGTAGTTACAACAAATATTTATATCTCCAAGCTGCAGAGTACAGTCGTCTCTGCCTACCTACTTCCTCCTTCAGTGAAGAGAATCCAAGAAGCCAGCAGCCATGGGTGGCGAGGAGGTTGGCAGGAGGGGTATTCCTTCTCTGCTGAAGCCATCTTCCTCCTCCAGCGATGGTGGTGCAGGGGAACAAGAGCACATCGCTTCTGACATCACTCAGGTCCCCCTCCCCTCCCCTCTTGAATCTTGTCATCCAATCTTTTTGGTTCTACTACTATCTGTTGCTACTGCTAGTGGTGGTGGACTAAGGTCAAATTTGAGATTTATTGTTCTTGTCCGACAACAACAATTTCCTCAGCTCATAGGATGGACACCACTGATCGAGCTGAAGCGAATCACCAGCATGGCTGGGATTGATGCGCGGATCATTGGCAAGATGGAGGCTTACCAGCCGCTTTGCTCCATCAAGGATCGCTCTGCTTTAAGGTACCATCTTTTCCTTTCCCTTTCCCTTTCCTTCCGCAGAATGACACAAGATGCATACTTCCATTTTTCCTCGAAGAATGATAGAAGATGCAGAGGAGAGGGGTTGATTTCACCTGGAGTCACAACACTAGTGGAGCCGACAAGTGGTAACATGGGGTTAGGATTGGTCCTCTTTGCCATTCAGAAAGGTTACAGGCTCATTGCAGTTATGCCGGCTAAATATTCGCTTGACAAGCAGATCTTGCTGAGGTTCATGGGTGCTGAGCTGTACTTAACTGGTATGATTAGCTGAAGAAAGTTATGGCATAACCTTAATTGTTTTTTTCAGACAAATTCACTTGAAATTTATGGGTGACCTTGCATTAGGTGTACTGTATGTGCAGATCCAGCCCTTGGTTTTCCTGGCATGTTTGACAAAGTTGAACAGCTCCGGAAACAACTGCCAAATGTACATGTTCTGAATCAAGTTACGAATAAAGCAAATTCTGAAGCGCACTTTAGATTGACCGGTATGGATCAAATGATGCTTATATCTTGGTATAAACAGGAGTTAGCTGCTGTGGAATAGTTTTTTCTGAGAAAGTATCATTTATGCATTTACTGTATTTATATGAAAGTTTTATTTCTTATGGCTTCAACACATGCCAGCAGGCCTGTGAATGGTGTGAATATTCCCCGACTGACGGTGATGCTATGCTAGTGCAAATATCATCACTGTATCAGAAATTCAGAACCTGAATCCTTCGTGTAACATATGTTACTCTACAGGCCCTGTTGCCATTATAGTTTAGAATCCCACCAAAATCCTGGAACTTTGTATTCTAGAACATTAATAGTTACTGGTCAGGATTTGTATTATTATACAATTTTTTCTGTTGTAGCTCAATACAATATTGATACTATACTACATGGTGTTATAATACCTTGCCTATTGTTTACAAACACAGGACCTGAGATCTGGAAGGACACGGCAGGCAAGGTGGACATATTTGTGGCCGGTTCAGGTACAGGAGGCACTGTTTCTGGTGTCGGAAAGTATCTGAAGATGCAAAATCCAGAAATCAAGATCATCTGTGTTGAGCCTGCAGAAAGTCCAGTGATTTCAGGTAGTATTATTACATTCAAAATAATCTTTCAGAAGCCTTGAGTCTTGAGCAGTGTGGCTTATAACAAAATACAATATTTGCTATAAAAATCACAATCTCTAAAATTGTATCTTCACATTGATAAGCATTGGTATTCTTCAGGTGGTGCGCCTGGCAAGCATAAAATCCAGGGAGTAGGGCCAGGATTTATACCTGAAGTCCTGGACACCTCAGTCATTGACGAGACTGTCAACGTGACAACCGAGGAGGCCATGGCGAATGCGAGGAGGCTGGCCAAGGAAGAGGGCCTGCTTGTGGGCATTTCTTCCGGAGCAAACCTGGCAGCTTGCTTGAAGGTTCAGACACACATCCTAGCTGACTCGTCTTCTAGCATTTCAATTCCCTTCTTGAAAATTCATATAGTGATCCTTCGAGTGCGTCTTCAGGTCGCTTCCAGAGAAGACAACAAGGGCAAGATGATTGTCACCGTGTTCCCAAGTGGTGGCGAGAGATACATGAATTCCGACCTCTTTGCAGATGTACGAGAGGAGTGTATTGCCATGACATTTTGAACTTTCTTTTTGGGAAGATAGCACTACAATTTGGACTGGAAAAACTGAAAACCCAAGAAATTGGGCTTTGGGAGCCAGAGCATGATACTGTCAGCACTCAGCAGTCTCCACACAAACAGATTTCTGGGACTACTGTATGGAATATTCTATAAAGATAACTCGTGTAGTCTTTGTCACTACACACATTCCATAGAAAATTAGGCATGCGATTGGCCTATCTCTTTTCCTGCTTCTGCACATAAGCTATGGAAATCTGGACAGCAGCCGAACTTTAATCTTACAAGCAAACAAGGAATTCTCCACAGGCCTGGAATTTCAGAAGCAGCTCAAAACACAAGGCGCTGGTGGTTACAGCGGCCTTGTGATCATGCTTAGAAAACACATCAAGTTCTTGAGCACATCATGTGAACTGTCATAAACCCAGAATGCATAGTATGGCATATAGAAAGAGAAGTATATAAACAGTACCGTGCTACTTATCCATCATACATCATACACAGACTATAAAAGTCCAAATATGCTGAGAGAAAAATCTACTTCTCAAAATCACAAGATTAATCAAAAATGGTACTAATAAACAAGTTCAAGCCTTTGATTTTAAAACATTTTGTTTCCTTATTTAATGGATTTATTTCCAGAATGAAATGTTCTATATATATGACAAGCCAATTTATCCTTAGGTGGCCAAGTCAAGATGCCAATATAGAAGGGTGATTCTTTCTCTGTGTATATTCTCTCTGTGTGGCAAGACAGCAAATCAGTCCTCTGTAAAGCCTTCTCCCTTGCTACTTGCCATTAATTTTCTGTGTTTTATCTATCCATTTAGGGCCGAACAGACAACCATCTTTGGTGCGTGGGCAGAGCTCCATGGCACCAAAACATCTCTTAGAAATCAAGGATATATATTTTGTTGTCACTTGCAAGCTGCAACACTGGCTTTACAAAATTGTCTCATACTGTAGGAAGTTTCTTCTCAGTAGCAATTTGGCCACTAACTGAAAGTACTAGTTTAGGTTCAGTGAAGTAGTGTACAATGCAAACATCAGTACAAGTAAAAGTAAATAGCTCAGCTAAAAAGGAAACAGGGAAGTGCCAAACAAGTATGAGTGACTAGTGGGTAAAACAATGGTTGAAGTAGAATATCCTCAGCAAGCACAGTTAGAGAAAAGGGAAAGGTAATCCTGTCAAAGTTGAAAGTCCTAATAATTCGGTAATTACAAGGACCTAGCAGAAGAACAACTATGTTAAGCACATAAGCTTCAGCCATGTGTGAGGCCGAAGTGACTGATAAACATGTGTAGTGAGGCTCCAAAATAAGCCAAACCCGTCTAGATAAACAAAACATAACTTGAGCAATGCTAGTCAAACATAAGTAATGGTTCAATTGCAGGAACCAAGAACTGAGAAAAAGTGCACCATGGACACTTGTTAATGAGTGTGAGTTGCAGTTCTACCATCTGCCTAGAAAATATAATGGATTTAGACATCCATTCAAGATGTCATAATTAGGCTCCAGAGGGCACAAGGCCAGCCCGAGCTGTGTCATAAGTATGTGCTAGCCCAGAAACAGAGTCGTTGTGACGGTCGATGAACTTCAATCTGAACTTCTTCTCTCCCATTTTAGCTAATGTGCAAAATTTGCTATTCGTCAGACCCTTTGCCAGCAGGATCTTCATCACACAATATCGGGGCACTAGCCGCTTCTCCAGGCTGAATGTGAGCAGGTTTGGGCTTTGCAGAATGTCCTGCGGCTGCAATCCAACCTCGTTGATCAAGAATTGAATCTTGGGGAGAAGGGACTCATCAGATTGTGCTAGAATGGTTGGCATCTTGCACACAGCAATGGCAGCTTCGCTCTCAGAGCAACCAAGACTCCTCTTCAGAAACTCGAGCGTAGCAGCATTCTTCTCTTTGTTGGTCCGGGCCATCGCTGCTACCATGTGCTTGAACATGGACGATCGGCGGGACACCCCAAGGTCTTCTGCACGCAGCAGGAAATCCTTGACGCGCTCTGGTTGGAACCCAATCAGCCACGGGCAATAGAAACACATCTGGGCAATATCCCCAGCACTTAGACCGCACTGGCGAAGCTGCGCGACATTAGGCTTGATCACGATATCAAGATCCTTGGTCAGGATGTTGTTGTTCCCCTTCATGACGGCCAAGACCGGCTCGAGCGAGCCGAAGGAGGAGATCAAGAACTCGAGGTTGGGACAGACGTCGCCTCTCCGGAGCTCCCGGGAGCCGCCGACCAAGAGGAAGCGTGCGATCTGCGGAGGGGACAGCCCGATGCGGTCACGGAGAGCGAGGAGGCGGGGCCCGATGTTGTTTACATAGGAGCGGAGGATCAGCGGGTCCGCGGCGACGACGGCGGCGATGTCGGCGCGGGAGAGGCCGGCGCTGGACAGCAGGGCGAGGACGGCGTCGGGGTTGGAGGCGGTGTTGAGGCGGGAGCTCCTAAGCTCCTCGAATGGCTTCCCGGCTTCTCTGGATGCCTCCTGGAACGCCTGCTTGGACGCCTTGCTGGCTTGCGCTGGGCTGAGGCCGCAGGTAGCCACGAGGTAGTCCTCGAGGGAGAATGGGGCAGCCGCGGACGCGGAGAGGAGGCACGAGCAGTGGTGGTGGATGGGAGAGAGCAGCGGGGACGACGCGGCGCGGAGCAGAGGGAGGAGGTGATTTCGGAGGTGCAGCATCGCGGCGGTGCAGCGGGTTCCGGCGGCGGCGGCGGCGGCGCGGTGAGTCAGTGATGCACGGGGACTAGCTGATGATGAAAGGCTGCGACGCTCCACGGCTCGTGTGGGCTGGGCCTGGGCGGTGCCTACTTTTTAGTGGGCCTATAGCAGATCGACCATAGAGGGAGAGCAAAGAGACCCAGTGGAAACCAAGTGCGCTTTTGTCTCTGTGTGTGTGTGTGGAACAGTGGAAAAGCATAGTAGTGGATTAGTGGTAAGCTTCGTCTCTTCGGAGACATCCGATTAGTGGTAAGCTTCTATTAGAACCGATATGTTACGCTGGTAACACATGGTACCTGACAATTGTATGTGTCAACTAACTAACTCTTCAGTATATTTTTTTTTTTAAAAAAACTAACTCTTGAGTATTTCTCTGCTAATATCTTATTCTGTAAGTGGCATCTCTGACGAACTCCATTGCTTCTACGAAAATCTTAGATGTCTTTGTACTTTCGTGATCTATGGAAATTTACATAACATTTTGAATCTCTATGTAGAGATGTATGTTTTACTGTTGCTTGTTATGTTTCATTCTTTCTTGAGTAGAAATATGTCTGCAGCTGGCATATGCTTGTTCATTAGCATAAACTCGACTAATGATGAGTAGCGACATTTTTTACTAAAATGCAGGTTCTATCGTGCATTATGCTACTCTGGTTAGCAGGGACGTGGTACGTCCACATCTCCATTCAGCCAAAAATATTTTAGGTGTATTTTCATGTTACCACACAAGAATAAAGGAATAATGTTTCCCCCCTTTTGTCAGGATTGCTGCTTGATCCCAGAATCACTATTCTATCTGGAAGGTGAAGGTGGAGTTTTTAGATATATAGAAAAACGTTTCAAGGACAATGCTCATATGCTAATTATTGTTGCTGAGAGTGCTGGACAGAAACTTATTGCTGAAACCATGCAGTCAATTGGGGCAGATGTTTCAGGCAATGAGCTGCTTCTTGATGTTGGTCTTTGGTTATCTCAGAAGATAAATGTGAGACTGATATTCTACTTACATCTCCCGTCCGCTGTTTATTTCTTCTGGCTCCGTTTTGCATCAGATGACTTCACTGTTAATGCTATATATGCATATGCCCATGTTTCACTCTTATCTGCAATATAAGCACTTGTTTCATCAATGCTGTGTATTCGTGAATTAGGAGAATTTCAAGAGAAACAAGATGACCAATAATCTGAAGTAAATAGGTCAATAGTTTTCTTTGATCCGAAAAAAACACTGAAAACCCAGGAATTGGGACTTTGGTGACAGCATGATACTGTCAGCACTCAGCAGTCTCCACACAAACATATTTCTGGGACTATGTACTTGTATCTTCAAGTAAATGACACTGTGGAGGCAAACAGGCTTTACAGCTAATTATCATACAATGAACGTAGTCTTTGTCAATACACAGTTACACACATGTTAGAGAAAATTAGGCATGCACCTATCTCTTTTCCTGCTTCTGCACATAAGCTATGGAAAACATATCAAAACCTGGACAGCAGCCGGACTTCAATCTTATAAGCAAACAAGGAATTCTCCACATCCCTGGAATTTGCGAAGCAGCTCAAAACAGAAAGCACCGGTGGTTACAATTACAACATCCTTTTGTGATCAATGATTAGAAAAAACATCATCAAGTTCTTATGCACATCATGTGAAATGCCATAAACCCAGAATGCAGGAATGGCATATAGAGAAACAGAAGTCATATAAAACAGTACCGTGCTACTTATCCATCATACACAGGCTATAAATGTCCAAATATGCTAAGAGAAATTCCTACTTCTCAAAGTCACATGATTAATCAAAATGCTAATAAACAAGTTCCATCGATTTTAGAACATTTTGTTTTTCCTTATTTAATGGATTTATTTCCAGAATAGAAATGTTCTCTATTTTTGACAAACCAATCTAGGTGGCCAAGTCAAGATGCCAGCATAGAAGGGTGATTCTTTCTCTGTGCATATTCTGTGGGGGAAAAAAATGCAAGATAGCAAATTAGTCCTCTGTAAAGCCTTCTCCTTACTACTTGCCATCGATTTTCAGTGTTTTTTCTCATCCACTTAAGGCCAAACAGACAACCATCTTTGGTGCATGGGCAGATCTCCATGGCACCAAAACATTCCTTAGAAACCAAGGATATTTTGTTGTCACTTGCAAGTTGCAACACTGGCTTTACAAAATGTCTCATACTGTAAAGTTTCTTCTCAGTAGCAATTTGGCCACTAACTGAAAGTACTAGTTTAGGTTCAGTGAAGCAATCTACAATGCAAACATCAGTATAGGAAAAAGTAAACAGCTATAAATGAAACAGGAAAGTGCCAAACAAGTATTAGTGACTAGTGTATACATAAAATAATGGTTTAGAACATCCTGGACAAGCACAGTTAGAGAAAAGGGAAAGGTAATCCTGTCAAAGCTGAAAGTCCTAATAATTCAGTAATTACAAGGACCTAGCAGAAGAACAACTATGTTAAGCACATAAGCTTCAGCCATGTGTGAGGCAGAAGCGACTGACAAACATGTGTAGTGAAGCTCCAAAATAAGCCAAACACGTTCCTCCATAGATAACCAAAACATAACTTGAGCAATGCTAGTCAAACATAAGTAATGGTTCAATTGCAGGAACCAAGAACTGGGAAAAAGCGCACTATGGACGCTTGTTAATGAGCGTGAGCTGCAGTTCTACCATCAGCCTAGAAAATATAATGGATTGAAACATTTCAGTCAAGATGTCATAATTAGACTCCAGTGGGCACAAGGCTAGCATGAGCTGTGACATAAGCATCTGCTAACCCAGAAACAGAGTCCTTGTGACGATCGATGAACTTCAATCCGAATTCCTTCTCTCCAATAAAAGCTAATGTGCAAAAACTGCTATTCGTCAATCCCTTTGCCTGCAGGATCTTCATGACACGATACCGGGGCGCTAGCCGCTTCTCCAGGCTGTATGTGAGCAGCGAAGGCCTTTGCAGAATGTACTGAGGCTCTAGTCCAACCTCATTGATCAAGAACTGAATCTTGGCGAGAAGGGACTCATCAGATATTCCTAGAATGCTTGGCATCTTGGACACAGCAAAGGCAGCTTCGCTCCAAGAGCAACCAAGACTCCTCTCCAGAAGCTCGAGCGTGGCAGTATTCTTCTCTTTGGTGGTACGGGACATAGTTGCTATCATGTACTTGAAGGTGGGCGATCCGGGGGACACCCCAAGGTCTTCTGCACGCAGCATGAAATCCTTGACGCGCTCTGGTGGGAACCCAATCAGCCACTGGTTATATAAACACAGCTGGGCAATACCTCGAGTGGTTAGACCCCACTGGCGAAACTGCTCGATATTAGGCTTGATCACCCTATCAAGGCTGCTCTTGTTTCTCTTCCCCTTCAGGATGGCTAGGACCGGCTCGAGCGAGCCGAAGGAGGAGATCAAGAACTCGAGGCGGGGCCCGATCTTGTTCACACTGGAGCGGAGGATCAGCGGGTCCGCGGCGACGACGGCGGCGATGTCGGCGCGGGAGAAGCCGACGCGGGAGAGTAGGGCGAGGACGGCGTCGGGGTTGGAGGCGGAGTCGAGGCGGGAGCTCCTAAGCTCCTCGAATGGCTTCCCGGCTTCTCTGGCTCTCTCCTGGAACGCCTGCTTGGACGTCTTGCGGGCTTGCGCCGGGCTGAGGCCGCAGGCGGCCACGAGGTAGTCCTCGAGGGAGAAGGGGGCGGCCGCGGAGGCCCGCGCGGTGGTGGTGGATGGGATAGAGCAGCGGCGGCGCGGCGCGCAGCAGAGGGAGGAGGTGGTTTCGGAGGTGCAGCATCGCGGCGGCGCAGCGGGTTCCGGCGGCGGCGGCGGCGGCGCTGGGTAGGTGGAGCCGTAGAGTAGGTGAAGGTGAAGCCTTCGATGCTGGAGTGGACTGAGCGGTGCCTACTGCTTATTGGGCCAGTAGGAGCACGAGGGCCCTGCCCATTACGAAGACGGGCCTCATATAGAGACCCATTGGGAAACTGAGCGCACGTTCAGTTCATCGCTTGTTGTTTCCATGCAGCTAGCTCGTCGTTGGCGAGCTCTCTTCTCCATGAGTGAGAACATACTCGCGAGAACTGGCCTCTCTTTCTTTTCTTTTCTTTTCTTTTTGGCTATTGGCCTCTCTTTCTTTGGAGACAGCGCCAAGCTTGCCATGCCAGGATCTCCACTCAGGAGTATAGGTGCTGTAGCACGGATGCACACTACCTGTTCGACGGAAAGCCGCCTCAGAGGTATGCATGTGTTTATGACCGAAAAAAACCGTTTGTTAAACAAGAGGTCTAATAACATCACAAAATACATTACAGTTAAAATGCTATATAGAAAGTCATTTAGTAATGATGGTCTGAACTGGAGATTCTATATAATCATCGATGCACCCAATTTTTCAGATAATAACTACTCAGAACTTCATTGTCTCAATTAAGCTGCAAGCAGTTTATATGCAGGCATATATATTTTTTTTTTCAAAAAGAAGTTATATGCAGGCATAGATCAGTTCCTTTTGGTATGTCCAAAATTATCCTTTTACTTGTTTTTTTTTTTCGTGCTCGGCACTTCACCCGTTTTTCCTTTTACTTGTTGGAAAACTGTATTGCAAACAAATTGGTTGCCTTTTTTCATGCGTACCTTTTTATTGTCAGACTGTAGCATTTCAAAAAGGAGATTATGTTGAACCAAAGGAAATCAGTTACATTTATCAATATATTTCACAGTCACTGCAAGATAAAAATAGGTTCTGCACAGATTAGGCTTGCCCTTAGGGATTCATAATTTCATTTCTACTCATGATTATTACCAGTTTGCAATTTTATATAATGCTATAATGGCTAAATGCCCTAGGGCTAAGGGTTCATAGTTCCATTTCTAACCATGATATGAATTCGTTGCTTTGGTTCTTGGAGCAATATCTGGAATAGGATCATCAGTATCTCACAGGCACTAGCCCAGTGTTCTGAAGGTTCTATTGCCATTTAGTAATTCTTTCTCAAAGATTCTTTTCCTGTTTGTGTGAACTGGACAATCAACATGACAACTTCAACTTCGATGATCCGGACTCTTCCGGAAAAGCTGAGATGCTGAGTACTCATGTAGTGTATGTCTGCACTTAACAACAAAGAAATATGAATAGTGATGTGAGTGCTAAACCAAGACATGGTTTCTGCAGTGTTTTGGTTGGATCTTCGCCCTTTGTGTTTTGCCTGGAGTGGTTGTCCATGCCTAAATTGAAATTGCACTTGAGTTGGTAGAAGAGGCACACTTTGAATTCGAGGTCACTTGTCCTTTTCCAGTTCTATGAGGCTGCGGTTGCCTCGGTTTCTTAGACAGATGATTCATGGTGTGCCGCGAAGTGCGCGAGAATTCTAGTTAATGTTATATGCATGCCTATGTTTCACTCTTATCTGCAATATAAGCTCTTGTTTAATCAATGTTGTATTTATGAATTCAGAAATATTTCAAGAAAACAAGATGGCCATTAATTTGAAGTAGTACATAGGTCAGTGATTTTCTATGTTATCATGTTTTAGGGTCAGAATTGCTAGTTTCACATATCTCAGATGTCGTTCTTCTTTTGCAGATCCAGCGTACATGATACGTGCCATCCCTAGCAATGCTTCTGATAATGTTTATTGCATACTGCTGGCCGGTGACCCGGTGTGATCGATCACACGAGGTACCCTGAAGCCATGGACGCTCGAGTGGGCTGGGCGGTTCCTACTGCCAAGTGGGCCGGCAAAGCACGAGGGCCATGTCCTTACGACGTACGAGCGCACGTTTAGGCCGGCCCGTGGAGGAGAGGAGGCGCGTGGCCCATGATAACTCAAAAGGGCCCGGTGGGAACGGAAAGCCCCGTCGGCTGTGAGCAGCAGAGCAGTCGCGCAATGCGCTATGTACTGTATGCGCTATGCGGGATGTTTTTTGTCCCACTTCGGAAGCGGAGGGACGAGTCGCAGGTGGAGGCGGGTATAAGACGCTAGGATGGGCTCACAACTAAACTCATCTTTGCGCTTGGGGCAATGACGCAGCTTATGAGGTCATACCGAGGCGCGTCAATTGCTGGTTGAAAACTATTTCCAAACCCCCTCACTGTGCCCTCTGGGCCTTTGAGAATTTCTGGAAGGGCTCCTTCTCTTTGGAGAGGGGAAAGCCCTACAAATCAACTCGAGGTTTATTTAGTATCAAATTTGAATTCCCTTCAAAAAAGTTTTTGAATTGCAATCGTTTTGTTAACTAAACAACTTCTCGAATTGGCTTCACAGCAGAGCCTGGTTTTCAAATTATTTTGCCAGCTGATGATCAGAAGATGGCAGGCCTTCGCATCTTTGGGCCGTGTATTTTATGGACTAGGTCGGATGGCCATATTAATTAAAATCTATTTGGAAATCAGATTTTAATTTTTTTTAAATCTAATCAAATTAAAAAAAATAACTTAAACCAACAACTGTATTTTTGTACTAGAACGGAAGATGTACATCGAATACGGTACCATTTCATCTTCAGTTTTGATTCAAGGCTTTGTTTAGCTGATCCTTTCATCTCTTATGCCAAGTTCTCCTTCCCCTGGTGCTAAGTCAGAACCCATTTTCAGTTTTGCTTCAAAGGCTTTGTTTAGCTGACCCTTAATTTCATCTCTTCTTCCGAGGTCTTCCTCCTTGGTTCTAGCAAAGTCAGAAGTCACAACCAATCAGGCAGTCAAAACATGGCTCTACACAATATCATGCTACCAAATGGACATCCCTAGCATGACATGCTTTACTTGATACTACGTGAACGTGTTATTTATCAGTAAACAATTATGCAGGCCGTCACCGAACATGTCACTTCGTTATCTCGTGCTGAGACTCGCTACCAACCAATCGAAAACCTCCAATCCGGAAACATTTGCAAATTTATTAGACGACATGGACGCCGGTGTCTGGTGGTGCTGTACTGGACTGCCGTATTACTACAACTAGTAGAAAGGGCGCGCCCTGCGCGCCTGCTGGAACTAATATTGGCTAATGTTTTGGAAAATATAAGCACATCAAAATGTAAAAAACTGGAATATATGAAGAAAATGTGACAAGCACATGAAAATTTTGAAATATCGATAAAATAAAATGAATATACTAATTGCAGTATGAGTGACAAGGTACCAAGATATGTGTAAACTCAAAAAAAGATGTGTATATTACATATGCTGTTCAAGGCAGCGAAGAGCCAGGATTGTGCCATAAGCATACATTACATTATTATACATGGGCCAACAAATGCTTTAATATTTGATCATGGTCTTGTTCTTCTCCAGACAGAGCTTTTGGCTGGTTTCGTGCTCAACGTCTTGCTCCAGGACCTTAGGCTCAACAGGTTCACAAACCATTGTCGTGGTCTCACCTGCATGAAGTCAGTCATTCTTTACTCCAAATTCAAACTACCATGGACAACTTAAATGGCTTTGCATATTAACAGTTTCAAGAAATTACTGTTATCAACAATGAGATAATTTGTTTTCTCAGATCCACATTGGCAACTCCAGCCAAGAAAAACCAATCACCATCCTGCAAAACAAAAGGCCGGTCATCATACACATGGGTGAGGAGATTTGCGTTCATGGTATGAAAACTGGATGAAAGTGATAGCCAAATATCTGTGTGTAGCAGGCAAACAAAAAAACACAATAAAGAATTTCATTATTATTGCAATGTAACAACTCAATGCCCGAGCGAATGAACGCTCTTTGTAATTGAGATAACGGCATACAACCATCCTTTCCGATAACCAATACAATCATTTTGTGAAAACATGCAAAGCAAGTGGAATGTATTTGTGACTATTATTAAAATATATATAGACGGCTTCTCTTGGGTGTTAACAGAAACTATCGGCTTAGTTTCTGAAGCTGTTAGAACAGGCAATAGCTTTGTTTCTGTATAGCAAAGATTATATAACAATCAGTTAACGATCTAGAACTCCCCTAGCATGTTATTCGAATTATCAGGAAGTCATTTTTCAGAAGGTGAAGCAGACAGGCCATGGACGACAGAACATCTACTATGCTGATGGAACGTAGGACTGCATATCTGAGCAACAAATTACACATGGTTTTTATGTACCTGAATTGGAGGCATTGTTTCTGTACAGGGACCATGCATAGGCATGCTAAAGTGAAGAAGTGACGAACAAAAGAACAAAATTAGGTCACGCTATCTATCTGAATATGCAAGCACTAAGGACCTAATTTTGCAGTCATAACCAAGGCTGCAATGAAGGGCAATGAAATATGGAGAGCAGTGACACAGCCCGCGCACCTTAGCAACAGTAGGAGAAGATCCTGGTTGTTAACAGAAGCATCACTTGTGCTCATTGATCTTTGTCTATTAAATCACCTTCTATGTCTGAATACAATAGCATATGTACTATTATTAGGGATCATTAAACATCTGAGAATCACCACACAGTACAAAAAGAAAATAGAGAACCCATGCAGCAGTATGCACGCCTAAATTTCATTCTGGTAATACTGTAATCATTCTGGATGCACAAACGCAAACTAAACCAGAAAGTTTTCTTGATATAAACCTGAAGCTGTTTGTATGTGTAACTAACTACCCTTCAAATTTTTCAATGCAACCTTAAGAGACATTTCGTCAAGCAATCTATACCACACTACATCCTACAGTCACGCACAACAAGAGCTCTTGGACGGCCCACTCCAAATTTAAATGTCACAGAATCCATTGTAACAGCAATAGAACTTGAAACAAAAAGTAGAGACACAATGCCCTTGATAGGTAGGTGGACCTTGTTAAAAAGGAGTACAAAATTCGACAGATAGGCCTTGCATAGGGAACTCAATTATTGAGAGTGAAATAATGAAATAATTTGCCAGTGAAGCATAACGATATGAAAATGCTAAATGGTTGCTGGTCAGCACACAATTGTAGGTACATTACAATATGAAAATGTATTTCTCAATCTGCGGTAGCATCTCAATGTTGGTAAAGAATCAAGTATTATTAAGAAGAAGACATGCATAGTTTTGTTGTCTCGGAGAGACTTGGTAAGATAGGGTAAACTGCATATGGCTTCAGTGGTTGAATAAATAAAGAAAGGTGCCGTAGGGACTCCCAAAAATAACCGGGTGACATTTTAAGGGGAAAATATAACCGAAGGGGCAGGGTGGACAGAAGGTTTAAAACTTAACACCTCTAAAAGAAAAGGATAAATCCATAAATGGTATGCTACAATTTTCATTCTGTGAAAGGGCTAATATATGGTGCATTCATGTGTAGACTTTAAAAAGTATGTGAATAACTATAATCATCAGTAATAACATTATGCGAAGTGCATCTATATTATGTAAATATGGCATGTGAATAGGCAGCAACAAATCAGCAAATACTTGAATTAAACATGCGGAGGCAGGAAGGTAGCCATCACTCACATAGTTTCATTTCCTGGTAGTACATAGGTACCCAAAGATTCACATGACCTGGATGCAGCAATATAAAAAGAAAAATGTCTCTGTCAAATACTATGAAATCTGAGCCTGTATAGGCTAGCAATACATGGTAACAGCAACCATAGGTTAAGTGATCTAGGTAATGATGAGTCGCTTGTTCAACCTGGAAAGGTAGATGTAGTTTGAATTATAGAAGACCGGTGTGCTTACTGTATTGAGCAGCCGGAAATCTGACCTTTTAATCTTCCAGCACAAATCTTCTTTCTCAAAGTTTTAGCACTCTTGCGCATAGTCGCTTAGGTCCCGCACGAAGGCATATATAGATGGATTGAGCTTATATGTCACAAGAAGGAAAAAAGGAGAAGTGGTCTGTTATGATCCTTGAGTGTATAGATAAAGAGACATTCAGTTTATATGTCACAAGAAGGAAAAGTGATCTATTATAATAGAATATGTAGATAAGAGAGAAGTCAGCATTAAATGAAGGGATCAAATAGATAAATTGATGGAAAATATGTCGTGATATAACTAATATTAGGTATAAAAATTACAAAAAAACATATATAGATGGGTTCAGTTTATATGTCACAAAAGAAGGAAAAGGAAAAGTACTCTGTTATGATCATAGAGTGTAGAAATAAGAGAGGAAGCAGCATTAGACGAGGAAATCAAATAGATAAATTGCTGGAGAAATATTTAGTGCTGTAATGAATATTATCAAATAGATAAATGGATGCAGGAACCACTATGCAGGCCAAAACTTAGGGGCAAATGTAATTTTAAAGATATAATTGGATGTTTGGTCAGTACAGTCTAAAAAAGAATCACTGTGAATAGTGTGGCACAGACAAAGCGCAGCACAACGGTTATGAGGTACCTAGCGTACAATGAAGCTCTTGACAAGCTATTTTTAACAAATGATTCATATAACAGCATGACAATGTGTATGCGCACTATCGTTAAGTGCCAAAAAAACATACATCAGAATACTCTTGAAGAATAAGTGTACGTAAACCTTTTCTAGGTCACGGTAGAATAAAAAGTTGTGAAAATAGGAACACATATTCTGAAAAAATCCTAGCATATATGCAAGTGAATGGAGAGTTGCCATTACCTTGGATGGGCAATGTCACAAACAGATGGCATGGAACACTTGAGGCGAAATCTGACTTTCCACAACAGGGCGTGGCTGAACCATTGTAGATGTCTAACACCAAGGACTAAAGCATGGTATGAACCCCCACTACAATCAGGTTCGACATTAAATAAGAAAATTACACCGAATACGTAATGAAGGTCAAATTATATCGCGGTGAAGGAAAGAGCACCTCGGTCATTGAAAGCAAAACAGAATGCTAATTATCAATATCTCATAAACCACTGTCAAGGAAGATATGGATTTTTGGGAGGTGAGAAAAGTTATATTATTATTGCCATAGGTGGAGCTTAAGGTTGTAGTGACTGAATCACCATTCATTTGTCCATTTTTTTTTTTTTTTTTTGCAGAACTCAGTCACAACCTGCAGGGGTGTACGAATGAAGTAAAAGGGCACTAATTTGTTAGGGACCTCTGTGATACATCTAAACTAATGAAAACCTCTAACCAATGCATGTGTTCCTGAACTGGTAACAAATGACAATATCGAATATTTTTTTTTGGTATGCACTTATTCCACCAAGCAACCATCTCAGCATTGGAAGCATTGCATAGCGGATGAAGAATCATCCCCCTTCTTGCATTGAGTAATCACAAAATAAATCGATTCGTCATGACTGGGATCTAACCCTAGGAAACAAGACATCGAGGAGAATAAGTGAATGAGAACTGACCTGAATGGAACAAACGGGTAGGGAACAGTGACATTCTTCGTGCCATAAGCAAGCACGACAAAGCAGCAGAGTAGAGCTTAGTCAGCAGTATGGATGAGGAAAATGCAAATTGTACAAAAAAAAACTATGGGCACCTGCAAATTGAAGCAAATACCATTGACATGGTGATGGAGGCGTCGCGTCGTTGTGGGGGCCCACCGAGATGGGGGCCGCCATCGCCGTACCGCTCGTGGGGGGTGTCGAAGTGGGAGAAGGGCGGCCACCACCACGCCAATTCCGGCGACCGCGGAGGCCGGTCGCGCCGCGCCGCAAACCCTAGGCACGCAGGCCACGCCCACCGGACAAGCCGGGACCAGGATGCGCCACCGGGGAGAAGGCGCCGGCAGCCACCCGGGCCGACGGCCGCTTACAGCGCATCGTGGGCGGGGACGTCGAGCCGTGTCCGACGCAGTGGCCGCGTCCGTATGGCGTCGAGGCCGCCGCCACCGCCCGCACCGCCCGCGTCCGGGAGGGAGGGAGGGAGAAAAGGAGAGGGGGAGGCGGAGGTGGAGGCACCGGCGGCGGCACCGGCTCCGCCGGTGGCCACCCGCGACGGCGCGGCTTCGGGAGAGGTGGAGGTGGAGGGGAGAGACGGAGGGACCGAGAAGTTTCTCGGAGGCAACGACGTAGATAAGTTTTCCCTCTTTTTTTACCGGGACGGAGGCAACGAAGTAAGTAACGGGCCCTAAGCGGTGGGTCGTTTTTTTTTTTTTTTTTTTTTTGCACGTAGCAGCACATGACACGGTGGACCAATAAACTGAACGAATGGTGATCTGTCGCTGAGGTGGTCCAATCCTGAAATTTAAGGCGACGTGGATACAGTCAATGGACGGGGCACTACTGCAAATTCTAGTTGTTAATTTAATACTAGCCTATAAAAAATCAGAAGTGCAGCTACTAGTAAAAGAGTTCTGCGGCTCGCAAGAAGCAAAGCTTCAGTCATCGGTCTTCACTGACAGCACGCTGCGAGTGCGAGAGGCCAAGAAACGCTCGGTAGTCTGGACTTTGGAGCAGCAGCCATGGCCATGGCGGGAGAGGAGGCCGGGAGGAGGGGGATTCCCTCTCTCCTCAACCCGTCGCCGTCGTCCGCTTCCAGCGACGGGCAGCAGGAGCACATCGCCTCCGATGTCACGCAGGTCAGCCTTCCCCCCTCATGTTCTCCTCCTCTTTCTTTCTCTTGTATCTTCCTGCGTGCTTGCCTTTGGGGGCGCCATGAGAGGTTAACTGTTCGTGACGAGGCATTCTTCAGCTCATCGGGTGGACACCTCTGATTGAGCTCAAGCGAATCGCCGGCAAGGAAGGGGTCGATGCTCGGATCGTCGGCAAGGTCGAGGCTTACCAGCCTCTCTGCTCCATCAAGGATCGCAGCGCTTTGAGGTCTGACATTTTCCCCCCTCCTCTTTGTTTCCCCAGCTGGTTAGGGAGGAACTCGAATAGTTTTAGTTATCCTGTTTCTCCATCATCCGATTTAGCTGAAAAATAGCAAACTGGGAAGAGGAAACATAAAAGTCAACGGGCAATCTTGTGTCTGTCCTGCACCAAGTTCACACTGGTCTGTATTTTTGCCATGTTCAGAAACACTAGACTATTTGATGGTCCTCGACTTTCTGGATTTAATGCTGTAGGTAACTAATTGTTCTACTAGCACCACTTTGTCACTTTCTAGATTTACGCTGTAGCCAACTAATTTTTCCCTGTTGTTCCTCTGTTATGTCGTACTACCACAGACTGCACAGTAACATTTCTATTTTCTTCTGAAGAATGATTGAAGATGCAGAGGAGAGGGGGTTGATTTCACCTGGTGTCACGACACTCGTCGAGCCGACAAGCGGCAACTTGGGGTTGGGATTAGTCCTCATTGCTCTTCACAAGGGTTATAGGTTTGTTGCAGTTATGCCAGGTCTATACTCTCTCGATAAGCAGATCCTGTTGAGATACATGGGTGCAGAGTTGTATTTAACAGGTAAGACAATTTCTAGGATGCTACTGAAGCACCTTGTTTGACTTTTTCATTTCGGATGCTACTTACATTACATGCTGCAGTGGCAGTGTAAATTCAGTGGAATTGTATGGGTGACATATGCAGATCCAGCCCTCGGGTTCCCAGGCATAGATGCTAAGGTTGAGGAGCTCAAAAAAGAATTGCCCAATGTACATGTTCTTGATCAGTTCAAGAACAAAGCAAATCCTGAAGCACATATTAGATGGACTGGTATGGATATTGAATGAGTTTGGACATGATTTTATTTCAGTACAGATTAGTTAGCTTATGGAGACTACTCTTTTTTCTCTGAAATTTATACTTTCTCAATGTTTCAAGATGCAAAATTACACTAAGCATTCATTTAATTTTTTTCCTCTTCACATGATGACGATGCAAATCTGATAACATGATTGCTTACACTGTATTTATTGGCCCTGATGTCACTGATAGTTCTAAAACCAAAGGGTTGCACCGAACGTTCTGTACACTTCAAGGACTTTATATTACAAGTACAGAGTAGTGATAGTTATTAGTATTTTCTGTTCTATTTAATATACTTTGTTGGAACTGGTACAGGTGACAATGTCGTTTCTACATGCTACCATAATAAATTGCATGTTATTGGCGTATACTGATATACAGGACCAGAGATTTGGAAGGACACTGCTGGCAAGGTGGACATATTTGTAGCTGGTTCAGGATCAGGAGGTACAGTATCTGGTGTTGGGAAGTATCTGAAGATGCAGAATCCTAGTATCAAGATTGTATGTGTTGAGCCTGCAGAGAGTCCAGTTGTTTCAGGTAGTGTACCATTCAGAACCATCGATTCGGTTAATATGATCTTTGGAGTGAATGATCGTGGTACATATAGGAAGTTAGAGAGCCAGAGAAAAATGCACTATATTGAGTGCTTCTATGCTCCAAGAAAGTATTCCTAAGTAGCTAACATTTCTTTAGAGATACCTGAGTTTCGATTATAGCTGCCCCCTATTGATGGTCCATCAGTTTTCAGCAAGTCAAAAGCTCTAACCAATTATTAAGCACAGTGGAATTTCACTAAATGAGTTTTAATCAGGGATAAACATAGCTGTATGACCCATACTGTACGTACTTCCAGAACATAGATTACTTTCTACTTTGCTTGGATGATCACAAAGCAAAGTTTCTGCACTGAACAATAGCAATCCATGTGCACATTGAGTGATAATGACATAGTATTACTGTCCTTCAGGTGGCGAACCAGGAAAACACAAAATCCAGGGAATAGGACCAGGATTTCTACCTGAAGTACTGGATACGTCAGTTATTGATGAGGCTGTCACAGTGACCACCGAGGAGGCAATGGTGCACGCTAGGAGGCTGGCCAGGGAAGAGGGCCTTCTTGTGGGCATATCATCTGGAGCGAACTTGGCTGCTTGCTTGAAGGTTTGCAAGAATCCTAATAAAATTTCTTCCATTAATTGTTATTTCCCATTTTGATTTTTTTTAGTAAACCTTGAAATGAATGCGTCTTTAGGTTGCATCGAGAGAAGAAAACAAGGGGAAGATGATTGTCACCATGTTTCCAAGTGGGGGTGAGAGATACATGAACTCTGACCTGTTTGCCGCTGCGAGAGAGGAGTGTATTGCCATGACATGGTGATCTTTTTCAGAAGAGGGCTATGGGCTATTTTCGATGTAGCGGACGACATGTGTTGCATCTATTCAGTCATACCACAATGAATTGTGTGAAATTTGTACACGACGAATATGTATGAATTAACTGAAGAAGAAATTGACAACTAATGTGTTCCAGGATTATTTCAAAATTTAGTTTATATCCTATAATTGCTAAACATATGGCTAACACAAACTGCCTCTGAAAGAAAAGAAAAGAAAGAAAGGCAGATATGTTGTGTATCTTTATCTTCATATGCTATTCGTTTACTTTGTACATTTACTAGTTCTCATAACATGTGTGTGTCAGCACGTGCATGACCATTGCAAGATATGCAAGATAACCTTATTCACTCAAAACAAATAAACACACAAGTGCAAAGAAACAAAGTTCAACTTGGGAAACTCCATTCATACTAATATAAACATCATAAAGTACGTTACAATAATGTCTCAGCAGGTTTTGCATTATATTAGATAAGAACAAAAGCATAAAAAGGATGACATCCCAGCAGAGATAGAACGTCTCACCTATGTTCACTAAAATCCAGCCAAATTTGCTAGCTGCTCCATGGTTAGAGCAGACAGACATTCACATTCTAAATTCAGTTCTTATTTGTGAGCGCCGGTAACTCTGAGAAATAGGGGATATAAGGAACGATTTGCCCCGCTGAATTTTCACTTAATGTGGCAATAACACTCACTTCCTTAGTGTCCATGTCATAAGCTATCAGTCCCTTCAATTTCTCAACAAAGAAAACCACATTGCGATCTGGATGGATGTCAACGAAGTCCCACTTCCGGGCTCTCATTCTTCCAAAGAGGCTAAGGAAGCTCACGACATCCTTCAACACCCATTCTTGTGTATCATAATCCTGAAGGACTCAAATGGACAATTTACGATCATGAGTATCAAAATTTTGGTTGATGTAATGCAGGCGCCCTTGGGATTGACCAATATAAGAACAACGCCTCCCCTGTGCTGCAGCTGGCATTTTGATAGTCCTTTTTATCCTCCCTTGTACATCTACAACAACTATCTGATCTCGACCCCGATTGAAAAACATCAAATGCAGGATGCCATTAACAAATGCTCGCTGACCACACCCATGATTGTGTCTGTATCCTTTCAATTGTCCCTGTTCATTCCAGTCATTTTGGCTGTGACTCCACACCCCAGACTCAGATGAGTAGGTGTGCATCACATCGCAGCCCCCATTCCAGAAGTGGATCAAATGAAAATGAGAGGAGACAGCTGGATTGAAAGCCGATAGGTATGCGACTCAAAAATTTGCAATGGTGTCCGATTGCAGGTACGCATGGGACGGTCGCCCAATGTTTTGTGGTTGGGTTGCACACGATATAGCCCAATTGGTCAAGTGAGTTCTTCACGTGATGCCTTAAAAGAAGAAGCCCATTGCAGGAATCTACGAAGGTGAGCCTCTCAGTCTCTGGCAGCTTCGTCGTCAGGAAGGAGAAGCAAGGGTCCATGTCGAGAGGCACGGAACTCGCGGGATACTTGACGAAAAGATGGTCCCAGTTGCATGGCCAGGTAAGGAACATGGAGAAGAACCCTCGCAAGGTCTGGGGGAGCCTCCCGCGGTTGAGGGGGTCGTCGATGAGGTCGCGCCAAGCTTTGGCGACGCACTTGGATGCGCAGACGGACCTGAAGGGGGCGCGCGCGAGGATCTCCAGCATGGCTTCGTCGGGGAGGCCGGCCAGCGCGCTCCCGTTCCCCTTGGGGTAGTCCATCGAGCAGCAACCTGCAAGCGAGGGGGAGCGAGCTAAAGATGTGAGGAGGAGGATGTCCGCGCGCGGGAGAGAGAGAAATGTGGACATGGAGCGGCGGAGGGAACTTACCAGCCGCCAGTCGCCGGAGATGGCCGGGATCGACGGCGCCGGCGCTGGGCAGATCGAGGGAGACGAATCTCCAGCCGTAATAAACAGAGAGAAAGGAAACGCCGCAATGCCAACCAAATACGGGCTTGGGCCGTATCCAGTGAGCCCAGCCCAGGGCCATAATGGTTACAGCAGGCCCAGTTCTGAGGAAAAGATTATTTAATATGGAGTACATATGAAAATGGACAAAAAGCATTGTTCGGATAAATTTCGTTTGTAGGATGATACTCGGGTGAAACTCACCGTTTGACAATAGCAAACTTTCAATTTTCTCCAAACCTGGCCTTGTTTCGACGGAAAGAAATCCGGTGGAGACAGTATGCATGTTGTCGGCGTGCATAGGTATTTCTCTTATATAGCATATTATTAAAAAATTATTTCATTTGTTTTAAAATAATTGTGCGTCTTATTTTTAAGTAGTCAAAAGTTTTTAGATTTTACCAACTATAGAACCGAAGTTACTGATTATTTATGATGTGTAATAGTAGATTAGTCATGGCATATAAAAAAACTCGACCTACATGCAGCCCCTGGCATTGTGCTTAAGAAAAAACTTCTCACGTAGGCCGAGAAAATCCCCGAACCTCCACCCCATCCATACACGGTGGCACCGAACTCAGGACCTCCACCACCAGGAGGGTGCAGAACCCAGGACCTCCACTACCAGGAAGGTGCAACGTGCACTCCTCGACTAGCCATTGCACCTCCTGGTTATATGTTTTTATAATAAGTTTATTTGTTAATATTATTTCTTATAAGGTCAGTTAATTTTTTTAATAAAACGTTCTAGAAATGAGTTATTTTGATAGGCACGAGCGGTAAGCAGTTAGTTGAGAATTTTCAGAGTGCACATGCGGTTGAAACTTCAGTTAATTATAGAAAAAAATTTGACTATATTATGAAGTTATTTTAGAACGCATGATCGAGCGGTAAGGCGGTAAGCAGTCTCCGGTTCAGACTTCAGACTTCGGAGTGCACGCGCGGCTGGTAAAGACTCCTCTTGCGGCTCGCAAGAGGCAAGCTTCAGTATCACTCATCAGTCTTCACTGACAGCAAGTCACGACTGCGAGAGTCCAAGAAACGCTCTGCTGCATCCATGGCGGCAGAGGAGGAAGCCGGGAGGAGGGGGATTCCCTCTCTGCTCTATCCATCGTACGCTTGCAGCGAAGCGCAGCAGGAATACATCGTCTCTGATATCACGCAGGTCAGGCAGGCTCCTTTGTGGCTTTGTGTTCTCTTCCTTTTCTCTGTTTCATGTTCCTGCTTGCCTCTTGGGCTCAATAAAGCGACATGACTACATGAAAGATTCATTGTGTTTGTGTGTGAGCTATGATTCCGTCAGCTCATTGGGTGGACACCTCTGATCGAGCTCAAGCGAATCACCTGCAAGGAAGGGATTGATGCCCGGATCGTTGGCAAGGTCGAGGCTTACCAGCCTCTCTGCTCTGTCAAGGATCGCTGCGCTTTGAGGTCTGACCTTTTTTCCTTCTCGTTTTTAGCCAACTGGTTAGGGAATTCAGATGAAACTCCGACCAGTTTTAGCTATCCATTTTCTTGATAATCTGATTCGATTTTTAGCTGATAAATACTTCATCTATTGCAAATTGTAAGTCACTTTGGCTTTTGTAGATACATAGTTTTTCTACGTAGAAACGCCAACACGACTTGTAGTATGGAAGGGAGAGAGTATTGTTACGAACGACGTATAGATATGAAATCAATCACAGCAAAGACACACGATTTAACGTGGAAAACCCCTTCAATGTGAAGGGGAAAAAACACGGGCACCAGCCAGGCAACAATCTCACTATCTCAAGAGTTTTGGGTTACACGCCGTTGGCGGCTTACAAGAGAATCCAGTCTCCACGAAATCCTAGCAAGGGCTTATATAGCATACCGTACCCCGCACCCCCGCACACCCCCCCGTGTGGGCGCGGCCGTGATTCGGATGGGCCGGCTTCGACTACGCTCCGCCCCAAGCCTCCGGCGACGGGCCTCCGCTCCGCTCGTCAGAAGCCCGGCCATTATCTTGAAGTGAATTTGGAACAACTCCAACAAACTCCACCTTGAGACAAATTCTGCTTGTATCATCAATCAACCAATCATCTTGATCAACAAAGATAGAAAACCGCTGGTGCCAACAATAGTCTCTTGGACTATTCAATTAAACCAACTAAGCTTGAGCACAGCTCAAACTTAGCAACAGAGATAGGCTTTGTCATCATATCAGCAGGATTATCATGAGTACTAATCTTGCATACCTTCAGCTTACCTTCTTCAATCACATCACGCACAAAATGATACTTGATATCTATGTGCTTAGTTCTCTCATGGAACATCTGATCTTTAGTGAGGTAAATTGCACTTTGACTATCACAATGCAAACTTATGCAAGATTCAACTCCACTGAGCTCAGCATACAAACCTTTTAGCCAAATCAGCTCTTTGCACGCTTCACAAATAGCCATATATTCTGCCTTAGTAGTTGACAAAGCAACAACAGACTGTAAAGTAGCCCTCCAACTCACAGCACAACTGCCAACAGTAAACACATAACCTGTAAGTGATTTTTACTTGTCCAGATCAGCAGCATAATCAGAATCCACATATCCAATAAGGCCCTTATCAGTTCTTCCAAACTTCAGACATGAATATGTTGTGCCTCTGAGGTACCTGAAAATCCACTGAACTGCCCTCCAATGTTCTTTGCCAGGATTAGACATATATCTACTAACAAGACTCATAGCATATGACAAATCTGGACGAGAGCAAACCATGGCATACATCAAAGACCCAACAGCACTAGAATAAGGAACCCTTGACATGTACTCAATCTCTGCATCTGTACTAGGACACTGTGCAGCTGACAACTTAAAGTGAGGTGCAATAGGGGTACTAACAGCCTTAGCATTTTGCATGTTGAAACGCTGAAGAACTTTCTTGATATAATTATGTTGACTTAGAAATAGCAAACCAGATTTTCTGTCTCTACTAATTTCCATACCAAGAATTTTCTTAGCACTACCAAGATCTTTCATATCAAACTCACTACTCAACATCTTCTTTAACTTAGTGATTTCAATCTTACTCTTGGCAGCAATCAGCATATCATCAACATATAGCAGTAGATATATAGGTGATCCATTCACATGCTTGATATAAACACAACTATCATATTTAGATCTTTTGAAACCGTGTGACAGCATAAATGAATCAAACCTCTTGTTCCACCGACGAGGGACTGTTTCAAATCATACAAGGAGCGCTTCAACTTGCACACATATTTTTCCTTGCCGGTGCACTATGAACCCTTCCAGTTGGTCCATGTAAATGTCCTCCTCTAGCTCTCCATGCAAAAACGCAGTCTTCACATCTAACTGCTCAAGCTCAAGATCATGTGAAGCAACAATACTAAGAAAAGTACGAATTGAACCGTGTTTTACCACTGGAGAGAACACATCATTATAGTCAACACCCAGAATTTGACTGTAACCTCTTGCAACTAACCTTGCCTTATACTTTGGAGGCTCGCTTGAGGATAAACCCTCCTTTCTCTTGAAGATCCACTTGCAGCTAATGGTCTTCTTTTTCTTAGGCAAAGGTACAACCTCCCATGTACTGTTCTTATCAAGGGACTGCATCTCATCATGCATAGCAGAAATCCAATTCTCGCTATCTCCACAACGAACAGCTTCTTTATAGGTTGCTGGCTCATGAATATTCTCCACCTGTTCAGCACAACTCAAAGCATAGTAAGACAAATTACATTCTTCAATAAGACGATTGGGAGGTTTTGTTGTCCTTTTTGACTTGCGTTGAGCAATAGGTAAATCCTCCTCTAGCTGCAAAATAGGAGGAGTTTGCTGAACATCATCATGAGCATCATCATCAGCAACATCATTATTATGGTCATCCTGCTCATCTACAGGCTCCACCTGAACATCTGTATCATCCTCAACATGCTCCACCTGCATGCGCATACGCTGCAATTCTTTTTCTCGGAACATGTTTCGAGGGAAAACTGTTAGTAAACATCACGATTCATTGAATACAACACTCCCCGCCGAAAAGTCTTCCCGTTTGAGGATTCCACAGTTTATAACCTTTGACTCCCGAACCATAACCAAGGAAAAGACACTTAACAACTCTAGGCTCTAATTTTCCATTGTCAACATGAGCATAAGCAGTGCATCCAAAAACTTTTAACTGTGAATAATCAGCAGGCTTACCAGACCATACTGTTAGGATACAAGATAATCGCTAACGATTACTGGCTAGAACTCGAGAATTTGAGTGGAATTTGGGATAGGAAGCAGGGAGTTCGGGGAAGAATAGACAGCAATTTGGGGAAAGTTCAGATGAATTGTCTGGAGGGAATTCGAATTGCGGTTACATGACTTGGCCACTACGGCGGACCAGCCTGGGTTCATATACCCACGCGACTCGGCCCAAAAACCACCGTTGGCGGTCCTTATCGCACATTTTAGACCGCCAATAAGAATATAAAATCTATCCCAAACTTAGCAAATAGGACTTTATGCTAACATATTCCACGAGTTTCGGTGATTGTCGCTTGCAGGAAGACAACTCCGGAAATGCACACAAATGGGCCAAAGCACACAAGAAAATCATGAATAAGAGGGTGGCCCATTTGCCTGACAATTGTGAGTCTCATACATGGGCCAAAATGCCAAACATAAGCCCAAAAGATGGAAGACCAAAACCCGGTCCAACTCCATCTCGGGCTGGATGAGTGGGTCCCAGTAAATGGGCCATATCTCACTCATACGGACTCCGATTCAGGCAAACGAATATGCGTTGCGAAGCTATCTACGAGGCCCATCCACTCACCAAATTTCAGCCCATTTGGCCCGGGACCTGGCGCGGCCGCGCCAGGGGCGCGAGCGCGCCCGCGCGGCTACCAAACCAGACCCACTTTTGCAGGTCGGTGCATTAACTCGCTGGGAGGTCGGTTCTGGGGTGCGTCCAGGTTCATTGCATCTCAAACCGACGTATGGAGGTCGGTTTGCCACTTTCCAAGTGGGGATGACACATTTGCAATGACCCCCTCCTCTCTAGATATAAAAGGGGCTCTTTTCTCTTCATTCACAATCAACCATTAAAAGGGGAAGAGCACCACACTAGAGCCTCATTCCAAAGGGCTATGCCCTACTAGCTATAGAGTTAGAGAGAGAGATGTGAGGGAAGAGAGCGGGGAAGCGCCGGGCTTGTCGGTGTCTCCCCGACCTTGTACCTCTGCGGATATTCTACTCGGCTCCCTAACGGGATCTCGGCTAAGTGAGTATTCGTGTTTCTTATAGTCTTTTGTGTCTTTTATTTAGTTGAGCTTTACCAGGCTTGCTCATGGGTTCGTAGTCCGTCCTCATGGCGGATGCTCTAGTAGAGGGCCCCTGATAAAGACGGGTCACCCTGATCGACGCTAGAGTAGTAGTCGCTAGCGTAGACGTGGTGTCTAGGCTAGAGGCTACCTTCATTTGCCTCGTATCTCGACGGTTGAGGTGGTAGGCGGCAGGTGGTGACAGCCCTGTCCGTCCCTTGTAATCCCCCACGTCTGAGTGCGGCGTAGAGTCAGAGGCCGGGATCACCCGGCGGACAGTGTGCTCCGGTGCCCGAAGTGAACAAGTAGAAGTATTGTATCGTTAAGCTTAGGACCCTGAAGCTATAGGAATCCATCTCTACCCACCTTTCTATCTCAACCCTTGGGTTGTTCCTTGGATGAATTAGCTAGGAGAAATATCTCCGTTCCCTGTGAAAATTACGATACCCTGAATACTTCCGGGTGAAGGCTACAACGGTACTTCCGTACGCTTGCGGATTCTCTGCATACGTTAAGAAATACCAACAACCACCACACTCGGCCCATGGCCCAACACACACACTTAACCAGAGAATGCTTCAAATCCAGCCCATCGTCGTAGCGCTTGAATCATCAGCTTCCCGCGCCACTCAGCCACCGATCAGGGTCTCGCCGGTCAGGGTCCTGACATTGCTTCCTCCTTCAGAACCAGCTTGACCCCAAGCTAGATGATCTGGAAAACGCCGACGCAAATCCGCAGATTCTTCCCATGTCAGCATATGAGACGACAAGCCAGACCACTGCACCTGAATCTGCATAAGACAGGATGCTCCCTTCTGCACACACCGAGTGGACACAAAGTGCAAAGGAGTAGTAGCTGCATCTGGTTCAGTTGGAAAGGAACTGAGATCAGTCTCAACAATTGCTTGAGCAGGGACATGAAGCTTCAGTTGGGACACATGAACGACTGGATGAATCTTGGCATCATCTGGAAGGTCCAGCTTGTAAGCCACTGCCCCCACCCTTGCCAACACCTTGTAAGGTCCATAGAACCGAAAGCTCAGCTTCTGATTACCCCGAGCAGCCACCGATGTCTGGATGAATGGTTGTAACTTCAAATACACCACATCACCCACTGAAAACTCTCTTTTAGACCTGTGCTTATCAGCTTGCATCTTCATTCTTAGCTGAGCCCTTTGCAGATTGTGAAAGAGCACATCATGCAACAGATTTTTCTCAAGTAACCACTGTTTCAGATCAGGAGAATGACAGTGAACAGGAGATGGAATTCCCAGCATTCTTGGAGCATAGCCATAGAGAGCCTCAAATGGTGTCAATCCAAGAGCAGAATGGTAACTAGTGTTATACCAAAGGTGCTCGGCCCAGTCGCCATTTGTGCCTTTGCTCGGGACAGAGTGTACACCGCATCTTAGAAATGTTTCCAGACATTGATTCGGACATTCGGTTGTCCATCGGTCGAGGATGGTAAGAGGAGCTCATCGAAGTTGAGAATCGATAAAGTGATCAATTCTTTCTAGAATTTGCTTGTAAAAATCTTGTCCCCAATCGACACAATACCCACGGGCATCCCATGCAACCTGTATACATTATCCATGAATGCTTGAGCAACCTGCACAGCACCAAATGGATGTGACAAGGGCACAAAGTGGCCATATTTTGTAAACTTGTCAATGATGACCAAGATTGTGTCAAATCTATTGGACTTAGGTAAACCCTCAATGAAATCCATACAAACCACCTTCCATGCTTGATCAGGCACTGGCAAAGGCTGTAAGAGACCAGGAATTTTGGTATGCTCAATCTTTGCTTGCTGACAGACTGAGCAGCTTTTGATGAAGTCTTTGATATCTTGCTTCATATTTGGCCAAGTGAAGATCTCGTTTAAGTCTATGATATGTAGGTAAAAACCCGAGTGACCACCAATTCCCGACCGATGAACAGCTTGTAAGATATGAACCGAGCTAACTTGTTTTCACCCTGCCCATACCTTACCATTGAGTCGAATTATGCCATCGACAAACCTGAACCCGAAGAACTAGGGTCTCCAGGAGGTTCATCCTTTAACTCAAGCAACAATTTCTGAGCCTTCTCATCATCCTCATAACCCAACTTAATTTTATCTAGCCAACACTGATATAATGTGGAAATAGCAAAAACTTGGTCGAGTAGGGATACCTGGACAAGGCATCGCGACTTGATTATGGATGCCTTGCTTGTACTCAACCTTGTACCGCAAATCCATTAACTTCATGATGGCCTTAAGTCTGTAGTTTAGTTGCCACCCCGCTCAAAGCAATGAATGCCAAACTTCTATGATCTGTTCTAATGATGAACAGTTGATGTTGCAGATAAGCTCTCCATTTGTCCACAGCCATCAATATAACCAAGCATTCTTTTTCATATGTGGATAAGGCCCTGTTCTTTGGACACACAGCTTTACTCAAGTAGGCAATTGGATGTTTATTCTGCATTAACACTGCCCCAAAACCCACATCACAAGCATCTGTTTCTATGATAAACCGCGAGAACAATCGGTAGTGCCAAAACAGAGCGAGTTGACTAAGGCATTTTTTAGCAACTGAAAAGCCTGATCATGATCAGGTTGCCAAGAATAACTCACACCTTTCTTCAACAACTCCACCAGAGGTCTACTAATCACCCCATAATCTTTCACAAACCTCCTGTAGTATCCAGTGAGACCCAAAAATCCCCTTAATTGTTTCAGATTCTTTGGTACCGGCCAATCCATGATAGCTTGGACTTTAGAATATTCAAAAGAGAAACCCCTTGAGCAGAAATCACATGGCCCAAGTACTCTACCTCAGGTTTGGCAAAAGAGCACTTGGATAGTTTGACAAAAAACTGATGTTGCCTGAGAATGGCAAACACCTTTTCCAGCAACTGCAAATGGGTTGACAGATCATCAGAATATATCAACACATCATCCATAAACACCAGAACTCCTTTTCTAAGCAAGGGACCAAATATGATATTCATGATACTCTGAAAAGTTGCTGGAGCATTTGTTAATCCAAAGGGCATGACCAGAAACTCATACAACCCTTCATGTGTTCTAAATGCAGTCTTGTATGTATCAGTTGCATGAATACAGATCTGATGATAACCAGCTCTGAAGTCAAGTTTGGTAAACCATTTGGCCCCATTAAGCTCATCCAATAACTCCTCAACCAATGGCATGGGATGCTTATTCTTGACAGTTTGTGCATTTAATCCCCTGTAATCCACACAAAACCTCCATGATCCATCCTTTTTCTTCACCAACAAAACAGGAGATGCATAAGGACTTGTGCTATGCTTGATAATACCACTTGACAACATCTCATTAATTTGCTTTTCAATCTCATTCTTCTGCAATGGAGAATACCGATAGGGTCTAATATTCACTGGTTTGACTCCAGGCAGCAGGTCAATATGATGATCAAATGCTCTAGGAGGTGGTAAGACAGATGGATTCTGAAAAAGATCTTCATACTGATTGACTAGCTTCTCCACCTTTGGAGGCACCTCACTCAACTGGACAGAAGTGACCTCATCATCTCCTGGTACTGATAGAGTATCCTCCACTGGACACAACAACACTCCTTAGGTAATTGCATCCCTATTCAACAACCCAAGCATCTTTGCATCAGATATAGCCACAGGTTTATAGTGATCTGTGATCAAACCCTGCAATGTGATTCTCTTCTGCTGATAAGTGAATCTCATCTTCTTCTTGATCCAATCTACCCACATAGGGCTTGCACTCTCCAACCAATCTTGGCCCAATATCATATCAAAGCAAGATAAGGGCAACACCCCCACATCAGTACAAAAAGAATAGCCCTGGCAACTCCATTGCAACTTTGGAATTCTCTTATCACACAACATAGCACCACCATTTCTTTGTAGTGAACTTCATAGGCCGAATGGTACACATAGTGAAGCCAACTGATTAGCCAAGTTGGAACTGACAAATGAACTAACAGAGCCTGAATCCACCAAGATTAACACAGACTGCTTGCCAATATTACCAACCAATCTCAGGGTCTTTCTTCGATTTGGTGGCACCAGACCAGATTGATCAACAGCCATGACAACACCTTCTTCTTCATTATCAGCAGCATCATTTGCTTCTTCCTCAGTTACCTCCATTGCATCCAACAATTCCTCAACTACATGAAGTGGAACCTGAGGAGGACATTTGTGATCTCTGCTCCAAGGCCCACCACATTTATAACAGAGATTATTTTTCCCCCTATGAGCCTTGAGATTAGCTAAGGCATCCATTTCAAGCATGATTAGCCTGCCCTTTAGAAGACTCTGGATCACCATGTTTACCCTTCTCATAAGACTTGGACACAGATCTGCTATTATCTTTCCATGGTTGTTTACCCTTGTGCTTAGCTAATTCAGCCTCTTGAATCAGAGCCAATGCACTAGCAGTATCCACATCAGGTGGCTGATGCAACACAATAGCAGTTCTAATCTCATCCTTAAGTCCACCCATAAATCTCTTGACAAAATAAGTTTCATCATAGTTGGAGTTGTAGAGAAGCATGCTATGTGAAGCTTGTTCAAATGCTATGAGATACTCATCCACAGAACCACATTGTTTCACAGCCTCAAACAGGTTTAGAACAATGGAGTATTGATTTTTGTCGAACCTGTCCATCACAAGCTGGCAGAGACTGTCCCTAATTGTCAATCTGACCACGCCGCTCCACTGTGTACAGCCAGGTCTTCGCTGCTCCAACGAAGTTCAACGCCGTGAACCTTGTCTTCAGATTTGGATTCACCGAGTACACCTCAAAATATTTGAGACAATCATCCCGCCACAACCGAGGATTAGAGCCGTCAAATTTGGGAAAGTCAAGCTTAGGAAATGGCGGTGGTCGAAAATTAGGATCAGAGTATTGTTCAGAAGGCATACCCCTGTCAAATCTCGGCGGTCGGGTAAACCCGCCGCCGTGTGTGCCACTCCCGTTGGCCGCTGCCGCGGCCGCCGTCGGTGATAGAGACGACGCCGCAGGCACGGAATTCAAGTCGAACCCCCGATGTGGAGGTTGTACGACTCCGGTGAGCACGACGGGTGGCGCGCCACCGACGGTAGGAGCAGGTGCTCCTCCGCTGGGCCGCTGCGGCAATCCGCCGAGCACCCGGGTCCCGGGGTACAGTCCCGCGCCCTCCGTGTCCAAGGCGTTGACGCGGCGGTAGAGGCCGTCGACCCTGGTGATGGTGTTGGCCAGCAACGTCATAGATTCCTCGGCCTTCGACGTGAGGTCGGCGAGCATCATGTCCGACTCCGTCTGCTTGTCGCGGATGTCGTGGGCGGAGTCGAAGGTCTTCTTCACCATGTCGTTGAGGCCGGCGAACTCGCGCGTAACCTGCGCGAATCCCTCGAGCGTGGTCTTCATCTCCTCGAACTTGGCCACAAGCTCATCCAACGAGGCAGCCATGGCGGACTGGAACTTGCTCGGCTTGCGCGCAGGAGCCAGCCCAAAGAAATTTGCAGTGGAAAACAAAAATTGAGCCGATGAATCGATGGAGCTGGATACCAATTGTTAGGATACAAGATAATCGCTAACGATTACTGGCTAGAACTCGAGAATTTGAGCGGAATTTGGGATAGGAAGCAGGGAGTTCGGGGAAGAACAGACAGCAATTTGGGGAAAGTTCAGATGAATTGTCTGGAGGGAATTCGAATTGCGGTTACAAGACTTGGCCGCTACGGCGGACCAGCCTGGGTTCATATACCCACGCGACTCGGCCCAAAACCACCACACTCGGCCCATGGCCCAACACACACACTTAACCAGAGAATGCTTCAAATCCAGCCCATCATCGTAGTGCTTGAATCATCACGCGCCACTCGGCCCACCGATCGGGGTCTCGCCGGTCGGGGTCCCGACACATACCTCAATAGGTGTTTTCTTGTTTAGTGGAATAGAAGGCGACTGTTTATTAAATAACAGTAAGATTTGCTTCAAAAGCCCGTAAACGCTTGTTCATCCTTGCATGAGACAACATACAACGCGCCCTGGATATAATGGTCCTGTTCATTCACTCGGCCACACCATTCGTTGTGGAGTATGGGGTATGGTGTGATGCCCGACAATGCCTTCTGTCATGCAGTAATCATTAAAGGCATGCGAACAAAATTCTCCACCATTATCGACGAAGCAATTTTACCTTCCTTTCAGTTTGCTTTTCAATCATCACTTTCCAGTTCTTAAAAGCAAGAAAAGTATCATCTTTATGTTTCAAAAAATAAGGCCAAACCCTTCTAGAGTAATCATTAATAATTGTAAGCATATAACGAGCACCACCAAGTGAGGGCTTCTTAGAAGGACCCCATAAATCAGCATGCTCATAATCAAGAATACCTTTGGTGGTGTGAACAGAAGTGTTGAACTGTACCCTTTTATGCTTGCCAAAAATACAATGCTCACAAAACTTGATCTTACTCGAAGTGCAGCCCTTTAGCGGGTTTCTCTTCACTAATTACGCCATACCAAGGTGACTCATATGTCCCAAACGCATGTGCCAAAGGTTAGTCTTACTAGGTTCTTCATTTAGAATGCCGGCAATGGAATTAGAACAGAGATAAAGTATACCCTCTAAGGACATATAACTTTGCAGAATTAAGATCACCTTTCAAACAGAGATAAGAGAACCTTTTGATACCTTTAGAACGCCATCTGAACCGGAATATTTGTAACCTTCTGCATCAAGTATGCTTAATGAAATAAGATTTCTGGACATCCCTGGTATATACCTGACATTTTTCAGCGTGCGTGTCATGCCATCATCAGTCTTGATCTGAACTGATCCTATCCCCACAACAGCACATGGGTTATCATCTCCCATCCGCACAACATCTCCTTTCTGCATAGGCTTGTAAGAACTAAACCAATTTCTTTTAGTGCAAATATGAAACGAACATGCGGAATCAAGAATCCATTCATCATGACCAGCAACACAACCAGCAAATACTACCAGACAATCACCAGAATCATCATCAGAAGCAGCAGCAGAAGCAACAGAGACCTTACCATCCTTTTTGTTTCTTTTCTCCTTAGCCTGAACCTTTCTGCACTCATCAACATTATGATTATTCAGCTTGCAATAAACACAGAACTTTTTAGTACCAGGCGTCTTGGATTTGGAACGCCCTCTGTTCTTTTCATTTGAGGCTCTTTTGTCAGTTTTGCCTCTCACATGCAAAGCTTCGCCCTTTGAGGACGATGACCCGTCATTCTGCACCATGATTTTCATCTTCTCCTTGTTTTGGAGAGCATCATAAACTTCCTTCACGGTTAGTTCATCACGACTCAAAAGTATGGTGTCACGAAAATTTGCATACGAATTTGGCAAAGAACATAACAGTAGAAGACCTAAGTCCTCATCATCATACTTCACCTCCATCGACACTAGGTCGGCCACAATCTTCTTGAATTCAGCGATGTGGGTGATCACCGAATCCTCCTCCTTCATCTTCGGGGTGAACAACTTCATCTTCATATGCATCTTCTTGGTTAGATCCCCGGACATACGATCGATTTCGGTTTCAGCCATAGTTCTCGAAGTTTTCTCGTGTCAAACACTCCCGCAAAATATCATTATGAAGATGTAATCGAATTAGGGCGAGCGCCTTTTGATCCTTGCGGATCTCTTCAAGATCCACTCGGTCTTCCTCTTGTTGAAATTATCCAGCGCCTCATCATAGTCATGAGTCTGCGCCAGAATCCCCCGCATCTTGACTTGCCATAGCGAGAACTGCGTGTCGTAATTCAGCAGCGAAAGATCGAACTTCATCGACGTCGTCATGGATCTGCAATAACCGAGCTCCGATACCACTTGTTACGAACGACGTATAGATATGAAATCAATCACAGCAAAGACACATGATTTAACGTGGAAAACCCCTTCAATGTGAAGGGGAAAAACCACGGGCACCAGCCAGGCAACAATCTCACTATCTCAAGAGTTTTGGGTTACACGCCGTTGGCGGCTTACAAGAGAATCCAGTCTCCACGAAACCCTAGCAAGGGCTTATATAGCATACCGTACCGCGGGGGGCTTCGCCCCCCCCCGTGTGGGCGCTGGCCGTGATTCGGATGGGCCGGCTTCAGACTACGCTCCGGCCCAAGCCTCCCACGATGGGCCTCCGCTCCGCTCGTCAGAAGCCCGGCCATTATCTTGAAGTGAATTTGGAACAACTCCAACAAGTATCAAACTGGGAAGAGGAAACGCAAAAGTCCACTGGCGATCTTGTGCCTGTCCTGCACACACGACACATCTGACGTCTCCCAAGTTCACACATAATGTGGCCTGCATTTTTGCCATATTCAGAAGAGTTCTTTTACAATGATTGGAATTGCCTCCTATTACCTCTCATTGCCTCCACAAAATGCTAATTATGTTTCTAAAGGGTAATTTAGTCATGAGCATGGCATGTGCCTTGGATAGATGGTGGTGTAAATCTCCAGAAGCTAGCATGGTGCTACACGTGCGGACTCCTTGTTGGTGCATGTGGGCATGATGCGCAAGAAGTGATGTTATTGGAGACGTGCCGTCGTTGTGGCCAACCAGATGAACACGGCTCGACGTGGCTCGATAGGCGGCTCGCTCTACAGCCTGACGACGGGTTGGACAGCTTGCGCGTCCAGATGAACACGACGCGTCATGCGGCCTGTGCTGCAAAGACGGCGCGCACCGGCACTGGCGCTCTGGGCATGGGCCGTAATCCGTAGTTGGGCCGCTCGGCTGCTAGCACGCAGGGAAACCGCTTCCCGATTTTTGAAGTTAAACCCGCAATCCGTAATTGTAGGATCTCGTAGTATTTCCTTGACGGAGTGTGCAGCAACCTCCAGACGGGCGGCTGCCGGTGTACGTGGCGAGCCTCTTCTTCGTGCTCTGCGTCATCGTCATGTACGGCGTACTGCCCTCGCGCCGGGGAACGAAGGACGCCGGCGGCGGAGCAAGCGGATGGAATGGGTTGAGGCATCGAAGGAACCCTAGAAGACGTCTTTTTTTTTTTAAAAAAATAAAAATAAAACATCAACTATAGTAATTGAATCATAATCTCTAACTATAGTACTTAAAATATAATTTTTGCATTTATAAAGTTACCGTTTTACCCTTGGTTAAAAAAGTAAACTACAAAAACGCAATTACCCCTCCTATATTTAGAATTGCCTCCCACTCAGTTTTCGGAGGCGATGGGGGGCAATTTAGCACCTATGGCCCACCCATCATAGACACGTCAATCGCCTCCCATTGCCTCTCCCCCATTGCCTCCCATTGCCTTCAGCCTTTCTGGCCGTTGGATCGATTGCTGTGAGCCGTCAAAATTCCCCACAATCATTGTAAAAAATCTCTATTCAGAAACACTAGACCACTAGTGTATTTCATGGTACTAGATTTTCTTGGTTTATGCTGTAACTTACTACTTGTTCCCTTATGTTCCTCTGTTATATATGATTGTACTAGCAATATAGCACAGACTGCACAGTAATATTTCTTTTTTCTTCTGAAGAATGATTGAAGATGCAGAGGAAAGGGGGTTGATTTCACCTGGTGTCACCACACTCGTCGAGCCGACAGGCGGTAACATGGGGCTGGGATTAGTCCTCATTGCTATTCGCAAGGGTTACAGGTTTGTTGCAGTTATGCCAGGTCAATACTCGCTCGATAAGCAGATCCTGTTGAGGTACATGGGTGCAGAGTTGTATTTAACAGGTAAGATAATTTCCAGGAAGTTATTGAAGCGCCTTGTATTATAAGTTGCAGTGAAAATTCAGTGGAATTTAAATGGGCAAACTCCCCTTGAGTGTAACATGCAGATCTTACCCTTGGATTCCCGGGTGTAAATGCAAAGGTTGAGCAGCTCAGAAAAGAATTGCCTAATGTTCATGTTCTTGATCAGTTCTCGAATAAAGCAAATACTGAAGCACATATTAGATGGACTGGTATGGTTACTGAATGTGTTTGGATCTGATGTTTTTCTTTCAGTATACATGAGTAAGCTTATGCAGACGCCAGACGTACTCATTTCTCCTGAAGTTTATACTTTCATGATGTTTCAACATGCAAAAATATGCACTCATTTAAATTCTTTCCTCCTCACATGACAACAAGTGCAAATATCATCATACCATAACCTGATTGCCTACACCTTATGATATACAGGACCTGAGATTTGGAAGGACACTGCTGGCAAGGTGGACATATTTGTAGCTGGTTCAGGCACAGGGGGTACCGTATCTGGTGTCGGGAACTATCTAAAGATGCAAAACCCCAGTATCAAGATCATCTGTGTTGAGCCTGCAGAGAGTCCAGTTGTCTCAGGTAGTACACCATTCAGAAACATCAATGGGATTACTGTATGATCCTTGGAATGCTTGATTCCGTTAAGTAGCTATCACTTCTTTAGAGATACTTCATTTTAATCAATTTTCAGCTTCAAAGTCGAAAGCTCTATGCCTATTATCAGGCACAGTGAAATGTCAATAAATGAGTTTTAGCACCGAACAATAGCAATCCATTTGCACACTGAATGATAATGACATAGTATTGGGGACAGCGGAGTTTTCGGGATGTGTCGTGTCAAGGGGGCCTCCGTGGCGACTTGGGGCGGCGCTCCGCCGGTGAGTCTGAACGGCGTTCCCTCGCCGGAGCGGCTGCTCCCGCATACTCCCGTGAGAGAGCGGGGTCTCCCGCCACGCGTTGTCAAGGCTCCCCGGAAGGAGGGGCCCCATGGCAGTCTCACGGGGGGGAGGGAGATACGTGGAGCGCTTCTGAAGCCCCAGGTGGCGAAGGCACCGCCGTGGGGTCGGGCGGGTCGAGGAGACCCGAATCCACGGCCCGAGACCCGAGTTTTGGTGGATCCGGGGGCGAAGTGGAAGAGTTTTGGGGGCGGTGGTGGTTCGTCCCCAAATCATCCAAGCCACGGGGACCTAGGGTTTCGTTTCGAGAGGAAGGAGAAGGGGGCTAGTTTGGGTCGGGGAAGGATCTGTGGGAATCGAAGCAATTCGGTCCCCGAGACTTCTTCCCGATCGCCGCCGGGGACAAGTGGGATCGGCCGCCGTCGAAGTTGAGTTCCGCCATTGCTTCTTGGGGTCCCGAAAAGAAGAAATCCTTCGCCCAAGTTGTCAAAGAGATGGCGAATCGAGGGCGCGGTAGCCGGTCACAGGGTCCGGATCAGAGCTGGGATGCATGGAGCGGGGGCGGTGGCTGGAATTATCAGTACCCACCTCATCAGCCGCCGCCGCCGGTCTTCTTCAACCAAGCTCCGCAGCCACCGTATGGTTTCTTCCCAAATCAGGTACCTCACCCATCTGCTCCACCTTACCATGGGTACAATCGCCAGTTTGATCAGAGGCCGCGTGGGGGTGGCAATCAAGGCAGGGGCAGAGGAAGGGTGGCTCAACAGGGGAGGCAACAGATAGGTGCTGCTCAAAATCAGGAAGGAGGGGCTGAGGAGCAAGGGAAACAGAATCAGAGTGGCGCTGAGGCTGCTTCAGGGGGTAATCTGGCTACAACAAAGGCAGCAGAGGATATCAAAGTGACAGGGGAGGCTAGTGGTAGCAATCTTCAATTTTGTTTTGCCGGGTGTGGAGGTGTTGGACACCTGAGTTCTTCTTGTAAGAAGCCCAAGGTGTGCTTTATTTGCAGGAAAGAAGATCATGTGGTGGACAAATGTCCCAAGTGGAAGGAGCCTCCCAAGGCTGGGCAATACTATGGGAGTGCTAACATAGGGCTGGGGTTCTTTTTCATTGATGTGGAAACTAGAGGGGACAGGTTTTCACATTGGCAAGAACTAGACAATTTTGGAGCAATTGAGGTGGTTGAGGGTGAAATTGAGGAAGCTGAGCTTGTTGAAGAGATCAAAAGGCTTTTTGATAAAAACTGGAATTGGCAGCTGAGGAGAACAGACAATGTATATGTTACAAGGTTTCCTCCAACAAAAAAGGTGGAAAATCTGGTGATTGGGGAAGCTTCTAGATTTAATCGAGAAAGGAGGGAGTTGTTGCTTCTCCGAAAGTGTGGAATGGCAATGTATTTGTTGGAAAATTAGAAGAAGTATGGGTGCGGGTTTCGGGAATACCACCAAAGTGGGTGGACTGGGATCCGTGAGAGAGGTGGTGTCAAGTGTGGGCTTGATGGTGGAGTTAGATTGGCAAGTGCTCTTCAACAGTTTTTTCGCAAGTAAGGTCGGGGTGAGAGTTCTCTGCAAAAATGCTCTCAAGGTGCCTAGAGCTAGAGTCTATGCTTTTGGTCAAGATCTGCATGTAGTCAAATTCAAGGTTGAGGGACTAGAATCTGCTGATTCAGATGGTGTGAGCTCGACTCGGAAGGAAATGTGGAGACAATTGATCCCGAGGATCCGGAAGGAAGTGATATTCGGCTGAAGAAAAGGAAGGAGAAAATGATGCCGGGAATGGCTCTCTGCTGCGGTGGGGGTGAAAATGGAGCTCAACATGGAGCTGCAGGTGGTTCAGGGTCAAATCAGATGGGAGGGAATCAAGTTAAAAGATCTCTATTCTTTGATGATTGCATGATGGATGAGCAAAGCTGCACCTTGAGTTTGGCTATCCAGGGCTGGATATTCTCACTTGCTATGGAGTTAGAATCGATTTCATTGAAGAAGAACCGAGAAGATGAGCAAGTGAATGAGAAGCAAGATGAAAATGAACGAGTTTGCTTTGCGAGGAGTGGGTCTATGACTGCAGGGGAGAAGCGATCTGGATTGGGTCAAGATCGGGGAAGGTTACTCTTTGCTAAAGGGGGATCGGCTATTCAAGTAACTCGGGGAAGAGGTTAGCAAAGTCTTACCGGTCGCTGGAACAAATTTAGCTCTTTGAAGAAGTGGTCTCGCCGAGACAACTAATCTCTACGAGGTGTCACAAAAGGGTGCTCAAAAAAGAACTTTGGGACCTCAATCTCAACATAGTGAAGTGGGTCGATCGAGCCTATGACTAGTCTCAATGATCTCAATGCAAGAAAGGAAGGAGAGGGCAAATCCCAGAATTGGGGACCAATGAGAGCTCTGAGGAGTAGTACCAGGAACATTGACAAGGGGAAGACAGTGATGGCAAATGCTCAGGAGATCAAGAGGAAATGGTCATTAGAAGACAATGCAGGTATAACAAAAAGACCCCCTAAGAGAACATCTCTTTCTAAAAATTCTTTACTTACCGTTGCCAAGGAAATTGGCCTAGTTATAGGGGATGGAAATCCCTTTGTTGACAGTATGCTACTTTTGGATAAGAGTAGATCTACCGCTTTTTCTAAGAATTGTAGTCATCTTGGTTGTTCGGTGTAGAATGTAGTGATAATCTAGAAATGCATGATAGTAGTAGAGATAGAGACAAGTAAGGATATAGAGTCCAGGAATGGCTCTAGGTCCAAATCCAATCAGGACTATTCGATTTGGATGCTTTGGATGAACAGGAAGGTTGGTCCAAAGTTAGGAATAGGAAAAAAGACAAAAGGAAAAAATGATAGGTATGTTTTGGAATATTAGAGGACTTGGGCTTGATGGCAGATACTTAGCTCTTTCTAGTAGAATTAGAGATCATCATGTTGATTTCATTGGGATAATGGAAACCAAGAAAAATAGTCTTTCTCCTGGTTATCTTAGATCCCTTACTGGTAATATTCTTTTTTCTTGGCATCATCTTGAGGCAAGAGGTTCAGCTGGAGGAATTCTAGTAGGGGCCAATGCTGATAGGTTTAATATGGTAGTTAAGGAGGTGTTAAGATTTTCTGTTAGTGTTCAGCTGACTGACAAGAAAACTGGCTTTTGCTGGAAACTTGTAGTTGTATATGGTCCTGCTTATGATGAGTTGAGACAAGATTTCCTAGATGAGCTTGATAATGTTATGTTAGATTGGAATGGTCCCACTCTGCTAGGAGGGGATTTTAACTTGGTTAGATATGGTAGTGATAAAAACAATGGCATTTATGATCATAGATGGGCTGATGGTTTCAATAATTGGATTAGTAAGTGGGGTTTATTAGAGCTTAATCCTAGTAACAAGAAGTTTACCTGGACCAATAATCAGGAGTTTCCAATCTTAGCAAAGCTGGATAGGATTTTTGCAACAACAGATTGGGAAGCATCTTTTCCTCTAACTAGCATTAAAGCTTTAGAGAGAATCCCGAGTGACCATAATCCCCTTCTGTTAGACTCAGGGGAGAATGCTTCTTTTAGCAAAAAGAGGTTCGGGTTTGAAAAATGGTGGTTGGAAAAACCATCTTTTAGAGAGATGGTGATCAAAGCTTGGTCAACTCCCGCAATTTGACTAACAAGTATGGACATTTGGCGGTTTAGAATTAGAACCTTTAGAAGAGTTATTAGGAAACATTGGTGCTAATGAGATAGCAGCTCAAAATAAGGAGAAAGTGGAGTCTGTCCAAGACTTTTACTAATTTGGAAAGCTTGGTGAAGTTAGAGACATGACTCCCAATGAGAATGAGGAAAGAAAACAAGTAGAAAAAAGATTAGAGAAGTTGTGGGCTTTAGATGAAATTAAAATTAGACAAAGATCTAGAGATAGAAATGTCCTAGAGGGTGATAGAAATACAGCTTATTTTCAAGCTGTAGCCAATTATAGGAATAGGAAAAAAAGATTGAGTTCCTTGAGTCTCCCATTGGCCCTGTTTCTGATCAAAAAGGGATGCTTAATATTGCTTCTGACTTTTATAAGGAGTTGTTTGCTAGGGAAACTGAGAGTGAGGTGAAATTGGGGGATGATTTTTGGTTAGATGAGGATAAAGTGTCAAGTGAGGAGAATGCCCTACTTCAATCTCCTTTTACGAGTTAGAAATTAAGGATGCAGTTTTCAGTAGTTATGCTTTGAGGGTGCACAGGGCCCGATGGGCTGTCTTTTCTTTTTTATCAGAAGTTCTGGGATGTTATTAAAGTAGATATACTTGCTCTGTTTAATGATTTTTACATGGGGAAGCTAGACTTGTCTAGACTTAATTTTGCTTTAGTGACCCTTATACCTAAAGTAGAGGGTGCTTCAAACATGAAACAGTTCAGGCCCATTAGCTTGCTTAATTGTAGTTTTAAAATTTTTTCTAAGCTGTTAACTAATAGATTGACCGGCGTAAATGTCGGAGAATAGTTGCTCCCTCCCGCATCGCTTTTATCAAGGGGAGATTTATCCTAGAAAGTGTGGTAACAGCTCATGAACTGGTGCATAGTGTACATAGCAGTGGAGAAAAAGGAGTGTTGGTCAAGCTTGATTATGAGAAAGCTTATGACAGGGTGTCATGGAGCTTTCTCTTTGACTTGTTAGCTTCTAGGGGTTTTGAATCCACTGGATTAATTGGGTCAAGCAAATTGTGATGGGTGGTTCAGTTAGTATCTTAGTTAATGGTGAGGAAAGTTCCTCTTTCAAAACTGGTAAAGGACTAAGGCAGGGAGATCCTCTATCTCCATTCTTGTTTAACTTGGTAGGAGATGGTCTAGCTAGGATGTTGAGTAGAGCCTCAGAAAAGGGACTGATACAGGGCTTGCTTCAGGACTTTAGACCAGGGGGTGTCATGGCATTACAATATGCCGATGACACCATCTTGTTTTCCAAGGAGAGGAATCAGCCCTGGAAAATTTAAAGCAAGTCCTTATGTGGTATGAGCAAATATCGGCATGAGAATCAATTTCCACAAAAGTGAGTTGGTTCCTATCAATTTAGAGGAAGATGTCATTCATGATTTAGCCCATATTATTGCCTGTCCTATAGGTAATTTTCCTCGAAATATCTAGGAGTTCCTTTACATTTTGATGAGTTGACCAGGGAGGATATCCAACCACTGGTAGATAAGATTTTAGGTAGAGTTGCTGGTTGGAGAGGCGGATCGCTTTCTCAAGCAGCAAGAGTGGTTCTAATAAAATCTGTTTGATTAGCATTCCAGTGTACTTGTTATCTTTTATTAAATTCCCTAAGTGGGCAATTAAACTTATGAACACTCATATGAGCAATTTCTTGTGGAATGATGAGGAGAACAAGCATAGATACCACTTAGCCAATTGGGGTTTGGTGTCTATGAGGAAGGAATTTGGTGGTCTGGGTATTCCAAATATCAAGGATCTTAATGTGTGCCTTTTGGCTTCTTGGGTTAAGAGGTATAGCAAGGATAGGGGCAAACTCTGGAAAGAGCTTGTAGATTATAAGTACAAAACAGCAAAACCTAATATCTTCACTACTAGAACTAATAATGCTTCTAGTTTCTTCAAAAGTTTTATGTGGGCAGCCAAAGCTGCAAAATTTGGTTATCATTGGAAAGTAGGTAATGGTCATAAAATTAGGCTGTGGGAGGATACATGGGTAGGTAACTCTAGCTTAGCTGTCCAATACTATCCTCTGTATAGGATCCTCAATCACTATGGTAGAACAATAGCTGATTGCTGGGATGGCAACACTTTGAAGTGTTCTTTTAGAAGAAACCTGTCTGAGCAACAATATGAGGCTTGGTTAGAAGTGGTGGACTTAGTCTCCACTATTCAGTTCACCAATGGTGAAGATGAGTTGATCTGGAAATTTACTGCGCATGGTTCTTATACTTCCCAGTCATTGTATAAAGTAGTTAACTTTAGGGGAATTAACTATATTCACTCTCCTGCTGTGTGGGAATTAAAAATTCCACCAAGAGTTCAGATTTTTCTCTGGTTACTGATGAACAACAAGACTTTGACCAGAGATAACCTAGCTAAGAGACAAAAAGTTAAGGACCCTACCTGTGTGTTTTGTAATGAGTTAGAGACTTGTCACCACTTATTTTTTGATTGTGTAGTGGCAAAAAGATGCTGGGAAGTAATGTCTAGTATTGTTGGGAGATCAATTGGGAATAGTTTAGAGGATGTTGGTAAATTCTGGCTTAGTAATAAGAGGAATGGATTGTTAAATTTTATATCATCTGCTGTGCTTTGGAGTATATGGAAACTCAGGAATGAGTTTGTGTTTCAGAAAATCAGTTGGAAGGGTATGGAAATACTCTACCACTTGCTGGCTGGGATGCTGAGGAACTGGACGCTGCTCTGTCCGGTGGAAGAGCAAAGAATGCTGGAGAAGTACATCGGGGAATTGAAGATTACAGCAAAAAGAATCCTGTGGCTCCAAGACGTGCAAAGGGACGCCGCCTGAAAGGCTGCGTGGAAGCTAATGCTGGAGGTGGATATCTTGGTGCTGGTCCGGCTCTCTCCTGGTGGAAGGCGCTGAATGAAGCTCTGGAAGAGGTGAACTAACGACAGAAGCTGGGTGCTAGTTTCTTTTTGTCCAATCTAAGATGGAAAAACTGTAATAGGGCTGTTAGTTGTTTTTGCTGATCGATGTAAGGTTTTGAGCCAGGGGTTTTGTTTGCACCACCCGGAAGGGCGTGGTTGCCTGGAACTTGAACCGAACTGTTACATGGTCTGTTGATTTTTAATCAAAAGGCCGGAGCGCCGCTCTTGAACTCTAAAAAAAAAAATAATGACATAGTATTGCTGTCCTTCAGGTGGTGAACCAGGCGAACACAAAATTCAGGGAATAGGACCAGGATTTGTACCTGAAGTACTGGACAGATCAGTTATCGATGAGGTTGTCACAGTGACAACTTAGGAGGCGATGCAGAACGCGAGGAGGCTGGCCAGGGAAGAGGGCCTTCTTGTGGGCATATCATCTGGAGCGAACTTGGCAGCTTGCTTGAAGGTTTGCAGCAATCCTAACTGAAATTTAGAATGGAGGGAGTATTTCTATTCTAATTTTTTTTAGTAAACCTTGAAATGAATGTGCCTTTAGGTCGCAGAGAGAAAAGAAAACACGGGGAAGATGATTGTCACCATGTTTCCGACCGGGGGCGAGAGATATATGAACTCCGATCTGTTTGCTGCTGTTAGAGAGGAGTGTATTGCCATGACATTTTGATCCTCGGAAGAAGGCCGTGGTATATTTTTCATGTAACGGTCAGCATGTGTTGCATGTAGGCATGTAGCTGATATCACCGCAATGCGTGATTGTGCTACAGAACTTGTACTCAAGGAAAATGTATGAATTAACTGAAGGAGAAATAGACAACGAACCAATGTGTCCTAGGATTAAAATTTTTTAAAACTCTCAAAATAGATAACGATCTAGTGAGTCTCACGATTATTTCAAAATTTGGTTGATCTTATAATTTGCTAACATATGGCCATCATAAGCTGCTTCTGAATTGGTATGACGTCGTTTTATTTTTTAAAAAGGAACAGAAACCAGCTGTGCAGTGTATCTTTATCTTCATACGGTATTTATTTACTCTGTACATTTCTACGTTTACATCAAGTCTCTGGTCCTCTGGACAATAACAAAGATACTCCAATGCATTTCTCTTTAGGATAAACCCTATTCTTCGCAAAGCTAATAAGATCAAAATGGATATCAAAATCTAGATTCACATGACACCATAAATCCTTTTTAATACTAAAATTCTAGGCCATGAATGACACAGATTGATGGACTAATTTTTTTTGACAAGAAAAGATTGTGGGAGACTTTTTTTAGAAAATAGGCACCCAAATTTCCCGACGGGATTCGAATCTAGGTGGCTAGGTGTAGGCACATGAAGTCACCTAAAGTGAGCCAGACTCACTTTCCGATTGATGGACTAATTAATTAACTATTCTCTTCATTCCCAATTGTAGGTCACTTTGGCTTTGTTCCAAGTCAAATTTCTAGGTCTATAAAAAAGTTGTCAACATTTAAAACACTAAATTACTGTCTTGAGCTTACTGGTATTCTAAATGTCATTATATATTTCTATAAACTTGGTCAAAGATAGAAAAAAATAATTTAAAACAAAGCTAAAGCTAAAATAGCTCTGTACTGTACTAGGTACAGAGTGAGTAATAAATGATGCTTAAGTGATATGATTGGACCATAAACTCATAGGTGGCCACGTATGGTCTGACTATTGCTATATTTGTATGGTATCTGGATGATCTGGTTGGCTCCATTATTGTATATAGTTAATAAAGAAAGACACAAAAATAAAGTTGTACTCCCACTGTTCTTTTTTATTTATCACTTCTTGTGCTGGTTAAATTTTCTTTAGGCCTTGTTTAGTTCCTCAAATAGCGACACAATTGGGTTTAAGAATCACTATGAAAAAGAAGATTCCCCATCACATCAAAATGTCGACGCATGTATGAAGTACTAGATTTATATGAAATCAAAAACTAATTGCACAGTTTGATTGTACTTTCATATAGACGAATTTTTTATTTTGAGTTTTAATTCGTCAATATTTGGACAATTTTTACCAAATACAAACGAAATGCTACAGTAGCGGTTACATTGTATGAAAAAACGCCAATTTTACAAGCCCCAAGTTGGGGAACTAAACAAGGCCTTAGTTTGACTATTTTTTCCAAAAATATAATATGTATATCTCTAAATAGTAACCACCACGTGATATGTTCCTTTTTTTTTTATTTACGGAGAAAAAAATGGTTCTGCCTGCCTTAAACGATTCTGATCTTACACGTGCTTTCCAACGGAAAAATATTATTATTATTATTATGGCATTGTTTAGATCCCAAATTAGGGATGACAAATTTTACATTTTGCCATAAATGCGTCACTGTAGCATTTTGTTTGTATTTATAAATTATTATCCAAATATTGACTAATTAGGCTCAAAAGAGTCGTCTCGCAAAGTACAACCAAACCGTTCAATTAGTTTTAATTCCGTCTATATTTAGTACTTTTGTCCCATGTATTGAGTTTAATATAATGGGAATCTTCTTTTACGTGATAGTCTTGTAAAGTGCCCTAAGGAGTTTCTCCCGAACTAAACAAGGCCTATCAGCCTATGTTTACGAAGACATCCATTATGTTTGTAGCCAATCGTGTAAATTAAATTGAAAAAACGAAAGTGAATTCATTTATTATGATATACTCCGTAGTACCTCTGTGAATGGCTATTGCTCTATGGTCTGTGTGGAAAAAAAATTAGGTGGTAGTATCCACAACATGCACCCGTGGCACGCAAGGGAGTGACATACAGGGCAAGGGAGCACGCACGGCTCGGAAAGTTTGCCAGCCGCTCGGGCCTGATACAATGTACTCTCTTGAGTTGTACAGGTAAGTCAGGGCTGTTTGCGCGTATATTAATTAAATTTTACATGCAGCAGTATTTCCTTCGAACTGTTCTTACTTCTTAGTTGTGTGTTACAGCTCTGTTCACCGGATGATTTCTGGTTGTCTAATTCTGACTAATGTTGATTTGTTATGAGAGAAAAATATTGCTAAATAGCTAGTAAATTCGGCTAATAAGCTGAACCGGACATGGCAATATATAAATAAACGCAAGCTATACGAAAGAGTTGTGCTACTGCAAATCAAACCTACGAAGAACAAGTCGACCGATAGCCGTGCTCGTCGTCAGTCGTCCTCGTCCTCGTCCTCGTCGTAGTAGCTAGCCATGGGCAGGTGCAGCGGCATGGCGGCGTATGTGATGGCAGTCGTCCTGCTCGTCGCGCTCTTCGCGTCGTCTGCGAAGTGTAAGTATACTTCATCACTATGTATACTGTTTAGTCAATTCGTACATCTACGCTTCCTCCGGGTCTAAAAATCCATCTGCCTTCTGAACTGAAACATGAAACATGCACGATGGCAGAAATTTCTTTTTTCTTTCTTTTTTAAGGTTTGTACGTCTTCCTTGGGATTGTTTGGTTGCTCATGGTCAGAGCTGACTACTGTTAGTAGATTTGTCTTGGTCATTTTAGCTGTTGCTCCTGTTGCTGCTATTTTCTGGTTTCGTCCATTTTCTGGTTTCATCGAATCTAGATCCTATTTTTAATATTAAATATAATATACTAACTCGGTTCTAATTTATTAGACCTTTAACTTTTTACCTAAGTTTTGACTGCTCGCTTTATTTAAAAAATTATATAAAATATCATATTTTTGGTATGACTTGTTTTATTAATAAAAGTTCTTTGAGAATGATTTAAATTTAATTATATTTATGTATAGACGAATAGTAAAATTTAGAATAAAAAAATGTCTTATACTTTGAACGGAGTGAGTGATATGCTCTTGATTAATCTGTGTTTTTTTTAAAAAAAATCTTCTACAAACTACACGTGATTATTTTGAGTTGTAATGAATGAACATACAAATATTTTTTGTAGCAGGTCGTCCTGGACCGCTCGACGACGGCAACGAGAGCGGCAGCAATGGCAATGCCATGGCACTCAACTCCACGGCGGCGGCACCAGTCAACGGCGGCAGCGGTTCCGGCGACGTGAAGCTGCAGTGGTGCCTCACGAGGAACTGTGTGTACGAAGGCCGTGGCAATGCCCCCTGCTTCTGCTGCGCGGCCATCAAGCCGAACGCGTGCTACGAAACTAGGAACCAGTGCCGCGGCAACTGCGTGTAGCCGCCGATCGACGACACCGAGCAATGGGAGATCGATTCGTCGATCGATCCATGCATCAGCCCAGCCGTCGTCCAAAGGCTAAACAACTGCGTTTTTTTTTGGGTCTTGTCTTTGAAGAGCTGCGGTACTGTTACATCTTCTCTGACGTACGTACAAGCTGTACTCTTGCGTTCAATCAAATAATATCATGTCGATGTTGCGTGGGAAAATCGATCATCATGCACTAGTCTTTTGCTCGCTTGATGCAAGCGCTGTCGTCTGGCTTACGACGAAGCCGTGTCGCGTTTCCTCTGTCGTCAGGAGCCAAAACGAGTTGATTATTGGACTTATTGATATTCTAGATGTCAATTTACATTTCAAGTGTTTCCTGACTTGTTCCAGTTTGCCAAGGATCCTAATGCTTCTCTCTGGAAGCTTAGAAATGCTATACCTCTGATTGATTGCTTTAAAATTCCCATGACCAGGGATGCTTATAACCAATTCTTGGCTTTACAAGAATTACTCAGTCAGCTTTCTCCTGTCGCCCAAGATGGAAGGGATGGTTGGACCTATATTTGGGGCCTGCAAAAGTTCTCCTCTCACCGTTATTACCAATATCAGTTTTCTTCAGTTGTCCCCCCTAGAACTGTTACTTGGATTTGGAGATCAAAGTGCGTCCCTAAAATCAAATTCTTTGTGTGGCTTCTACTTAATGACAAGTTGAATACCAGAAACATGCTGAGAAGAAGAGGTAAGTTTCTGGAAGAGGGCTACTCCTGTGTTCTTTGCCATGGTGGAATTGAAGAGACTGTCGAGCATCTCTTTTTTCACTGCCCAGCTGCTGCTGCTAGATGGTTTGCTTTGGGTTTTGTTTGGCATGATGATCTGAATATTCATGAGAACTTGCATACTGCCAACCAAAACTTTTTTTCGAAAGGCCGGCAAATGCTTTGCCGGGATTTCTATTAGACGAGGAAAAGGAAAAGGCAAGTGCCAGCCCAGTTTTTTGACTGGAAACCGGGCCAGAAAAACCAAACAATTGGAGGGTACCCTACTCCAATGCACACATAGGTACCAAGTTACAACTCGACTTGGCCAACTGGCCCAACTAAACTACTCAACTATGACAAGGCCAAAGAGTCCCAACAACTCCAAATGACGCACACTTGGTCACCGATCTCCCAGCTACGACCAAACTAAGGCAGAAACAAAAGAGCATCCCAGCCGCACCAAACACACCCAACAAACGAAACTCCACCCCGGACCCCGGATCTCCAAGACAACTAACAACTGCCACTCAAGGGCGTCGGATTGGGACATCGACCGCAGGAACCACTCTGAAGCTACTCCTTGGATCTCCGAGGTCCCGAGCTTTCTCCGCCGTCAGGGGTGAGATGGAACAGACCGAGCCACCCCGCAGCCCCACCATCATCTCGCCCAAGCCAAAATTTCAGCGGTCCCAAGAGCACAACACAAGAAGCTTCAGGGATACCATAAACACAGTGGCCTTCACCTCGCCCGGTCGGATTGGGACATCGACGCGAAAAGGTCATCAGGCACACCCCGGCCATCTGCTCCCCCTGTCGGATTGGGACCTCGACAGGGGCCTCACCACCACTATCGCTGCCGTGTCGTACCGCCGCCGCTTCTCCTATACCGCCGCCACACACCAAGCCCCGACCGACTTGTCCTCAGGAAGCAGCCAGAGCCCCAGCCACGCCACCATGGCGCCACTGGTGCCCCCTGCATGGCCACTGTTAGCCACACCACCATGGCGTCGCTGACACAAGGCCAAACAAAGCCGCCGCCGACCACGCCACAATGGCGCAACCGATGTCCTGCATCCAGCCGGAGTGGGGAGCACCATGACGACGCCTCCAAGGAGGGTAACGACGTCCAAAGACACCGCCGTCGTCTTGCCGGAGGATCCGACATGGTTTTCGCCGGTGCGTGCCCACCTCCAACAGAAAAGCAGGAGCCCAGAAGACACGACCCAGCCCCCCACCGCTGCCCCACCGCAGGGGAGAGCAGCAGCAAGGAGCCGGAGCCGGAGCTGCCACCGAGCGTCGAAGGAGAGGGCAACCCCACCCCCTTCGCATGACGAAGCCAGCCCAGGCGACCGCGGTCCACCCACCTCGCCGAAATAGCACCACAGCACCACCTTCACCGCCTCCAGCCGCCCCCACCAACGGATCAGCGACCGCCTGGACGCCGAAAAAACACCCGAATGCGCCGCCACACCACTGAAGCCCAGAGGAGCAGCACGGCCTAGCACAGATCCGGCCCAGGGGCACCGGGTCCGGCCACCACCAGCAGACCCTGAACTCGCTACTCCACCAGCACCGCCGTGCCACCCCCACCTCCACCCGACCGGCCCCTCCCCGCGAGCTCCGCCAAGATCGCCCCTCGCGACACGGGCTGCCAGATCCGGCCGCCGGGGCACTAGAACCGGCCGCCCAGGCCCGGAAGGGGGCCGACCCGGCGACCAAGGAGCTGCCGGAGGCGGATCCGCCACCCCGAGCGCGAGCGCCGCCCGAGCCGCCCGGCGGCCGTCCACCACGCGGGCCGCCGGCCGCAGGATGCCCCGCCACCCCGCGAGAAACCCCACCGTCGCCCGCCGCCGCCCTCCCGGGGAGCCGCGCGGGCCTCGGGGCGGCGGCGAGGGGAGAGGAGGGGGAAGGCCGGGCGATGGCGGGCGCTGGCGCCACCCGAGTCGCCCCTTCGGGGGCGACGCGGGGCTCGTTCTGTTTCCGCCAACCAAAACTTCACTTGTCCCTTTTTCATGGAGATTGTTATGATTGCTGCCTGGTGCATCTGGAATGAAAGGAATGCCTTAATTTTCGATAACAAGAATCCATGTTTGTCCTCCTGGAAGATCTGTTTCAAGAATGAGGTCCATGATCATTTCTGCAGAATCGAGTCTTCTCTGCACCGGTCCATTCAGTCTTGGCTGGACGCTATCTAGTTGTTCTCTCTTCTCGTTCCTTTTGATTAGTTCAGTTTGGTTTAGTTTTGTTCAGTTTAGTCTTCCCTCTCTTTTGGGTTTCTAACCTCTGGTTAGTTTCTCTTGTAAGTAGTTTGTAAGCTCTCTCTGGTTTACTTTTAATATATCTTGCCGCCGGGGGGCTTTGCCCCACGGTTTCTGTTCAAAAAAAAAAAAGAGGATTGTCCTAAAACAAAGCTGAAAGTCCCTAGTTTCGTTTTGGCTAATTGATGAAACCTAGGACTAACCTTGTTTATCTAAGTGGTTGATTTAGAGAAAGGTTGTCCACATGATGAGCTTATTGCATATGAAGCATGACACATGTCATGTGATCAAAGATGAAGATCAAGACAAGGCTTGGCTCCATGGACCGGTGTTGAAGGTGAAGGGCTAGTTGAGGCTTGGGAGTGAAGGACCATGCGATGGTGAAGCTCGGGCAAGACTAGGCACCGATGGACCGATGCACGGTGAAGAGCAAGTGAAGTCGAGGTCGATGGATTGAGACGGTCACGTGATGGTGTGAAGCGTTCATATCATTTGGAGGAACAAAATGGGCTCAAGGCAAAGGTATAACCTATAGGGTCATTTTGTTTTGCACTCAAGACACCATAGAGGGTGTGAGTGGTTTAGGATCGATAGCCGCACTATTAAGAGGGGAAGTCTTATCGGCTATTCGACGCACGGGTGCCACTAGGTGATTTCATGAAGTGCATTGCATGTAGAACCTAGTGAGCTAAGCTATTGCCTTGTATCTCGAGAGATAAACCAACCCTTGTGCTCATGGAGTGATCGACAAGTGGAGGTTGGTGCATGAAGGCAAGTGGTGCGACTTGGATCGACGACACGGCGAAGAAACGACGTTGACAGCGCCTGGACAACGGCGCCGGACGCGCAGCGCTTTGGCACCGGATGCTGGCTGCCGTACGTTCGGCGCGCTCTGACTTGGCGCGGTCTCGGGCAGGTCTCCTGCGCCGGACGCGGCTGACGACGAGGCGGCGGACGCGGTACGGCCGAGGGCAGGCGTCCGGCGTCCGTGTGCGTGACGCGTGGCATGGCCGGGGCGCTGGTTGCTCGAGCGTGGCTGGTCGACAGCGCCAGACGCTGGACCAGCGCCGCGGACGCACTCCAGAAACTCCAGAAGTTCGGCCGATCGCCGGACGCTGCGCCGGACGCGCGTTGAGGGCCGCGCCGGACGCTCGGGCGGATGCGCGCTGTCAGACGCTTTGAACTTCCAACGGTCGGCGCGCGCGCGACAGAAAGAAGCGCCGGACGCGTCCGGCGGTCTGCGGAGGACGCGTCCGGCGCAGTGAAATCGGCTCCCCGAGGGGGTAACGGCTAGTATTTGCTTGTGGGCTTATAAATAGAAGGTGGCCGGCCCTTGGGGAGGTCTCTTGGCCATTTCTCATCCCTTGTTCATTCTTTGAGCTAAGAAACACTCTCCCACTCTTTTCCCTTGATTGGTTGATCATCCTAAGAGAGATTGAGTGAATCACCTAGTGCATTGCATTGCTTGAGGGCATCTAGTGGCACTTGTGGGTGGTTTCGCCGGTGGATTTCTTGTTACTCTTGGAGAGTACCGCTCCTAGCCGGCTTGGAGATTGTTGGAGGCATTGGCAAGAGAAGGTGATTGTTCTTGGCCACCTCCGGTTGATTTGTGAGAGGTTCTTGTGCTCACCTCATGGGGATCGCGAAGAGTAACTCTATTGGATTGCGCGTGTCGTTGAGTACCTCACTTGAGAGTGGCGCCTTGTGGTTTCCTTGCGGGGAAGTGCCTTGTGGGGCAAGTGGCTTGAGGGTCACACCAAAGGACCATCTAGGTGTTGGTCGACACAACGGGTGACGTAGCTTGGCGGTGCCCAAGTGAACATCCGGGGATAAATCATTGTGTTCATCTTGTCTCCTGGTGATTGGTCGTCATCCTTTTGTGTGTTGCCGATTGTGATTGTTTGTTCATCCTATTGGTGATAGGCAACCTCGACTCGACGTGTTGGTATAACAAGTCTCTATCCCTCTTGCATTACTTTGAGTACATTCTTGCAAAGTAGAATTGCTTGTGTGGTCGGTCGGGAACCACTTCTTGTGTAGACTAAATCCCGTAGGTAGAATTGCTTGTGTGGTCGGTCGGGAACCACCTCTTGTGTAGACTAAATCCCGTAGGTAGAACTCTTGATCACTAGTGGTAGCTCTTGTGTGTACTAGTGATCACCTACTAGAATTGTTTGAATAGGAGGCTTGCAACACCTAGTAGGCTAAGCATAACTTGCTTTCCATCGTTTGTGTATCTAACGAAATTTGCTTAGTGAGTTTGTAGAAATTTTTATAGGCTATTCACCCCCTCTAGCCATTTAGGACCTTTCAAAAGCTAAAATGAAAAATAATTCTATAGTTTTATAATTTGGAATGGACTGAGCAATGAATGCATCTTGGGTTATAATATACAGTCAGCTGCTAGTTGTTTGATCATTTCTTAGCCCAATTATAAAATAGTAGCTTTTCATTATTAATATATAGTATAATATATATAGTTTACTTTGTTCTCTCACAAGATTTATTGGAGGCCTCAATGGACTAACTATAAACTTGCAACCCACCTTGGCTAGCTGTAAACTTACAAACCACCTCTTTTCTCTCTATTCTTGTCATTTTTTCACCTCAGCATAAAGCTTACTTACAACTTGTTATTATAATTGCTATCATAGTCTACATATATATTGAAAAATTAGTTACTTCAGTTCCTAACTTGTGGGCATATCATCTGGAGCGAACTTGGCGGCTTGCTTGAAGGTTTGCAACAATCCTAACTGGAATTTCTTCCATTAATTGTCGCTCTCTCCATTCTAAATTATAAGACGTTTTAGATTTTATAGATACGTGGTTTTTGCTACTTAGATATACACTCTTCTAGATACATGGTAAAAACAATATATTTAAATAAAACATTTTGCAATTTAGAATGGAGGGAGTATTTCTGTTAGTAAACCTTGAAATGAATGTGCCTTTAGGTTGTAGAGAGAGAAGAAAATAAGGAGAAGATGATTGTCACCATGTTTCCAACCGGGGGCGAGAGATACATGAACTCTGACCTGTTTGCTGCTGTTAGAGGAGTGTATTGCCATGACATTTTGATGAGGGCCGTAGTATATTTTCCATATGTAAACGGTCGGCATGTGTTGCATGTAGCTGATATCACTGCAATGCGTGATTGTGCTAAATAACTTATACTCAAGGAAAATGAATGAATTAACTGGAGGAGGAATGGACAACGAACTAATGTGTCCCAGGACTAAAACTTTTAAAACTCTAGAAATAGACAACGATCTAATGAGTCTTTAGGATTAATTCAAAATTTGGTTGATCTTATAATTTGCTAGCATATTTTGCTAAAATAAAAATTTAATGTAAATAAATACCCATACCTAATTTAATACCAAATTTAATGGAAATAAAATAACTCTATTAAATTTAATGGAAATAAAATAAATACTCTTTTCATCTACGACCTTCCGATGATTTTTTTCCTCCATCATAGAGTATATATCAAATTTGCATTTCAATCGTGTAGTAATAATGTTTTTATTCATATACTATCGTGGCGGATCCATCATAGAGTATATTATCATAAAAAATTTGCTAACTATATATTAATAATAAAAAATATTCAATCGTGTAGTAGTAAAATAATGTTTTTATTCATGGATACTGTATACTATAACTACCAAATATGGATTGCAGAAGGCGCAAAATAATAGATAGGAGAGTAATTTTACTTTGTTTGTTTTTTCTAAGTGAATCATAAATTTTCCTAATTTATCAATAAAATAGAGATGGCGAGGTAGCACGCACGGCTCGATCGGAAAGTATAAGTCAGGGCTGTTTGCGTGTATAGTAATTAAATTTTACATATGCAGTGTCGCCTTCGAACTGTTCTTAGTTGTGTTAGTTGTCTATATACAGCATCTCTTTCCATGTATACAACTAGATTAGATCGTAGTCTACTGGGCATATACATATGACTATATAAATAAACGCAAGCTATACGAAAAGTCATATAATCAAATCTACGAAGAACAAGTCGATCGTAGCTCTGTGCTTGTCGTTCTTGTCGTCGTCGTAGCAGTAGTAGTAGCCATGGGCAGGTGCGGCGGCATGGCGGCGTATGTGGTGGCAATCGTCCTGCTCGTTGCGCTCTTCGCGTCGTCTGCAAAGTGTAAGTATATACGGCTTCATCGATCACCATGCATATTGTTTAGTTCTCCTCGTTGCGCTCTTCGCGTCGTCTGCCATGACATCTACGCTTCCTCTGGGTTTAAAAATCCATCTATCCCTTCTGAAACATGAAACATGCATGATGGCAGAGATTTATTTGTTCTTTTTTTAAGGTTTGTCTTCCTTTGGATTGTTTGGATGCTCATGTTTAGAGCTGATTATTAGATTTGTCTTAGTCATTTTAGCTGTTGCTCCTGCTGCTATTTTCTGATGACGTACTGCCTTTCTTCGGAGTCGTTTTTCATACAATCTAGATCTTATTTTTCATATTAAATATTAATATGCTCTTGAACAATTTGTTTTTTAAAAAAATCTACACAGTACAGATGTATAATTTCCGTGGTATAATGAATGAATGAACATACAAATTAAACTAACGTCGTTTTGTAGCAGGTCGTCCTGAGCCACTCGATGTCGACAACAAGGCGAGCGGCAGCAATGGCAATGCCATGGCGCTCAACTCCACGGCGGCAGCGTCAGTCAGTGGCGGCGGCGGCGGTTCCGGCGACGTGAAGCTGGAGTGGTGCATCACGAGGAAATGTGTGTACGAAGGCATTGGGAACAAAGACTGCATCTGCTGCGCGGCCACCAAGCCGACCGTGTGCTTCGAAACGATGAAGCAGTGCCGCGACAACTGCGTGTAGCCGCCGACGCCGGCGATGGGAGATCGATCGATCCATCAGCCGTCGTCGAAATAAACAACTGCGGGTTTTTTTTTTGGGTCTTGATGCTATTGCATGGTTACATCTTCTCCGATGTACATGTAGCTTTGCGTTCAATCAAATAATATCATGTCGATCTCGTGCTTGGAAAAATCGATCATCGTACACTAGAGTGTTTTGCTCGCTTGATGTATGCACTAGCTGTCATCTTTGCTTACGACGACGAAGCCGTGTCGTGTTCCCGCTGTTGCGTCACGAGCCAAAACGAGGCACGCGCGACCTGTGCTGTGTCTGCCTCCTCGTCGTCGCCACGCCGCCGCGCGCGCCTGTCGCCAGCCCAGCGCCGCCCGCAGCGCCCGTCGCAACAGCGGCTGCCAGTTGACGCCACGCCGTCGCTGCCATATTAAGCTAGCGCGGCATGGCCATGCTAATCTGGGCGCCACAGCGCACGCGCACGCGCAGGACCTGGCCTCGCTCCCTCGCCGTCGTATTTATTCGCGCTCGCAGGGCGGAGGGCCGAGCTGCCTTGCAAACAAACAAACCCGTTCTTCCAACGAGAGCCGTCGAATCCAGCAAGCCCCAGCGCAGCTCGTGCGACGACCCATTTTCCATTCGTGGTCCGTGCGTGCGCGTGCGCGTGCGCCACGAGGTCCAGACGCGCGGCGGCCGTCGTCGTCTGATCGGAGATCTCATTTCGCCGCCCGATGGTCGCTGGAGGCTGACGACGACGAGCGCCGCCGCCTCGCTAATTAATTTGCCGCAGGGAGACACCACCCCCAGCCGTCCGAGACCCGTCGGACGGCTGTGCTGGTGGGCCAAAAATAGCGAGAGCCCCGGCCGTCCCGTCCCGTGCATGCCGCGCGCTGACGAGGCGTTGTCCCCGGCTACGCTCCGCTCAACCAACCGAGGATTAGGCATCGTCGTCGTCGTTCCGTGCCACAGGCGCCGCGCCGGTCGCGTCAAGATCGGTGACCGGCCGCGGCTGGTGCGATGGCGTTGCCCATGCACGACGGCGAGCTCCGCGGAAGCAACGCGGCGCCGCCGCCGATGCAGCTCATGCAACGGCTCTCGTCGTCGGACAGCAGCGGCAGCGGCAGCGGCGACGAGGCGGGCGACCCCGACAGGATCCCGGCGGCGGTGTTCGAGCGGGACCCGACGTCCGAGTCCAACAAGGACTGGAGCATGATGTCCACGGAGTCGGTGTTCGGCCTCCAGGTCGCGCCGTCCAGCGACTTCACCGGCTTCTTCCTGGCGCACCCGGAGCTCATGGACATCGCCACGCCGCCGCGCAGCAGCAGCGCCGTCTACGTCGACGCGCCGCCGCGCAGCAGCAGCGCCGTCTACGTCGATGCCGCCGACGACGTCAAGGCCGCCCCGCCTCTTATCTCGCCGCCCTTCGAGAGCATCCCCGAGCTCCCCGAGAGCGCCATGAAGGGAAACTACTCCTTCGCCTTCCCAAAGTACGTACTACGCACACCACCATCTGCCATTTCCTTCCATACATACGTTCTTGTTGTTCAAAAGCTGAATCTATCTTCTCGACCAACTGATGAACAAAATCTGATCGCGCAGCTTGATAGAGGACAAGAGGAACTACTCCAAAAAGCAGCAGTCTCATAAGGAGCAGCTGCCGGAGCCAGCAGCACCATCGATGGAGGCACCCAAGGCCGCACCAGCACCGGCGCAAGCTGAAGCAAAGGCGGAGGCGCAACCGGAGACAAGCAGCAAACCGGAGGCAGCTCGGGCTCCGGGATCAGGAAAGGGCGGCATGTTCTCATGCTTCCCCTGCTGCTGATAAGCGAGCAAAATGCAATGGCCAGCTTGATGATGTCTCTGTAAATTGCCACTTGGGCGTCATGTAAAATGGAGTGTTTTTAGAGTTCCACGAAATGCAGGGTGCAAGTGTAAGGGCGAAGGGTCTTATGGTACAAAATTGGCGTTGGGGCAGCAAAGGTTCTTGCAATGCAAGGAAGTATTAATATCATTATATGTTGAATTCAGAATGGCTAACTTACTATACTGTTGGTGCAAACGATCTTTTGATGTACTATATGGAGAGACTGAACAATTCCAAATCATACATGACGCTTCTATAATGAATGACCTATACAGTTCTGAAAGTAGATATGTAATGATCCTTTTATGTATGTATAGATATAAGCAAGGGCATCTGTACCAGGACTCCAATAGGCCAGGAATGAGAGGCTACTTTGGCAACATGAGCTGAATCTGAATGCAAATAACTAGGAAAATCACAGGGATCTCATGATGTATGAAGAGTTTGGCTTAAATGGTTCCCCTAGCACAACATGAAATTCCAGAGTTCTCTCAGTTGAGTTGAGCATGATATGACCTACAGGGCCACTAAAAGTTTGCAAACAAGGGAATTTTAAGTGCCAATGATTTGAGCTCTTTGCATCATGTGCAACTACATGCTGAATACCCAGTCAATTAAGGGACAGCAACCAAAGGATGTCTCCTTGGACAATTACAGCATAGTATACAGAATTCAGAGATGGAATCTCCATTACACAGAACAGGCATTCTGATCTAGTAGAAACTTAATGCCAAGTACTTGCATGTAACTTGATGTTGGCATACCATTCAACTAGAAGACCCTACTGCTGGCTGGAGACTGGTGTGCCATCTTCATTCTGTGCAGCTTCAATTGCCAGAGTTTTCTTAGCGACTTGTTTGGGAATATCAAGGTCATCTTGGACGCAACGTTGCAAAGGATGGGATAGAAGAATGCACATCTGACGAAAGAGAACGCGAGCAAGCCCTTGACCAGTCTCAAGAATGTACCCCTCATACTGGCTGACATGTTCAAGAGCATCAACCAAGGCATCATATACCTTCTGTGGGCAGTTGTCAGGACTTGGCTTGTCATGGAGATAGATTATGTCAAGGGTGAAATTCTTTTGCGTCACGGGCCACTGATGCTGTGGCTTAGTAGAGGAACGGCAGTAGATGAGTACCTGGAACGATTAACCTCAAAACAATCAAGACCCAAGACATTATATAACTGATGAAGAAATGGAAAGTAGACGACTGCATGAGGAGACAGTGTGTCAGTATCAAAAGAAGAATCATGAACAACATGTTTGTGAACAGAAGGATAGATAGTGATCCGAGGAAAATTAGCACCATGGTAATTCAGAGTAATCCTACATTTTTACATATATTGGAAACAAACTAATACCTCCAGAGCACCATAATTAATTAACGACAAGAGCCCTTCATGTGATAATAATTAATAGATTATCAACAATGTTCCAACTCATAAGTGCTTGATGTCCAATTGGTTACCAGACACTAACATGGGACATAATTCGAAGACAGGCATTACTATTAAAGTAATGTAAAACTAAAACTCAACCCTTGTTACAGAAAAACGCTTACCACCCTGAGAATCCGGCCTTGTGATTCTGCTCTTGTCCCTTCATGGTTAGCTGTCATGAAGAGCTGGGTGAGATCAGCAATTGGATATCTTGATTCTGAAGCAGACAGGGAATGGATTGTCGCCATTGCTGAACCAGTGTCACTGCTGAAGCCCTTCTTAACCTTAAAAAAGGGTACAGGTTATATTAACCAATACATTATCGCATTCCAGAGATATAATAAGCACCTTGACCTTCTTAAAAAAAGCGCTCTCAGAGCAAACTACAGAGCAATAAAACATGATGATTAGAGAAATTTGGGGGTGAATCTCACTCAACACTTAACTCAAAACTCAATCAAAACAGAATTCCCGCTCATAGATCCCCTTATATCTCGAACTGGGCGCTCACACATCAATGGTTCCCCACATCACAGAATAAATCCTGGTTTTTAGTATAAATAAAGTACGAGACAGCAGGTAGTCATCTAGTAAAATTTCTGCACAAATAGGACTAATCATCCCCTAAATTTCTCATCTAGAAGAGCAAGGAACGCGAAATCTCGCTAAACGTAGATACAATATATTATCGCATTCCAGAGACACAATAAGCATCTTGACCAATACTAACTGTCAGAGCAAACAACAGAGCAATAATAATACATGATGATTGGGGCAATTTGGGGGTGAATATCTCACTCAACTCTCAACTTAAACTCGACCTAAACAGAATTCCCTCTCGTAGATCCCCTCATACCTCTAATTGGGCGCTCAAACATTAATGGCTTGGTTTCCCACATCAGTACATCACAGAATAAATCGTGACTTGTAGTATGACTGTATGAGACAGGCAGACAGCAGATATTGTAGTCGTCTAGTAACATTTCTGCACAAATAGGAATACCCGTCCCCTAAATTTCTCATCGAGAACTCGAGAACTGCAAGGAACGTGAAATCTCGCTAAACGTAGCCGAGAAATGAAGGAGGGTTCAGGCGAGGGGGGCGTGGCGATACCATGGAGAAGGTGTCGGCGAGGGCGCCGAAGGCGAAGCGGTGGTCGGAGGACATGGTGTGCTTGCTGTGGACGAAGAGCAGCAGGGCCTGCTTGATGGCGTCCATCCGCCTGACCGCGGTCCGGGGCGGCCCCGCCGCCGCCGCGGGGGCACCACCCCCGGCCCCCGCGGGCTGCGTCGGCTGCGGCGACGCGGTGGAGGCGGACGCCCCCGCGGCGGCGGCGGAGGAGGAGGCGGACTTCATCTCCGCGCGCGCCTCGAGGTCGACGTCGACGCAGAAGAGGATGTCCTCCGCCGGGATGCGGCCCGGCGGCAGCGAGTAGCGCGGCGCCGGCGCGGGGTCCGTCGCCATCGGGACAGCAGCGGGTGGGGTCTTGGGGGTGGGCTGAGTGGGGGAACGGTGGGTTCGGTTTCGGTCAGGCGGTCTGGAAGGCTGGGTTCGGAGGGACGGACGGACGGACGGACGGACGTTCGGTGGGACTTTTACCTGTATACCATTATGAAAAATGGTCGAGACCCACGTACCACCGAAAAGTTTGGCCGCACCTCCATACCATCGCTTAAGTTTGTCTCGCCCCCACGTACCATTCCGTTCATTTTCACTGGTAACGGTGTCAAACCGTGCGTGCAAAATGTCTACAATGCCCTCACATTAATTTTCTCCTTTTCTTTTAATTCTTTCCTTTTTTCCCTCATTTTCCTCTCTTCCCTTATCCATTCGGCTGGGCAGCCGCCCGACTCCCGTCCGCAAGCGCGCCTCCGGATGCGCACCGCGCCGTCGGCACGGTCGGGCGGGCGAGCTCCGCGCCGGCCACCGCGCGGCGTCAGCTCCGCTCCGGCGCCACGGCGCACACAGCGCACGGCGAGCCCACGCGGGCGCGCAGCCGCGGGGGCACATGGACGAAGCCGCCCGGCGGCGCGACGCGCACAGGTGACATGGATGGCGGCGCTCGGCCCCAGCCCAGACGACGGCGGCGCTTGGGCGCCCGCGGGGACGACGGCTTGGCCCTCATGCGTACAGCGGCGGCGCAGGATGATGGCGGCGCTCGGCCCTCGCGTGGACGGTGGTCCGGCCCCAGCGCGGAGGCGGAGACGGCGCTCGGCCCCGGTGGCGCGACGCACACAGGCAATGTGGATGGCGACGCTTGGCCCCGACAGCGCACGCGGGTGCTCCGCCCCGGCGGCGCGCAGGCGAGCCCGCGGCCCCCTGCCACCGCGGGAGGCGTGCGTGTAGGTGGTGCCCCAATGGCGCATGCGGGAGCTCCGCCCAGGCGGAGCGTGGGCTCCGCCTCTGCCTCGCGCGCATCGCCGCGGGCGACCATCGCACGACCTCGCGCGCGTGCCGCTGCGGGCGAGGAACACGTCCAGGAGCTCACGGGCGAGGAACACCTCTAGGTCCCCGTCTCGCTCCACGAAGCCGGTGAGCTCCGCCATGTCGTACCGATGAGAGAGGAAGAGGGCGGATGGGGGACGGGGAGGAGAGGGAGAAGAAGTTGGTCATTGATCGCCCGCCCCACCTCAGAGAGAGATTGCAAGTGGACAGGGTTATGAGAGAAGGGCATTTTGGTCCTTTTCTCTAGTCGGACCCACATGTCAATACCAGCAAATGGCCAAAAAGAGATGGAAGATGGACGGAATGGTACGTGGGGCAAGACAAACTTAGCACGATGGTATGCAGGTGCGGACAAACTTTTCAGTGGTACGTGGGTTTGGACCATCTTTCATAATGGTATAGAGGTAAAAGTCCCACGTTGGGTTCGTGGGTGCGGTCAAAATCAGTGAAACTCGCAAAGGGCCCTACTCACACACGCGCTTCGCCAAAAGGGCACAAAGCGCTGGCTGCTAAACTAGAAAAGGAAAAAGAATTTGGGGATTATTTTGGATGAGAAATATAGGGTGTGTTTGGTTTGTAGCTCAACTCAGCCTGGCTAGCAAAAACAAGCCAGGCTAGAGTTAGCCTGTAGTGTTTTTTTCAATGTTTGCTCTAGCCTATAGTGTTTTTCTTCAATGTTTGCTCTATAAATACAACGGGGAAAAACACTCGTTGCTCTCACCCGAATTTCTCATCGCCGGTTAGGATGTTGCTCTATAAGTAGAGGGATCTAATGAGAAAAATGTCATTCTACTACCTTTGTGGACCCAAAGTGCGGCCTACTTCAGGAGGACATAAAAAAATCAGATGGGTCTCTGCCGAGGAGGGGAAGAGCTAAAGTTTTCCAAACGGGCCGAGCCCGATGGGCCGGAACGGGCACGGCCCGAAAAAACACAGCCTGGGAACGACCCGACACGGCGGCCTCCGTGCCCGTGCCTGGCCCGCCCGGCCCCATGCCCGTGCCTGGGCCGCATGTTCGGCCCATGGGACGGCACGAAAATAGGCCAGGCACGGCATCGACACGACCTTTTCACTTCCAGCCGTTGGATCCCGCATCCCAACTCCATTTGGTCGTCCATTTTCGACCGTTGTGAAGCCGCCTATATAAGCAGCCGACGCCGGCCTCTCCCCTGAACCCTAAACCTAAATCATTTCCTCTCCCTCTCCGCTCCGCCGCGCGCCGCTGCTCTCGCTCTCGCTTTCCATCCCGCCTCCTCTCCTCTCTGCTGCATCTCTCTGAGCCCCGTCGTTAGCCGTGGTGAAGGGGGACATGCAGGGGCGAGGGCGTCGCCAATCCCAACCCCAACTCTTCGTTTCGGCCTCCGGCAACGGCAGCGGTGCAGCCGTAGCTCCGAAGAAGCAGATCTGCTGATCCGCTGCTGCTCGGAGATGCAACTGCTGCTTCCATCGCCGCCGACTACGAATGCGGGGTAACAAACCCTTACCCTAGCACCCTAGATCTGAGTTGTTCTTCTTCTGTTCTTATCTAGCTCTGAGTTGTTCTTCTTCTGTTCTTATCTAGCTATGTTCTAATCTTCTTCTCTTCTAACATTTGGCAACCGTTTGAGGTTGGGGCCGGCCCGGCCCCCCTCTGTCTCTGAAGACACAGTGGATGAGGCTAGTGCCTCTGCTGTGTATGCAGAGTAGGAGACGATGCGTGACGTCCCTGGAGATGGAGATGAAGATGACGACGACATGGGCTCCGAGGAGCTAGAAGTTGAAGGATGGAGCTTGAAGCCTTGAAGCATATCTTAATTAGTTTAAGTCTTTACATTTAGCTTGAACAATGAACATTGATGTGAACTTGGACAATGATGTGATGTAAGAACATTGAACTACTTGGACTTGGAATTAGGATCTACTTTTTTCCTGACTAGGGTTTTATCTCACAAAGGTGAGTTTTACCTAGCAGGTTTTTAATGAGACAGCTATTGCACATGCTCTTTGTTGTGTTTTGTTAAGTCAATGTTCTGTGGACTTGTTAAAATTGAATTGTCTTCTTTGCTATCTTTGCTGCATGTTTCAATGGCATAGTGTCTAGACCGGCACAGGCACTAGCGTGCCACCGTGCCTTCTGGCACGGCACGTTTCACCCTGCCATGCCAGGGCTGCCAGTTGGGTACGGTGGCACGTACAGGCACGGCTGATAGTGCCGTGCCGTGCCGAGCCCATGCCAGTGTCGTGGCATGTTTGGAAAAGATTAGGAAGAGCCTCACGCATGAGAAGCTGAAAATGCTAAAAAACCACGCACGGGACGCTGAAGCGCACACGTGCGGCTTTCCACGCCCCTCTCGTTGACCGTGGGGCACCCCATCTTCAGGGTCCACTATCCAGAGACGCATTGCATGATGCTTCGGTGGGTCTCCGGCTCTCGCTCGCCACTGGAGAGGCCTGGAGGCTGGAGCACTCCACCTGCACGGTTGCTCACCGCTAGGCCTACTAATGGGTCGGGTGGAAAACGGGTTTTGTGGGTTGGGTGCTAGCGTGGGTCTATTTGGATGGGTTAGAACGGGTTTCAGCGTCTAGCGGGTTGGGGGTGGGTCGGGTTCATAGCAAATGCGGGTTGGGATGGGTTGGTGCGGGTTGAGACGGGTAAAATATTATAATATGAATGTGAAATTTTATTTCTAGGATCCGGCTACGATGTGGGGCCCACATATTGATGCGCAGTGTCGATTAGCATGAAGTAGCTGCTTGTCATATAGAATCATCTGCAATAAATTTCAAGTAATTCTGATAACATTTTACAATGTGAACGCGAGTTTTTAAATCTAGGGTCCGGCTCTGATGCGGGGCCCACCTATTGATGATCAGCGGCGGTTGGCATGAAGTAGCTCTTTGTCATATAGAATCATCTGCAACAAATTTCAACTAATTCTGGTAAAATTTTACAATGTGAACGTGTGCTTTTAAATTTAAGGTCCGGCTCTGATGCGGGGCCCACCTATTGATCTGACAGTGCCGGTTGGCATGAAATAGCTCCTTGTCATATACAATCATCTGCAACAAATTTCAACTAATTCTGGTAAAATTTTACAATGTGAATACGAGTTTTTAAATCTAGCGTCCGACTCTGAAGCGGAACCCATATATTGATCCATGGTTTTCCGTGGGTGCAACCCGTCACTTGGGTTGGGTTTTGGAGTGTATGTATGTGGAATGGGTTTTAGGGTGTATGTGTGTGGAATGGGTTTTGGGGTGCCGGTTTTGCAGGTGAGTCACCGCCGCGCAACGGCACGCCACGCTCCCCGCGAGCCCGTGAAGCGCGGAGAGTGCGAGGAAGGATTCGGGGTAGAGTTAGTTTCAAGATCTCTCTGATCCGGACGAGCCGCCGCCTCGATCTCCATCGCCCCGATCCTCGATCAGCTTCTTAAACGGATCCGGACGAGGCGCTGGTGTGGTGTCGTCCTCATCGCCGCCAACCTCCGCCACTCCCCAGTCGCCGTCCTCACCCCCTCACGCCCAGAAGTACCAGAAGACATCGCCCCCTACCTCGCCATTCGTCAAGGTTACATCGATCGTTTCATCTCTACGTATTGACTATTTCACAGTGGTTCAGCTGGCTTGATCCGTGGATTTGTTTGCTGCATCGGGGTGCTAAGGTTTGTTATGGATTGATTGGATCTGTGCATTCCTGACAGGAGGAGCAGACGACTTGCTTGTGCGCGAGAGCGCGGTAGATGGAGCAGCAGGAGTGCCAGTCCTATTCGTAACTAGGTGTATTTGGATGGATGGGGATTTTCTTCTGGCCTGAAACCCTGAATTTTGACTGTTTGTTCTCCAAATCAAATCCTGCATTTTTTTTTATATAAACTTAACATGTAGTCTAAACTGCCAACAATCATGCATGATTAGGATCCCATCTTGAAGCTATAGCTTGCTTGCAGCTGAATTATATATCCATCCATCTTTAATGTATGTCATTGTCATTATATGTCTGATCAGGACCACCACATATGTAATTCACTACACCTATTGATCTGCATTACTGAACTCCAATACAAATTCACATGAATTGTTGTGTACCATCAGCAGAGTAAATGAAGAATGAGATTACTGTATGTCACATGACCGAGAACTTTTAAAAAAGAAAACATGCAGAGCAGGGTTGTGAATGCTGCACTTCGATAATTAAATTACTTTCTTTCCACGGAGTCGTTGCATCAGTCAGCTCCCTATTTGCAGCTTTAAACATTTAGGCACACAAATAAAATGTATTATGAGTTGCTAGCTATATCCGTGGTCTGCACTGTTGACATCATGTACCTACACGTATTCCACAAATCTTGCAGAAGCAGAACCAGGTTAAGGAATAATTTAGGAAGCAATCTTATACTAACATGGCTAGCTAGCTAACCATATTGTTTTAGAGGATTATTCTATCCATAATAGAGGGATGCTAATGTCTTCTTCATGTTAAGGGTCAATCACCCCAATTTGTTAATTACAGATAATATCATTTGGCCTCAGATAAAAGAACAAGTGAACTTGCATTAGTCTATTTTCAGTTTGTTCTTTTGTTTTCCTAGCTTGTCACTTGAACCCTTAATATTGTCATATGCATACATGAGAATCCTTCTATAAAGACGGATATATAAATTCACTTTAAGAGTCATTCCATTCACATTCCAAACGGAATTGAAAGTTGTGAAACCCTAAGCTTGTCATTCTGCTATTCTAATCCACGTCTAACTTATTGCATATTGTGCTTGATTCACTGCTCATGTGTAAGATTGTTAAGTCTGTAGTTTGATAACTCTGAGCCTTGTCTAATTTCATCTCAGGCTTGCATTATCATGATGAAGGAGGCACTATCTTCGTCTTGGGCAGACCTCCTGCCAGAAATTTTGGGACTTGTTCTCAGGCGGCTTCCCTCCGTAGCTGATCGTGTTCGACTAAGGGCAGTGTGCCGCCCATGGCGTTCCAACGCTCAGCTAGATCCCCTGCCCCCATTGCTTCCTTGGCTCACCCTCCTTGACGGGACCTTTTTGAGTATTCCAGATGGCAAAATAATCAGAATGCCAATACCAGATAAGGCTTTTTTGCAGTGGTTCTATTGACAATTGGATTTTCTTTGTGCATAGTGATGGTGGATGCTCACTGATGAACCCTTTCTCCAAGGCCATAGTTAACATTTCTAAGCTAGTCACCACATGGTTCAATTCAAACTCCTGGTATTATAATTCTCATTTCTATAAGCTGGTGGCACCCTCGCCCTTGGAATCATCACCAGGTTCCCTTGTTGCGCTGCTTATGGAAAATGGTGGTAGAATTCGTATCTGCCAGCCACCAATCGCAGTTGACTTGAAGTTACACCATGACCAGCCACAACTGTCCCTCCTTGATGATATTACCTTCTTTAATGGAAAGTTGTATGGTCTTAGTGGCAATGTGCTTTCAATATTTGAGATTGATTATGGTCTTAATGGTAAGCCAAAGATATCATCCGTCCGATGCATAGCTAGCTACCCCACTTCTACACTTGAACCGCCCCAACCCTTGCCCAAGACGTGCATGTTGGAGAGTTATCTAGTTGAATGTTGTGGTAGGCTATTGATGGTGAGACGAATGATTGGGTGTAATCCAAACATACAACCTTGGCCCTTGGAGTCTGATCGCACTGCAGGGTTTGATGTCTTTGAGGCAGATTTAAGCACCAACCCAGGCCAATGGATATGTGTCCGTGAGTTGCGTAGCCAAGCTCTCTTTGTTGGGAAGCACTATTCCAAGTCTTTTCCTGCTGGGGAGTGCACTGAAGTTGAAGAGAACTGCATATATTTCATGCATGACTATCTTCCGGCGAACTGTGCTACTGATCCTCTTGGTGACAGTGGTGTGTACAACATGAAAAGTGGGAATATCAAACCCTTGTTATCAGAGACTGCAGCTGTGCCACAACATCATGGTGGCCCATGGCGTCCAACTTGGATATTTCCATCTGATGCTATCCAGCCTAGCTTGCTATTTTAGTATTAAGTATTAAGTATTAAATACGCACTCTTAAACTTATGCTAGTGGTTCAGTTTCATATCAGCTACTCAATGGGAATAAAGTATTATCTGTTTGCTGTATATTCTTAAGCTAGTTTTTCATTGTACCGAGCTTATTTTCGATTATAATGTTTACTTTTGGTGATGATGTACCAAGGAGAATTTCATTTCACAGAATGGCTTGACCTGGTTGTTGATTTTCTTCTATTGTCATGTGGTGATGCCTGGCTTTTGTGCTTAAAAAGTCGTAGCCCTGATGTATGTATGGCGTGTAATCCGTGGCTGTATCCTACATATTTGCATCTGTCATCATCTGGTGCACATTTCTCCTGCGGCGGCCAACAAATTTGATACTGCTGCCCTTGGTTGAACCAGCCACATTGGGGTGGAATTTGTCTTTGAATTTTTGATCCCATCATTGGATTCAGCATGCTTTTGTTTTTGTTCCTCTGGGCTCATGTTTTCGTTTGTCAAAATTTGTGGAGTTCGTTCTGTGCAGCTACCGAGGTGTTATCGTCAAATTTGGTTGAGAGATTTTCTTCATCTACAAAACCATAACGTTAGCTTCTTCTGGATGGACCTGATGAACGATTGTTTCATCTTGAGATGTAACTTTTTTAAAACTCCTATGGTTTTGATGCCTGAAATCCAGTCAGCAAAGCAAAACAATTATCAGAAAATGGGTGTCAATCGATGCCCCTGCAATCAGCCAATGACGCTCTTCTTCTCTTCCCCTTTCTCAGTTTTCCACCCCCGTTTGGGCCTCATATTTGTAGCCATTGCATTGCAGGTCCATCACCGCGTGAGTCCGTGACGAGGGGAATGATCAAAGCCCATTTGAAGTAGAACTGGGCTACAGGCTACAGCCCATACTTGTTGTGTCTAGTTCTTTTGGAGTTACCTTATCATTTTTTTCGACCAAGGGGATTCCCCATTTCCATTAAGAAACATAACGGAAATACAGAAAGAGTATGAGATCGGTTCAGGAAAAGAAAAATGAGAGATGCCCAGACAGTTGGCACCAGAACACTGGGGGCAGCCCAGCTACACAATCAGGATAGCTGCACGCAGGCAGTAGAGCAGGAAACTAGAACAACTGAATTTAAACCTCTAGTTTTCAACATAGGATATCTAATGCGAATACTAAGTGCTCAGCCCAGAACTCCATCTTCATTGCGCCCCATTTGATCTTCAGTTGCTGGGTCTTCCTCAACATCTTCGGCAGCACTCCTCAGCTGTGCCGGCACCATGTCTTGAGTAGCCAAAATACCAGCAGCAATCTTGTACATGTCTTCAACTCTTTGCGTCATCACCTTCTGATCTTCGGTCTTCAAAAGCCCTGCCCAGTGTTTCATCAAAGCACACGCATGACTAATGATAGATAGGGGGTTTTCATTTTCTTCCTCTCAAAAAAATATTGTTTCGCATTTTCCATATGGACCAACAAATGGCTGCTATCCCAATGGCATAGAATTGGTCTGCATTTGGCATCCATTTCTTAAACCATGGCCAACATTGCTCAAAGGAGTTTGGAATGTCGGTCGCCCCAAAACTGGTAGCTATTGTAGCCTAAATACATCAAGAGATAGAGCAGGTAAAAAGCAGATGATCAACATTTTCAGGGTGGGTGCAGAAACAGCAAGTGGGATCCCCACTCCATTTTCTTTTGATCATGTTTTCTTTGGTGAGTATGGCTTTATTAGCCACAAGCCACATGAAAATTTTCAGTTTAGCAGGGATTTTTCCTTTCCAGATGTGACTAAAGGAAGGGCCAGAGTCCGGCTTAGTCAAAATATTATATACGAGACTTTACCGAGAATTTCTTCTTCTCACCATATCTCTAGAATACAAAGTCAGGTTCATCTATTAACTGTATTTGGGATATATCAGTCAGAATCTTCTTCCACTGGTTGTCCAATTCTGGAGTTAGCCATCTACTAAATGTAGGAGTCACTTCTCCCAAAGCCACCTGGGCCACACAAATTTCTTTTTGTTCACAGAGTTTGAACAACTCAGGATACAGGAGTGACAGTGGTTCAGCATAAAGCCATCTGTCCACCCAAAGTCTAGCAGTTTTCCTATTCTTCACTTTTAGCCCCTCCCATACATATAGATGTTTTTGACTTTAAGGAGATCTGCCCAAATAGGGGAGTCACCTTGCCCCAATGAATCTTTTTTCAAGTATTTGAATTTCACAAGATCTTGCCACATCCCTTCCTCCTTCTCTAGTTTCCACCACCACTTACACAAAAGGCTCACATTCATCAAATTTATGTCTTTGATACCCAAGCCCCCCTTTTTCCTATTCTTACAGACTTTACTCCATTTCACCAAATGATACTTCCTTTTGGTATGCCCTCCTTGCCAGAAGAAAGTTCTCCTAACCTTATCCATCTCTTTTATAGTGGTTTTGGGCAATCTATAGATGGACATATGATAGGTAGGGGCATTATTCAAGCTAGAGGTAATCAGGGTAGACCTCCCTGCAATAGACATACTGGAGCCTTTCCATATATCTAGCTTCTTAGCATTTTTTTCAAGCAAGGGCACCCAGTCCACAACATGCAATCTACTTGGACTAACAGGCACACCAAGGTATTTGATTGGGAAATGCCCTATTTGGCAATTGAATATATCAGCATAGTTTTCCACCAGGTTGTTAGGATCATTTATCATCATGACTTCACTTTTATTGAAGTTAATCTTCAGGCCAGCCAGCATCTCATATAAATATAGAAGAAGTTTAAAGTTCCTAGCTTTGGCCACATCATTTTCTAGACATATTATCGTATCATCTGCATATTGCAGAACCGCTACTCCATGAGGGATAATGTGTTTTACAGGACCACTAACCAAGCCATTCCTTTGTGCCCTGTGAATCATTCTAGTTAGACAGTCGGCCACAAAGTTGAACAATATGGGTGATAAGGGATCTCCTTGCCTAATCCCTTTATAACTCTTGATATATGGACCAAGTAGATTATTGACTTTGACACTCACAGTCCCCCCGCCACTACTTGGTGAATCCATTTGCACCACTTTTCATTAAAACCTCTGGCTTTGAGGCAGGAAAAAAGCAGGTCTCAATTAACCTTGTCGTAAGCTTTCTCGAAATCCAACTTTAGAATTATCCCACATTCACCCCTACTTTTGGTTTCATGCATAACTTCATGCAGGATCATAACACCAGACATTATGTTCCTCCCCTTCATGAATGTTGTCTGGGTAGGATGAATCAGTTTACTAGCCACAACCTCCATTCTTATAGTGAGGGTTTTTGTGATTAATTTGTACAAACAATTTAGCAAGCAGATTGGTCTGAACTGCTGTATTCTAGCAGCCTCATTGACTTTAGGAAGCAAAGTAATGATTTCATAGTTAATTCTACTTATGTCTACACACCCTCTATGAAAATCATCAAAGAGTTGGCAGATATCCTTTTTAATTATCTTCCAGCAGGCTTGATAGAATTCAATAGGAATGCTATCAGGGCCTGCTGCTTTGTTTCTCTCCATTTGAGAAAGGGCATTCCAAATCTCCGATTCAGAGGATGGTCTGCATAGCATTTCATTATCTGATTCAGATAAACTTTCAGCCCCATCCCAGATCCCATTGTCAAGTTGTATATCTACCATAGGAACTGGGCCAAAAAGATCCCTATAATAGTCAGTAGCATGATTAAGAAGATTCTCATCCCCTTCTATAATTTCATCTCCATTAGATAAGCTAAGGATAGCATTCTTCCTCTTCCTGCCACTAGCCACCTATGGAAATATTTAGTATTTAGATCACCCTGTAAGAGCCACTTCTCATGAGATCTATTTATCCAGTAAAGTTCTTCACATTCTAGCAGTTTCATATTCTCACATAGTAGCCAAGTCTTCCTTAGCCATTGTTCATGAGACAACATGCCACTTTCCTCTAGTTGTTCTAGAGATTCAATTTCAGTTTGGAAATCTTTCCTATTTTTCCTTAACTCACCTCGCCACATTCACTCCCCAAAGCCTTTAAAATATTGTTTAAAAAGTTTGAGTTTCGCTGAATTTTATCCAAAGTTGACACAGCTCTACATGGCTTATTCCAAAATTTCTCCACTTGGGGTAGGAAGTTAGGTTCTTTGAGCCAGCTAAGCTCAAATCTGAATTGTATATTCTTGCTAGGAGCCAGATCTCCACATAGCAAGATCAGGGGGTTATGGTCAGATACCTCTCTAGGGAGTTTTTTGACCATTCCTAAAGGAAACAAATCTTCCCAATCCTTAGTCACCAAGATTCTATCTAATTTTTCCAGTGTAGGGATTTCCTGGTTATTTGACCAAGTGTACAGTCCACCATTCATAACCAGTTCCCTCAACTCATGCATATGGATCAGGGAATTGAACAGGGCAGAGTGCCTATGCACTCCTGTCCCACTACTCCTTTCTCTAGTATATCTGATAATATTGTAGTCACCACCTACCAGCAAGGGTTCCTTACTGTTGGAGCAAAAAAGAGCTAATTCAGACAGGAAAGCTAATTTATGTTCCTCCTGTGCAGCCCCATAGACTGTTAGGATATTCCACTTAGCTCTATTTTGTTTATCCCATAGGTTCAATTGTAACATAAAATCTCCTTGCTTAAAGGCACCTACATCATAATACTCTTTTTTAATCCCCACAAGAATACCACCTGATTTCCCTTTAGATGGATTCCATATCCAAAGAAAATCTTGGTTTGGATTTAATTTTCTCAACATGCTATCCTCAACATCTTCTACCATAGTTTCCTGAATCCCAACAAAATGTAAATCATACTTTGTTGGATTAGATTTATAAGAAAGGTAGCAACCCCAAGCTTCTTGAGGCCCCTACAGTTCGAGAATAAGCCTTGTATTGTCATTTAACTTTGGATTTATTTTTTCCACCATCGGGGGTTTAGGATTCCTTCCCCTTTTTGCCTTATACCAGTGGTATCCCTGGGGTTTATTTTTTTCAGAGGCTTGAATAGCCACTCTGATGCTTCTCCTTCTTTCTCTGGATTTTTTCTTAGACATAACTCTAGTAAAACCTTCTACATCGGAGGATTCCTCCTGGATCCAGTCCACAGGAGTTACCTTATCATGTCGCCTAGAAAGTAGAAACAATTCAGATGAGCAACCTGCAATCTTGATGGCGTCCTCCTATCTGAAAGAGTGGAAGGGATGGTTTATATTGATCTCATCAGGTACATATATATACAACCTCCGCACACATGTAGCCACACACGCGACACACACATGCAACCGCAGTGCCTAGTCTAACACATGCAACCACACAGTGCTTGGTCTAACAAGTGCTCGGTCTAACACTCCCCCACAGTCTTAACTGGGAGCACCGCAAACATTAAGACTGGACCTAAACTCCGTGAACACGGACGTCAGCAAACCTTTGGTGAAGACATCGGCGTACTGGGACGTGGTGGGAACATGTAGGACGCGGACTTCACCAAGGGCAACTCGCTCTCTAACGAAGTGTAGATCAATCTTGACATGCTTTGTTCGCTGATGCTGAACTGGGTTACTGGAGAGGTATACTGCACTTACATTATCACAATAGACCACAGTGGCGTGGCGAAGAGGATGGAGGAGCTCCTGCAAAAGTTGGCGCAACCAGCAGGCTTCGGCAACACCATTCGCCACTGCCCTATACTCTGCCTCTGCACTGGACCTGGACACAGTGGGCTGACGCTTGGATGACCAGAAGATGAGATTGTCCCCGAGGAACACGGCATAGCCAGAGGTGGACTTGCGCGTGTCAGGACATCCCGCCCAATAAGCATCCGTGTAGACAATGAGATCAGCCGGTGTAGTCCGGTGGAGGTGGAGACCGAGGTCCAAAGTACCCTGAAGATAGCAAAGAATCCGCTTCATAGCACCAAGATGAGGTTCCCGAGGATCGTGCATATATAAACAGACCTGCTGAACAGCGTAGGTGATATCCGGACGGGTGAAGGTGAGGCACTGTAAGGCGCCAGCGATGCTGCGGTATGAAGTGGGGTCGGCCACGGTGACACCATCGGCAGACAGCTTGGCATGAGTGTCCACAGGGTACTGCAAGGCTTACAGTTGAGCATACCAGCCCGGTCTAGAATATCCAGCATATACTGACGCTGTGAGAGGAACATACTATCATGTTGGCGCTGAACGCTGACTCCAAGAAAATGATGAAGGGGTCCCATATCCGTCATAGAGAATTCCCGGCGGAAAGCCGCAATAATCCGTTGAAGAAGACTCATAGAAGAGGTCGTCAGAACGATGTCATCAACATAGAGAAGCAGAATAGCCATATCGGTGCCATGACGATAGATGAAGACTGATGTATCAGACTTCACCTCAACAAAACCAACGGAGGTAAGGTGAGAGGCAAACCGATGATGCCAGGCACGGGGAGCTTGCTTCAATCCATAAAGGGACTTGTTCAGATGGCAGACAAAGTCAGGTCTGGAGGAGTCAGCAAAACCAGTCGGCTGGGCACAGTAGACGATCTCATTCAAGGTGCCATGAAGGAACGCATTCTTCACATCAAGCTGATGAATAGGCCATGAATGAGAGAGTGCTAGAGTAAGGACAGCCCGAATAGTTGCTGGCTTGACCACAGGACTGAAGGTTTCATCATAGTCGATGCCAGGACGCGGCGTGAAACGATGAAGGACCCACCGAGCCTTATAGCGGTCAAGAGTGCCATCTGACTTGAGCTTGTGACGAAAGACCCACTTGCCTGTGACAAGGTTGACACCAGAAGGCCTAGGAACCAAGGACCAAGTGTCATTGGCTTGCAGGGCATCGAACTCCTCCTGCATAGCCTGGCGCCACACGGGATCCGCCAACGCAGAGCGGACCGAAGTTGGCACTGGAGAGAGCGCGGCAGCCTGAAGATTCAGGCGGTCGACGGGGTGCCGTGTGCCGTCCTTGCCACGTGTGCGCATGCCATGCACATTAGTGACAGGAGGGATCACCTGAGGCACCGTGGCGGTGGTGCGGCCGGAGGGACGGCTGGCGCCGCTGGCAACAACCTGAGACGGGGCATCCTCAGGGGCAGCAGAGCCGGCCGACCCGGTAGGGGGCACGCCGTCGGGGGCAGACGTGGCTGGCGCGGGAGAGGGCGCTGCCGAGGCACCAGCCGGTGGGGGGCTGTGTGCCGGCGCGCCGCCGCTGCCATCGGGGCTGCCTGGGGCGGCGTCCATGCCGCCGGGAAGTCGTGAACCTGCATACACAGCTCTTGACCCATAGGGCAAAGAGGAATCATCAGCGCTGTCCAAAAAATCGAGTGTGGTGGGATCCTAGGGCGAAGTGGACATATCGGCAAAAGGAGACACCGCCTCGTCGAAGACAACATGTCTGGAGACGATAATGCGGTTGGAATGAAGGTCAAGGCACCGATAGCCCTTATGATCGGATGAGTACCCCAAGAAGATACACAAGGAGGAGCGAGGTGATAGTTTATGTGGAGCTGTGGATGACAGGTTAGGATAGCAGGCGCAGCCAAAAACACGAAGATGGGTGTAGTCGGGCTGCACGCCGTGTAGAACAAAGTGAGGGGTGCAGCCGTCTAAGGTTTTTGTGGGGTGGCGGTTTAGGAGATAGGTAGCAGTGTGGAGTGAATCCGCCCAATAAACTGGAGGGAGACTGTGTTATTTATGGTGTGAAGAGTGCGCTCAGCCCGCCCATTTTGCTGAGAGGTGTACGGGCATGACAGACGGAGGACGACACCATGTGTGAGGAAGAACGTGCGGGCCGAGGAATGATCGAATTCACGGCCATTGTCGCACTGGACTGCCTTGATGGAGGAGTCGAACTGGGTGCGCACATGAGAGAAAAAATTAGTAAGAGTGGTAAAGGTGTCGGATTTGAGGCGTAGCGGGAAAGTCCAGCTGTAGTGAGTGCAATCATCGAGAATGACAAGATAATATTTGTATCCAGAAACACTGACAACTGGAGAGGTCCAAAGATCACAATGTATTAAATCAAATGGGTGCAATGCACGCGAGTTTGACAGGCTAAATGGGAGGCGCACTGGCGACCAAGCTGGCAAGCGTGGCAAACATGAGTATCGTGGTGCTTATTACATGAAATAGCATTAGAATTAACTAGCTTGGACAAAGCCTCATGACCGACGTGACCGAGGCGACGATGCCAGAGGGTGGTGGATGCTGCAGCAGTGAGGGCGGTGGCGCTGGTGGTGCTGGTGGATGTTGGCGGGAAGAAAGAGTATAGATCACCCATGCTATTGCACCTAGCGATCACGCTTCGTGTCTGAAGGTCCTTCACAGAAAGGCCGAAAGGATCAAACTCGATAGAACAATTGTTATCGGTAGTAAAGCGACGAACGGAAATGAGATTCTTAATAATGTTTGGTGAAACTAAAACATTAGAAAGAACTAACGGACGTTGCGATGTAGAAAAGGAGTGTGATCCAACGGAAGTAACAGGAAGTAAAGCCCCGTTACCAACAATGATAGATGAAGGATGTGATGACAAAGGAGGGTGAGAGGTGGAGAGTATACCAGCGTTGTTGACCATGTGGGAGCCAGCCCCCGAATCAGCATACCATTCGCTAGACCCAGGAGGAGTGAGCGTCATGGTGCTGAAGTTGCTGGAGAGGGAGGACGTGTCGAAGCTCCCCCCCGTGCATGGGGTTCCACGCCTGCTGCTGCTGTGACGGTGGCGCGACGTAGTGGGTTGGCTGCCCGTAGCCGTACCCGGCGCCAAATCCTGGAGGAGCGCCGAAGCCATAGCCCTGCGACAGCTGTGGTACAGCCGTGAAGGCCGCCTGAGGAGGCCGGTAGGGCGCACCATGGGCGCCGTTGGTGGGAGGCGAGTGCGGCCAAAACTGCACCGTGCCCGCCCACGGGTTGTAGAGCATCTGCGGGGGACGAGACGCCCCAGAGGGCTGTTGCCCTTGCTGGGACTGCTGCTGCTTGTTCCCGCCGCGGCCCCGGCGCCGGCCGGAACGCTGACCCTGGCCCTGGTTGCCTGTCGAGCCACCGCCTTGGCCGGCGTAGGCAGGGTGACCGCCGGGGGTACGGCCATGTGGTGCAGTGGTGGTGGACGATGAGCCGGTGAGGAGAGCCGTGGGCACAGGAGGCGGCGTGGTGGTAGACGTGCCGCCGGTGTCGCCGGCGATGTCGTTGAGGTCAATCTCCTCGAGCAGGAGGATGGTGCGCGCCTCCGCGAAGGTGGGGAACGGCTGCCGCAGCTTGATGTTCGTCACCACGGGACGGAACTTCTCGCTGAGGCCGCGGAGGAGCGTTAGGACGAGGGTGTGTTCGCCGACTGGGTCGCCGAAATCGTGGAAAGCGGCAGCCATCGTCTCGAGGTGCACCCAAGCGACGCGGGCGTTCTGCTCCTTCAACATCGTCGACTGCTGCAGGTTGGGGTGGATCTTGCCGTAGATCCACATGAGGACGGTGCAGTCCATCTGCACCCACGCGGGACGGTCGTCGTTGACCACGTCGGTGAGGACGTGATCGGTGAGTGCATACTTGCCCAAGACGACGAGGAAGAGTTTCCGCCAGCGTGTGTAGTTGTTGGAGGCGCGGTCAAGGATCACGGGGACGAGCGCCTTGATGTTGAGGACGGCGATGGCGGCGGCGTGGACGTCGGCGTGGTCGGCCTCATACTTGTCGAGGGCGGCAGTGCGTGCGGCTTCGGTTTGACGGCGGTTGGCCTCGGCGGCCTCGCGATCGCGCTGCTCCTGCACCTCGCGAGCCAGGCGTTCGGCGTCCGTCTCTGCCATCGGCTGGGCAGTGGACGAGCGGGTGATGTAGACGTACACGCGACGGAGACTTGCCTGGCGATGTGTAGACGTACGTTGATCCGAGAAGGACGGAGCCGATCGGTTGACGTAGACGTACACGCGGACGTACACAACTTGACGTGGCCTGGCTTGGCGTAGATGTGCAAATTGACGTAGACATACACGAGGCTTGACGTAGACGTACACGGTCGGCTTGACGCACAACTTGACGTAGACGTACGACAGGAGGACGGCGGCCGCTGGCTTCGCGAATTGTGATCGCGGGCAGCAGGCGCGCGTGTAGACGTACGGCAGGAGGACGGCGGCCGCTGGCTTCGCGAATTGTGATCGCGGGCAGCAGGCGCGCGGTACCGCGAGGCTTCGCGAGATCGGTCTGCGGGTCGCGGCCTCGCGGGGACGGACCGGCGAGTGGAGTTCACTCTGCGACGGCGAGACGGGCCGGCGAGTGGAGTTCACTCTGCGACGGCTGTAGGAGGAAGCGCGCGATCGTGAGGATCGGCGGGGTCGCGGCGATCGGAAGGACCGGCGGCGCGGGTTATGATTGCGGAAGCGAGAGGTTACGGGATCGTACCAGCTCTGGTACCACGAAAGAGTGGAAGGGATGGTTTGTATTGATCTCATCAAGTACACATATATACAACCTCCGCACACATGTAGCCACACACGCGACACACACATGCAACCACAGTGCCTAGTCTAACACATGCAACCACACAGTGCTTGGTCTAACAAGTGCTCGGTCTAACACCATCTACATCATCTATTCCAATCTCAACCGCGTCCCCCTACTAGCTACTGCATCTACACAGTCCTCTTGCTTGTCTTTGTCTCGGCACCATATGCTGCGACAGTGTGACAAGGCAATGCTCGCACATGGCCACATGGCAATATATATGCTCCATCGCTCGGCCATCCCCTGTGGCAGACGAGAGGCATCGCTGGTGCTGCTGGCTAGCTAGCTGTTGATATATTATGGGTTAAGCCATTAATATATTTAATAATTAATAAACTCTATGATTTATGTTAAATAATAATCAATGGTTTATTACCATGATGGGCCACATGCACGCATGACTCATGGGCGGTTGGCCTGACCATGGCCGCTGGCAAGGATGGCAGGGAGGCTGGCAACGAGAAGATAGGAAAGGCATGCAAAGAGTGAAACGTTTTCCACTTTGCCAATTAGCATAATTGATTGCATGATGAGTTACGAAAGGAACTTATAACTCAATTAATTGGCAAGTGAATTGGAAGTTTCATGCACTGGCGTGGAATCGTTTCTGTTGCCTCCTACTCTTCGTGAGTTCGTATGTCTTCTCATCTGTGTGGCAGCAGGGAATAGATCTATATATTCCAACGCCCTCGTATGCAGTAGAGTTGGCTTCCAAAAGACAACCACATGTTCTAGCTGTTTCAAAGCTTCTCCGTTCCGTCTCTTGCGCGCACACGAGATGGAAGAGTAGAGCCTCCGGAACGTCTCCGTCCATTGAGTTCATCTGCTCGGGTGAAGGGCGGCCATCACGTTTTTGGGGAGTGTCCGCAAGCGGCACGACTACTCGCTTCGTCCTCTCCCTGTTCCCGGTGTGTTCATCGTTGTTCGTCTTCCTCGTTCCTGGCGTGTTGCTGCTGTCTTCCTCTGTGATCGGCACTGCTTCATATCGGCACTGCGTCAAGCGGGACGACTACATCAACAGGCATCATGTTAGGTGCATCCGGCTCTGCCGCAGGGTATGATATGTTTATTCGTCTTATTAAGCTCTTGTTCCAAATCTTGCTGGTTAGCGTTACATGCATGATGATCATGTCTTTCTTAGACAAACATTTAGATGATATCATGCTTTTTAACGCTTTTATCATGATGTTCATGTTTAATATAAACAAGCACATATATGATATCATGATCATGTTTATTACGTCATTTTTATGGATTAAATTAAAACTGAAATTGCCTAAAATTCTAACAATCCAAAAACGTGATGATTTTAGGCAATTTTCATCTGTTGGCTTTGCGGGTTTGCTAAAACCATCGCCGTTTGAGGGCACTCACTACAAGAGATGGCGCCAGAAAACCATCTTGTGGTTGACCGCTATGCGTTGTTTCTATGTGGTTGGTGAGCAAGCTGTTGTTGTCGATCCGCGATGAGCAGCGCCGGTTTGATCATGATGACACAACTTGCAAGGCTGCCTTGTTGAGCATTATTGGGGATTCTCTAGTTGATGCATACGTGCCGCTTACGATTTGGTAAGGCCATGTGGGATGCACTTGAGGCCCGCTATGGTCTTGCTGATGCCGGTTCTGAGCTGTATGTCATGGAGCAATTTCATGACTATAGGATGGTTGATAACCGTCCTGTAGTTGAACAGGCTCATGAAATACAGGCACTGGTAAAGGAACTTGAGCTATATGGGTGTGCTCTCCCTGACAAGTTTGTGGCAGGTTGCATGATTGCAAAGTTGCCATCTACTTGGTCTGACTTTGCAACTACTCTGAAACACAAGAGGCAAGAGTTTAGCATTGCTGAACTTGTTGGGACTCTAGATGTTGAGGACAAGGCTAGAGCAAAGGATGTGAAAGGCAAGAAAGCCAATGAAGGGACTTCTAGCGCACATGTGGTGCAAAAGAATCGTCCTAAACCACATAAGAAGAAATTTCAGCAAGAGCTTAGCGAAGCCTACCACTTCTTTCAAGAAGGGTAAGAAGCCGATGAACAAGGAAAAGATGAATTGTTTCACACGTGGCAAAACTGGACATTTCTCTAGGGAGTGTCCTGAGGCTAAGTGGAAGCCCTCTCCTCCACAGAAGTCAGCAAACACCATTGAGACTGAACAAGGAACATCTGGGTATGGTAATTTATTGCCTTCAGTTCTTTCAGTTTGTTCGTCACCTGATTGGTGGGTTGATACTGGTGCAAATATTCATGTGTGTGCTGATGTTTCCTTGTTCTCTTTTTACTAGGTCGGGCGGGCTGGCTCCTTGTTGATGGGGAACGGGGCGCGTGCGGCTGTTCGTGGTGTTGGTACGGTCGATCTGAAGCTCACTTCGGGAAAGACCGTGCAACTCAAGAACGTGCATCATGTCCCCTCAATAAGAAAGAAACTGATTAGCGGTTCTCTACTATGTCGTGATGGTTATAAACTTGTGTTTGAGTCTAATAAGTGCATCATGTCTAAGTTTGGAACCTTTGTTGGTAAAGGCTATGAGAACAGAGGCTTGTTCCGCTTGTCTTTGATTGATACTTGTTCTAAAGTTGTGAATCATGTGGTTAATAATGTTGAGGCAAATATTTGGCATTCGAGATTATGTCATGTTAATGTTGGTTCCATGTCCCGCTTAGCTAGTTTAAGTTTAATTCCTAAATTTGATGTGATCAAAGGTTCAAAGTGCCATGTTTGTGTTGAGACAAAACAAACTCGAAAGCCTCACAAGGCTGCTGAAGCGAGAGATCTGGCACCTCTTGAATTGATTCATTCTGATATTTGTGAGATGAATGGAGTATTGACAAAAGGGGGTAAGAGGTACTTCCTTACATTTATAGATGATTGCACTCGATATTGCTATGTGTATTTACTTAAAACAAAAGATGAAGCGTTGCATTATTTTAAGATCTATAAAGCTGAGGTAGAAAATCAACTTGATAAGAAAATCAAACATGTGCGGTCAGATCGCGGAGGGGAATATTTCTCTAATGAGTTTTTCGAGTTTTGTGCGGTACACGGTATTATTCATGAGAGAACACCACCCTTTTCACCGAGAATCCAATGGGGTTCTTTGAGAGAAAGAACCGCACTCTAACCGAGATGGTAAATGCCATGTTAGACCATGCGGGAGTATCTATGGAGTGGTGGGGTGAAGCAATTTTGACAGCTTGTCATGTTCTAAATAAAGTACCATTTAAAAACAAAGAAATCACACCATTTGAGCAATGGGAAAAGAAGAGATCAAATCTCTCCTATTTGCGCACATGGGGTTGTTTGGCAAAAGTGAGTGTACCAATAAACAAAAAGCGAAAGCTTGGACCCAAAACTGTTGATTGTATTCTTCTTGGTTATGCTACTCACAGCGTGGGTTATAGATTTTTAATTGTAAACTCTGGACATCCTGAGATGATAGTTGGTACTATTATGGAATCTAGAGATGCAACATTTTTTGAAGATGAATTTCCCATGAAAATGAATACACCTAGAATATCTAGTCATGACTCTACATCTATTCCCGATTCTTCGAACCATTTGTACACGCCGATGATGAGACCCGTGAAGAAATTCTTGAGGAGGATAATAATAAAGTAACTCGCAAGAGTAAGAGACAGAGGGTTGCAAAATCCTTTGGAGATGACTTTATTATATACCTCGTGGATGACATTCCCACAACCATTGCCGAGGCATATTCCTCTCCGACGCCGACTTGTGGAAGGAAGCTGTTCATAGTGAGATGGATTCTATTATGACTAATGGGACTTGGGAAGTGGTTGATCGTCCGTATGGATGTAAACTGTGGGGTGTAAATGGGTATTTAAAAAGAAGCGAGGCCCGATGGTACTATTGAGAAGTACAAGGCTAGGCTAGTTGCCAAAGGCTATACACAAAAGGAAGGAGAGGATTATTTTGATACCTACTCACCCGTTGCCCGATTGACGACCATTCGTGTGTTGTTATCCTTGGCTGCCTCACACGGTCTTCTCATTCATCGATGGATGTTAAGACAGCTTTCCTTAATGGAGAGCTTGAGGAAGAGATCTATATGGATCAGCCAGATGGATTTATTGCAAAAGGTCAAGAGGGTAAGGTTTGTAAGTTATTAAAATCCTTGTACGGCCTAAAGCAAGCCCCAAAACAGTGGCATGAGAAATTTGATAAAACTTTAACATCAGCCGGCTTTGCAGTAAATGAAGCTGATAAATGTGTATACTATCGGTTTGGCGGTGGTAATGGTGTCATTTCGTGCTTATATGTGGATGATATTTTAATCTTTGGTAATAATATTGATGTGATTAAAGAAGTGAAAGATTTTTTATCTAATAATTTTGAGATGAAAGATTTGGGTGTGGCTGATGTTATTCTTAACATTAAGCTTTTGAGAGATGAAGGAAATGGTGGGGTAACTCTCGTGCGGTCCCATTATGTGGAAAAGGTGCTAAGTCGTTTTGGGTACGGTGAGTGTACTTCTCGCGCCTACCCCTTATGACCCAAGTGTGATATTAAGAAAGAATCGACGAATTTCAAGAGATCAACTGCGGTATTCTCAAATTATTGGATCACTTATGTACTTGGCTAGCGCTACAAGGCCGAGATATCTCGTTTTTGTAAGCAAACTTAGCCGGTTTGTGTCAAATCCGGAGATAATCATTGGAATGCTCTTGAGAGAGTATTACGCTATTTGAAAGGCACAATGAGCTATGGCATTCACTTTACCGGGTACCCAAGGGTGCTAGAGGGTTATTGTGATGCAAATTGGATTTACGATCTTGATGAGCTGTATGCCACGAGCGGATACGCGTTTCGCTTGGAGGTGGTGCTGTTTCTGGAAGTCTTGCAAGCGAGACTATCTTAACGAAGTCTACAATGGAAGCGTAACCGACAAACATTGGATACTGGCGCGAGGCCGAGTGGCTTCGTGAACTCCTAATGGACTTGCCGGTTGTAGAGAAACCTATACCGGCTATTTCCATGAACTGCGATAACCAAACCGTGATAACTAAAGTTAACAGTTCAAAGGACAACATGAAGTCTTCTAGGCATGTGAAAAGGCGTCGAAGACCGTCGAGGAAAGTTGAGAAACTCCGGAGTAATTGCATTGGACTATGTCCATACATCAAATAATCCGCGAGATCAATTTACTAAGGGACTATCACGTAATGTGATAGAAGGTGCATCGAGGAGTTGGGCTCGAGACCCACTTAAAAGTCATTTCATAGTGGTAACCTATTCTATGTGATCGAAGATCCCGTGAATTAGGATGGTGAAACAAACTAATGAATGATCGAGGGAGAGACTCCTTAGATCTAAGTCTAACTCATTTGAGATGCACCGTCTCTCCAATACCGTAAGGCAGGTTGATTAAATTCTTAATGTGATCCGAGTGGCTTTATTAAGCGGGGATGTTGTCCTACGGGACATCCTATAAGGAACACACCTATATGAGTTCGGTTGCTAGTCACAACCTATGAGATGTGGGTAATCTCTAGACACTCATGAAAGGCCAGGAAGTGTGACTTATATGCTTCAAACAGAGGGGATGCTTGTAGCAGCCAAGTACCATGAAATGAACTTTGGTGAAACTCAATTCGCACAAAACTGTCAATTCAAGGCATAGTCCATTGCTCAGTTGTGAATGAGCCTAGCTTTTGTTCTAGACGGGTGTTCAACTTAACAGTCCCCATTGAAACTCAGGTATATCAAAGAACTGTGGTTTTGAGATTATTTTCTATGAATCCTAGAGTTTGGTGGGGATTGTTGATATATTATGGGTTAAGCCATTAATATATTTAATAATTAATAAACTCTATGATTTATGTTAAATAATAATCAATGGTTTATTACCATGATGGGCCACATGCACGCATGACTCATGGGCGGTTGGCTCGACCATGGCGGCCGGGCAAGGATGGCGGGGAGGTCGGCAACGAGAAGATAGGAAAGGCATGCAAAGAGTGAAACGTTTTCCACTTTGCCAATTAGCATAATTGATTGCATGATGAGTTACGAAAGGAACTTATAACTCAATTAATTGGCAAGTGAATTGGAAGTTTCATGCACCGGCGTGGAATCGTTTCGTTGCCTCCTACTCTTCGTGAGTTCGTATGTCTTCTCATCGTGTGGCAGCGGGAATAGATCTATATATTCCAACGCCCTCGTATGCAGTAGAGTTGGCTTCCAAAAGACAACCACATGTTCTAGCTGTTTCAAAGCTTCTCCGTTCCGTCTCTTGCGCGCACACGAGATGGAAGAGTAGAGCCTCGGAACGTCTCCGTCCATTGAGTTCATCTCGCTCGGGTGAAGGGCGGCCATCACGTTTTTGGGGAGTGTGTCCGCAAGCGGCGACTACTCGCTTCGTCCTCTCCCTGTTCCCGGTGTGTTCATCGTTGTTCGTCTTCCTCGTTCCTGGCGTGTTGCTCTGTCTTCCTCTGTGATCGGCACTGCTTCATATCGGCACTGCGTCAAGCGGGACGACTACATCAACAGGCATCATGTTAGGTGCATCCGGCTCTGCCGCAGGGTATGATATGTTTATTCGTCTTATTAAGCTCTTGTTCCAAATCTTGCTGGTTAGCGTTATATGCATGATGATCATGTCTTTCTTAGACAAACATTTAGATGATATCATGCTTTTTAACGGTTTTATCATGATGTTCATGTTTAATATAAACAAGCACATATATGATATCATGATCATGTTTATTACGTCATTTTTATGGATTAAATTAAAACTGAAATTGCCTAAAATTCTAACACTAGCTACTTCCTCCACGGCACACCGCACACGAGTGTATACAAGACCACCTGTCGAAAGTTTTTTTTTTTTTTTTTTTACAACAACAGCCACCTGTCGAAAGTTTGGATTATTGGACATTGGAGGCTTCGTCACTTGTTCTGACGACGGCCGAGATGGACGATCCTGATGCTGGGAGCAGTGCTAGAGGTGCGGGTGATTTCCATCTCTCCTTCGTTCTCTCCATCCGCGTGATCGTCGACGAACTAGTCAACTAGCTCTCCACCACAGGGTTTTTTTTACCGCGGTAAATTCGGTTTTTTACCACGGTAAACTGGACCGGTTTACCGGTAAAACCGGCCAGTTTACGGTTTTACCCTGCATGCATGTGTCGGTAATAGGCCGGTTACCGCCGGTTTTTGCTACCGGGCCGGACCGGTAAGTCCGGTAACCGGGGTAACCGGGCGGTAACCAGCCGGTAAAAAAACACTGCTCCACCCTATCGAGTATCGGCGTTCGGCCTTTCCCATTCACTGTTGCTTTACTTTGCCAGCAGGAGCTGTGCTGGTGCCCATCGAAGCCGCCTCGCCGGCAGCACCGGGAGCAGTACCGCCAGCGGCACGGGCACGGCCGGCGTGGACAACTGGACATGCTGGGTGCGCGCGCGCGTCACGTGGGCGGGGGCAGCAGTTGGCGCACTGGTGGAGAACGCAGCAGCACGGCCGGCCCGGATCCGGCTGACCTTGCATCTGGCGTGGGCGGCGGCACTCCTCCTCCTGGGATGCGCCGCGGCGGGACTCGCCTTCTTCGCCATGATCCTACCCTCGGCCGGCTCCGGTCACCTGGGGTGTGTTTGATAGCGGGCCGGAGGTGTGCCCTGCGCCCATGGGCTGCAACGGCCCGTGTTTGGTGGCCTGGGCCCACCTCCCGGCCTGGCTCTGGCGGAGCAAAAGCCCCCTCCCGGCCTGGCTCCCGGGAAGCGGTCGTCCCCTTCGCTTCCCCAGGGCCAGGCTCTCCGCGGCGCGAGCTCGGCGATTTCAGGGCGATGGCGGCGGCTGGCGCGCGCTCGCGCGGGAAGCGTGAAACTTCCGCGCGCCATTTCCACCAGCTGAATCCCTTCGCCTATAAAGCCCATCCCTCTCTCTCTCACTCCCTTCCCTCCGCTTCCAATCCCTCTCCACCGAAACCCTAGACTCGGCGGCGGCGGCGGTGAGCTGTGGTTGTGGTCCGGCGAGCGGTCCTTCTTCCGCGGCGGGCTTCTTCTCCGTTCCCCGTTGCTGGATCCGGTTGCTGCCGGAGCCGCAGCTGCTGGATTTGGGGGAGCTGGTCTTCTTCTCGTCTTCCTCGTCTTCTTCGTCTTCCTCCGTCCGGATCTCGCTGCGCCGGGTTGGTGTGAGGTGGATCTGCATCCTCGCCGTCCAGATCTGCTACCTCTTCCGCCGCTCGGTTCTTGCTTCCTCGTTCGACGACCCCGAGGTGAAACCAGACCTCGAAGGGTTCCTCTTCCCGCTCTGCTTTACTGTTCTTGATGTTCATCTTCTTGTATTACTGTACCTATTGCTTAGATGATGTTCATGATGTTCTTGATGCGTTACTGTTCCTGATGTTTATGTTCATGTTCATGCTCATGTGAATGTTCACGTTCATGTTCTTTATGCATCTCTGTTTCATGCAGTCCCTGTTCTTGATGTTTATGTTCATGTTCATATGAATGTTCATGTTCATGTTGTTTTTCCATCTCTGTTTCATGCAGTTCCTGTTATGTGGTTCAGTTCTTTAGCAGAACATGACATTGGGCTCGTACATGTACATTTTGTTGGGCTATTACTTGTCGATGATGATGTCCAGTAGGCACTGGGAGGCATGCTTTGCTCCTCCTGTTCCTCTCAATGTTCATCATGATGATAGTGGGTCGTGGAAGATGGTCCTGATGCTCTCTATTGTCATGCTGCTGCTTGGTTTTTGGCTGCACCGTTTGGTGTAACCTGTTGCCTCAGTGGCGGATCTGCGCCCCGGGCTGCCCGGGCAGCAGCCCCCCCCGGAGCTTGATTTTACCTTTAGATTACTGTAGCTTAGCCTTAAATCCACCATTAATCTTCAGCTTAAACCTTAACTCTCCATTAGTTAGCCCCTCCCCCCCCCCGGCGGCTCATCCTGGCTCCGCCACTGTGTTGCCTGATGGTAGGACCGGTTCATTGTTGTGTGTTGTTGCTCTTTAAGAGCTAAGAACATATTATGTGAAGACTTGTTTAATTCTGAGGCCGATGATCAAGAATTTGTGTTAATTGTGAGGCCAATGATGAGTATTTTCATGAAAATATTACCTATCCTATGCTTCTGTCAATGAGATGTTGGGTAAGAGATTTGTGTTGGTGGGTGGTGAAGGGTGGTAGTTGCTGGCGGTTGCAACGGCCGGCTCGCCCCCAAACACCAGCTCGGCCCGACGGTTGGTGGCAGTTGGCCTCCAGCCGGCCATTTGGCCCGGGAACAAACACCAGCGCAACTTGGGCCAGGCTGAAAAGTGCTGGGAAACAAACATGGCGAGCTGCAGCCCGTTGGCCTGGCTCTGGCTGGCCTGGGCCTGGCTCATGGGCCAGGCTCTCCAGGTGCAGCCTACCAAACACACCCCTGGTACGTGATCGTGACTACGTGTGCGCTCGCTTCGCTTGCTGTCAGAGCTGCTAGCTACTGCTACACCACCATGCAAATGATGTTTGCGGCACCTGCACCTGCGGCTGTGTGACTGCAGGGGAAGGCCTGCGCGCCGCCGACAGACGCCTAGGTGGCGTACCTGCGCACCGTGTCGGAGTGTCCTGGCCGCCTCGGCGCAGGTGCTCGCGGCCACCATGGGCCTGCTGGCATCATCTACTAGTATCTCACGGTCACCGATCGCATGCATCTCATCACATATGGAGTACTAGTTCTTTGGTGGATCATTGTTCTGCTTCAAACCGCATGTCGCCTATTATATCTACAATGCCAATTGCTGGACTGCCGACTACCTACAATGCCAATCGCTGGACTGCCGACTACCCCAGCCAACAATGCGGCCATCGGTTCACGTCTCTCGAAGAATTGAGTTAGCGACCAAACAAGGTTTTCTTAGGCTTCCTTGGAACAATTAATAATGTTGTCATTTTTGTGTGTGATTGCGACTATGAATATAAAAACGTGGCAATATTTAGGCCTTTAAATTTCCTGCAGAAAAAAATGGTAAGCATGTATTTAGAGATTCAGACACAAATGACAAATGACAACGTGAAGGTCGCAGTTCATATACTCACAGTTAAAAATAACTAAGCACGGTTCACACTTTCATCGTGTCTATCTAGAAGACTAAAAGACGAGTTCATAGTTCACATGACTAGGCCCGGGCAAGGGATATCCCCCGAACGCCTCGCGTCATCTCCTCCCGGGGGCGACTCGAGGCCCCCAGCGCCGCCGCCCCAGTCCTCCGCCCCGCGCCGCCCTGGGCCGTCGTCGCCGCCCCTCGCCGGCGGCGGTGGCCCTGGGGGGAGGGCTCTCAACAAGGCCTCGCCCCCGCACCCCCGCCTAGGCCTCCCGCGGCGGGCTCCTATCCCTCTTCCTCCCCCCCCACCTCCTCCTCCCCCTCGTCTCCGGCGGTCGCCGGCCGGCAGGAAGGCGGATCTGACCCCTCCGGGGCCGGATCCGACCATCCCGCGGCGGCCCCCGGCGGTGGGGCGTCCGGCGGCGGCGGCCTCCGGTGGTGGCGGCCGGGCGACATCTCCTCCCGGCGGCGTCCCCACGGCGGCGGCGGGCCGGCTGTTGGCGTTTCTTAGCGTGTGCAGCCAAATCCGCAAGCGCACGGAAATCACCGTTATAGCACTTCACCCGGTGAGTAATCGGGTATCGTATTTCTTTCACGAAGAACGGCTTGTGAGTTAATTCTAAACAGAGGTTGCCCAGAGATGGAGTAGGATAGCTTAGGTAGTGAGGTTTTCTAAGGGTAAAGTCCTAGGAGAAGGTTAAACTCGATGCTACACTTCTTACTTCGGGCACCGGATCGCACCTGGTCTGCCAAGTGATGCCGGCCTGTAGCTCTACGCCGTAGCCGGACGTGGGGGATTACAAAGGACGGACAGGGCTGTCACCACCTGCCGCCTACCACCTCAACCGTGGACTACGAGGCAAACGAAGGTAGGTCCTAGCCTAGACACCACGTCTATGCCAGTTGCTACAACTCTAGCGGTGGCCAGGAACTCCCGTCTCTATCAGGAGTCCTCTTACTAGAGCTTCCATCACGGGGACGAATGACGAACCCGTAAGAAGATAACAAGTAAGAATAACTTACTCAAAGGTATTACCGAAAGATAAACACGATGTCTTACTTCAAGTAGCAAGACGCCGTAGAGGTACAAGCGAGGAGGGAGCCGACAAGTCCGGCACTCCGCCCCGTGGAAGACTAGCTTCCCGAGAGCTCTCTTGGAGAGATGCTCTACTCTTGCTCCTCTCTCACTCCTTACTTCTATTCTAGCTAGGCTAGGTAGAGTGGCTCTACTCTCTCTATTGTACACGAGGTATGGTGAAGAGTGAGACAAAAAATGAAGAATGAATTGTTTTTGAAGGGAGGAGGCTTGCCCATGCTTATATAGGAGTGGGATGGTCGGTTTCCACAGGGCAATTGTCGAAAACACCCCCGAACCGGCCATCAGAGGCGGCAAACAAACCGACCGACCAAAGCTGGGCCCGGGCCGTGCTCAGCTAGGCGCGCTCGCGCCTCAGGCGCGGCCGCGTCTGGCTGGGCCCCGCCGGCCTTCAGCTTTGGTCGGTTGCCTCCTTGTTGGGCTCCTGTTCGGCCTATGCTGGTGATTCTGGTTGGGCCGGCCTCGAAATTGGATTTCCCTTCTTTTTCTCTTGTTTTGCTTGGACCAAAATAAAAGATGTTTTCACCCAAGTGTTTTTCTTCATGTCTTGGTCTATTTTAGGTGTATTTCAGGCATGTCCTGCAAAACAAAGAATCTGCACCACACTGTGGAAATAGTTAGAGTAGAAGCCTATTCTAGGTGAATTTTAGTGTTGCCTAGACTAGAGTTGGCGGGGTTAGAAATGAGTTAAGGACCGCCAACAACTCCCCTGTTGATACTAGATACGCACACGAAAGAATCAAAGAGAAATAATCCGCAAGCGCACGGATATCGGTGAGCACTTCACCCGGGAGATATTCCAGAGTATCGTTATTTATTTATCCGCTAGGAGAAAATGTGCATCTGACTAACCCAAGTCTATACTTAACCCCTGAGCTACAAACAAGGTAATGAGCGATATAGAGAGGATTACTACCACAGTCTCCTTCCAACCTATGGCAAGCTTTGCAACTACTACTCTATGGGAGCACCTAAGAAAAGACACCACGAGAGGATGCTTAACCTAGCACTTTTGGACCTACCTTACCTACCGACGGGAAGTGGATTACAAAGGTAACAAAGGACCGTCATCCCCGCTACTACCACGGTTCCGGCCAGATAGGGAGCATCTACGAGTGAACCTAGCCCAAGCACCACGCTTACGCTACGAACGATTACTCTATTCCCAACCGGAAGCGAATAAAGTAAACTCGTAAACCAAAGAGCAATAATAACAAGAACTTACTAGTATCAGAAGTTGAATTGCAGAATGATCCTAGAACCAAGCCTCGGGTTAGGAGACTTGATCCCGCAGGTACAACCGGAGAGGAGACACCGACATGCCGGGCTTCCTCCAACTCTACCTCCACCCTATACTCTCTCTATCTATCTTGAATGCTAGGCTCTAGGGAGGAGATCCATTCAAGGGACCTCTCTCACTCGATCCTCTCGGAAATAATGAATTAGGGTTTCAAGGGATGCCTCCTCCGGGGCCGGGGCCCCGCTTATATAGCCCCTAGGATGCACCGCGGCCCTCGGATCAAACCGACCTAAACGGACGATTATTATTCATCCTCAAAGGCGGTGGAACAGGATCCGCGAGGCCGACGCCGATTGGCTGAAGTGGGCGTCGGCCGCCCAAGGTAGGAGTCGGCCGACTCTCCACCGAGCCCGTTCGGGCTCCCGTTTGGTCCGAGCCTTCTCGAACCTTCCAGATTACATGAATTTTCACCGGTTCGATTATCTCTATGTAAACCTCGACATGTGGGCCTTCCTTGGGTATTTTCGGTGACACCTGCGAGAAAAGGACATTCACCAAAACTCGTGGAATTTCACAAGTATAACCCCTATATCTAGTTGGTGAACATATTTTAGTCCTTTCTCATGTCTAGTTGACGGTAAAAATTGGCACTTAACGACCGTCAACATCCCCCACACTTAGCTCTTTGCTCGTCCTCGAGTAAGGATGAAGAACTAGGTGGTTGTATTCTCCCAAGAGTTGACCTGCATACAGATTATTCCGAGCTTCTTCCTGCATTTGTGAACATTCATGGTGGCTACCAAGTTATCTTACTGCTATTGAAGGAGGAATAGCTTGAAATCAAGTCAACTCACACTACCCATGCTTTGAGACTCGGGGTTTTAGAATTTTCGCAAAAGTTAGCCTTAGCTCCTCATGTGATACTCTCAAGTCGCTCTTTTTCAGGTGGCTAGTCCTATCTAGGTGTTCTGGATCATCCTACCACTACAGGCTGATATGTGGAGTTGTGGGTATGGATGATGAACAGGTTCCAATGTCAAACCAGCTGGATGTCATGAAAAGAAGGTCATATCCCTAGATGATGCAAGTGCAAGTGCAAGTGTAGAAAATATTTGTGGACTCCTGATCATGTTTCTCTCTTGATGAATGAAAATGCAAGAAGGTATGGACTTTGGAGAACAATTCTAAGACTTGCGTTATTTCTTTTTTTTTTCTGCTGCTCTTTTTTTTTCTTCTCTCTTTTTTTTTTCTTTTTTTCTATCTCAAGACCTTGGAGAAAAAGAACTCTTCCTTATTCACGAACTATGCTCTCTCCTTTTTTTTAGGAATTTTCTGACGACAATCCATACTCTTCTTGGATGAAAGATGGGAGAGAGATGCATGACTTTGTTGGTAGGAGTATTTTGGTGGAAGAGGGAGGAGATGCGGAATATATGTGCTCAATTCTCAGTGTAAGAAATGAGCGTTTTTGGTGGAATGGTGAATACATAATGTGCGCGGCTCTCAGTGTGAGAGTCGGCATGTTTATTTGGTGGGTGAATGCAATGATCTTGGGGATAAGGCCATCTCTAGCAAGAATCTCAAGACGTGACATCACTAAAAGTGGCTAAAACAGGTTTTGCACAAGTGTAAGCATAGATGTTTGGCTCTGGTAGGACATAGCACTTATCACACGAGGAGCATTTGCTAAAAAGTTTTTGAATTTTTGCATAAAAATACCCAAGTCCATTGCACGAGTTGGTACGCATTATATCATTCTACTATATCTCACCTGCCAATAACTTAGATAAAACATGGGGTCCCTATGGCACAAGTTGTTCACACAATCAAGATAAGCAAGGAATAAAAAGTATGCAACTCGTTCTCGATTGGTGAAAATAGGAGATGGAGTTTGCAAAATTTTTAGTTTTATAAATTTTATTTTCAGAAATAAAGAGAATTAGCGGGGAGTGAGAGGGTGCACAAACCGTGTTTTCGCGTGTCGAATATTTTTGTGCACCAAGGAGCGGGGTGCCTCCCCCACACTTGTTTTTGTACCTGTCTTTTTCTTATATGCACACAAAAACAAGTGGAGACAAGACACAATATATATATAAAATAAATATTTTTTCATAAACACAAGAAAGATAGAATAAATTAAAGTCGTGCCTTAAATCAAATAAAAAAATTATCCGGCATGACTAAATCTATTCTATCAATTTCTTGGTTTAACTCTAGCACGATAAGAAGGCTCAAGAAAAGGTTTTAAGTGGTGGCCATTTACCTTTGAGATGTTTCCGTTGTCGTCCTGGATCGTGATTGCGCCATGAAACGATGTGTCGACGACGGTATATGGCCCCTTCCACTTGCTTCTAAGCTTTCCTTCACTGAATAATTTCACCTTGGAGTTGAATAGTAGGACCTTGTCGCCCTGCCGAAACTCCTTGGGCTTTTTCCGGTTATCGTGCCACCTCTTCGTTCGCTCTTTGTAGAGCTTGGCACTGTGGTACGCCTTCTCTCGCCATTCCTCAAGCTTAGAGATCTGCCTCTGGCGGTTTCTTCCGGCTAGCTTGAGGTCCATGTTCCAGCTTTTAATTGCCCAGTAGGCTCGATGTTCGAGTTCTGCGGCAAATGGCAGCTCTTTCCATACACAAGCCGGAACGGTGACATGCCAATGGGGGTTTTGTAAGCGATCCGTATGCCCGAGTGCATCGGGAAGCTTACTCTTCCATCCTTTCCCCATGTCATCGATGTCTTCTTCGTAGGATGTTCTTGATCTCGCTTGTTCGAGGTCTCGGCTTGGCCACTTTGGTTTGTGGGTGGTATGGTGTGGCGATGTTGTGCTTGGCCCTGACTCTCTCGGGAATGCTCGAAGGTTCGATCAACGAAATGTGATCCTCCATCGCTTATCACCATGCGTGGTGTACCAAAGCGAGGGAAGATTATTTCGTAGAACATCCTTCGGGCATGCTTTGCGTCAGTTGCTCGGCATGGCATGGCCTCCACCCACTTGGAGACATAGTCAACAGCAACAAGGATGTACTCGCAGTCTTGAGACTTCTGGAAGGGCCCCATGAAGTCAATGCCCCACACATCAAATATTTCTATTTGAAGGTTGAAGTGGAGGGGCATTGCATTGCGAGCTGTGATGCCACCCTGGAACTGGCACTTCCGACACCTCCAAATGAATTCCTTGGTGTCAGCATACATCGTTGGCCAGAAGAACCCGCACTGCCAGATTTTTGCTTGAGTGCGGAATACTCCATAGTGGCCTCCGTATGGTGCCGAGTGACAGCTTTCAATGATCTGCATCCCTTCTGCTGTCGGCACACATCTTCTCAGTATGCCGTCTGAGCACACTCGGTATAGGTACGGGTCATCCCACAGATGACGACGGCTCTTGACCTCCAGCTTTTTCCTGCTTTCTCCAGGTGGTACATGTCCTGCAACCATGTAATTCACAATGTTCGCATACCAGGGGTTGGAGTCCGTCACTACCAATAGCATGTCGTCACGAAGGAAGTCATTGATGGGTAGATCCTGCATGTTAGTGACTTGCAAACGCGACAAATGATCTGCTACGGTATTCTCTACTCCTTTCTTATCTTTTATTTCTAGATCGAACTCTTGAAGCAAAAGAATCCAGCGGATCAAGTGTGGTTTCGCGTCTTTCTTAGTGAGAAAGAATTTCAAGGCAGCGTGATCCGTGTAAATGATCACTTTCGCACCCACTAAGTAAGACCGAAACTTGTCGATAGCGAATACTAAAGAAGAAGCTCTTTTTTGTTGTGGCATAATTGAGCTGAGCTCCTGTTAGAGTCTTGCTGGCATAAGCTATCGCGTGATGCTTTTTATCTTTGGTTTGGCCTAAGACTACACCAACAGCATAATCGCTTGCATCACACATGATCTCAAAAGGTAGAGACCAATCGAGAGGTTGGATGATAGGTGCAGAGATGAGTGCTTGCTTGAGAGTGTTAAATGCTTTCAAACACTCATCGGTAAACTCAAAATGAGCATCTTTTGCTAATAGGTTCGTGAGGGGTCGAGAGATTTGCGAAAAATCCTTGATAAATCTTCTGTAGAACCCCGCATGACCTAAGAAGCTACGGATTCCTTTTACGTTTACCGGGGGAGGTAGTTGCTCGATAACCTCTATCTTAGCCTTATCTACCTCGATTCCCCTCTCGGACACTAAGTGTCCCAGGACAATGCCCTCTCGGACCATGAAATGGCACTTTTCCCAATTAAGTACCAAATCTTTGTCCTGACACCTTTGCAAGACCCTGTCTAAGTTATTCAGACAATGATCAAAAGTTTTCCCATAGACGGTGAAATCGTCCATGAAAACTTCCATGATTTCTTTGATCATGTCCGAAAAGATAGACATCATGCACCGTTGAAATGGCGCAGGTGCATTACACAACCCGAACGACATCCTACGGTACGCGTACGTTCCGTAGGGGCATGTGAAGGTCGTTTTGCTTTGATCATCCGAGATGGATGGGAATCGATGATATCCCGAATACCCATCAAGGAAACAAAAGAAGGAGTGTTTCGCTAACCGTTCCAACATTTCATCAATGAAGGGGAGCGGAAAGTGATCCTTCTTTATTGCCTTGTTAAGTTTTCGGTAATCAATGCACATTCGCCAACCGGTGACGGTTCGTTGAGGTATGAGTTCATTTTTAGCGTTCTCAATGATCGTCATTCCTCCCTTTTGGGAACCACTTGGACCGGGCTAACCCAATCCGTGTGGTACGGGATAGATTATCCCGTGAAAAAGTTTCGGACTTCCTTTTTCACGACTTCCCGCATCGCATTGTTCGGCCTACGCCGAGGTTCCCATGAAGGTATGCTAGATGGCTCTATGGGAATGCGATGGGTACAGAGCGTTGGACTTATCCCTTTAAGATCGTCTAGGCAATACCCGAAGACCGACTTATGTTTTTCTAGGACGGCTATGAGTTTGGTTGCCTCCTCGTCACTAAGTTGATCACTTATGATGGCAGGAGTTTGGGTGTCGCCGTTCAAGAAAACATAGCGTAAGCCTTTGGGTAAGGGCTTAAGCTCAACGGGAGGTCTAGGCAGTTTCTCCCCTACAGGAAGATCGACTGTCTCCTCGAACTCGTCTTTTTCTTCTATAAAGAATTCGGCATCTTTATCTAAAGACGACTCGGGTGACTCAAACATGTCAACCGCTAGAACCTCTATGGGCATACTAGGGGGAGGTTCGGTCACTGAGTTCCTGGCTCTAGTGACTTGAATCGGGAACGTTTCTCTCCCTAGGTTCATATTAATTTCCCCTGTTTTTGACGGATTGTCAAAGAGTGTTTCCAGGGGATGCCCGATAAGTATGTCGAATTCCTGGATGTCAAAGACAATGAAGTCCGGGGCCATTTCGACATCTCCATGGTGGAGTGTCACGTTATGTACAATCCCTAGTCCTTCTTGAACGGAATCTGTTGTTCTTAAGGACCGTGTTGTTGGGGTGAATGACTTTACTCCTAGACACGTGAGTGCATAGGAATAGGACATTATATTTGCCCCAACGGTGGGATTATACAAAACATCCACCCATTCCCACTGGATTTTGCAGCGGCGGGTAGAAGATGGAGCGCGAATCTGAATTACTTCAGACGCGAGCTCACCTTCTGCCAACCATTCCGAGCTCATAACGGAAGTTAATTCTCTAACGGGCTCCCTGAGAAAAAAATTCATCAAGGGGTTCGCTAGGAGCAACGGGAATTGGTGGTTTTGCGCGACACTCATATTTCGAGGTGTTTCCTAAATTTTTGAACGGCTCGTCCTCGAAAGCCGAAAGATCCATGGGTTCTTCCATCTTGGGTTCTGGTTCGGGAGAGGGTCTCTCTATGGATTGGGAAGGTTCGGCTGATGCCGAAGAGACATCCTCTTTTATTTGCTCGAGTTCTACACGGATGGGTTCTAAGGGAGGAGCATTCTCTTGGATGCGATCCAAGAGAGCTTGCCCCTCTTTGGTGGTTTTGTCCGGAACGACCCTCCATAGCCTACATCGAGCAATAGGGCAGAATTTCTGTCTAATCCTAACCAAAAATGTTGTAAGAGCACATGGTTAGGAATAGACAGGTCTGGGCATGATCGTGTTAGGATCAAAAAGCGTTCCTAGGCTGCACCTATGGTTTCGTTCTCTTTTTGTTGGAAGTTGAGCACCTCCTGTCGTAGAGAAGCGACACGAGAAATAGGGTAGAATGTGAAGCAAAAATGCTTACGCAATTCTTCCCAATCTCCGTTTACTTTCCCTATGTTTTGGGTGTACCATTGCTTCGCCTTTTCATGGAGAGAAAAGGGAAACAATTTCCACCGCAATGTATCTTGTGACATGCCCGCAATGGTCAGGCACACAAAGAGTTGCTCAAACTCCCGTAGATGATCATAAGGGTTTTCATATTCCAAGCCTGAGAAGGCTTGGTCCCGAACCATGGCTATAAAGCCAGGGCGGAGCTCATACTCGGAAGCTGTGATAGGCTTCGAGGATTGGGGTGTTTGAATGAGCTCGCCCTTCGGAGCGGACAGGTTGTAAATGGTTGGTTGCTCCATGAATATTTTTGTTTTCTAAAAAATAAAACAAAAGAAGTAGAGCAAAGGTAGGTCAAGGTACACGGGCAATCTAGGGTCGAGCTAAGCGCGACAACCGTTCCAAGAACGGCGCCGAAATGCTTGTTGGCATTTCTTAGCGTGTGCAGCCAAATCCGCAAGCGCACGGAAATCACCGTTATAGCACTTCACCCGGTGAGTAATCGGGTATCGTATTTCTTTCACGAAGAACGGCTTGTGAGTTAATTCTAAACAGAGGTTGCCTAGAGATGGAGTAGGATAGCTTAGGTAGTGAGGTTTTCTAAGGGTAAAGTCCTAGGAGAAGGTTAAACTCGATGCTACACTTCTTACTTCGGGCACCAGATCACACCTGGTCTGCCAAGTGATGCCGGCCTGTAGCTCTACGCCGTAGCCGGACGTGGGGATTACAAAGGACGGACAGGCATGTCACCACTCGCGCCTACCACCTCAACCGTGGACTACGAGGCAAACGAAGGTAGGTCCTAGCCTAGACACCACGTCTATGCCGGTTGCTACAACTCTAGCGGTGGCCGGGAACTCCCGTCTCTATCGGGGTCCTCTTACTAGAGCTTCCGTCACGGGGACGAACGACGAACCCGTAAGAAGATAACAAGCAAGAATAACTTACTCAAAGGTATTACCGAAAGATAAACACGATGTCTTACTTCAAGTAGCAAGACGCCGTAGAGGTACAAGCGAGGAGGGAGCCGACAAGTCCGGCACTCCGCCCCGTGGAAGACTAGCTTCCTGAGAGCTCTCTTGGAGAGATGCTCTACTCTTGCTCCTCTCTCACTCCTTACTTCTATTCTAGTTAGGCTAGGTAGAGTGGCTCTACTCTCTCTATTGTACACTTGTAGAGTGGAGGTATGGTGAAGAGTGAGACAAAAAATGAAGAATGAATTGTTTTTGAAGGGAGGAGGCTTGCCCATGCTTATATAGGAGTGGGATGGTCGGTTTCCGCAGGGCAATTGTCGAAAACACCCCCGAACCGACCATCAGAGGCGGCAAACAAACCGACCGACCAAAGCTGGGCCCGGGCCGTGCTCAGCTAGGCGCGCTCGCGCCTCAGGCGCGGCCGCGCCCGCGCTGGGCCGGGCCCCGCGGCCTTCGGCTTTGGTCGGTTGCCTCCTTGTTGGGCTCCTGTTCGACCCATGCTGGTGATTCTGGTTGGGCCGGCCTCGAAATTGGATTTCTCTTCTTTTTCTCTTGTTTTGCTTGGACCAAAATAAAAGATGTTTTCACCCAAAGTGTTTTTCTTCATGTCTTGGTCTATTTTAGGTGTATTTCAGGCATGTCCTGCAAAACAAAGAATCTGCACCACACTGTGGAAATAGTTAGAGTAGAAGCCTATTCTAGGTGAATTTTAGTGTTGCCTAGACTAGAGTTGGCGGGGTTAGAAATGAGTTAAGGACCGCCAACACCGGCTGTGGATGGATCCGGGCCCGGCGCGGCCGGATCCAGGTCCAGGCCGGCCATTTCGGCCGGTGGCGGCCCTAGGCGGGGTCCTAGGGTTCCGGCCCCGGCCGGCGGCGGCGGCGGCTCCATGGTGGTGCGGTGGCCCTGCCGGCGCCCCCCCTCTCCTTCGCGTCGCCGACAACTGGCGCGCCCGGGGTGGGGCTGACGGCGTGGCTGGGGTCGCAGCCGGCGGCGTGGCCGGCCGGCCGGATCCCCCTCCCTCCGTGCGCCTTCGGCGCGGCGGGCGTGGCCCCACCACCACCCCCACCTTCCTCCCTACACGACGCCGACGTCCGGCGGTCAGGGGTGGGCTGAGCCGGGCATGCGTGCACCTCCCCTAGCCCGAGGTCGGGGTGACCTCGGCTAGGGTCGAGACGACCACCGTGCCGTCGGCCGTGCTCGGGTCTCCCCACTGCGGTGGGTGGAGGCCGAGCCATGGCACGCCTCTCGCTTTCGCTCGTCGGCCCCGACCACCTCCCCTCGACCCCAACGCCAGTCCTTCGGCGGGTTGAGGTGGCCGGGCTGGCGCCATGGCCTAGAGGCGCGAGGCGCCTCGGCCATGGAATGCCGTGTGGCCTGTGCTCCTCCCTCCATTGCCCCAGCACCGTCGGTCCTTGGCCGGGAGGGGGGTGGAGTGTGCTTGGCTTCTCTCGGTGCCACCTGCCTCCGGTGCGCCCCGCGCCCGCTGCACCCCTAGCCTCGAGAGGGCTCGGCTGGGGACGTTGCAGCGGGGATGCCCCCATCCTCAACTCTGGCGCACCCGGGCAGTTCTTGGCGGCGGGACGGTCCTCGCACAAGCCGTCCCTTCCTCCCCAGTCGGGTGATGATGGCAAGGTTGGTGACTCAGGGAGGCTACCATAGGCCCCTCTTGCCGGGGTGGCAAGACAGCGGCCGGCGAAGAGCCTTTGCCGGCGCCCCTGCCCCACCAACGCCGCTCAGGCAAGCGGCGGGCACGCGCGAGTGCCAACTACTTCTACGGGGCCCGCCTCCCCACCGGGCGGTGGGTCGATGGTCGGGCCGCCCCGATGCGCGCTCCTTCGGCTACACCATGGCGGCCTCGTTCGGGTACCGGAGGCGGACAACACGGTTCTGCGGCATCGGGAGGCGGACAACACGAAGACATCCAACGGTGTTCCCGCGGCATCGGCGATCCGGAGTTGGCGAGCAATGCGGGTGAAAACCCCGTCCTTAGGTCGGGCCTAGGACCGACGACGGTGGCGATCCTCGTCATTTCCTTCTTGAAGGGCATGTCGAGCTTAAAGCATATGAAGCATCGTGTCATGTCGGCGGAGCTCCTCGATGGATTGCGAACAAAATGGGCTCAAGGCGGACACCATAGAGGGTGTGAGTGGTTTAGGGGAACGTGCCACTAGGTGAATTCATGAAGTGCATTGCATATAGGGCCTAGGCTAACCTAACCCGGGCGCGGATCCAACGGAGTTGGCGTCCGCGTGGGTGTCATCTCCTTCCCGGGAAGGCCCCGGGACGGTCCCGCGGTTGGCGCGTTCATCCGCGGTGCTCCTCATCTAGTGGCACCAAGTCCTACTCCCCGCCCGGCCATGTCGGCGTGTAGTTTGAAGTGGTGGTGGCGTACCTTTTTCTTGTGTCTCGCGTGTGTTTGTGTGGGTTTCTACCGAGGGTGGCGGAGCTTGTTGGAAACTTGTATCCACCCCGGTATTGTCTCTTTGTATTGCATTTGCATTTGCATTCTTCTTCTTAATGGAAAAGATGTGCAAGTCTTTTGCGTATTCGAGAGAAAACATGACTAGGCCCAGATAAATAGTTCAGATCACACAACTAAAATGAGACTATAGTACAACACATAATAACTACAGTTCTCCACGTGATGACTAAAAGAATGATTTAGCACTTAGATATATGTTGATGAATCTAAGGTTAAGAATTTTTTTTATTTTGTATTGTTTTAAGAAACCTGAGATGTGAAAACAATTTGCTTGGGTTGGAAAATATTTGATGGGCCATAGTGGGCTTGGGCTGTCATACAGATCCGGGTCAGATGTACAATACATTTCTATTTTTACTAAATAAGAAACTCCACAAATACAACCACAAATTTAATTTCCGTCCCACAGTTCGTTCCGCATTAGGGCTTATTCGGATGCAGTCATATTTGCCTCAATCCACATGCTCTAACACACATGGATTGAGCTGTATGAGTGCATCCAAAAGCCTTACGATTTTCTTTTTCAAAAATAAAGGAACAAACGGAACAAATGTAAAAAAAAAAAAAACGGACAAGCTGAGGCTAAAAAGATTCTGTCTCCTTTTCAAGGCTAACTTGCCTAGCATATAGGTGGCTCTAGGGAGATGCGTGGAGACAATGTCACCGTGATGGCGTGATTTCACTGATTTGGTCCCGATATTTTTCCTTTTTTTAAAATTTGTTGAGTTTGTTTGCCCACATCCTCTCATCACCATGAAGAAACACGAATGTATTCTATGCATATCGAGAGAAAGCCATTACGGTAATTGACCTGATAATTCAGGAAGGTAAAGATTTACTTTTATGGGCCCAAAGCATGGCCTGCTTCAAATTCAGAAGGACGAGCCGCCGCCTCCATCGCCCCCATTCTCAGCTTCTTAAACGGACCCGGACGAGGGCCCTGGTGTCATCCTCAACGCCGCCATCCTCCGCTCCCCGGTCGTCCTCACGCCCAGCACTAGACCTCGGCCTCTACCTTGTCAATGGTTTAGGTACGTACACGGCTCGTACCACTTGCTTTACCTGTGGATTTGGTCCCTGCATCGGTGTTAGTTTTTTTTTTTTTTTTTTTTTTTTTTTTTTTTGCTATGGATTGGATCTTGTGGTTACTTGTGGATTGACTGTTTACTGGAGCAGAGCGATTCGCTTGTGTGCGAGCACGAGATAGAGGGGGCAGCAGGCAAATTCTATTCTTCCTAATTAGGTGTACTTGGTTGGGAACTTTCTTCTGGCCTGAAGACCTGAATTTTGACTGCAGTCCAAAACAAATTCTGCATATTGTTTTATATGTACACGTAACACATCTAGAGTCCAAACTGCCAGCAATCATGCATGATTACTTGATTAGGTTTAGGTCTGAAGCGATATCTTGCTTGCCGCTGAATAATATATTCATCCATCTTTACTGTGTGTTATGTATATGTCTGATCATGACCACCACAGATGTAATTCGCTACACGTAGTGGTGTACATTACTGTCTTACTGAACTCACAAATTCACATGAATTATTTTATATCATCAGCAGAGTAAATGAAGAACGAGCTTACTGTGTCACATGAATGAGAACTTAAAAAAACATGCACAGCAGGATTGTGCATGCTGCACTCTAATTAAGTACTTTCTTTCCATTGAGTTGCTGCATCAGTCAGTTCCCTGTTCGCTGCTTTAAACATTTTTAGGCACACAAATAAAGTGTTTTATAATTTGCTAGCTATATCTGCAGTCTCCATTGTTTAGTGTTGCCATCATGCACCAACTTGTACTCCACAAAGCTTGCAGAAGCAGAACCAGGTTAAGGAATGATTTAGGAAACAATCTTGAAATAAATCTGCCGCTATCAGAAACAAAACGGAATTTGATTAGCAACTGCAGCAGATGTTGCTTCAGACCTGTACAAATGTTGTAATGCAGTTATTAGTCTTAAAATGTTAGAACCCTCCCTGCGTGAATGGAGAGAGATTGTGAGCAAGTGAATCTTTATGACTTCGGTTAGTGGTTGCATCTGCGTTTTGTGTGGATATTTGTTATTCATGCTCCTGTAGGGTTTTCAGAATGGTTGCACCTCCATTTAAATCATGTACTGTGACTCCTGTAGGGTTTACAGGATGGTTGCACCTCCATTTAAATCATGTACTGCGAATATGCAGTGATGGCCATTATCACTAATATGGCTAGCTATCTAACCGTACTAATTTAGAGGATGATTCTCTACACAATAGAGGGATGCTAATGTGGGGATGTTAATGTCTTGTTCATGTTACAGGTCAATCACTCCTGTTTGTTCTTTTCAGATATACCAATTGGCCTAAGATAAAAGAACAAGTGAACAGCCTATTTTTCTAGAGGGATTCTAGTGTCTTGTTTATGTTAAGGGTCAAGCACTCCAGCTTGTTCTTGTCAGATAATACCAATTGGACTAAGATAAAAGAAGAACAAGTGAACTTGCATTAACCTAGTTTTAGTTTGTTCTTTTGTTTTCCTAGCTTGTTATTTTTAATCCTTAATATTTTCATATGCATACATGAAAATCATTCTGTAAAGACGGATATGTAAATTCACTTTAGGATGCATGATGCATTACATTCCAAATGGGATTGGAAGCTGTGAATCTCTAAGCTTTTCATTTTGCTATTGTAAACTGCATCTGCCTTATTGCATACTATATGGTGCTTGATTAGTTGATTTACTGCTCATGTTAACATTGCCAAGTCTGTGGTAGTTTGTTAACTCTGAGCCTTGTGTGATTTCATCTCAGGCCTGCATTTTCATGATGAAGGAGGCACGATCTTCGTCTTGGCCAGACCTCCTGCCGGAATTTTTGGCACTTGTTCTCAGGCTGCTTCCCTCCTTAGCTGATCGTATCTGACCAAGGGCAGTGTGCCGCCCATGGCGTTCTAACGCTCAGCTCGATACTGTGCCCCCACTGCTTCCTTGGCTCACCCTTCTTGACGGGACCTTTCTTGAGTATTCCAGATGGTAAAATTATCAGAATGCCGATACCATACAATGCTTTCTGCCGTGGTTCTGTCGACAACTGGATGTTCCTTGTGCATAGTGATGGTGGGTGCTCACTGATGAACCCTTTCTCCAAGGATACACTGAACATTTCTAAGCAAGTCATCACATGGTTCACTGAAAACTCCAGATATAATTATCATTTTTATAAGCTGGTGGCACCCTCGCCGTTGGAATCATCACCAGGTTCCCATGTTGCGCTGCTTATGGAAAATGGTAGTAGACTTCGTATCTGCCAGCCACCAATCGCAGTTGACTTGGAGTTACAACCTGACCTCTTTGGGCCCCATCAGCAGCCACGACTGTTCCCCATTTCCGATATTACCTTCTTCAATGGAAAGTTGTATGGTCTTAGTAATGATCATGTGCTTTCAATATTTGAGATTAATTATGGTCTTAATGGTAAGCCAAAGATATCATCTGTCCAATGCATAACTAGTTATACCATGGAAATACCTATACCAATCCAACCCTTACCCAGCTCGTGCATGGTGAAGTGTTATCTAGTTGAATGTTGTGGTCGACTGTTGATGGTGAGACGAATGATTGGGTGTAATCCGGACATACAACCTTATCCCTTGGAGTCTGATCGCACTGCAGGGTTCGAGGTCTTTGAGGCAGATTTGAGCACCAAACCAGGCCAATGGAGATGTGTCCGTGAGTTGGGTAGCCAAGCTCTCTTCGTTGGTAAGCATTGCTCCAAGTCTTTTCCTGCTGGGGAGTGCACTGGAGTTGAAGAGAACTGCATATATTTCATGCATGACTATCTTCCGGCGCACCGTGCTGTTGATCCTCTTGGTGACAGTGGTGTGTACAACATGAAAAATGAGATCATCACACCCTTCTTATCAGAGACTGCAACTGTGCCACGACATCATGGTGGTCCATGGCGTCCAACTTGGATATTCCCAGCTGATGTTATGTGATTACCCATCTTAGCTTGCTGTTTTGGGATTAAAAGTATGCACCCTTAAAACTTATACTAGTCGTTCAGTTATATGTTATTGAACCATATTAGCTACTCAACACGACTGAAGTATCATCAATTTGCTGTAAATTCTTATGCTAGTTTTCCATTGTACTGGGCTTACAGTATTTTCGATAACAATGTTTACTTGTGGTGAATTGGTAATGCCGTACCTATGATACTTCTATTTCACCGAATGGCTTGAATTGGTTGATGTTCTTTTATTGTCCTGTGATGATGCCTGGCTTTGTGCTTAAAAATTTCCTAGCTCTTATTTATGTATGACGTGTAATCCGTGGCTGTACACTACACATTGTATCTGAATCTTGCTTTATCATGTGATGTACATTTCTCGAGCAGTAGCAAACGAAATATTGCTGCCCTTGGATCAACCCACCATATTTGGGTGGCATTTGTCTCATAGGATTTTGCGTTCTTTTGTTTTTGTTGTTCTAGTCTCTGTTTCCTGTGGAGTTTGTTCTGTGCAGCTAGTCGGCTACCAAGGAGTGATCGTCAAATTGTTTGAGAGATTTTCTTTCATCTACAAAATCACACCATTAACTTCTGGGCGGACCTAATGCACGATTGTTTCATCTTGAGATGTATGTTTTTAATGTTTTGATGCCTGAAATCCAGTCAATCATCAGAAAAAGGGGAGTCGATCTCCACTACGTCTAGCTTTCATCTTCTGGCTACTTAATTGAAGTAAAATAGTACTTACTGCTGAAACAAACACATGCATCTTGACATATGTGATATCAGTAACTGCGATGCAATCCTTGTGAGTTGTGATGGACACTGAGACATGCATGGAGGACCTGGTCTGGGGTCTTGTATGGATCGGTGGGTGATCACCAATTCACCACTGCACCGCCTGGGGTCTCGCGTGCGCGTCGGACGTCTCTCGTGCTGCCGTGTGCTGCGTGGCACTAGCAGTCGAAAGCAAGTTGATCGTCGTTGAATCGTTCAGGTTTCTCTTCTTTTGTTGCAGGTGCTGCTAGCCTGTTTTGCTACTACAGTACTACTACTTGGAGAGCCCCTCTGCTCATCGAAGGGAAGCGTTGCGTCGACCGATAGCGATAGATGCGGCCATTGGTTCCAGCACTATTGTTATCAAGTTTTCAATCCTTTTCTGAAGTGTTTTTGAAAATAGCACGCCTCTCTAATTAGTGGCAGCATTCTCGACCAAACAAGGTTCTTCTTTGGTCTCCATTGGAACAATAATGTTGTTCTTGTTATAAGTCAAAGTCTTGGTACATTGTGTAAAAGTGAGACTTTGAGTGTGGCCAAATTAATGAGAAAGAGAGGAGAAATTCAAGGAGTTCACATTGCAAGAAGTTGTATTCTTCTCAGCCTTCTTCCTCTATAAATAGGAGGCACTCTTTCCCTTGTAAATGTACAGAGAAGAGACTGAATACAAGAACTACTTCCCTCTCACTTTTTCTCTATGTTTCTATGTTGTTCATATGCCTGTGTTCATCTATGTGTATGTGTGTGCTGAGAACTCGATTTCTTAACACATTATCAGCACGAATGTTCTACCGAGCTAAAGGTAAGAGGTGAGAAATCGATTCTTACATACAGATACATCACAAGCTCCGCTTGTGGATGTGCTCGGAAAGCACCATGGGAGCTGAGCATGGCATTAAGGCCGAAGCTCTAGGTTGCCTGAGAAGCAACCTCACACGATCGGCCCTGAAGCGCTGACGACGGCGACGCAAGGAAGGCTATGCCTCCGCTCGTCAAGAACAGGCCCCGAAGGCCACGAACAACACCGCCTCGCCCCGATGCGCGAGCGCACGCGACACCACCGCGAGGGCGAGCGGCCATGCAGGTTCCCGCTGCTCCTTGAGCCCGGGCGTGTGAGTGGGAGCCTTTGGCCCCGCCACCGATGTTGCCGCCTGAAGCTCTGGTCATCGGCGCAGAGCACCGCTGCCACCGACGTGGCCACCTCGATCGTCGTCCGAGAAGGACGCAACCATGAACAAGTCGCGCGGGTGTGCTGGCCCGGCCTGCCACCGCCGCGGCAGCAGCCAAGAAGGCCGCAGGCACGGCCGGCCGCCCGCCGCGAAGCCAGCGCGGGAGCCCCAGGCCCCCGCCGCCGGCCGACGCAGGCCAGTACGGGCGCGCGGGAGCCACAGGCCCTGCCATCTCCGCCGTCCCTGCAGGACGCACGGACGCGAGACCTCGACGCGGGCCCAGCAGGCGCGACCGCCGTCGCCCAGTGGCGCGCGAGCAAGAGCGCGGGCGCTCGCCACGGCCAGCTGCCCGGCGCAGGCGCGGTCCTCGGCCTCGGCCCTGGCCTTGCGCGGCGCGCGTACCGGCACAGATCGGCGCGGCCTTGGCGCAGGCATGGGCGCACAGCCACCGCCTGCTGCATGGGAGCCGTAGTGGAGGGCGTTGGAGCGGGTGACGCCGGCCACACCACCCGTCTCCTTCCTCTCGTTCCTGAAGAACAGTGCGTTTCCTTTCACACGGGAGAAAGAAAAAGGAAAGGAGACGGTCCTGCAGTCAACAAACCTGGCCCAACCGGCTACATGCAAGCACCCCTTGTTTAGTTCCAGAATTTTACCCCCAAATTCACTATCGCACTCCTATTCCTCATCACATCGAAACGCCAACAAACGCACGTAGATCTTAAATGTAGATTAAATCAAAAACTAATTTACGCAGTTTTTGTGCATTTACGAGACGAACATTTAGAGTCTAATTAATCAATATTTGGACAATTTTTTGCGTAAAAAAAAAAATGCGCTACAGTGTTCAGGCAGGAACACTGTAGCGCGCAGTGCCGAATCGGGCTCCCGAATTCGGGAAGTAAACAAGGCCGTGTGGAACGCGCAGGTGTGGACCCCATCTAACCTGCCACCGATGCATGCATGTATGCCTCTCTCTCTCTCTCCTGATGCAGTGTTGCAGTCGTTGTGCATGTGGGCATAATTTTGATTCCTCTCAGCAAGCCATCTCTGGCATACGAAAATGGCCTGCAATCACTAGCATGCATGCTCCTAATAAATGGCATTAGGCCAGGCAAGGGAGCCACGCTCCTGCTGCTGCCATGCATGCTAATTTTAGCCAGTGCTTTATACGGGAACAAGCTGGCTTAAAGCCACTTCCACAGTGCTGAGCATAGTTCCCGATAGAGTGGCCAGAAGCCACACCACCTCTCGATAGAGTGGTCTGAAACCAACTCACGACAAGGACTGAAGCCTTGGATTACGAGCATGATGGCTTGGCTTTAGCCATTGTTAATGGAGCTCGTTTGTCTGGTGTGAGGAGAAGGGAGAAGCTCATTTCCTTTGCAGCACAAAAACATAATGACCTGCAGTAATATAACGTTCTGTGTAAGATAATGGCCTGAAGCCATTTGGTCTATATTTGTGATCAGAAGTGTCACGTGTTTATACGGCGTGTTCAGCTGCATGTTGGCGACCAGAAGTCGCATAGAAGGCCTGAAGCCTATAAATAAAAGTGACCTGAAGTTCACTTTATTATTTTTATGTTATTACATTTATTTAATTACTGCAATTTACTTTGTCACGTTTAAATCCTGCAGATTTAATTATTGTAGTTTATATACATTATTTATTGCAATCATGTGTCGCAAAGTGATCCTGAAGGTCACGCATGATGAGATTAATTATATGCGGCATATAACGGTGACCCGAAGCTTACCACGCCATGCCACTATGCGGCCTGAAGCCCGTAGAAATCATTAAGGCCTGAAGAATTTCATGGCATGATTATTTATTTTGTTGCAACTGTATATTACTTTATTTATTTATTGTATTTACTTTCTTGCATTTATTTAAATCCTTGCATTTATTTTATTGCAAGGTTATATATATACACTCTTATGTGAGTAGCATATAATTCGAAGATTATATGTATGAGACATTTGGGGAAATATAGTCCCGAAGACTATATGAATGTAATCGAAGATTACACATAGTCGTAACCCTAAAGATTACGCATAAACGACATTCGCCAATCCTGCACATTGATTATGTGGGCATGTCGGACATTGTATTAAAAGGGTAATTTCGAGCTAGCCATGGATGGCAGGCGATACCTTTACTTGGGCCATTGACATCGAGATCAAACTCGATAGCTCGGGCCTCAATCATACCATTGCTTAAGCCTGAAGCTTGCTTAAGCCTGAAGCTGGCAAAAATGAGTGCACAATACCTAATAAAGCAGAGGTGTTGCACCTTTTGCAACACCACTTACTCTAGACCTGAAGTCTGAGTATACAAAGGAGAATGATCCAACTGGTTTTTTTATGATAGTCCCTGAAGGACCACTTTAACCAACATATGTTGATTGTGCTCTCCAAAGGACAACAAGATTGGGTCAGCCGATGCTTCTAAGACTACGTCTATGGTAGCATGCGACTCTGCTTTACATAGGATTGTGTCCAGACCGCGTCTATGTGACCAGAAGATCACTGACGCATATATGATCGAGAAAGCTCTTTCTACCCCTTTCCAGCAACATAGTGCTAACTCAAAGTACCTGAAGTACTATGAGCCAATAATAGTACTATTGATTGCAAGCAATAATTGATGTTCTCACGAACGATCGTTCTGCACGGCATGCCAACCTCGTGGTTGTGCCTGAAGCACACACTAGAGTTGCTAAGAATAATAGCAACCACAGAGGCAGTCGTGGAAAAGGAAAAATGGAAGGGAAAGAGACGTCCCATGCTCAAAGTCAAAAGAAAGGAAAAGCCCAGGGGTAAAAGTGAATCTAAGAAGGTCACGGGTGAGACATCTGAGCAGCAGGATCATTGCTCTAGATGTGGAGGCATGGAACATTGTTCCCGCATTTGTTGTGCCCCAAGACACCTAGTTGAGCTCTACCAAAGTCCTTCTGGAATCAAGGACAATAAGAGCCAACATTAGCCTCATTTCACCACTGAGCGTGAAACTCAGAGTTGCAACCATATGCTTATCGACGCAAAAGAAATGGTGAAGACGTCCAAATGGACGAAAGTGAGGATGACCTTCTCGATCGATGATGACTTTGATATATTCAGGGACCTGTAGTAATCCCTAAGATATCATGATAGTCATAATGCAATGTCCGAATGAAGAGCTTGACCATACATGCTCATGAAGAGCACTTGTAACAAGTTATGGTCATATGTGCTCTTGAAGAGCATTCGCAACATTTCCATACCTTATGAATGTTGGTTTTTCCACTATATGCTAAGTCCCCAAAGTCTCAGGCCAACTGCATCCCTTTATAGCTAGTGCGTGAGAAAGAATAAAGTATTTCCTATCTGCGTTTATTTAGTTGAGCGGTACATGTGTGCCAGTACCGACACATCAACGTACACCAAAGAGACCCCACCAGAGGTTGGAATGGAAGAGCCTATGATGGGATCTTCATACGGCTCGAAAGACGTTGATTGCATTTTCCAAAGATTAGGGGGAGATAGGCATCCGAGGAAGAATGCCGGAAATTGCATGAAATGGAATGGCGGAATGCATTCCTTAGACGCACGCACTAGTCAATCCGAACCTTAAGTTCGGAGGATTATGATAATTTGCAAAAGGTTGCAAATGAGCCGCCAAATGCCTTCATTGATCGAAAAGTGACAAGATCGCATTTACCTATAGTAAGTGCTACTTGAGAGAGTATAAGTAGCCCGGAAGGTTATCAACTCTATTGTCTCCATCCGATCCTAGGTTGAGGGGGAGACCTCCGGGTGCTCAGACAAGGTTATGCGGAGACGTCCGCAAAGACAAAGTCTTGAGCCACTTGCATCACTTAAGGAATCAGTTGAAGAAGCTCGACCTGAAGTCGAGAATGCCCTTGAAGTGGCAACTCAACCTGAAGTTGAGAAAGTCCCTGAAGGACACCATCCTGGAGATGGAAATCCCAATGTGTCACGCGCGCACCATCACATTGGAAGATTGGAACGCCCCAGCTCAATCGTTATGGGAAATCATGATGAGCGGGAGGACGATCATGAGGAGATCGCCACTGTGTGGAATCAGGAGAGTCATATAATCGAAAGACCACTATTGTCGACAAAATATTATGCCTAAGAAATTGCTGACTTAATGGATCCGGATCCAGAACCAAAGTCCATGGCAGAGTGCCTGAAGTACTCATAATGGGACAAATCGAAAGCAACAATTAAGGCAAAGTAGCGCTCGCTTTATGAAAGAGAGGTTGTTTAGGCCTGCAGCCCTAACACCTCTTGAAGTCATCCCTGAAGGATGCAAATGGTTCTTCCTCCAGAAGAGGAACAAATATGGCACAAAGCGAGGCTAGTGGCATAATGGTTCACGCAGAGACCCATCATCAATTACGATGAAACTTTCTCTCCAATTATGTGTGGCATAAAAGTTCCAATACTTTATATTTATGGCAGCTAACCCGAATCTATAAATCAGTTGGAAAACATTGTGGCTACATACTTGTATGGGTCACTTGGTTCGGAAATCTACATGAGAGTCCCAGAAGGACTTAAGATCCCTAGACCGAATCAAAATTGTAACATGAATTGAATAACATCCGCCTGCAGCGGTCGCTGTATGGGTTGATACAATCCAAAAGGATGTGACTCAACCGTTTCAGAAATTTTTCCTAGAGAGGTATTACACAAACAATAATGAAAGACTTGGATAAAACCAAATCTCGCTTGAGCCAGTAGCTCAAGCACCTCCCTAAAGGAGTGTTTATGCACCGGTCAATAAAGAGGGTACTTTGAAATTTGATTGGGCAAATGCCACCCTCTAAAATTCCCCATGGTGGACCAATCCCCAGAAGTGGAAAGCCCTATGTAAACCCAAGGATGATAATGAGGAAATATTGGGACCTGAAGTTCCCTACTTAAGTACCAATGTATTTGGTGAACTACACAAAGACTTGATATTGTGTTCACCTTTGGCCTTGGTCTATGGTTCCTGAAGAACCAGGTCCCAACCATGGCAGGATATATGGACACTGCAATATGTCTGACCCGCATAATGCCAGATTCCAGATTGGTTTTATGGCTCTCTATGGTGGTGCAACAATTTTATGATAGTCTTGAAGCAGATCTTGGTTGTCACATCAACCAACCATCAAAGATGATTGCCCTATATAAAGCCACACGAGAATGTGTTCGGCTCAAATGCATGATTGGTCACATCCTAAAGTTATGTGGCTTAAACTTTGATAACTCCCACGGTTATTTATGAAGATAACATCGCTTGTGTTGCACATACACATATGGGCTATGTTAAGAGGGATCTTACGAAGCACATTGCTTTAATTTCCTTTACTCTGTAAGCTCCAGAAGAGCGAGGGAATAGACGCTCTACAAACTTGGTCATGAACAAATCCAGCAGATTTGTTTACAAGGTCTCTGCCAGCCTCTTGCTTCTAAGAATGTATCTATGGAAAGGGCATGAGACGGTTCAGCAGGTTGTTAGGGTTCAGGGGGAGTATACTCCCAGAGTAATGGTCCATAGTTGTGATCTAGAAGATCATAGTCTGGTCCTGAAGACCTAATGATTGCATGTTGGTCTTGAAGACCTGATCCTGAAGATCAAATTGTTGTACTCTTTTTCCCTTGGTGAGTTTTTCCCCACCAGGTTTTCTCATGCAAGGTTTTTAACGAGGCAACAAGTGCGACACAACTTGCGCGTGTGATGTACTCTTTTCTCCTACCTTTTTTCCCACTGGGTTTTTGGTGGAGTTTTTGACGAGGCATGCACACAGGTGCAAATTACCCAAGAGGGAAGCATTGTGAATCAAAGCATAAAAGCATATTTAATGGAATTGAGATAAGGAAGATTACAAGTTGGTCCTGAAGACCAATAGGTCCCGAAGACCTATCTTGCATTGGTTTGTCCTGAAGACTTGAACCAACTGTTGTACTCTTTTTCCCTTGATGAGTTTTTCCCACTGGGTTTTCTCATGCAAGGTTTTTAACGAGGCAACAGGCAATGCATAAGTGATGCACGCGATGCACTCTTTCTCCTACCTTTTTTCCCATTGGGTTTTTGGGAGGAGTTTTAACGAGGCATACGCATAGCATAAAATTTGGCCAAGGGGGAGTGTTATAAGTCAAAGTCTTCATACATTGTGTAAAAGTGAGACTTTGAGTGTGGCCAAATTAATGAGAAAGAGAGGAAAAATTCAAGGAGTTCACATTACAAGAAGTTGTATTCTTCTCAGCCTTCTTCCTCTATAAATAGGAGGCACTCTCTCCCTTGTAAATGTACAGAGAAGAGACTAAATACAAGAACTACTTCCCTCTCACTTGTTCTCTATGTTTCTATGTTGTTCATATGCCTGTGTTCATCTATGTGTATGTGTGTGCTGAGAACTCGATTTCTTAACAGTTCTATTATAAATGATTCTTTTCTCAATTAATTAATTTTCAGATTCAGAATGGACAGAAGATAAGTAAAGAACAATAAGGCGATATATAATTATTTATTGAAAAAAATATTAATGCAAAGGGTTCTGTCTACACACAAACAAAATCAAAAGTTCACAGGTAAACCGGTGGCCTTCTGCAAATAAAAATAGGTAAAACATGAATTCAGAGATTCTGACACAAATGACAAATGACAACCTTAAGTTCAGTTCACACTCACGGCTAAAAGAACCAAGCACAATCATGTCGTAGAAGACTAGAGGATGAATTTAGAGTTCAAATTCCTTTCAAAAAAAGTTTAGAGTTCAAATGACCAGGTCCAGTTACATAGTTTAGAACACATATCTAATAAATGAAAAATGAGAGGAATGGATGTTGCCGGATTGACATCAGTTCACATGTCTTAGGGTGAATTAGAGTGAAACTTAAAATAAATTTTCCACCAATTTAATGCCAACACATGTGGATTGATGTAAAAACAATAACATTCAAACAAGGCCTTAGAATGTTTCAAAAATACAGAAACAAATAAATCAAATGTAAAAAAAAAGAGAGGACAGGTTGAGGCCGAGAATTTTCTATCCGTTTTCGAGGTTTAGCTACATGGGTGGTTCGAGTAGGAGATGCGTGTGGAGACAATGTCATCGTGTGATTTCACTGATTTAGCGCACCCCCCCCCCCCCCCCACCCCAAATAATTTTCGTATTTTTTAATTTGTTGATTTTGTCTGCCGAGTATAGAGAGAAAACCATAATTGACCCATAATTCAGGAAGGTAAAGAAAATATGTATTATTACAGAAAAATACGGATTCCATTACTTTTGTGGCCCCAAAGTGTTGCCAGTGGCCTGCTTCAGTTTCAGGAGGCTATAAAAAATCAGAAACCATTTCTGCTAAAAAGAATAAACTCAGAAACCATGGAATTGGCAACTGATCGACTCCCGTTCTGCAGTCTGCATAGGGAGTCTAGGGTTTGAGTGGTTCCAGTGTTTGATCCGGACGAGCCGTCGACCCCATCGCCCCCATCCTCAACTTCTTAATCGGATCCGGACGAGAACTATAGACCTCGGCCTCTACCTCGTCAATGGTTTAGGCACAGGGCCCGTCCCACTTGCTTTACCTGTGGATTTGTTCGCTGCATCAGTGTTTTTTTTTTGGATTTGGATTTGGATCCGTGATTGATTTCTGACTGCAGCAGACCGACTTGCTTGTGCGCGAGAATGGGATAGATCATAGATGTAGGAGTGCCAGTCCTATTCGTGATTAGGTGTACTTGGATGGGGATTTTCTTCTGGCATGAAGCCCTGAATTTTGATTGCTCTCCAAACCAAATCCTGCATTTCTTTTTACTAGTTGAATGCCCGTACTGCTAAATATAGTTGAATCCTATAACACACAACCACCATTGAATTGGACCATATTAATTATCAACAATTTTTCATAAAATTTATCCTCCAGGTCAACAAAGAACTAAAAAAAAAACGACCATAGTCTTGGAACCTTGAGAAGCTTGGCTGGTGTGGACCTGTCCATGTTCCCCTGGCCCTTACATCATCAGCTTGGTGGATTTACCATTTGTATGGCAGCAGCCTAACCCTCTATCCAAACAGTTTGATTTACCGGCGGAGGTGCATGAGCTCCATGTGCATTATCATCACCTTTAGAGCATGTCTATCCGTCCCACACAGGAACCATCCTTTTAGAATGAGCTCTGGCCACCTTCTTTTCGATGTAAAAAGCTAATGGAAACTTTAAAAATTGCAGGAGCCAATTCAAGAGTAGAGTAGAGCCGGGAATTTAGATAGCCTCATCAAGCTATATCCAATCTCTGAATATAAGAATGTCATAGCAGTAATTGCAAAATATAACTCTATTCTTCAGGAACACTCCTAGACTCAGTAAGAAGTGACATATCTCATTGGAACTGAAGATCTCAAAGTGATCTTAAATGAAGACAAGAAAAGTCATTTGACTGAAGCAAACTTAACCAGGTTCTGACATATAATAACTTGCAGATAAATTAGTCTACCAAATCTAAACTATATGCGTACAGCTATGGGAGCAGGTTTCAAATATCTGACTTCTAATAATACCATGACGGGACCAAACCTGGAGAGCTCAAGATCATCACTCATGGAAAACACACATATATATGGAGAAATAAATCACATGGAAGTATGACCAATGGACTTAATTAGATAGCCAATTTATAGGTACTTCCAAATCAGCAACATTGAGGTCCTTTAAGTAATATCCATAACCTTGTACCAAAATTAGATATGTCAGCTAGCCTAATTGAATTCAGACATATTAATGTCAGCCATTTGCATTGAATCACTGAATATATATATATTTTTTGCGACTTGAATCACTGAATAGAGTAGAATCAGATTAACACATTGTGATTAATTGACATATTTTATTCATTATCTAGCACCCATGTTCTATGTAAGTGTGAGCCACAATTTCTTAACTGAACACGAAAACAAGTAAAAAACTGTAACAAATCTGAAGAAGCAATGATACACAACATTTTACACCATTCTTCTGATAGCACCAAGTTCAATGTAAAATGTTAACCCTTTCAGTTCGCTTACACTGTTCTTCTGATAGTGTTAAGTTCTAGGGAAGATATTAACTGTTTGCTATTTGTTTTGCTTATTGATATCCAAATTTAATGTAAACTGCTATAACTATTGGTATTAAATGAATTCCCATTTTGTTATTCTAACTTCAGTAGAACTGAATTTTAATGAATCCCCATTTTATCTGGTTCATCGTTGCTGCCAGGGCTATAGTGCTATACTGAAACAACCTTGTTATTAGGTTCAATGTGTGGCCTTTCTTTGTATGCTTTGGTATTCAATGGAAAATATTAACTGTTTGCAAGCACGCAAGTAATACAAAAAAAGATAAATATGATGACGAGTACAATTTGTTTTTAGAGGATGATTCTGTGCACAATAGAGGGATGCTCTGTTGACCTTTCAAAAAAAAAAAAAAATCCTTCTATAAGGACAGATATGCAAATTCACATTACGAGTCATTCCAGCAATCACGTTCCAAACTGGATTGAAAGCTGTGAAACCTTCTGTTGTTTAGAACTGATCTGCCTTATTGCATAGTATATGGTGCTTAGTTCACTGCTCATGTTAACATTGTTAAGTCTGTAGTTTGTTTACTCTGAGCCTTGTGTAATTTCATCTCAGGCCAGCATTTTCATGATGAAAGAGGCACGATCTTCGTCTTGGCCAGACCTCCTGCCAGATGTTTTGGCGCTTATTCTCAGGCGGCTGCCCTCCTTAACTGATCGTGTTCGAGTAAGGGCTGTGTGCCGCCCATGGCGTGCCAATGCTCACCTAGATCCCCTGCTCCCACCGCTTCCTTGGCTCACCCTCCTTGATGGGACCTTCTTGAGTATTCCAGATGGTAAAATTATCAGAATGCCAATACCAGATAAGGCCTTTTGCAGAGGTTCTGTTGACAACTGGATGTTCTTTGTGCATAATAGTGATGATGATTGCTCACTGATGAACCTTTTCTCCAAGGCCACACTGAATATTTCTAAGCTAGACATCAAGTGGCTCAATGGAAACTCCAGATATTATAATTCTCATTTCTATAAGCTGATGGCACCCTTGCCCTTGGAATCATCACCAGGTTCCCTTGTTGCACTGGAAGGTGGTGGTAGACTTCGTATCTGCGAGCCACCAATTGCAGTTGACTCGAACTTGTTCCTTGATGATATTACCTTCTTTAATGGAAAGTTGTATGGTCTTAGTGGCAATAGGCTTTCAATATTGGAGATTAATTATGGTCTGAATGGTAAGCCAAAGATATCATCCATCCGATGCATAACTAGTTACCCCACTTTTACACTTCAACCACCCCAACCCTTTGCCTCACACGTGCATGTTGAAGAGTTATCTAGTTGAATGTTGTGGTAGACATTTGATGGTGAGACGAATGATTGGGTGTAATCCAGACATAGAACCTTGTCCCTTGGAGTCAGATCGCACTGCAGGGTTTGAGGTCTATGAGGCAGATTTGAGCACCAAACCAGGCGAATGGATATGTGTCCGAGAGTTGGGTAGCCAAGCTCTCTTTGTTGGGAAGCACTGCTCCAAGTCTTTTCGTGCTGGGGAGTGCACTGGAGTTGAAGAGAACTGCATATATTTCATGCATGACTATCTTCCGGCGAACATTGCTGCTAATCCTCTTGGCGACAGTGGTGTGTACAACATGAAAAGTGGGAACATCAAACCCTTGTTATCAGAGACTGCAGTTGTGCCACAGCATCGTGGTGGTCAGTGGTGTCCAACTTGGATATTTCCAATTGATATTATGTAATCATCCAGCTTAGCTTGTTGCTTTGGTATTAAGTATGCACTGTTCAACGTATGCTAGTTGTTCAGTTATATGTTATTGAACCATATTAGCTACTCAACATGAATAAAGGCATAAAGCATCATCTATTTGTTGTATATTCTTATCCTAGTTTTTCATTGTACTGAGCTTATCTTCGATAATAATGTTTACTTATGGTGATGATGTACAATGAGAATATCATTTCACAGAATGGCTTGACCTGGTTATTGATTTTCAATTGTCCTATGGTGACGCCTGGCTTTTGTGCTTAAAAAGTCCTAGCTCTAGTGTATGTATGAGGTGTGAAATCCGTTGCTGTATGCTACGCATTTGTATCATGCTTCGTCATGCGTCCAACAAATGCATGATGAACCAGCGATATTGAGGGTGGAATCTGTCTTGAATTCTTGATCGCAGCATTGGATTCTGTGTGCTTTTGTTTTTGTTCTTCTGGAGTCTATGTTTTCGCTTTTCAAAATTTGCGGAACTAGTTCGGTCTGTGCAGCTACTGATGAGTTCTCGTCAAATTTGGTTGACAGTTTTTCTTGGTCTACCAAATCATAACGTTAGCTTCTTCTAGATGGACTTAACGCGCAATTGTTTCGTCTTGAGATGTATATTTTTTTTAGCCTTCCATGATTTTGATGCCTGAAATCCGATCAGCAAAGCGAGTCAGACACCAGACGATGGGGAGTCGATTGAACCACTACGTTCCATCAGTGCCAACGAGGCAACGACGGCTCTTTGTTCTCTTCCCCTTTCTCAGTTCCTCCTCTCCACCCCCGTTTGAGCCTCATAGCAGGAGAGACCGGCTGGACTGGTTTATCGCCGCCATTGCCTTGCAGGTCCACACACCGACCTGCGCACCGCGTCGGAGCATCTGCTTCTAGCTGCCTCAGGCCCCTGCTGGTGCCGGCGTGGCCGTTCACCGCCTTGGGCTGCCTGCTGGGATGGCTCACCGCCTACCGCGCCACCGACGTCCTCTAGGTGCTCGCGGAGGGCAATCCTCGTCACACCACAGGAAGACACCCGGTCTTTGTTTAGTGTTTCTGTCCTATTGCAGCATGGCTCTTGGAATGCAAGTCTGATAAAGACCAGTTTCTGAAGATTGATGCAGATGCTATCTTGAGACAACCGATTGGCAGGGGCGATGCTGATTTTTGCGCCTGGAATTTGGGGAGGTTTGGGATGTACACGGTGCGGTCGGCATACAGACACTTGCACAAGAGGCAATCTGACAATCTCCTCTCCGGTCAGCCTAGTTCTTCAGCCAAGGTATGGGTTTTTTTTTTCAGGAAAGCACATGCAGATCAAACAAGCCGCAAAGAAAGGAGGAGCACTTTATTCCAGATTATCTGTAATCTTATTTTGCGCTTGCTTGATGAACTGTAATAAGAAGTGAAGAAGTTAAATTCTGGGATTGTTGACGCCTCCGAGCCAAACGTTTGGGTTCAGTGCGTAGAAGGAGTAGGCCGGAGTAGTGAGCGTTCCAGTTAGGAGTTTTATTTTGAGTTGTTTGCTGATCGTCATTGTAAAACCGGTATCCCCAGTCCTCTAGATTGGGTGTTCATTACACTTTCAATAAAGCCGGGTGGAATGTCTTTGATCTAAAAGGTATGGGTTTTTTGGTGGCGAGTTTTGAATGATTTCCTTCCAACACAAGCATGTCATTCTTTTTTTTTTTTTTTTTGAACGCGTCAAGCATGTCATTCTTTATTTTATTTTTTTTGAACATGTCAAGCATGTCCTTCTTGATTGTACAGTGGCCAAACACTTTTGGGAATAGGCCAAGATCGATGACGACGGGAGTGAAGATTCCTACACTCTGAATCCAGTGACATGGGCAGTGGATCTGTCAGGATCCTCCTACCATGGGCCCAACCCCAGCAAGCCCAAGCCAGCACATCCTAATGAGTGCCAAGCCCAGCACATCCTGGCAACAGTGTGGCTACAAAAGGGGAAAGAGGAAGCTGAACGGGGAATCAATCAATTACTGAAGAACATTGTATTCTGAGTAGTATCCGGTGAGCAGTCCGCCGCCGTGGTTGATAGGAGTAGGAGTAGTTCGAGCGTAGTAGGTGTAGATCGCCGCCGGCGACTTGTATCTGAGTTGTGGTGAGCAATCCAGTTGAGGGTTGCTGACAATTGGTACCAGCTCCGATGAATCTGGGCGCCATGGATTCCGCCTTCGATGATTTCCTCGGGAAGTTCGACGAGCTCGTCGCTCGATCCGATCAACGTTGGGCCGCGCTGGAGCAGCGGAGCGAGCGGCGCTGGGCCACGCTGCAGCAGCGGGGTGCCGCCGTCAAGCAGCCCGTCACGATGGAGCTCGCCGAGGTAGTTCCCGACAACTGGGGCGGTCTCTTCGGCGAGATCCCCGCGCTCAACACCGCCTCCTCCGACTCTTCCTCCACCCCGGCGATGAAGGAGCTGTTAGATTATTAGGATCACTAGGAGTGAAAACAGTGGGGCAATCCTCTCTGATTTGTGTAAGGCAGTGATGAAACAAAGGCCCTTGGCCATAGAGGGATAGAGGAGATAGCATAGGGGCACATACCATCGTTGGAGGAGCTGCAGGCCATCGCGGGTTCGTCGGTGATGATCTGCTCACGGGCAGTGGCGGTCGAAGTAGAGGAAGAAGACATCCCGTCGGTGCGAGGCGGCGGTGGACTTCCCGTCGGCTGCGCGCCGCCCTCTCGATCGGTCTAGGGTTAGGACGGTGGGGTGGCGGGCGTGGTGAACCTCGTGAAGCGAGCCGGTGGCCCCCACCTCCTCTTATAGGCACCGTGCGACGGGGCCCACCAGCCAAGTCTTGGGTGGACGCCCCGATCGGGCGTGGATCGGGCCGGCTTAGGCCGTTGGGCCTAACCGGTGGAGATCAATCTAACATTCTCCCCTTGATCTCAACTTATCAATTTAAACTTTACATTTAATTCTTTTTACCATTAGGTCATAGATCAGTGCATAGAACTGCATCATCGTCACGGTCAGTTGCCGATAGATTTAACAGCTACAATACACATCTCTATTCGGAAATAGATTCTTCAACTTTGGGCCCTTTATTGTCCGGAAAACATAGGCTATACCATAAACCCATGTCGACCGTGTGTTCTCCGAACACACCGGGTGGTAAGCCTTTGGTAAGCAGATCGCAAGCACTTTCTTGTTACTTTTATGTTCGTACTTTGAATATGATTCCGGACTTTCTCCTTTACAACGTATACCTTTATGTCAATGTGTTTGGCATCACACTTGACTCGTTGTCTTAGGAGTGAACAACTTAAATGGTTATTGCTGTTGTGCACCATCATCAACTCCGGGTATAAGTTATCTTAATCATTTTGCCTGTCCCGTAGCCTTGTTGCATGCTATACCTTAACTTTTCATCACTGATGATGCTAAAATAGTTCTTTGTTGGAGCTTTTCCACAATAAAACTCCAACTGCGAGTGTTTAGAATGTGGATTTCTATACACATCTCGCCATAAACAAACATTTGTACCCACAACGAGAGTACATACTCTTTCTTATTTAGCATGAGGCCAACATTCTTTACTCCATTCCAGTGATCTATATCTGGACTGGTCTTTGCCAAAATAACCCGGATATGTGAACCGTGTCAGGGTAATGTCATGCTTGCATTCATTAAGCTTTCAACACCTGAAGCATATGGTACCATAATCATTTGATCTATTTCATATTGATTCTTGGACCATTATAGTTCTCAAATCCATTACCCTTAACTATAGGAACAGCGTAGGTTTTCACACTTGCATACTTTATTTCTTTAGAATATTTTCTAAGTATGCCCATGTGACAGATCCTAATACCCCTTTTCTTTTATCACGGTGAATTTCAATTCGTATAACAAGATTCATTTCACCGAGAACATTCCTATTGAACCTTGAGGACAAGAACTTCTCCTATAGTAGATTGACATCATTACTAGCAAGTAAGATGTCATCCTCATATATAGGATTGGGAAATGAATTTCCCATTCTATAACTTTGCACAAACGCAATTGTCCTCTCATTCTTTTTAAAACCCAAACTTTCTACTTTCAAATCAATTATGATAGTTGATTTCTTTAGGCGGCATCCCTTATGTTCTTCTGCTTTCGACAAACTCTAAGGTTGTGCCATGTAATCAATTCCATACAAATCCCCATTGGGAAATGCCGTCATTACTTTCATCATAACGCATCGCTAACACATATTGTAGTGCATTCTTTTGCTTTGCGTAAAACTTTCAATTCAAGTCATGCTATATATCTTCACATATTCCCTTTGGAGTCACATATTTCGTCTTGTAAACCCATTACGGCCTACTGTTTTGGCTCCATTAGGAATTACTTATGAATCCCAAACATCGTTGGTAATCTTTGATTTCATTTTAGCATGCTTAGCTCATTGCCATTTAGACAAGCGAGTGCTTTCATGGCTTCTTCAATGAGGTGGGATTACCCTCCATTTGAATTTCACTATGTCTTGTTGCTGGTTATTGCCAAGAGGCAATTGATTCTATAGTCTCCAATATCATAGGATACTTGTTTACTCATTCTTTTTCTGAAGAGCTAACGATAGGTATCTTCATACCATGCTCCCCCAGATTACTCCATCTTCTAGAAAGATAGTGTATTTGCAAACTTTCTTATTTGGGTTTATTCTGTATACCTCATATGGCGCTTAAAGCATTATCTTGGTATTTCTTAATCTTAACGGAACTATAAAAGGTCCAGTAATTTAGCTATTCCTTTACTTTTGGGGTATCATTATTATGACCGTTGTACTCCCTCAATGGTCATATTCATATTGTATAGATCACATTTGCTCTAAATTCAAACTATACAATGGGGAATATCTTTCAATCATCTTTATCAATTAACTTTCCTGATTTATATCGTATTTCTCCCCTTCGAAATATAGCGTAAACTTTGTTGCCATACTTTCGAAAAATCATTCTAACTTTTAGGAATGAGGAAACATTTATCACTTTACTTCATTCACATGATCGGGTCATGTAAAACAAAGTTATTTCTAAAATCTTTTGGGAGTACATTTTTCTCATTCCACTTCATGAACTCAACGAGTCCTTTAATACTTTTGCAAGTTACACTTGCGTGTCAATCTTTTCTTTAGGTTCATCTGTAACTTTCTATGCTCCTTGAACTCATTGAGTGCTTAATGACTATGACACAATGGAAGTGCACGGTCAACACTTAAAAGCACACGAGTCATCGTAACTTTCTCCTGTCGTGCAGGATGAGTACTATGCCAGACTTCACCTGCTATGCAGGATTTGATCAACATTTGTACTATGTTAACTTTACCCCGCCATGGGGTTGCTTTGTCAACCTTTTCTCGCTATGCGAGATAATTCCCTTTAAGGGATATAAGTGCCATAATGGCTCTCAGGGCATATTCAATCATCAGAATCAAAAAATATTCTGAATACTTTGTACAACATATCACACACATACTTAATCCGACGTTGGTCAAATTAGACATGTATATGACTTATTACAACTCTTAAAAAGGAATTATCAGAGACTAGTGGAACTGAAGATTAATTTATTCTTTATAAAAGGAGTACATAAAAAACAATTATTAAAAAAAAATTGTACATAAAAGTCACTTTTTTTCAACTAAACTCTTCTTTTCTTATATCAATATCCCCGAAAACTTTTCCTTTTCAAGCTATTCTTTGAAGAGAACATTATCCCCTTAAGCAATTGACATTCTTACTTACAAAACTTGCCCTTAGGCCTTTCATACCCAACTTATTTCTTTCGCCTTCAAGAATGAAAACACGAAGATCCTTTGTCCGAAAATTATTCAACAATAATAATCAATAATGAGTAGGAAAATAACCCTACGTTGGTCTGGTTAAAACATACTTATTAAACTTTTAATTTTTTCTTTTGTATTCTAAATCATCGATGGGTAGAAATAGAATAAAACATCATCCTTCTATATTAGTTCCACATCACCATTGGGCGAAATGGAATTAACATATGAAAAACTCAATAATCTTATAACATTCTTCAAATTAAACTCTCCCTTTGGTTCGAGTTTAATTAGAAGATAATCATTAACATTACAGCGGAAACATGTAAAATGCAATTCTTTATCTTTATATATTCTACGAAAAATTGGTCACTTTGATGCAAAATATATCGAGAAATAAACTTTAAACTTATAATATTGCTATCATCAACGTTGGTCTAAAAATAACAATATTATAATTTAACTTTATCAATAAATCATATGTTCCTCCAATTAAAATTTTTCCGTTGGTTCCAACTTCAATTATAGGATAAACATATTATCATTGACAATAACTGCTCTTCAAATTAAATTCTCCCGTTGGTTCGAATTTAATAAGAAAACAATAAACTTTAACTTTGCGAAAAACGTGACAATATTCTCAATTGTTCTTCTTTACAATTAGACCGAAGGCCCACTTTAGTCGCAAGCCGCCTTTTCGCGCGTGGCAAGTGACCTTTCCCCCACACGGCAGCGCGAGCACTCTAGTGGCGGGAGCATTGCATCGATAAAATCATCAATAACATCATAATATTGCTATTAATCAACGTTGGTCCGAATAATAACAATATTACAATGAATGTAAAAATTATCTATTTTCAAAATTAAACTCTCCCGTTGGTTTGAATTTAATAATGGAAATGACAACAACTTTAAATACGCAGCGGAAACTTTAATATTCACATAATCATTTTCCGAAACTTTAACAAGACTTTATTGTTCTCTAACAAAATTATCGTTGGATAAAATTTGTACAGAAATTGGCATCAAATTCCAATTCAAAATCATCAAAGATGAATCAAAAAATGTTTCGGAAAAGGAAACATGAACGTCGACTTTTACTGTACAATCGGCCTATTCGGCCCGAAATCGTGGCTCGGCCCGCAGCCGAACTCGCGCGCGCGCGGCCCAGAGGCCTGGCTGAACGCGCTCCCCCCCCCTTTTTTATTTATAGGTTCGTCGGCCTGAGCCATAATGGCCCAGCGCAGCTATGAATTTGGCGCCGGCTGACTACGCTGACTCGCAACGGGCCCTAACGTGGGCCTGGGCCACTAATTTGGCCTGCCGCCAGCGCCCTCTTGGGCTCATTCGAGCCCGTTCATCTGGAGTCGTCGATTTGGCTAGGGTTTAATCTGACGGTTGAGCACGGATTTCGGAGCAGCAAAACCCAGCAACCGGCCTCCACAAACCCTAGTTTCCATTTCTCCTCCTCCCATTTTCTTTCAACCAGCAGTAGCCGCCGCCGGCTGGTGGAGGAGCGGACAGCGCCGCCGCGGAGCGCGCTCACCGGCGCTCGCGCGGGCGCGCGTTACCTCCATGGAACCCTAACCTCATTTTCCTCTCCTCGTCACCACCGAACGGAGCGAAGAAAGCCGCCCCGTGGCGGCCGGAGTAGGGTTGTCGGCGCCGCCGTGGCACCACTCGCCGGAGCCCGCGTGCGGCCGTGCCCTTTTAGCCCGAGCCCGAGGAGGTGGAGACGCGTTGGCGAAGCCTCCCGGCGCCGGCGAGCTGACGGCGGCGTCGATTCGGTGAGGAAGACAGGTCCTCCCTCCCCCCGCACCGTATCCTTTTATCGGTTAGGGTTTCGAATTGATTCTTTTTCCCCTTCTCTTTCTGATTTGTTAGGGTTATGGGTTTGAGCTTGTCTCTTCCCCTCCCCTGATCTGTTCGTTTAGGGGTCGGATCGAAACCGATCCCTTTCATCCCAAAAACTGGATCCACTCTTTAGTATAGGCGTCTGATACCATTGTTAGATTGTTAGGATCAGTAGGAGTGAAAACAGTGGGGCAATCCTCTCTGATTTGTGTAAGGCAGTGGTGAAACAAAGGCCCTTGGCCATAGAGGGATAGAGGAGATAGCATAGGGGCACATACCATCGTTGGAGGAGCCGCAGGCCATCGGGGTCGTCGGTGACGATCTACTCACGGCGTGGCGGTCGAAGTAGAGGAAGAAGACATCCCGTCGGTGCGAGAGGCGGCGGTGGACTTTCCGTCGGCGCGCGCCGCCCTCTCGATCGGTCTAGGGTTAGGGACGGTGGGGTGGCGGGCGTGGTGAACCTCGTGAAGCGAGCCGTGGCCCCCACCTCCTCTTATAGGCACGTGCGACGGGGCCCACCGGCCAAGTCTTGGGGCTGGGACGCCCCGTCGGGCGTGGATCGGGGCCCGATTAGGCATGGTGGAGATCAATCTAACGGGAGCGACGGGATGTCGCGGTCGTCCGGACAACCGGGGAGGGTGGGGAGGGTGGATCGAGCGGCCGGCCGTGTTTTTTTACCGGTGGCGTTGAACCGACCGGGCGGCCGGGCCGGTAAACCGGCCGGTTCGTCCGGTTAACCGGAAAAAACCGCCGGAATTCAAATTTGAATTTGAAAGGCGCCGTTGCTCCGGTTTGTACCGGTAAACCGGCCGGTTTGTGGCGTTACCGGCCGGTTTTTCCGGTAACCGCAAACCGGTTTTTTTTTTTTTTTTTTTTTTTGCTTGAATAAACACTTTTTGGGGTAGTTTTTTCCACCTATTAATGTTCACATACAACACAATGTGGTACTAATTACCATAAGTCAATAAAGCAATAATATTTAGTCGAATACAAATACAACTACAAACCGATACGTAGTCTCATACAAATAAATCGTCGCATACAAATACAACCACGTCGTCGCATACAAACACAACCACATAGTCTCATTCACTCGGAGGATGTATGGGAAGACCCCATATCGGCACGACGCTTGATATTCGGCGGTGGACATAAGAGAGATACCCCGCTCCCGGAGCAGTTCGGCCTTGTATTGTTGCCAAGTTTTGCCCGTCCATCTTCTTGTTGTCTCCCAATCCCGAACTAATGTTCTATAAAACTCGGGTCTTCCCATTCAAACACCCATTTATTAGTAGCCGCACGCTCACGTCAGGAATGGGATAGCTATAAGTAGGCTGTGAGGTATCACTGTAGGAGGAAGAAGAGTACTGTGGGGTGTCGTAGTCCGTCGGTCCTCGTGATCTCCTCTGCGATGACGGTTGCCCATGGTCACGGTCTTGAGTACAATGTGTGAAGTCGGTCTCGCACTTTGACCAAGCTTTACCAATTGCTTCCTTTGCATTTTTCCCCTTTTGTGTCCACTTGCCAGTATCAATTCTTGGTTGGTACATTCCTCTACTCCCACCCATTGCCGCATTATAGTCGTCCACCACCACAGGAGTCTCCCTCGTGATCCCGCTCTTCTACTAAACATCCTCCGAATAGGATTCCCCCACGCGAACCACCACCACCACCACCACCGCCACTACCACTACCCCTCCATGCTCGTCTTGACCTCCTCTCTCCGTCGACAGTATGTTCGTACTCATATTGTGTTCTCGACATGTTCATTGCCGCCCGCATCCGAGCCTCATATTCCTCATCACCAAGTGGCTGGTTTCCCTCTTGTGCGGCCGCCTCGTGCCGGCTTTACTCGAGCCCGCTCGGTGGTTCTTTGCGCGATTGCGTCAAGCTCTCGTCTAAAGTAGGCACGCACATCCGGTGGCACTGTTTGTTGCAATGCACGACCTCCGCACCGCGCCCCGCCAAATCTTTGCTTGAATCTAGTGCAACCACCGCCATGTTTCGTCACTTTACGGTAATTGCAATACCATCCGGGAGAAAGGTTTTGACCATGCTCCCATACACGATCGTGGGTCTGCCCGACATTGTCTACCCGCATGAACGAACAACAACATAGACACACCAATATATAAATACACCAAGTGCACGAAATATATGTCAACAATATATATGAAGTGCCTAGGTCACTAAGTCACACCTAAATTCCACGTATGTCAACATTATAAAACAAAAAAATACATGCATCCTTCCCCAAAATCCTACCTAAATCATACCCTACACTATAAAATCCTACCTAAAGCATAGATCGGGCCCAAAATCATACCCTACAAGCATATCCTACCTAAATCCTAGAGCTAAAAGTACTCTAAACAAAAAAAAAAAAAAAAAAAAAGCTTACCTACTCCCGGCGGTCGCCAAAAACCGGTTTCGGACGGCTCCGGCCGGAAACCGCTTTCCCCATGGCGGCAAACCGAGCGCGTTCGCGGGCGGTAACCCGCGGCTCCGGCCGGGAAACCGCTCGCCGCGGCGGTCCCGGCCGGCCTCGACCTACGGACGGAGCGGGGGGGGCGGAAGGAGCTTCGGGCGTTGACCCCCCCCCGCGAGCCGCGCCGTCATATGCGGCCTCGGGGCCGATTGGGCCTCATGGGCCGTAATGGGCCGGCGCCTTTTTTTTTTCTTTTTTTCAACCAAGTCAAATTTGAATTTTTTCATATCACACGACGTCCAATTTGAAAAATTTTTACACCATTGGTTTCCATAATTCAAGAGCTATTTTTATGAATTTTTTCAGCATTTTTTTTTCAAACTTCAAATTTGAAATTTGGGCCGGTCCGAACCGGACCGAACCGGAACCGGACCGGCCCGGTTACCTCGGTAACCGCGGTTTACCGCGGTAAACCGTCCGGTAAAAAAACGCAGGCGGCCGGTCCACACCTCGGATGAGCGCGACCTCACCACCGACGTCGTCATCACCAAGCTCGCGCCCACCGGCCAGATCCGCATCGACTGCGGCCTCACCACCTCGAACTCCACCGTCGTGCTTGAGGAGATCGGCGCCGAGGAGTTACCTCACGAGATCCAGGAGCGCGAGAAGGTGGTGGAGGTGGACGAGAAGGTCCTCCCATCCACCGGCAGCAGGGTGTTCAAGGTCGTCGTCCCCGCGCTCGACCGCAGCTCCCGCGCCCAGGGCGTCCTCTCCACTCCGCGTCCACCGCGGCGAGTTCGTCTGCGTCTGCCTCGTCTTCGACGGCCACAGCGTCCTCGTCTACGTCTGCCTCGGCTTCGACGGCTGCGGCGTCCTCCACCGCGCCCACCTCGGCTTCACCGACCACGGCGAGTTGCTCCGCGCCCGCCATGGCTCTGCCGTCCGCGCTTGTCACGGCTTCGCGAACCGTGTCCTGCTCCACAGTGCCGTCTCGGGCGCCGGCCGCGGCGTGCCTCTCCTCGTCCACCTTGGCTTCGCCCGGAACCGCCTCCGCCGTCTCGCCCTTGCCGACTGCGGCGTTTGCTGCCTCCAGCCGCTGGTCCGCCATCACAATCCACGAAGAAGCTCTCCATCTTCAGGGGCACACCGAGTGTGCTCAGATGCTTGCATCGCGGGACAGACGTGTCGAAGCTGCTCAACCGCGTGGACCTCGACTGCCTCCTCAACGACGGCCGGCCACGGCTCGAAGGCGAGACCGTAGCCTTTGAGGACGCCAACATGTTCTCGTACGAGCTCTCCGTCTCCGTCACCAACCCGGCCATCATAACCACATTGAGGTCTGCACTATTTCTCAACTTGCTGACTACCAAGTGTTCGATGCAATGCAACAACCACTTCCGTGCCACACCATCTGCATCAGTAAGCAGTTTCACTAGGACATTGGCATATTGCATGTTTGGCTTTCCAGTTGCAATCAACAAAAGTTGTTCTCCTGAGGGCACAAAGAGCAGAAGATGCAGCTCCTCCGGACAACAATGGCTCAGATGCTTTCTGGATCCGGATATTTCTGTTGATGGAGCTGATCGCCTGACCGATGATATTGTTATTGTTGATTGTGGAGAATATCCAGGAGGTGCCAAGGATGGAGTTGTAAATTTTCTCATGGATGGTGACATGTATTCTTATTGGCGGATTGAAATCGATGATAAACCTGCAGAAATTTATTGGTTGATGTATATTGTACAGTCTGCACTGGCTGTTGGAGATTTCCAGTTGGGTGAAGGTTCTGCTAGTCAGGTCTCGAGGAACACAATTGCAAATGGGAGTCCTCGTTCCTTCTACAAGGGTTGGTCTGTTGGGTCGCTAAGGCTCCTGACATACCAGTCAACATTTGAGAGATCCGAAGCAATGCTATTGTGCTGGAATGCTGAGCATACAGGCTGCAACCATCAATTGTCCATCTGCCACGACTTCAGGTTCCTGGACATCCAGTTGCTTATCCGTTCACTTGTTGTACATCATGGCACAAATATTGTTCACGGGTTCAAATTTGGTGCTATAGTTCTTATCTCTGATGGCTATCATGTCCAGATGCATATCTTCAATTTCAGCTCAGATCATGATTCTGCTGCCATGCATACTATATCTGATTTTCCCAGAGATGAAGAGAGGGGGTTTCTGGTCACTCTTTGTTTGGGTTTGCTTACTGTGCAGAACATGCCTCCATGGCCTCCACCTAATCAGCTTGTGATTTTGAATGATGTTCTGTATGCATTCAAATTGCAGTGTTGGAAGGATTGCATTGAGTTACAGCCATGGCCACCTCCTGCAATACTTCATACTAACATTACCAGTGAGCTTGTTGAGGCTATATCAATGGGTTGCCAGCTGAATGCTCTTGATTATGTGACATTGGCTGCTCCTGAGTCGAGTTATGATGATTTCCACCGATACTTTGCCAAGAAGCTAGTTTCCACAGCAAATGGCAAGGCCAAGAAGAACTTTTTTTTTTTTTTTTTTTTGAGAAGGGCCAAGAAGAACTTTCTGCAGCATGGTGATTGCTTCTCAGCTTGCAGAGTTCAGTGGGGGATCTTTGTGCTCTTTGTGATTCTGTTGGGTGGTCATTGTAAGCTTCTGGTCGAGGAAGACAATTGTGTCCTTATTCCAGTCAAAGGAAACTGCTATCGACTTGGAAGTTCATGTGCTGATCCAAGCCTATCTGTTTTGGTATGTGATGCATTGAGCTATGCATATCTTGTTGATCAATCTTTGGAGGAATATGACAGTTTAACACTGCACAAGGGGTACGGCCTAAGTTACAAGCTCCTTGGGATCCTGGTGGGTTGCAGCTTCTACATCAAGTTTCCTAGCAAGCTCCCCCTCGTCTATTTCTATTTGCCCAGCGGCAGCGTGGTGGCCCTGCTGTCTTTCTACCACGAGCTAGGCATGGACTCTGGTGGCGGGGAATCTACATCAGTGCTCTGCGTGATGTTGTTGTGCACGTTCGAGTTCCAGAAGCTCTCAGGAGGAATGGAGGCGTGCAGCGTCAAACATGGTCCAGGAGGTTCGCTATCCCACCATCAAGAATATGATCACTGCAGCGGCTTGAGGGCAAGCCGCAATTTAAGGAGGGGGAATGTCAGGATCCTCCTACCATGGGCCCAAGCCCAGCAAGCCCAAGCCCAGCACATCCTGATGAGTGCCAAGCCCAGCACATCCTGGCAACAGTGTGGCTACAAAAGGGGAAAGAGGAAGCTGAACGGGGAATCAATCAATTACTGAAGAACATTGTATCTGAGTAGTATCCGGTGAGCAGTCCGCTGCCGTGGTTGATAGGAGTAGGAGTAGTTCGAGTGTAGTAGGTGTAGATCGCCGCCGGCGACTTGTATCTGAGTTGTGGTGAGCAATCCAGTTGGGGGTTGCTGACAGGATCTGCTGTCAGACCTGTGCCCAAGACGAGAGCAAGCGATTATTATGTGCTGGTATGTGGGCGCTTTGGATGCTGCGGAATAAGCGACGCCATGGCGAGCTGCGGAATAAGCGACGCCATGGCGAGCTGTCTATGTCTGTTCATCAGGCAGTGATATGGACCAGAGATGTGGCCTACGATCTATGGAAGCTAAACCATCCACCTGAACCGCAGGGCTCTGAACGGGCAATCCAGAGATGGACCCGATGAGGGGTTCTCTGAAGATCAACGTTGATGTCGCCTTCTCTGATGAGAGAAAACATGGTACCTCATGCAGTATCAGAGACCACCATGGTTCCTTTCACGCTGCTCAAGCACCGTCTTCCACCTCCCGTCCCCAACCCGGACTCTGCCATGGGAGTCCGACTCCACGCCGCCTCCGCCCTGGCTTGGCGTGCCCCCTATGCAGAGGCCCCTCATAAATAGCGAGCTCCTACGCCTCACCTCCGATCCTCTCCAACCCTAACCGCAACCGCCGTCATCGCTCGAGGCCGCAGCAGCGAGCCGCAACCCTAAGCCGCCGCCCCAATCTCGATTCCGCCGTTTCATCGATTCGACTTCATCGTAAGCTGGTTACCGAGCTTGGAGTCGTGGTTCCGAAACCACAGAACCTTTCTTTCTCCTTTTACTTGCTCTGGTTTGTTCACTAATCGTCGCCGGATCGTGCAGATCGAAGCCGTCCGCCTCGTCGAGCCGTGCTCGTCCTCGGTCCGCTCCGGCCTTCATATTTGCCCTAGGTGAGGTCTTCCTTCTCTTCTATTTCGAATGGTACCGTTATCGTGTTCAACGGTGGCCGGAATCTTCAGAACCGGTTACGCCGGCCGACCATGGCTTTCCGCCGCGCTGGTCTTCTTCTCCGGCCGGCGCGCCACCCCTCTCCTTCATCTTCTAATCTGAGTTGTCCAAACCTGATCTAACCGCTCAGATTAAAAATACCCCTTCGTCTGGCAATTCTTTTAAGAAGCCCTCGCTCTTCTTCATATTTAAGTAAGAGATCTCAGTGCTTACAAGTAAAACGTTTTCTCCTCTGTAAAGCGAAATGTGCGGTTCACAGATTCAAATTATGTTTTCAGTTATTTACAGTTCTGCCATCCAATTTCAAAAGCTTATAAAATCTTCATTTTAACTCCATTTTGATCCGTTCAAATCGCATTAGGTTCGTAATTTCATAATCTATCTTTCAATGATGTTGTTAGATTTATTTTCAACTTTTGAATTCGACATTTATTTTAATCTTTTATTTTACAATAGGAAATCTTGTAAAATTCATAATTTATTCGTTCGAGTCTTCGTTTTTAGTGATCTTTGAGTCTGTGTGATCGTAGTAATGCATAGATTGGGTTAAAAATATTTTTAATATATTTTACTATAATTGTTTCTAATATAGTTCTGTTGTTTGAACCGTGTATTGCATGGATGCTTGTGTGGTGTTCTATGATCGTGTCTAGTCGGTGAGCTCTGCGTTGGTGATCTGAAAGTTGGTAATTAAGAAGAAGTTTTGTGATCAAGAGGCAGTTCTACAAAGTTTTGGACTAGAAGAAGGATCTGAGTAAGAGGCAAGTAAATCGGACCTACCTTGTTGTCCTATTCATGATACACACTAATTTCATATGCATGTCTCCTTGCTACCTATATAGGAATCTCTAGCATTTGTTTACCGAATACCTTGTCACTACGGGATATTGCATATGGGTATCCTATGTTTTTTAACCATAATCTTGCAACATGATTAATGATATGTGCAATAATGTTAAAAGATGGCTTTTTGGCAAAAAAAAAAAACTTATTAGAGGGTTAAAGCATGGTTTTGTCTAAATTCCTCTGCATAAGGACTTATCTGTACATGATCATCCGGGACATAACGTACAGATGTGAGGGCTACATGGCTCTGTCTCTAAGAGACCTTTTCTAGCTTGTGAGAGGAAGGAACGAATTGGGTATAGGGCGATCTTTGTCCTTATGAGTATAGCCGAGTATGTGTTGTATTGGTAGAGGGGTCCTATATCTGATGACTTAGCATCTCTTACTTGTTAGATGAACTCTTGGGTGGATTTATATGGTTTCTAGTGCTTTGGGCCTTGCAACCCTATGCATTTACAAATCATGACTCATAGCGAAAGTCTACGCCTGCGCAGAGTTTAAACCGATACGTTCGTGCCCATGGTTAGGATGGCCTTGGCGACATTACAGAATAGTTGATCACTTTTAATTCTTGTTAAATGTTTAATTATAATGATTTAGGTTATCCTTTAATCATGTTTACTTGATCATGTGGTTATGGAAATGCTACTACGTTGTTGCTAATAATTGCTAAAAAACACCATACACTTAAAAGCTAACAACACTTAAACCGAGTCATCCTTTTGAGCCTCATGACCCCTTTGTTAAGTACGAAAGTACTTACGCTTGTTTCATTTTTGGTGTCTAAGGTTATCTCTTTCTGCTAAGTTGAAAGCTCCGGTTTGGTTTTGGTAATTAATGACACTCAATGTTGCTAATGCTTTGCTCTAAGTGTGGTTAGACACATAGCAACGTGACGGTGGATGATGGAGCATGGCGATCACCGTGATGAACATGAAGGATGTGAAGTGATCGAGCTCCGACGGAGGCTCATGGAGATCAAGGCGAATGTATACTTGATAGGGCTTTCGGATTTAGTGGTCGAGACACTTAGCGAGTGTGACCACATTTAGGATCGATAACCGACTATCAAGAGGGGTTTCCTCGGTTCATTCGCGGTCCTAAGTGCCTCTAGGTTTAACTCGGCATGATGCATGAGAGGCTAACTAGAGAACTAACTCTTGCGCGACATTTCATGGATGAAATGCTAACTCCAAGGCTTGAGATCGACATCTACGCATGGAGTTAGTGCACAAGGCAAGGGAACTTGTTTGGATCAATTTGGAGCTAATTGGACACATGAAATGACGAGTACAAGGCGCCGGACTCAGCGGAGACAGGCGCCGGACGCAGTGGCCGGAGTCCGGCGGTGGCTACGCGTGGCGCGCGCGCGTGGCATGGCCGTAGGCCTGCGCCGGACGCAGCTGTCGCCAGTCGCCGGACGTAGCTCGGTGCGAAGGACGCACTCCAGTAACTCTTTTTTCGCGCGAGCTCGGAGGACGCAGGCCGGGAGCAGCGCCGGACGCACGCCGGACACGCTCGCCTGGCGTCCGGCGGGCTCTGGTCTCGCGTAGGCCGGCCTTGGTCTTCATCGTCAAGAGCGTCCGGTGGTTCGGCTGCAGACGCGCCCGAAGAGGAGGCCAGCGTCCGGCGGTGTGGCGCATTTGAACATGGGCAGCCAACGGTCATCGCGGGCGGCAGAGGAAGCCAGCGCCGGACGCGTCCGGCGCAGGTCAAGGGACGCGTCCGGCGCAGTGAAGCTGGAGGACGCGACTTGCAACGGCTCTATTTGATCCCCTCGCCTATATATACTTGGATGGCCGGTTGTGGGAGGTCTCTTGGCCATTTGACACACACTTGTTCATCCTTTGAGCTAGAGAGACACTCCCCCACTCATCTCTTTCATTCTTGAGCATCTCTTGTGAGATTTGAGTGGCAAGACAAGTGATTTGCATTGAGAGTTGCATCTAGAGGCACTTGTTCTTCGAGTGAGCTGCGGATTCTTGTTACTCTTCGGTGATTCCCGTCACCGTAGACGGTTTGGAGCAGCGGGTGGTGGTTGAGCTCGAGTTGGAGATTGTTGAAGGCCACACCGGGTTCTTGTGAGGGGTTCTTGATCCTTCCCCGCGGGAGTTCGCGAAAGGATACTCTAGTGGATTGCTCGTGGCTTGTGGATCCTTGTCTTATGTGGAGATTGCGGCTCCCCATTGGGGTCTTTGGCACCGAGCCAATTGAGCGGGCAACTCACCAAGCAAGTGTATCGCCACAACGAGGAGTAGCTTGCCGGGAAGCAAGTGAACCTCGGTAAAAAATCATTGTGTTGATTTGTGATTGCCGAGGCTTCGACCTCCTTGTGTTTGTGCTTGAGCTCTCTAGGTGATTGGCTACTACACGGTGATTGGCCATCTTCTACTCTTCGCGGCGGTATAAACTTCCATCACCTCCTTACTTTCCGCAAAGTAGAATTGCTTGTTGTGGTCGGTCGGGAACCACTCTTTGAGTAGTTTAAATCCCGTGGGTAGAACTACTTATTGTGGTCGGTCGGGAACCACTCATTGTGTAGAGTAAATCCCGTGGGTAGAATTGCTTGGTTGGTTTCGGTGAACCGACATTGTGTAGCTTGATCACCGTCGTTGTTGTGCATTGGTTTGAGTAGCCTTGCTTTGATTAGGACGGCTTGCATAGAGTAGTCGAAGCTTTAGCTTTGCACATTTGCCGCCTTGCTATCTAATTTGGTGTCTAGTGTTTTTGCTAGAAATTTTATTAGGCTATTCACCCCCCCCTCTAGCCATTGTGACCTTTCATAAGTACGTTATATATTAGGCATTATGATTTGATACTACCACTTATTTGTAGCTATATGTGAGTTTTGACATCTAATACTCACATATGGTGTATATCTGGTTTTGTCCTTAAAATCGGGTATTAAAAAACTCTAAGCTTGTCATTCTACTATTCTAAAGTACATTTGCCTTATTGCATAGTATATGGTGCTTGATTCACTGCTCAGGTGTAACATTGTTATGTTTGTAGTTTATTAACTCTCAGCCTTGTCTAATTTCATCTCAGGCTTGCATTATCGTAATGAAGGAGGCACGATATTCGTCTTGGGCCGACCTCCTGCCAGAACTTTTGGGACTTGTCCTCAAGCGACTTCCCTCCGTACCTGATCGTGTTCGACTAAGGGCAGTATTCCACTCATGGCGTTCCAACGCCCAGCTAGATCCCCTGCCCCAATTGCTTCCTTGGCTCACCCTCCTTGACGGGACCTTCTTGAGTATTCCAGATGGCAAAATTATCAGAATACCAATACCAGATAAGGCTTTTTGCAGTGGGTCTATTGATAATTGGATTTTCTTTGTGCATAGTGATGGTGGGTGCTCATTGATGAACCCTTTCTCCAAGGAGACACTGAGCATTTCTAAGCTAGTCAATACGTGGTTCAATAAAAGCTCCATATACAATTCTCACTTCTACAAGATGGTGGCACCCTCGCCCTTGGAATCATCACCAGGTTCCCTTGTTGCGCTGATCTTGGAAAATGGTGGTAGAATTCGTATCTGCCAGCCACCTATCGCGGTTGACTTGAAGTTGGACCATGACCATCCACAATTGTCCCTCCTTAATGATATTACCTTCTTTAATGGAAAGTTGTATGGTCTTAGTCACAATGTGCTTTCAACATTTGAGACTGATTATAGCCTTAAGAGCAAGGCAAAGATATCCTCCGTCCTATGCATAACTAGTTACCCTAGGTTTAAACGTTTTCCGCCCCAACTCTTACCCAACTCGTGCACCTCGTGCATGGTGCTGGGATATCTAGTTGAATGTTGTGGCAGACTGTTGATGGTGAAACGAATGATTGGGTGTAATCCAGAAACAAAACCTTGTCCCTTGGATTCTGATCGCACTGCAGGGTTTGGGGTCTTTGAGGCAGATTTGAGCACCAAACGAGGGCAATGGAGATGTGTCTCTGAGTTGGGTGGGCAAGCTCTTTTTGTTGGAAAGCACTGCTCCAAGTGTTTTCCTGTTGGGGAGGGCACTGGAGTTGAAGAGAATTGCATATATTTCATGCATGACTATCTTCCGGTGAATGTTGATGCTAATCCTCTTGGTGACAGTGGTGTGTACAACATGAAAACTGGGAATATCAAACCCTTGTTATCAGAGACTGCAGCTGTGCCACAACATCATGGTGGTCGGTGGCGTCCAACGTGGATTTTCCTGGCTGATGCTCTGCAGCCTAGCTTGCTATTTTAGTATCAAAGTATGCATTTTTTTGGCAGAAAAATGTATTAAGTATGCACTTTTAAACTTAGGCTAGTTGTTCTGTTATTTGTTATTGAATCATATTAGCTACTACTCCCTCCATTCCAAATTGTAAGGCATTCCAAGAATCTTGGAGAGTCAAAATTTTTCAAGTTTGACCAAAATTATAGAAAAAGCTATAATTATTTGTGACATCAAATAGATACGCAATGAAAATATAAGTAATGGAGAATCTAATGGTACGTAGTTGTCATCATAAATATTATTATTTTATCATATAAATTTGGTCAAAGTTGAAATTTTTTGACTCTCCAAGATTCTTAATGCCTTATAATTTGGAATGGAGGGAGTACTCAACATGAATAAAGTATCATCTGTTTGCCGTATAGGCTTATGCTAGTTTTTCATTGTACCAAACTTATTTTCGGTAATAATGTTGACTTATGGTGATGATGTACCAAGGTGAATTTCATTTCACATAATGGCTTGACCTGGTTATTGATTTTCAGTTGTCTGTGGTGATGCCTGTCTTTAATTTGGTGCTCAAAACGTCATAGCTGCGATGTTTGTATGACGTGTAATCCGTGTCATTTGTATCTTAATGCATATCTTTATAATGCTGCCGAAAAATTCTTTGATATTCCTGGCCTTAGGCGAACCTGCTATTTTGAGGTGGAATTTGTGTTTGAATTCTTGATTGCTTCTGCGCGTGTCTTAATTTCCGTTTGTCAAAATTTTCGGAGTTTTCATCTACAGAACCATAATGTATACGTAGACGCATTGGCCTAATGAAACAAACACAAATATATATAGAGTAGCACAAGCGCTAGGACGTCCTAGCATAGGACGCCCCAGACGCGAGGCCCATCTCGGCCCAAAACCGTACACACCACCCCGCCTGCCCCCTCACACAGGCCTGGCCTCGCGCAACTTCGGACAATGACTCGAGCGCTGCCCCGCCCCCGTACACATGCACGCAGACACGCACGGACGCCCGCCCCCCTGCTCCTCCGTGATCTGGCGCCGCCGCCGGCCAACATGAGCGCCATGCCCTCTGAAACAAAAAAGCAAACACAACAAATTTAAAACAAAAACTAGAAAAAAAACAAACATGAACTGAAACAAAACTGATAAAGTAACAGAAATGACATGAATAAAACGATTGAAACAAAACAAATCTGAAACAAAGAAACAACATGAACTGAAACAACATGAACAAAACGATTGAAACAAAGAAGAACTCCAAACAGCCCGTGCTCCTTCATGCCGCCACGAACTCCAAACAGGGCCAACAACTCTCTGAAATAAAAGGAGAAATCCCAATGAAACAAAGGAGAGACATAAATTGAAACAACAGATTGAGAAGGGCGAAGCAAAAAAAAAATTAAATTAAGTGAAACATGGATTGAGACCAAAAAAGTGAAACAAAACGAGATCGAAGACAAAACACACACCAAAAATGCGGCGTGAAACATAGAGGGTGATATGTTATTGCAACTCAAAAGAAACTGATGAAACAAAATCAAAACCCAAAAATCTGAAAAAAAAAGAAGTATTCTATTGAACCAAAATGGGAAAATCTATTGAAACAAAACGGAAAATCTATTGAACCATCCGAAAAAGACATATGTTTGAGAGAAACATTCGAAAAATACCCATGAAACAACATGGGATCTGCTACTGCACCAAAGCAAAAATCTTCTCGTGAAACGCAAAAAGGGAGGAAGAGGGAGGGGGGGGGGGGGAGGAGGGGGGGAGGTGGTGCTCGCCTGAATGGAGGAGCACAGCGGGGGAGGAGGGTGTATGGGGAAGGGGCCACCGACGGCGACATGGAGACACCGAGCGAAAATTCCTGCCATGGTTGTTGACGAGGATGGCCCCTGCCATGGCTATCCTCCCGACCAAGCCGCTGCAGCCTCCCCTTCCATCGCCGGAGGCCCCCGTGGGGCTGACGAGTGAGAGGGATGCGGCTGGCAGCGCCGGATCCTCCGGATCCACGCCGCTCTCGACGGCGAATCCGCCATGGCCGGTGGCAGATCCCCCGCCATGGACGCGCTTGAGAGAGAGAAAGGAGAAGGGCGAAGCAGTGAGGTGTGGGCGCTAGCGCGAGGAGCCCCTGGGGTGCGCGCGTGAGCTCAGGGCGTGGAGTATGCCGGAGAGGTCGCCGGTGAATGTGGAGTGAGAGAGAGAGTAGCGGAGAGGATAAGATGACGGAGCATCCGAGGCCCCTCGTCCCCTTCGTAAACGCGTGTACGTGCGTGGTGTGCCACCTATCGGAGTTGGGCAAAACGTGATGGGCCGGGCCGCCGGGGTTTGTCCTATGATCAGGACGTCTTAACACAAGCATTACTGATACATATACGGAGTATGTATTAATGAACAGGTATATAAGGATAGTATAACTTGTATATGGTTGCTACATGTTGCAAATCTAGCCCAAAGCCCAACATAAAGCAGCCCACCAAAGAAAAAAAAGGTCGCATCGTTTCCTGGCTGCCGCTCTCCCAATCGCACATCAAAGGTCTCCAGGCGGCGGCGGGGAACGGCGACCGAGCGAGAGCGACAGCCTCCCCTCGGCCACGCACGCCACCTTCCCCTTCGGCTCGGCCGTCGCCGGTCGGCGGTCGCGCCTTACCCCTGCTGCCCTGCGCGAGCGGCCGAGCGCGACCTGCGCTGCTGAGCCCAGCCCTAGCGTCCCGATTCCGGCGACTGGCGGGCGGCGGCGACGGTGAGCCGGCGCTCGGCAGCCCGCGACGCCACGACGGCCACGGTTCGGCTCTGGCTTGCTGCTTGAGGCAAGGTGAGCACACCAGCTAGCAGCCTAGCACAGCAATGTCAGATAATCCTTCTATAAATACAGATAATGTAAATAAATTCACTTTAGGAGTCATTCCAAAATTCACATTCCAAACGTGATTGAAACCTGTGAAACCCTAACCTTGTGATTCTGCTATTGTAAACTGATCTGCCTTATGGATTAATTGGAACCATACCATTGCAATTTTCACAGATTGGAAATCTACAATTAGTATTCGTCATATTGGAACCATGCCATTGCAATTTGTACGCTTTAGATAAGGGTTATGGTGCATGATTAGCCTGTAGTTTGTGAACATTGTTTTACTGCTCTTGTTATCATTGTTAAGTTTGTAGTTTGTTAACGCTGAGCCTTGTGTAATTTCATCTCAGGCCTGCATTTTCATGATGAAGGATGCACGACATTCGTCTTGGCCAGACCTCCTACCAGAAATTTTGGGGCTTATTCTCAGGCGGCTGCCCTCCTTGGCTGATCGTGTTCGACTAAGGGCAGTGTGCCGCCCATGGCGTTCCAACTCTCAGCCAGATCCCCGGCCCCCAATGCTTCCTTGGCTCACCCTCCTTGACGGGACCTTGTTAAGTATTCTGGATGGTAAAATTATCAGAATGCCGATACCAAATAAAGCTTTCTGCAGTGGTTCTGTTGACAACTGGATGTTCTTTGTGCATAGTGACGGTGGGTGCTCACTGATGAACCCTTTCTCCAAGGCCACACTGAACATTTCTAAGCTAGTCACCACATGGATCAACGCAAAGTCCAGATATAATTCTCAGTTCTATAAGCTGGTGGCACCCTCGCCCTTGGAATCATCACCATGTTCTCTTTTTGCTCTGATCTTGGAAGGTGGTGGTTTAATTCGTATCTGCCAGCCACCAATCTCGGTTGACATGCATTTGCCCCCTGTCTCTTGGCGCCATGACCTGCAGGAACTGTCCCTCCTTAATGATATTACCTTCTTTAATGGGAAATTGTATGGTCTTAGTGGCAATGTGCTTTCAATGTTTGAGATTACACATGACCTTGAAAGTAAGCCAAAGATATCCTCCGTCCTATGCATAAACAGTCGCCCCACTACAACACTTGTGCCACCCCAACCGCTGCCCGGCATGTGCAAGGTGCTGAGGTATCTAGTTGAATGTTGTGGTAGACTATTGATGGTGAAACGAATGATTGGGTGTAATCCAGAAATAAAACATAGTCCCTTGGAGTCTGATCACACTGCAGGGTTTGAGGTCTTTGAGGCAGATTTGAGCACCGAACCAGGCCAGTGGAGATGTGTCTCTGAATTGGGTGGGCAAGCTCTCTTTGTTGGAAAGCACTGCTCCAAGTCTTGCACTGGAGTTGAAGAGGACTGCATATATTTCATTCGTGACTATTTTCCGTCAAACCGTACTGCTGATCCTCTTGGTGATAGTGGTGTCTACAACATGAAAAGTGGGAATATCAAACCCTTGTTTTCAAAGACTGCAGCTGTGCCACAGCATCATGGTGGTCGGTGGCGTCCAACGTGGATTTTCCCAACTGATGCCATGTGATTACCCGACTGGCCAGGTTAGCTTGCTGTTTTGGGATTAAACAAGGATGCACTCTTAAACTGATGCTAGTTCAGTTATCTGTTATTGAACCTAAGCTACTCAATAAGACTGAAGTATCCTCTACTTTTGTATATACTTATGCTAGTTTTTCATTGTACCAGGCTGTTTTCAATTTCAATAATAATAATGTTTACTTAATACTTATGGTGATGCTGTTCCCAGGAGAATTTCGTTTATGCATGACATGCAATCAGGCTGTATCCTGCATGTTTTTATCTGAATGCATATTTGCTTCATCATCTGATGCACATTCCTTGTGCAGTAGACAGCAAATTGTTGATATTGCTGTCCTCGGATCAACCATCCATATTGGGTGGCGTCTGTGTTTATCTCATATAGGATGTGAGCTTTTGTTTTTTGTTCTTCTAGAGTCTATTTCTGTTTGTCAAAATTTTGCGTAGTTCATTCTATCGGCTACCAAGGTGTTGTCACCAAATTTGTTTGCAATTTTTTCCATCTACAAAATCAAAATGTTAGCTAGCTTCTCCTGGACGTACCTAATAATGCACGATATATTTTCGTCCTGAGAATTTTTTTACACTCCACACAAGGGTTCTGTTGCCTGTGAAATCCAGTCAGCAAAGCAAATCAATGTATCAGAAAAAAAAAGGAGACTCAATGCGTTCAATGCAAACGACCCAACGAGGCAATGAGGCCTCGTGTTTTCCTTCCTCAGTTCTTCCTCTCCACTCCCGCTCGGGCCTCATAGCTTCATGCCCCGCCCCAATGCAAAACAATTCAGACGAGCACGTACAAGTAGGCGTCCTCCTACGCTACTGCTGCATCTACTCTACTCCAATCTCATTCTCAACCGCGTCCACTCCTATAATGCACGCGATCGTGTCACGCGGTATTGCTCTCGCTTGTCTTGCAACAAGGCAATGCACGCTCATCGATCGGCACATGGCATGGCATGGCAATAGCCAGTAGTGGAAAAACCCTCCACGCGAAGCCTTTCCCTCAAACGGCAGACACGATACGTAGGGGAAAGCCGCGCCATTGCCCGTTTCAGCTCTCGCAACGGACGGACGGAGGCACGCGCGGGGTGCAGTGGCGTTCTCTCTCTCTCTCGTGAGCCATCACCTTTCGCCCGCGCGCTGCACGATGCAATTTCCACGAAGCTTCGTCCCGCGTTCCCATGGTACATCATACGTACTTCAACTTTGGCTTTGGCACTGCGGCATGCCGCGGCGCGTCGCACGGCACAATGTATATGCTGGCTTCGCGCTCGGCCACTGCCCTGGCAGATCTCAACGAGCAGATCACGAGACCTTTTTTTTTTTTTTTTTTGCTTGTCACTCCAATGACATGCCAATGCGCGTCGTCAACTCACGCGGTCTTTCTTTTTGCTTGTCACTGTCTCGATCGGCGCGATGCCATGCCATGCCATGCCATTTCTGCTGCACACGCACATGGCACGACCACACTCGCGATGCATTTCCCCAGACGCGACGACGCGCGCGCGATAGATAGTACTCCGTACATGATGGATCGTCGGAGGGGGGAGCACGGGAAGCCATTGCCGCCCTCCGCCCGCGGCCGAGGGGTCCCGGCCGGCCCCGGCGCCTGCGGCTTGCTGCCTCTCCCGCCGGCCGGTTTGGATGCTGCCGTGTCGTCGTCGTTGCCAGCTGGGCAGCTCTCTGGCTGGCTATAGTGCCGTACCTCTCCTTCTGTGCCGCGTTGCGTGGATACTGATCTCCGGAGTCCTGATAGATCTCTCGCCCGCGCCCGCGCACGACACGACGCACGTACTTTTCCCTCGCGAGCGTTCACGTCGGCGTTGTACTTGGCTGAATGGCTGACACTGACACTGCAGAACGACGCTGCGCGCGGCGCGTTGCACTTGCAGACGAGACGTATCAAAGCAGTGGTGCTACCGACCAGACGAGACGCCATATATGCTCCTCGATCGGCTGTCTCCTGGCACTAGCAGACGAGACGCAGGGTGCTAGCGCTAGTGCTAGCTAGTTCCACTTCCACACACAATCAGTTTGGACATCGGCGAGTCCAGTATCTGATTACGCAGAGGTTGGAGCTATCTATATACATCAACGTCAACTTTGTAAAGTAAGGTATCTGTTAATCTGCTGCCTGCAGTAATCAAATCAGGTTACATTGACGACGTACGTGAACCAAACGGCTTGGTATCTACTCGATTAATTACTCCAATGCGCGTCGTCACCGGGGGGCTTGCTTTTTGATTGTCTTGTCGATCGGCGCCCGCCGGCGCGATTGCTGCTGCAAGTGCAATAGGCAATGCGGGCAAAGGGCACATGCATATGGCAGCAAGGCCACAGTACCCAGCAGTAGGAAGTCATGGTGATAAACCCTTCGACGCCAAGGATTGCCTGTTTCGGCTTGCATCCGACGCCCGGCCGGGCCCAGCCGCCTCGCCGGATCGGGCTTGGGCCGGTTGGATGATGCTAGCTGCCGTATCGTCGTTGCTAGCTGGCTGCCTGGCCTGGCCTCGTCGCGTCTCTCCTGTCACTCCCTTTTGCCCGAGCGGCCGCCCAGCGCGACACGTACGTACGACGACCTTTGCGGCGAGCAGCACTGGCCGCGCACCGGTCGCGTTGCACACACTTGCACTTGCACGCGCCATATATACATATGCTCACTGCCACTGCTGGCGCCAGAGGCCAGACCTACTAGTGCTAGCTCTAGGAGTTGCAGTGCTGCTAGTGCTCTAGGAATTGCATTTGGCTGTGTCTCTGACGACCGGGAAGGATGGATCCTGCTGCAGCCGGGAGGAGCATAGCCGGTACAGGTACGTGATGAGCTCCATCTCGCCGTCCTAGTGCCTCGCCATCGATTGTTTCTTTAATCAATTCGGTGCTGCCAGTGCCAGCAGGAGCAGTGGCGATCCACGTGGACGCGGCGGCGGCGGGAGCGGGAGCGGGAGCAGCACCGCCAGCAGGAGGAGCGGCGGCGGCGGGAGCGGGATCAGCAGCACGGGTGGCGCGCGTGACCGTGGCGTGGGCGGGGGCAGCCGGCGCAGGCGCAGGCGGGCCGCGTCGCGTGGCGTGGGCGGCGGCGCTCTTCGTCCTCGGTTCCGCAGCGGCGGGGCTCGCCCTCTTCGCCATGACCGTCGTCTCCGACGACGACGACAACATGGTACGTACCGACCATGCATGTTGACGTATCTGCTGCGATTCCATTCCTAATTGCCACACGAACGTA